>CP136063.1:18968939-19587336 GCA_032622095.1 Siphonodentalium dalli | reverse complement strand
ATCAATTAATCGTGCAATATAAAACAAATGACAGACACAATTGGTATCATATACGAGTCGGTATTATTAGCAATAGCTCTTTATCTAGATTTGCTGGACAATCAATAAGGCACTATCCTGTTAATGCCGTCTAGCAATCGGCCAATTACTATATCACTGAAAAACTTTACCGTGTCAAATGACACGATAAGTTGTCCATAGAAAGCGCGTCGAATGACACAGTAAACGTGTCATGCGACACAGCTAACGTGTCGCCCAATCGTGGCAGGTGACACACTAAACGCGTCACAGAGTTTGTCCATAGAAAGCGCGTCAGGCGTGTAAAACGACACGTTTGGGTGACACGGGTCCATGTCTTGCGACACAGCAAATGTGTCATGCGACACAGCTAACGTGTCGCCCAATCGTGTCAGGTGACACACTAAACGCGTCACAGAGTTTGTCCATAGAAAGCGCGTCAGGCGTGTAAAACGACACGTTTGGGGCGACACAGGTCCATGTCATCTGACACATTTGGTGCGTCGAAGAATGGATGGGGAACCCAGCTGGGTGGGGGTGGCGGGGGGGGGGGGGGTGATGGCTGGGTACCCAGAATGTTCCATCAATGGTTTTCAGTACAATGCGATAAGTTTCTATCTAAATTATTTTATTCAGAATAAGAATTCAACTTTAAACATAACAACATGGTATATATAGGCACTGTGATTTATATACATGTAGATAAATAGAGAGGATTCACTTGATTGAAGTGGTGTAGTAAAATAATTCATTGCACTCAAGTTTTTTACCACATAATTCATTTGAGGCAAGGACTATTTTGTAAAACACTTAAATGCAATGTATTATTTCACGCCACTAGTTTAATCATGTGATTATTCTGTTTATTATATTCCACTATAAACATCTACCAGAAATCTAAACAATACCGCCACTCTACCAATGACAGATAAATTCTGATAGCGCAAGTGTCATAATTCATAATGAAATTATCGTTTATAAAATTATCGTTTATAATCACAAGAGAAATTATATAAACATTAATACAAATGTGTAACCAGTAACTACTCGTCAGTGAGTATTCAGTTATCAAAGGGTTAAGGTATTTTTAGTTCGACTGAACGGGGAATACATTTCTTTTAAATTATCTAAATGATGTTGACTAACAAATATGAACTGGAAGATTTGCCATACTTAGCCATTCAAGTGGCAAAGCCAAGACAATTTAATCAGAGATAATTTAAAAGAGACAGTTCAGAAAATATTCGGCTAGCTGGCTAGATGGCCTATAATGAATAGCACAGATGAAAACGCATAAAAAGGAAAGTACAGCTGTAGCACTGTGTAGTGGAATTGCTTTTAAAATGTGCCAAAAACAAAATAAATAGTAATCATCTTAAAGGGGTACTGTACGCCAAATGTTGTTGTTGGTTTCTATAGTCTCTGAGTCGGAGAATAAGGTAACAATTTTTCCATTATTTGAAAGTCTGTTGAGTACGAAGTCATGTTACGGATGACAAATTTACCGGAATGCAAAAATACAAATTGTCGTTGTCGAGTAATTTTTGTAAAGTTTTCAACCAAATGAATCAAATAAAAGTTATATTATATGCATACTAGTCCCATATAATCATTTAAGTTATTGTATCGTCGCTAGTCAGTGAGTGGCTTGAGTGTTCTCCCTGTATCATCATAATATGTTAAGCGATCGTGTGTGCGATCGGTTTAACAATCCAGTATCCCCCAATTACTGTTTTTGATTACGGTAATTCGTAATTTAATTGACGCCATTTTATGGCTCCAGTCATAAATTCAATTTATATCAAATTATTAACTTTTAAATTATTAAATTTTAAGATAGCCTATTAACCCGAGCGTTTACAGAATACATCTTCGACTCAAATTACTTATGTTTCTATATATTATCGATATTAGATCGTTGTTGTCACCGGAAATTTAATGAAAATGGCGTACAGTACCCCTTTAAGAGTTTTACCAGCTTTATCAGGTGAGATTCACATTACTCAAGTTTAATTCCATTTGGATGTCAATTTCAGATGAGAAAGGAAATTCAGCAGTAACAACCAAATATTTACATGGACCATGTGGTAAAAAAAACTACCAATTTGAATGTTGACAAAAGTTCTACATCATATTTTGATCATGGGGTCTATACCATCACAAAAAGTTAAAAAAAATACTGTGCACCAAATATAACGTCATATGCATCCCCCAAGGGATTATGCACTTGCAGGCGTATCAAATATTATTGTTTCCTCTCAAGCATTTTAACCATTTCATGTTGGGAGCTGTGCTCGTGCAGCATTAAAGACCCTGTGCCAGTGCATTCTCTTATACATGCGAGTCTCCCATGCAGACAGCACAGATGAAACAGCCTCAAGCATTCTACATGAATTACAATCCTTCAGTTGTAGGAGTGATCATATAATAAGTGCAACAAATAGCCTCAGGCAGTTTGCTGAATTTATTGCAAATGAAGAAATGGGAAACGATTAACTACTCATCAATGAGTACCGATATTCAGTTATTAAAGGCTTAAGGGATTTTTAGTATCGCTAAAATGGGAATACATCTACCGGACTGAGCGTGATAGATTAAATAATCTTGGCTTTGAATGGCTATTAAAGTGTGGTGCATCTTCTATGGTAGCCTATATTGGTTACGGAACATCATTCAGAGAATATAAATTTTCCATTTGAATCAGATAATCCATAGCAGTGACAAAACAGAAGTATAGTACCGGTACATGTACATGTATGCTCAATTCACCATGCGAACAGTCATTGTATCCTGCCTCTCGCTACATCGTCCATGTCATCTTTTGGATCGTTGTTCTGAATACTCTGGGTAATGTTCATCAGTGCACGAATAGCATCACAGTACTGTTTGTTGGTGTGCTGAAAAGGAGACCATTTAAAGACATATTATGAACTTGCTCAGGAACCTGCAACTAATGTTATCCATACGTAGTATGTTAACATGAAAGTGCCAATGACACTGTAGCTCAACTTGGAAAGGGAACAATTTCATGTGTTACTGTCAATGGAGTGTTTAGGAATGTGGAAAGTTGAAAGGCCTACGGTAGTTATGCAAAGAGTAAAATCCATGATGGACGCTGGCAGCCATGTTTTTTTGGCGATGACCCCAAAAAGACTCGTTCCCATTTACATGTCATTGTTAACATCCATCACAAATTTCATGATGATCCGACAAAAGATACGACCTGTAGCCAATGTGAAAGGATTTAGTCATGTAAAGATTAAAATACAAGATCGCTGCTGGCGGCCATGTTTTTTGGCCGAATGACATAAAAATTAATCGCTTCCAATATACCGGTACCTTTCATTGTTAACATCCATGACAAATCTCATTATGATCGGACCAAAGATACGACTTGTAGCCCGTGCCAAAGGATTTAGTCATGCAAAGAGTAAAATCCAAGATGGCTGCTGGCGGAGATGTTTTTTGGCTGAACGACCCCAAAATTACTCGTTCCCATATACATGTCAATATTAACATACAAATGTTTACAACATGACAAATTTCATGATGATCAGATGAACAGTACGACCTATAGTCCATGCTAATAGATTGAATTTTGAAATCCAAGATGGCCGCTGGTGGCCATGTTTTTTTGCCGAATGACCCCAAAAGACTTGATCCCATCTACAACCGTTACAAATTTCATAATGATCCGAACAAAGGTAGGACCTGTAGCCTGTGCCAAAGGATTTAGTCAAACAAAGAGTAAAATCCAAGATGGCTGCTGGGCCGTGCTGGCGGCCATGTTTTTTGGCCGAACGACCCCAAAATGACTCGTTCCCATCTACATGTCAATATTAACATCCATGACAAATTTAATGATGATCCGACAAAAGATACGACCTGTAGGAATCACGGAACTAAATGGTTTCCCATTGGCGACAGTGTTAACGTTTCGGCCAAATTCACTGAATTGAAGCCTGCAGGCCATATCAGTGATGTTTACCCGGCTAGATTGACATCAGTTGATCACGAAAATGGTAGAAAAATCATAAGTAATGTGTTTACTTTTTAAAATAAATCCCCAAGTGTACGACAGGGCTATCCCACAGCCAAATTTGATCTGGACAAATCCAGAACTACAGCAGCTACAGTGTAGTTAAATAAATTTCCCGCTCACAATTTCCCATTCCCCCATTCATTCACCAGTTTAAATTATTTAGATATGATGTACAAATCAAATAAACGCGATGTCATCCTTTAATAACGTGTCGCATGTATCAGGTGAAGGTCATTCTTCAGTTAACTTCACCTTTAGCATTCCACGGTGTACTCGTTCCCCGACTCTAGAACACATTTAGCTCCCTGATTCCTGTAGCCTGTGCTAATGGTAAGAATTTTTAAATCCAAGATGGCCACTGGTGACCATGTTTTTTGGCCGAACAACCCCAAAATGACCCGTTCCCATCTACATCTACATGTCAATATTAACATCCATGACAAATTTCATGATGATCCGACAAAAGATACGACCTGTAGCCCGTGCTAATGGAAAGCATTTTGAAATCCAAGATGGCCATGTTTTTTGGCCGAACAACCCCAAAATGACTCGTTCCCATCTACATTTCATTGTTAACACCCTCGCCAAAGGATTTAGTCATGCAAAGAGTAAAATCCAAGACGGCTGCTGGCGGCCATGTTTTTTGGCAGAATGACCCCAAAAGGACTCGTTCCCATCTACATGTCATTGTTAACAGCCATTACAAATCTCATAATGATCTGACCAAAGCTACGACCTGTAGCCCGCGCCAAAGGATTTAGTCATGCAAAGAGTAAAATCCAAGATGGCTGCTGGCAGCCAATTGACCTCAAAATGACTCGTTCCCATCTACATGTCAATAAATGACAAATTTCATGATGATCAGACGAACAGTACGACATGTAGCCCGTGCCAATGTATTTAATTTTGAAATCCAAGATGGCCGCCAGCGGCAAGTTTTTTTTGGCCGAATGACCCCAAAATGACTCGTTCCCATCTACATGTCAATGTCAACATTCATGACAAATTTCATAAAGATCAGACCAAAGGTACGACCTGTAGCCCGCGCCAAAGGAAATTGTTGACGGACACACGGACGCCAACCCATGGCAATAGCTCAAACTTACAAAGTAAGTTGAGCTAATAAAAGCTAAAATCGCATTTGTGTTTATTAAATTTTTGTTTACATTGAGAAGGGATTGCACATTTTGTGCAGCCTTATTCGTGTTCTTAGCCTCATTTTTTTTACAATTGGTAGCTCACACGATATGCACGATTAACATACATGTACATATTTAAAAACTTTTAACTAGTAATCAACCAAAAAAACGACTTGCCGCTTCGAATATTTTGGTAAAAAAATGTCAAACTGGACACAAAAAACAGAACCGGATTGTATCGATGCAGCCTGTGAATATGTGGAAGTTAGCGGGCAAAAAACAGATACGGTAGGGGCCTCTGTGCATATCAACAAACCACTGATATTTCTCCCATTTGAAGCATAAAACAGGTTATATGTTTGGATAATACGAGTGTGTATATTGCCACATGCTAAATCTTACATGATATTTGTCAGAAAATAAATGGGTTTAAATTTTGAAAGAAATTGTGGTCACAAGCTGCCAAAATCTCGCGATGATGTTCATACATGTCTGTAAATCTTCTCTGAGACTATCGTCCGCAGTTGTTGATGGCCTAAAAACTTGATATAGTAAATTATTATGTTTGAAAATTGAAATCAAATAATGTTGAGTGTTATTGGGATACTTCGACTCAAAAATTTATGTTTGAGGCCTGAATTTGGCCGAATCGGATAGGTGATCTTCAACTACATTGTCATTGATATTGTATTATCAACTGAAAAATGGTATTTTGAAGAAAAAAAATACTCACTATATATAACTGCACATGTCTTTATACATGTACCGGATGAATAGCTCCCACAATCTGAAGTCTGTCTTGGAGTCAGGAGCTCTTTAATTTCAACTTTTCTTCCGCTGTGAGCACTGCTGTGAGAAGAATTTTCTCAACTGGAACTCGGTTCTCTGACATACAATGTATATCTGCTACATTTAGCAGAAGGTGTGGTTCCCTGTGAAAAAATTGAACACGATTGATTGGTGGTCATGAAAGTTATACTGCGTGACTCAAAATTAGGCCTCTACCAAATTCGAGTCGGATCGGTAGAGCAGTTTTCGAGTCAATAACACACTATTGTCACACATACTAGGGCTGCAATTATACAATTTGTCACGATATGATACGCATTACGATACATGACCAACGATACGATACATTCATTATCATGATATGCAAAAACAATGTTTTGCGAGGATTTTCTACCTAAATTGTTAAAAAAACATAGTAAATATGGGTTATTTTTGCTTTCAATGAGCAAAAATTGTGATATTTGTGTATCGTGATACACTTCACACAATACACATATCTTGTGAAAGCGTATCGCAATACATTGAAATCACGATGAATCGTTGCTGCTCTAAATTACATACAGAAGTTCCAAAGGATAACGAATGTGGTATGGTACATTTTTTATTTCGTTTAATCGACAAAACCATGGTATGCAAACCAACGGTCTCACATTATTTTTTAACAGTATATCGGCAGTTCAATAATATCTTGCAATCAGAACTATTAATCATTCTCATACAAACAAGTTTCTCTCTGTGCACTGAGCGGGGTCCTTGTTAACTAGAGGTGGTGACAAAATGGGACTAAGGATACCCCCCCCCCCCCCCGTGTTTTTAAAACACTAAAAGTTACACTTGTCAATACACCTATAGTTAAAATAATAATTCCCATTGCAGGTGCACAACCCTAAATCCTACATGTAACACTAATCCTAAACCTAATCGGGTCATATATTTCATCTGATATTGCGAGAATCCAAACATACTTTTTTGCGAGAATCCATGGTAATTTGCGAGAATATTTGCGAGAATCATAGATTTGGATTCTCGCGGATATATAAGCCCTGCTAATGAAGGAAAAATGTAGCAATAAAAACTCGGACAAAATTATGAATGTTGCAAAAATGTTATTAAGTTGAGAAGGAGAAATAACTCAACAAAAAATGTTGTACAGATGTCATAATCGCAGGTGCATAGATTCCCTTGGTACTAAATATATGTGCCAAGTTTAAGAAACATTGACCTAAAAATGTCGGAATAAAAGCTCGGACAAAAATATGCATGTTGCCAAAAAATTTCCATGTTAAAAAAGGGAAATAACCCAGGGTTTCCGTCAGCCCGGCTGCGGGTCCGTCCCACGGACCCATTCCCCTCGCAGATGATCTGTTTGATTCATACATGTACCAAAAGTCAGCAGCAATATGTCATAAAAAATCTGGCTGCAACGGGAGTTCGGGGGGTTAAACAGAATACTGGTGAAAAAGCGGGTCAATTGTGCAGTGTGTTACCAGTACAGCGTAACCCTTTGAAATCAAAACTACAAAACTACAACGTAATGTTTGGTGTGCATTGAAATAGTGACGTTATATACAGCGTAATAAATGTCGCTGTAACATCAAAGAATGTCGGACTGCTGAGTACGGATATTATTTTGAATGAGATTTATGTCGTTGAAACTACTCATGCTCGGAGATCCCGTGCTATCGTACGATTACATAATTTGATCAAAGAATGCCGAATTGCTGAGTTAGGCAGAGTAGGGATCAACATACGCCAACAGGCGGTTCTCCTACCAAAGGAGGTATCTACCTCCGAGATCCCGTGCTATCGTACTATTACAATACGGAACCTGTCCCAAATCAGTCTTTATAGCGGGAATTCATAGTGACAACACCATTCATTTGACCCATATTACATGCATGGAGGATAAACACAAAAAACACACCCCCCCCCCCCTCAAATATGGAGATAAAGTCAAAGTACGGTCAATAATAGTTTCGTTGTCCCGCCTGGGTCCCCAAACACAAACAACGGCGCACATGTTCCCATTTCCCGCCAAAACTCAATTATATTTCGCCGCTATAAATATCTCCTGCAGACAAACCCTGCAGTATATATGACGTCACAGTGCACAAATAGTTTTACGATTGACAGAATACATCGAATATATCAGCTTCATTTTCACGGAAGCTACTTGAAATTCTAGGAAATACTTAATTCAATTCTCCCAGCTATGTATTATTGGACAATGCATAGATGCTTTTTAGTGTTTAGTTTCATTATACCTGTCGGAATCTTATTGTACGTTATAAATTTTTAAACACTAACTTGTAGCTTGATATAGTGTTATGTGCGTAATTACATGATTAATTATCTGGATACCATCAACGGAATTAATGCACCCACGGAAAATGATCGACTTGCATAATATACGTAGCTTTGGATTACTTTGTGGGACACTCAGGTGCAAGGAAATGGCTACTTTTCAGTGTCAAATAACAAAATTTTCGCCCGACGGGACGAACCATGGTCGTCCCGTCGCGTTATGTGTTTCCCCAATACGGACTCATTAATTTCCCCTTGGCGGAAACCCTGAATAACCCCACCAAAAAAGTCTAACAGACATCATAATCGCAGGTGCCCATGGTACTAAATATCTGTGCCAAGATTTGAAACGATCGGCCGATCACGATCGGCAGATGTTTAACCCATACCTTGGCGACAGCGATGAGCTATTTTCATATATCCTTAACCCCATCGTTTTCATGAGTGCAAATCTTTAAACAATTCACACCTTACTATTAATTCACAAGTGAAATCACACTTATCGGGCACCTTGCTCACATTAACACAATGTTAACACAGACGCGGCTTTGATTTCAACCTATTAGTGACTCCAACACAGATACATACCGGTATATGTCTTATAGAGTTATAAAGCTAACTAAGCTCAATCCATAGTCGGAGAGAAGCTCCATAGTCGGAGAGAAGCACCATAGCTGTTAAATATCAAATAGTTACGAAATTAGGTAGACAAACATCATAGCAACTCAATTAATCTACTTATTACATTGGAACATGAGACATAACATTGTGTGTTTCTTTTTAGCATCATTGCTATTTTTTTTTCATTATATTTTGTGTCAGCTGCATATTAAAAATTCATAGCAACCTATTAATATTTCACCACTAAAAAAACAATCAATAACTGATCAACTATAGAAGGGATGTATAGACCAGGATATAAAATATGATTGCTAATGATTGGATATAAATGTAAATTTTCTTCTAATTTGATCATTGGAAAGATATGTCTGTAAACAGTTTAAATATAATTGAAGTTAAGGTTAATATTTTCAAAATGTTTCGATCGATACCAAAATATATACATGTGAAGAATGTGTCATGATTATCACAGATGTGATTATTTATAGAGTGATCATGCAAAAAATATTTAGCTATCACATTGTGTCAACAGAATTGGTGAAGGATGTTAATATATTTAAGCAAATTGGTTTAAATGACCCTCACTATGCAGGTAAGAGGTGTGTTATCATAAACTGTGCCAGAACTATAAACATAATTAATGGAAATATTTGAGTTATCAAATCGGATAGTAAGGAATTAATCTTACCCAAACTAATGAACTGATAAACACAGAGTAGTCAACAAACAGAATGGAATTTAGAAACCCATACAATAAGTCAGTCTCAAGAATCCCAGCACTGTTAATATTATCCTGTAGCCCAAATGCAATTGAGGGAATTTCAAAATAAGACATATCCTCTAATGATGAATCTGGCTCAAAGTTAAAGTGATAACTTAATATACCAAAATTCCACCAAAAAAGTCTGACAGACGCCATAATCGCAGGTGCACAGATTCCCATGGTGGTTGATAACTACATGTATGCCAAATTACACGGAAGTCAAAATTGAAAAAACAACTGAGAAATTTGTGTCCAAAGACAGATTCCAGCTGATTCCAGTATACCCCCACAACTTCATTGCAGGAGGGATATTATTACCGGTAATAGATTGGACTTTAAAGGCACGGAAGGAATATTCAAATATATATCGTTTTGTTCATATGACAAACATAATCTGACAGCGCATAAATAGTATATTGTCATCAAGACGTACGATGGTGTACCGGTATGTAAACAAGAACCTTCTCATGTTACAGAAGTTTTGCTTCTGTTTACATAACACAGTGCAATTCTATTGGTTAATCACACGCAAATGATACAAACGCTCGTTATTGTTTCCATACAGTATAAAACAAAGCTCTTTATGTTTACCATATCTGGATCTAAACAAAAGCCAGGTTCTGTAAAGTTTATTTTGCCTTTGATGACATAACAAAGGAAAAACATTTAACAATAACATACTTTTTATGCCATATTCTGATTGCAAACTCTATATTTTACTATTCTTTCTGTTTATGGAGGTTTTTGATAGACCTGAATATTTTAATAGCAGACACACAGTCAACGCCGCCATATCTTTGATATAATGAAGCAACAGAATCAATGAGGCCTGTACATGTATGGTGACGTCTGTGACATGGTGACAGCTGTCAGGGGATGAGTCCCAAATACATGTACCGGTATATGGTTGTTTGTTTTCCATAATGATAACAGATTCACTGGCATGATAGTGAGCAAAATGTTTATATTTTCAAAACTACATAAAAAGCTAAACATGTACATGTAGATCAACATGTTTAGTTAAAATTAAGCCCATAAAGACAGACATCACCAGGATGTTATACAGTATGTACGGTACATGTAGTCCAGTAGATCATGCCATTAATCTCTACTCTGGCTAACGCCCGTAGAGATCATATTCTTTTTTTATGTTTTGACAGGGAACCGTATAAAGTCGAAAAAATAACGCGGGGAATGTACTTCTTTGTTCATACAGGTCTGTTGCTTAATGATTTATTCATCGGTACGTGAAGTTCCCAGCTCGAGATTACATTATTTACGTGACTTTTGAGACCCGATTCCGCGATAAATATCTATTTTATTCCCCGTCATGAAAATTCAGGTCGCACGCGGAAGCAATTCTGTGTCAAGCTCCCCCTGCGTAACACACAATCCAATGCGACGGCAGTCTCTGTTATCGGGGACACTGCGGGCCGTAGGATACAAGTTTCTTCACAACGTAGACAGATACAAACGATTCCTGCACGAAACAATGTTTTATTCCAAATCAATGGCAATATAAAGCAGATATTATAGTGTGTATTAATCCAGTGTTACGCAGGGGAGCTTGACCAGTTTTTCAACCGGTTCGGTGGCTGGAAATTATACTTTAGTTATACTTTCGGTCATCGACCAATCAGAATTGCTTCCGCCTGCGGCCGCTTACGGCCTGAATTTGGAAACTGGGAATAAAATAAATATTTATCGCGGAATCGGGTCTGAAAAGTCACGTAAATAATGTAATCTCGAGCTGGGAACCTCACGCACCGATGAATAAATCATTAAGCAACAGGTATGAACGCGTTATTTTTCGACTTTATACGGTTCCCTGTCAAAACTTAAAAAATGTTCCCGGGTTTTGAACTGATAGAACATGATCTCTATGGGCGTTAGCCAGAGTAGAGATTCATGGCATGATCTAGTAGTCCAGTAGCTGATTATCATGTAACATGGACATGGTTACATGATGATGTAGATCATGATGAGATTTTATAAAACTTATTACAAAACAATATCTATTATAACTCACATGTAATGATCTATAAAGCAGGTCTAGACTGTCAAGTTGTTGGTTGAGAGTGTATTTGCTGCACCGACAGAATGATATTCAACTTCCCTTCAGTAGGCAAAATCAGATAACTGGGCATCAACATACCGGTAATCAGCCCATCCCTCTTTAAATTGCTGCAAATGTAAACACAATAACTTTTAACAAGGTGAAAATACTTTGTAAGACTGAACTTGACAAAATATAACACTTTGGCCCACAACTCCCTATAAACAATGATGATGAAACCAGGGTAAATATTGATCTTTGGACCATTCTGTCATTTCCAACTTGTCCAATATTCATTAACGCTATTACAACATTCTGTCATTTGCAGAATGATGTCCCCAGAGGGTGAATTTAGTGATGCTACCCTGCATAGCGGGCTAGCATCACCAAATTCACCCTCTGGGGACCTCATTCTGCTTACACCTCAGCAGAATGAGGTTCCCAGAGGGTTAATTTGGTGATGCTAGCCTGCTATGCAGGGTAGCATCACTAAATTCACCCTCTGGGGACATCATTCTGCAAATGACAGACACCCTATTTCAAGGCTTGCGGCCATCGTACGTGTCTTCAACTTTGGTTGTTTGGTTTAAGAGGGAGATCAAGTGACCAATTTTGAATGGGGATTTCCATGCAAATCTGCAGAGCATCTGTATATGTAGATATTACAGTGCAGGAACCAATTCTGATTGTGGACGCACTGGTTCAGGTGCTAACATGGCCGAGTAACTTTATAACCCTGTGGTGACTCCAGTAGTGTTCTTTAGCGCACACACACCGAGCCGTGTACACGAGTCATCCATTAATGTCCGCGCCCGATCGGACAGCGTACTGCACCCACGACAACATACCGGTGCCTGCAAAGTGTTGTAATGGGGGGGGGTTGGCATTTTGCAATCGGATCTTTATTCAGTTATCTCGAATGAGACCTTTCAGTCTGACAAACTTGGTATCTGACAGAGTTCTGATTTTTGTCAGAATATCCTGACCAGGTTGCGATCCCCGGTCCGCAAGCATGAGAGACCAGCTAGGGGTGCCACAATTAATTGTATAATCGATGAACCGTTGATAAAACCGATAATCGATTATCATTTCCATCGTCGATTAATCTGCGTTATTTATTTCTGACGTCAGAAAATGCCGGGTATTATTGAATACCGTCTTTTACACAGTTTAATCTACAACCGAGGTGTTAACATCATTTGATCGCGTATCAAAGAGATTCAATAGGATGAGTACTACTAATATATGTTGCAAACAGTCGGCGGTTCATTTGATGATGCGACATGGTTTCTCGTCGGGTCATTGTATATTCTACAAATTGGCGGCACTGCAGATTTGAACACATTGCGATGTCGTTGTATATTTATACTTGAAAGGTGGCACGATGTCTGTGAAATGTGCCAACTGTCACCGTGTTCAATGAACTAAATGCACTCGCCCTTGAATCTGATTGGAAAATGGGAAGTTGATTGACATTCTCTCTAAAACCAGGGAACCAATATATACATGTATGGCATTTTAATCAGCGATGTTCTCCGCGAAGTACATGTAATTGCGAGTGTACTTTGTTTGCATAAGTACAAATGTATAGTTAGAAGTTACTAGTAAAGGCTATTCCATATCGTGTGCCATGTGGTGAATGCTGAATGAAACTGACTATTATCAAATACTTTGCTTGTTCGGAGTCCTGCAAGTTGCGGGTGGGGGCACACGTTTGTGATTGTTAACCACGCTCTGGAAGTTTGATGAAACTTATAGTTTCTGTAACATTTGATTCCTTTTTTAGGAACCGCCGGCGATCCATCGTTCATTCCTACATTTATATTGTTTGTACATTGGCTATTCATAACACTGAAATTAATCGCTAATCGCTATGTTCGTTCTAATGAACTCAAAATATTATAACCATAACATCGCCGAGAACTGTGCTGGTATTCAATACATTGTGCAAATTAGTCATTAACAGTGGTTTATGATGCACGTAAAAATTACATCAGCCGGTGCCTCAAACAACCAGCGACGGTGTAGTTATTGAGTTAACCAGCACCCAGCCAATAGGCCATATTACGGAATACTTCCACTGATTGTTAATATTAGGCATGATTAATCGATTATAGTCGATTATTGACGACTGATTATCGATTATCAAAATCAATAATCGAGGAACCTCTAATGACCAGCAGGCTACCTCTCGGCTACCGACTTCCAAATGTTACACTTACACAATTGCACATACTTCTGAGTGTGACTTGATCAAGTTGATGTGGTATTGAATTTGAAAACAGCTATTTACCGGTATTTATCTGGCGGTCCGCTTGGAAATAAAATTTTGCAATAAAGATATTTTTGAAAGTTTTTTCTGGAATTACATCACTTGACCGAGATTTATTTTTTTAATTTTATATTGATTTTTCAAATGTAGGTCAAGTGATGTAATTCCAGAAAAAAATTCTCAAAAATATATTTATTGCAAAATTTACCAAGCGGACCCGCCAGATAAATACCTGTTGTTTCCAAATACCACGTCAAGTCACACTCAGAAGATTAGTAGGACTGTAAAAAGTATGTATGTCCAACTCGACACAAATGAAATTTCGTCGATTTTCGTAAACAAAGAAAACACAATTTCAAAAGTCTAAAACCAAAAAATACTGCGTTTTCAATCGTACTTAAATTAATTAATACATTGGTAACATTCGTTTCATAACGAAGACGTACCCCGATATATTAATAACACCTTACTTACCTCATAATAATTCAAATTTCCAGTGTTTTCTCTCCTTGCGTTTTCCGTAACTTTAAAAATAAAATGGCCGCGTCTTGAAAAAATCTGTATAAAACAGGAATCAGAAACGAAACGAAACGAAACAAACTAACTAATCAAGCTCAGATTTAGCAGTACATGTATGTTACCTGTATACCAGTAACACAGGTAGCACTTCAGCTATATTTGTTTGTGTATGTGTAACACATAACTATACATGTATAATGTATAATATTTATATTTCACATGTATATAATTATAAGACACATAATTTAATTACCATTTAAAATGCACTAATAAACCTTTGAAATAATAATTTTGCTTTTGTAGTAAATTAATGAGAAGACCACCACCAAAATGGACATGACTAATGTCACCCCACCCCCACCCCAACATTGGTCTAATTGTTCAACTATTGGAAAAAAAATTTGCCTGCCCCATTAGTTGTAAATTTTACACCATATATGTATATTATGTGTGTGTATAAATTGAAATTGTTTTGATTTTCCAAGTAATATGTCGGACATCTGTTGTTTTCAGACCAATAGTAGCAGATATTTTCTACTTTTGGTAGAAATATTTGTCTGAAATGACTGTCACTTGGAATTTTGTTAACTTTAGGGTGGATGTCAGTTTGGAAATGTCCAACAATTGGAAAGTTTCTGGTACCAGCTGGAAAGTTCCAACCAATGGTGGGGGTGGGAGCAAACGATATTTCCAAATAGATGAGATTGGTCTGGTCCACATTTGGGTGATATTGAATGAATTAATAATACTAATAATTTTTTAGTTGCTTTTTCTCCATTGGTGTGTCTAAAACTGAATAAAGTACTAACATTGATTTTATATATTTCACAGCATCCCTATCCTATAATTTGACATCTAAAAGCGGTAACTCTGGCACATTTTATTAGAGGAATATTTCATCCAACAACTTAAATAATTTCTATTCACATTGAAAATATGCATGTCTCCAATTCTCAGAACTGTTTTGTTTGTCACTGAAAATAGTCAATACATGTAATTACCACCTCACCAATATTAAAACACCATTGCCTTCACAAATGGGTCTCATCTGTGTTGGCGAAACATAATATAAAACTGGATTTTCCAACTAAGGACCAAAATCCAGAGGGCATGAACAGGTCAACCACCTTTTGGTGAATAATATTAATCTGTGTTGGTATTTGTTAAATGTTATCATCAGAGACATGTTTTCTTCTCATAATTACCCTTTCATGGGTAATATGGAGTGGATTTTTAGTCACGTGGACTTGGGATTTTCCTTCAGTGTGTCTAAATCTGAATAAATTACTAAAATTTTATATTTTACAGCATCGCTATCCTAAAATTTGATATTTATAAGTGTTAACTCTCGCACTTTTCATTAAAGGAACATTTCATCTAACAATTCAAATAATTTCTATGCATATTATGTCTCCAATTATCTGAACTGTTTTGTTTGTCACTGAAAATAGTCAATTATTACCACCTCACCAATATTAAAACACCATTGCATTCACAAATAGGCCTTTACAGTGTTACATTGGTACACATGTATTTTATCATCAGATGCATGCCTTCTTCTCAAAATTGCCCATTATGTCATTATGGGTTTATATTGAATTAATTATGTTATGTTGAATTGCTTTTCTACATTGGTGTGGCTAAAACTGTATAAATAACTCAAAGTGAATATTTCACAGTGCCGCTTTCCTTTGAATTCATATCTGAAAGTGGTACGGTAGCTCTGGTACTTTTCATCAGAGTACATTTCAGCTAAAAATTTTAATAATTTCTATGCGCATTGAATGCATTTCATGTCTGCAATTCTCTGAACTGTTTGGTTTGTCACTGAAAATAGTCAATACATGTAATTACCACCTCACCAATAATAAAACACCATTGCCTTCACAAATGGGTCTCATCTGTGTTGGTATTTGGTAAATACATGATTTATTCTTATAATTACATTTCATTGGTAATATTGAGTGAATTATAAGCCACGTGGACTTGTGATTTCCCTTCAGTGTATCTAAAAGTGAATAGATTACAAAAAATTATATTTGACAGCATCCCTATCCTATAATTTGATATCTGAAGGTGGTAATTCAGGCATTTTTCATTGAATGGACATTTCACTCAACAATTTAAATCATTTCGAAGACCGTTTAATTCATTTCATGTCTCCAATTTCTTCAAATGTTATGTTTGTACCTGAGAACAGTAAATAATTATCACACCTCATCAATATTAAAAAACTCTTGTCTTCACAAATAATACATGCAGGTCTCAACTGTATGGGAGGCCCTTTTCACATTTATTATATATTTGCTTAAGCGCAAATAACCTCTTATCTTTAAGCGCAAATATTTATGCTTAAGCATAAATCATTTGCGCTTAACTTCCTTAAGCGCAAATAAAAAATAATATGCATTAATCACCCCTGAATTAATTTGAAATGGCACAGGCCTAAACACATCACTAAAGTCTATATGTATACATGTAGACCCACCATATGAGGGAAACAATCCCCCAGTAACCCCAAGATCCCTTTTATCACCATGGAAATAGTAAAGATCTGTACAGGATATGTCTCTTTTATAACATATAATAGATCTCTGGGATGGGAGCACAAATTCTTGGGGACAGGGATGCTGATAATATGAAAATAGGGGTTTCCCCACTATTTCAAGTCATTAAGTACACCATATGAGGGAAGCAAGCCACCAGTAACCACCAATTCCCTATTTATGGCCATGAAAATGGTATATATCTGTGCAGGGGATAACATATAATAGATATCTGGGACGGGGACACAAATTCTTGGGGACAGGGATGCTGATAATATGAAAATAGGGTTTTCCCCCCATATTCCAAGTCAACAAGTACACCATACATGTATGAGGGAAGCAAGCCACCAGTAACCACTAATTCCCCATGGCCATGAAAATGGTATATAGCTGTGCAGGGGATTTCCCTTTAATAAAATAGACTAGAGCTCTGTGAGTGAGGCACCATTTTGTGGGACACCAGGGACAGAGATGCTGATATGCATATGGAAATAATGTTTTTTCTTCAACTTTTGAGTCTGCATATGGGGCAACTACTATGGGCCCATGATAATATTCTATGAGATGGACTTAATCATTCACAATCAGAGGGAAGTAAGGGAGTGTTAGGTATTTGCGCTTAAGCGCAAATGATTTACGCTTAAGCACAAATAAATTGATAGACACATAATTGCGCTTAAGTGCATATGATTTGCGCTTAACTGCAAATATTTGCGCTTAAGCACAAATAAATAATAAATGTGAAAAAGGCCTCTCATACAACTGTGTTATATTGGTATATTTTATCCTCAAATGCATGCTTTCATCTTAGAATTGCCCATTATGGGTGTAGCTAAAACTGAATAAATAACTCAAAGTGAATACACATGAGTTTCCAATTATTGAATGAATTGTAGGGTGTCATGTTGTGGTTTGAGTATTATGTATGATTAATAATGAATTATATATTTGCTCAAACAAACCTGAATTTTATGACTTACTGTAGTTCAAACAATGTTTATTCTGAACAAATAGCATGGGAACATAATTGTGAAAAAAGGATTGGGAAAATACTTTACATAAAAACAAGACATCCAATTTAAACAAAGGCTCAGAATTCGGAACTGATATATGGGTTGAGCAACAAGCAAAAATTGTATGTCTTGTATTTAAACGTGTCAAGTGACACGGAGTTGATTCACTTACTGTGTCAACAAATTATATAGGCGACACATCTGCTGTGTCAAATGACACAGCGATAAAACTCGTCTTGAACAGTTCCAAATTCCACAAATAAACTACCAAAAGACATATATGTACTTATATGTCATGATATGAAACGTTACTACTTCGATTCCGAGGGGCTGGGAATTATTTTATATTTGCACAGAAACGTGTCGTATGACACATAACACGGAAAAACGACACGTTCCGTGTGTCGGCAAAGATATTGGTAATATTGTTTAGAAACTTGCGACACAGAGCGACACATATAGCGTGTCAGATGACACACCTGCACTAATTGTAATCAAAAAAGAGCTGCCGTGTCGCTATACGTGTCGTTTGACACACCTAATTGACTACATGACACGGAAAAGTTTTTCAGTGATATGCTCACATGCAATATCACGCAAACAAATATAGGAAGTAAACGTATGAGGCCCCCACCCCACCACCCTGGAATACGGAATACCACTTAACACAGAGGGTGGAATACGGAATACCAGTTAACAGCCATACGGATAAATTTTATATTGCAGTGTTCACGTCTAAATTGAACTAAAATGACGATGATCGACGATCTGTATGTCAAACCGTGAATTTATTGTGACAAAAATGGCATTTATATTATTATATTATTATTATTATCATTTTTTGGAAGGTCGGCGTATACGAATACCGGTATTTTTGGAATACCGAATACATCCTAACAAAGGGGCCGAAATACGGCTTACGTCATAACAGGGCATGGAATACGGCGTATGAAAACGGGGGTGGGGGCTTCACGTAACGCCGGTGCATATATGTGTGTGTGAATATTTCAGAACCATGAAATACGAAACGAACTAATATCCTTTTTTTATTGTTGTTAACAATCAATCGGGATATTGTCGATAGAGGCAGGTGATCGATCGATTGTGTCAATAACGTGTACAAAACCAAACAAACGACAGACAAATTGGTTTCATAGTATAAGTCGATATTATCAACAAAGACAAGATCTCTTCTCGAGTTAGTGGGATACAAATAAGGCGCTGTTAACCATTTAATGACTGGAGCTGCGCCGGCGCAGAATTAAAGATCATATACCAGTGCATTATCTTATATATGCGACTCTCATATAGGGCGCCTCGCACATGTACCATAATGTGCTAGATTACATTGTCAAAGTGAATATTGTTAGGCCAATGTATTATCTTATATATGCGATGATCCATGTGGGGACACTTAACTATCAGATAATGCATTGGTGCATGGTTTTTCGCAGAATTACAGGAATCTCCAGTCATGGAAGGGTTAATGTCATCTATCAAAGGACCAATTGTAAAACTATTTGGCACATTTCGAATGATGAACAACAACTGACAGGAATTACGAATAATGAACTACGTCACCACAGTTTTTATTCTTTCTATCCGTAGTTGCGATTACGGTTTCGAGAAGCCAAACATGAGCATGATGTTTGCTTGCAATCTGAAAACTGAAACTGAAAACAGCCTATCACCAACTATGGCATGTATGGTAACAATTCGGTTAAAGGTACTCAATCCGATCAGACGCTCCTAAATTACTATTTTTTTGGCTTCGGGGGTAAAAAATATTTGATTCTAGTTGAGGAACCCACCCATCAAAGCTCAGAGTGATTAGATATCGCTGTTTGAAATTTGCTGTTTATATTGTTTGAGGCCCAGATCTTTTCCAGGACCACGTGCTCAAACGGACAAATTGCGATTGTAAGATGGATAACTCGAAAATCAAGTGGTTACTATTAACACTAATAACCACTTGATTTTAGACTTATCCATCTTACAACCGCAATTTGTCCGTTTGAGCACGTGGTCCTGGAAAAGATCTGGTCCACAAATAATAGAAACAGCAAATTTCAAACATTGATATCTAATCACTCTGAGCTTTGATGGGTGGGTTCCTCGACTCGAATCAAATACCTTTTACCCCCGAAGCCAAAGAAATAGTAATTTAGGAGCGTCTGATAAAGATGGTTGAACGCCACTATTTCTCACAAACGGACTCGTAGACGCCAATTCTGCGAACAGGTTTCTGGACTGTCCGAAAACTTTACGACTATACTATAAACTATCGGTAAGTCATATAAGAAAACATTACGACTAGACTATAAACTATTGGTATCATATCAGTATCGTATCAGTATCATATCAGTATCCCATCAGTATCGTAGTACGACTGGACCATAAACTATTCGCATGTCATATCAGCATCGTAGTTCAGTTGTTCCTATTTCACGTGAGATGACGGCAAATTGCATGTTGAATACACAGTATAAGTACCTGCATGTGTATGTGAATGTTACAGATATCAGAATCGCAATGCATGGTGCGCCAGATCAATTTCGATCCATATACGCACGAGTCAACACCAATAAACTTGAGTGTCCTGGAAATTATCTCTTCACCAGTTCGAAAACTCACTTAGTTACTATACCCAAGAAATACTATTACAGCCCCCAATACCACAATGACGTCTATAGTTAGATGTCGTACCGACGCGCCGTACACAGGAACAAAGTTCAATAGATTTAAAATCTGAATTACTATATAAACATTAACACATTATTCGATTTATCCCTATTCACATGTCACTGGGAGTGCATATGATGTACGAAATACGTGTAAATGAAGTGAGCGAGATGTGAGAGAATTGGAAGAATGTAACTTTATCTATAATAACATGTACCCTGTCTGTATTTACATTCATTCATTGATGTATGTTTATTCCAATAACAAAAATACAAATTTCGACCCAAGAGCATTAACCATATATGCAAATGTGCGTCTTCCTCAGACACAATGCAGACGATATTTCAGAGGTCATACTTAGTGTCATACTTAACATCTTAGTGTCGATATATCAAGTCACGGTTATGGCGCTGAAGTTACGAAACGATAATGACAATAGTACCACTTAGGGTACAGCATAATTATGCCCAGTATGGCCCCTGATAAATACACCCATCGATGTTGTATATATATGTGTGTGTGTGTGTGAATGCTGAATTTGATGTCAATAGTTTCAATGTTGTGTGCCACGTGAATGAGTATAGATGTATTGATGATATGGGCGCTATCCACATGAATGAGTATAGATATATTGATGATATGGGCACTTTCCACATGAATGAGTATAGATGTATTGATGATATGGGCACTATCCACATGAATGAGTATAGATGTATTGATGACATGGGCATTATCCACATGAATGAGTATACATGTATTGATGATATAGGCGCTATCCACATGAATGATTATAGATGTATTGATGATATGGGCAATATCCACATATTATAGATGTATTGATGATATGGGCACTATCCACATATTGATACTGTTAACAACAATTATATGTGAATGCATTACAAACATGGAGGGTTGGGTGCATGTTTATTGAACGGATTCCAAAACGAACCTTCGACGCAACCGTGTCATATTGAAACCGCACAGGAATGTATTCGTCTTGGTGAAGAATCAACCCAAACCAGGAGCGATAACTCGTGTATTGTGTATATATTACACGGTGATACACAATTACCTCTCACAGACGTACGTGGTCACCGAAGTAAACACAGATTATGCATATCGACCTAACGAATAATCACCCCTGGCCAAGTGGTCTTGATAATATGCTATGATGCTGGTGGTCCTCCCGTTATTTTTTCTAAAGTTGTCATTTTCCATGTTTTTGGGTAATCCGAGCGACTTGCGAACACCGCGAAAAAGTCAAATTAAAAATATAAAACGGTACTTATTGTTAACAGCATCAGTTTGCCCTAGCAGCATCATAACAATTGAGCAGGACCCAACCACATCGTAGCACAATATCAGGACCAATTATCCAGGAGTGATAATATATCTCGCCAAACATCGATGTTAACTTACCAAGCAATTCGGATGAATATTTTGGTGGAACACAACCTATGTCATGCAATGAATATTTATAGCTTAGTTATTGTGATTAGCCATACCATAGCTATACGCTTAGATATAATCGTGATATATTCACACCAGTCACACGCGTCTCACTGCCATACAATAGTTATATGCTTAGATATAATCGTGATATATTCACACCAGTCACACGCGTCTCACTGAGACGGTGAAGTATAATTGTCAGGAATTTCCGGTCGTGTGTAGCTGGACACTATAGCGTGTCCTCAGTTGTTTCAACAAAGCGTACACCAATAACACAAAACATTATGACTACTTAGATCTGTTAATCGATACCGTTAGTAAAGTGAAGAGCCAATCCACATATGTGCTTGTTCACGCGATATTTGAATATATTCCCTAGCGATGGTGATCGACTCGTAAATTCATCAACAACACTTATAATCCACGCTGTATCATACAATGTGGGTCGAGCGTGGAATCGCTGTATCATCCAATGTGGGTCGAGCGTGGAATCGCTGTATCATCCAATGTGGGTCGAGCGTCCACGCTGTATCATCCAATGTGGGTCGAGCGTCCACGCTGTGTCATCCAATGTGGGTCGAGCGTGGAATCGCTGTATCATCCAATGTGGGTCGAGCGTCCACGCTGTATCATCCAATGTGGGTCGAGCGTGGAATCGCTGTATCATCCAATGTGGATCGAGCGTCCACGCTGTATCATCCAATGTGGGTCGAGTGTGGAATCGCTGTATCATCCAATGTGGGTCGAGCGTCCACGCTGTATCATCCAATGTGGGTCGAGCGTCCACGCTGTGTCATCCAATGTTGATCGAGCGTGGAATCGAAGCTTATTAATCATATCATCGTATATACAAAAAAACTCACAACGCGATTACCATCATTATCATCGTCATCATCAACACCATAGTGACGATCGTAATAATCCTTATCACCATAATAATAATTAGCAGCATCACCACCATATCCACCAGCAACACCAGAATCATCATCATCATCATCACAATGCCTCACCATCACCACTACCACCATCATCAGCGTCATCGTCATCATCATCATGAACACCAACAGCATCACGACCATCATCATCATCCTCACCACCACCATCATCAGCAGCAGCAGCATCAACATCATTATCTTCATCATCATCACCATCATCACTACGACCACCACCACCATCATCATCATCATCAGCAGCAGCATCGACATCATCATCATCACCGTCACCACCAGCAGAAGCAGCACCATCATCATCTTCATCACCGTCATCATAATCATCGTCACCATAATCACCAACACCATCATTATCACCACAACCACCGCCATCATAATCATCACCATCACCATCGTCACTATCATTATAGTAATCATCACCACCATCAGCGACCTCATCAGCAGCAGCACCACCATCATCGTCATCATCACCATCATCATCATCAACAACACCATCACCGTCACCACCACTACGACCACCACCACCATCATCGTCATCATCATCATCACAAACATCATCATTTCCACCACCACAATCATCATTATCATAGTATTCTTCAGCAGCACCAGCATCATCAAAATCATCATCAGCAGCACCACCACCACCACGACGACCACCACCATCATCATCATCATCACCACCACCAGGATCATATTATTCATCACCACCACAACCATCATCATCTCCATCGTCATCATCACCATCATCATCACCATCATCATCATCATCATCACCATCATCATCACCACCACCACCACCATCTTCAACACAGCCACCACGAGCATCATCATCATCCTTATCACCATCACGTTTTGATTGTTATCATTATGAGACCGGGCCATGGGAACACGAGTAATGTACCAACACCCGAACCACCACCAACATCAACGTCATCATCATCATCACCATCATCATCACCACCAACTCCACCACCATCATCGCCACCAGCTTGGTGTGTATTGTACATGCGGACACATGCACTTGCACTGTGCTCGGACCAGGACATTTCCGGTCAGTTGTTTCGTGATATATTGGAGGCAATATTACAGCAATTAGCCAATGTATAGCTGACATTAATGGGCTAGAATATTAATGGATCTCCTGGTTTCATTGAGATACACGCATCTTTCTCAGATATCAATAACTATTCGAAGCCATAGGCTTCACTCTATCGAATCTCATATCCTATAATGGTCACCACTCTATCGGATCTCATATCATATAATGGTCATTGAATGTCCGATGCCGTTCTTCAATATGGGGAATGTTGGCACTTAAACGACTTGCGTTGTTTATTTCGCCAATATGTCTAACAAAGACCATCCATATATCAACATACGTGAGTCTATATAATAGTTTTACCTATGTTGCTATCTTCGGAAACGGGAAAAATAATGGTATACATATGATTAGGTTATAACCCACTTGGGTATATGTACAATAAATACTGATCACTGCACGTTAGCGATATGTATTTCTTGTACATATACACAAGCGGGTTATAACATGTTTATAAATCGAATCACACCCAGAGGAAAGGGGGATTGGCTTTCAATACGACGAAAGGTTAATTGAATTGTTTGTGGCGTTACATATTCATGTTTAACAATTAATAAAATGGACGTTGACAATCGGTTAACTTATTTATCAGCGTTGATAAACCATGTTGTCTCCGAATTTGAGAACGTTATTATACTGATGACGTGTTTCTGGATAAAACAGATTCAACCTTGTGATAATAAACTGTATCGGCTGTTAGGGTTATTTTTCGTCCTGTTGTAATAATTGAATACATGAGGCATTGTTCCGGAAGTGTTTGGATGGTAATGGTCATATACCACTATACATATACCACTATAATAATACAATAGTGGAATACTACTATAATAGAGGAATACTACTATAATAGTGGAATTCAGGATGTGCCTGACCTGGTTATATACCACTATAATAGTGGAATACTACTATAATAGTGGAATTCAGGATGTGCTTGACCTAGTTATATACCACTATAATAGTGGAATTCAGGATGTGACTGACCTGGTTATATACCACTATAATAGTGGAATACTACTATAATAGTGGAATTCAGGATGTGCCTGACCGGGTTATATACCACTATAATAGTTGAATACTACTATAATAGTGGAATTCAGGATGTGCTTGACCTGATTATATACCACTATAATAGTGGAATCCAGGATGTGCCTGACCTGGTTATGTACCACTATAATAGTGGAATCCAGGATGTGCCTGGCCTGGTTATATACCACTATAATACTGGAAAGCAGGATGTGCCTGACCTGGTTATATGCCACTATAATAGTGGAATTCAGGATGTGCCTGACCTGGTTATATACCAATATAATAGTGGAAAGCAGGATGTGCCTGACCTGGTTATATACCACTATAATAGTGGAATTCAGGATGTGTCTGACCTGGTTATATACCACTATAATAGTGGAATTTATTATGTGCCTGACCTGGTTATATACCACTATAATAGTGGAAAGCAGGATGTGCCTGACCTGGTTATATACCACTATAATAGTGGAATTCAGGATGTGCCTGACATGGTTATATACCACTATATAGTGGAATTCAGGATGTGCCTGACCTGGTTATATACCACTATAATAGTGGAATTCGGGATGTGCCTGAACTGGTTATATAGCACTATAATAGTGGAATTCAGGACGTGCCTGACCTGTGTATGGTAACAATTAAAAGCCAGAAGATTTGATACTTTATATAATTTAAAGGTGGATTATCTCTGTCCGGAAAGGCTTCTATCAATTATCATTGATTTTATTTCGAATATTTTATTGGGACCGTTTATTTGTCTATTTTTAGAACAGACCATTCGGGTGATATCATACAGCGATATATAGCATTAGGCTGTTCCTATGGCTACGTACCGAACTGCAAATGGCCCAGATGTATTGGTTGTATTGTTTTATTCCATAGTTATAAGCGATAATGAGTATAATTAACGTTTATTTGTGAAAAATTACACAACAAAATTTCTGGTCTCTGTTAACAGTAACCACTACTATGTGTTGTACAATGAGTCCAACCAGTCATCAGCAATTAATGTATGATCTTGTTAATGATGTGTGTAAGCTCGTATTCATCGTATTATATATATATATCCTATACATTGTGCTTACGACTATACAATGTGCCAATACGGGTACATATAACTCTTAAGGCTATCAGAACTGTTTGATTATTTATATATAACAAAGTCAATAATGTTCAATCATCGGCATCTGGGTTTCTCTTCCTGTCGTCTGCTTGGTTTCGGGTCTTCTTCCGTCTTCATAGGTTGGGTGTGTCTGCTTGTCTTCTACTCGGTTGAGTTCCGGTTGAGTTCGTCTTCCTGTCGTCTGCTCTTCTTCTTCCTCCGTCGGCGCATCAGTGGGGCGTTGTTAGAAATACAAGAGCACAATGTTTACCTTGTATTTCCGTCCATTGCTCCACTCTGCTCTTCTAAGCGTCCGAGGGTTCGTGATGATCGCTTGTGTTGGTCAGATAGAAACTGGTTAGAACTCCCTCTCATGTCGGCTTGTTTCTTCCTAAAATACCCAGTGTCTGCTAATGACCGCCATGTGTATTTTCACGGCGCGTCGGTTCATCGTACTTAGGGTAATTGAGTTATCGTCATCTCCCCATGGGTCCTATTTACTCTCCTGGTTTCAGTAGCTTTCTAGGCGATACATCTGGTCTTGCTAATCCTCAAGACCGTGTTCTGTTTACTCCACAAATCATTTCCCTATGTTATTGCATGGACGCTCGCTAATTCGATTTGGTGCTCAGTACTTGCGATCTAGATGTGGTCAACAGCGACGCTGATATGTTTGGTAATCGAGCGCCCCTCTGACAGAGATTTCCTATCTTCTTCCCGGGTTGAAAGTTATGTCCCTGTGGTTGTCTTGGCACATTACTCCTTCACTTTTTCGATTTAAAGTTGATCTTGAAATCGCAAGTCCAATTCGTCGCTGCGCAGCAGGTCGATGATTCGTCGAAGTGTTTCGCAACAGCGGCATCGGCGATGGATAGCTGGTTCGATGTCGGTCGTCTCCGTGTAGATCGGGTCGTCTGGGCGTCTCTCAGACAACTCCGACCCACTGGCTGTGACTCTTTCGGTGTAAAACTATGATTGAAATTTCATGGCGTCGTCATTTTCGTCATCATCGGATGTCGAGGTATTTTCGTCCTCAATGTCCGAGTATGGGGTAGGTTCTGACAACTGGTCGACCCTTGTTCCACCGCCATGGTCAGCCTGTAATACTCAAACGGATATTTGTGTGAGGTTTGAGAACAAATGACACAGTCAGAATACACAATGGTTAATTTTCCAATTTATCGGTATCGCTTGAGGGTCGTCAGATCGGCCCAATACGAAAATGGAATTTACAACTAATTATATAGATGGATTTGTTGACGAACAGTTTAAACACAAGATAAGTCGGGGTGATTGATTTCAATTATCAAAACGTATGACTGAATGTCGGGATTTATAGTCCCTATTCAACGCTTGCTATAATCATTCCGATGATTATACAACTATAATACCCTGGACATCGTTATGCAACAATTAATATTTGAAATATATGAAATGCATAAATGTCTATATACATGCGAATGATTCTGATATCCGCGCAACAATAATTACGGAGGAAATTCGGAATACATTAATATACGATACATAATTAATACTAATCCAAATCCGCCACAGATGTGGTCAGCCTCTGACGGCTATAATTGGATATACATGTAGGCGTTCCTGAGTGTTGTCCCGGAATAGCGCAGACGGCTTTGGTGCATCCGTCTCCATTGCTTCGTCGATGGGTTCTTTGAACACGGCATTCAGGATATCCTCAGGTCGCTGGTCTAACTGCTTACTATACATAATGGCTAACCTTGGCAACTGATGTTTAACAAATTTCCACCAGAATCGGTGGGTCAAGATAATGAAAATTACTACTGTAACTACGTTACTAGGGCAAAATACTACCATGGCCATCTCTACCATTCATTGGGGTAATACTTTTTTTGTTCACTAAGTCAGTCGTGAGCATATTTTCGATCGTGTTTATTTGAGCGGGGTGCGCTTAAACGCAGTAACCCTAAGGGTGGCGGCGTGCACGTCGGCGCGGTGCTCGTTATCTCTCGGCGCGTGATTGTAAAGTTCAAAGCTTTATTTATTAAATCGCCATGCGCACGTGCCGGGTTTCATGGGGCGCGCGACCTGTCATTGATCCGAACATGACTATTTATTCGCGATTCGGTCTGGGGCGTCGGGCTAACTATTTTCAACATTTACGAAGCCAGGTTAGACTCATCAGTCATCAATAAGACAGTTAAAAGTGGGGTCTCATTCATTCCGAAATGAAATCCAGGTAAATAGTTCGGGCGTTTCATTATTATTTACATCACTGCTGCCATTGAGTACAACAGGTTTTTAAATGATTGCTTGGTTCTTATGTCACTAAGCGCTCCATTCATGAGCTGCTTACACTTGCGTGGGGCCTCACGAGGGTTTTGTTC
This sequence comes from Siphonodentalium dalli, assembly GCA_032622095.1. Lineage (NCBI taxonomy): Eukaryota > Metazoa > Mollusca > Scaphopoda > Gadilida > Siphonodentaliidae > Siphonodentalium > Siphonodentalium dalli. Next base: position 19,558,577 of record CP136063.1, on the reverse strand, counting down.
AATGGCGGCCACTTCCATTAACTCATCCTCTGAGCTGTCATCACTCGTAAACATCTTTGTTACTTTGCGCCCGTGTCGACGAGGCGCTGGAGCGCGTCGTGCCTTGGCACTCGGCTCTGGTCTCTCGTCCATGGACGAGTCAGGGTTTTGTAGCTGCTCTGAGCGCGCGAGTCGCGTTTTCCTACGCTGTAAGCGCATCTTAAGCTCGCTTAAAGGGACATCTTCGTCATCGGAGTCCGAACATTGTCTCCGATATCGAGCGATCACATCATCTGGTAATGGTTCTGTTTCATCGCCAGAAGACCCACCCACAGGGTTAGGGGCAGGAACGTCGCTATCTTCGTCTTCGGGGGGAACAACATACGTTTGAGCACGCTTGTTGTTGTCAGTTTTGGGGATTTCCCATTCAAGGTTGGCTTTGCGCATATGTTCAGCATGGGATTGTGTGACTTTCCCAGTTAATTGATTCCTTAACTCGAAAGTAACGGGCGTTATTTGCGTGGTTATGCGGAAGTAGGGTTTCCATTTGCTTTCAAGTTTGCTTTTTCGTAAATGATTCTTCACATAGACGGCCTCGCCAATCTCGAATTTGGTGTCTGTGGCCTTTTTGTTAAATTTCGCTGCTTGTTGGCGTTTCGCCTGTTTCACGTGTTTGTGTACCATCATAAATGATTTAGGCTGTTGCTGTAATGTTATTTGACAATAACCTTTCCCAGCACGATTGCGTCTTCGTCCATACGTGACTGATTTTCCAACTACACTGCCGCGCCGTAGATAAACGGTTTTATTAGTGTTGTTCACAAGTAGCAATGGGACTTGATGTCTTTTACCTAGTTCCGAAATCGACTTCCTTACCTCCAAACCGGGTTTTGATGCTAGGTAACCTTTCTCGATTTGGGCCACCTCTACTAATGTCGACTTGTGAAGAGAAGCTAAGTTTTTTGATTTTCCCATACATAAAGTTGAGGTTTGGGGCTTTAAGCTAACCTTGCTGGTCAATCTCAGCAGGGAAGCTATGTGCGCGTCCGATTCCAATGGGACGTACACGTCACTGACCTTGAGGCATCCCAGATCATAATATAGTCTGACCCCCCGAGAGGTCAACCAATCCCTCCCCAAGATCATATTCCGGGTCATATCATTCGCCACATAAAATTTATGGGTTAATTTTAGTTTCGCCATTCTGAAGGTCAGTTCCACGCTACCAAGTACGCCCAGTGACTTCCCATTCACGGAGCTAAGGTTGATGTGTTCCCTAGTTAGTTTCGGTCGGAACTGTAATGCGTCATAGACGCGTTTGTGAATCAATGATACTTCCGCTCCACTATCCACTAATGAGCGATATTTATTTTTCCCTATTCTGACTAAACACGAGCTGGGGTTCCCCACAATGTTGATACTAAATTTCCTCTCACATGTGGCCTCAATGAGAGGATTCCTTAGTTTTTTGCGTATGTGGGCGGGGTCATTAGTCGCGGTGGTTCGTTTAATGTCGGATATCTCCGGCTGTGACGCGGTGTATCATGGGATAGGTCACGTGATCGGTTCGGCTGATCTCGGCGGATTCCCCTAGGTGGCGTTACTGGCGTGTTCCATTGCCTTTGCTTCGAATCTCCGGATTTAGAGGGGCAATTTCTAGCCAAGTGGTTACCTTCGCAAACCCAGCAAGATACGTGCCTCCGGTTTTCGGTCTTAAAGGGGCAGTCGCGAGCGAAATGATCACCTTGACACGTCCAACATTCGACCGTTCGTGGTTTAACCACCGCATCGACATGCACCTGTCTCGGGCGTGATCTGTGTTCTCGGGTCGTGTGATTATCGCTTGCGCACACATCGCAGGTTGTTCTCGCGCGTTTGTTTCTGAAACTATCGATTTCCATTGCTTCCGGTTCGTTTTCGTTGTAATTTTCGCGGCCCGTTCGTAGGTTGAATACCCGTCGGATCCCCATTTCCCGCATGGCGATGTCGGCTGCCAATTTCAGTGTCTTCGGCGCATCCCTGATCAACTTCATTTTCAAACTGTCGCTTCTTAAAGCGTCAATATAAAACCCTACGAGTTGGCCTTCAACCGCGTTGATCCCACCGATTTGCTCTCGGTATGCCACCGTCGCGATCTCCAAAATTCGTTCGGCAAGCACATGTAAATTTTCGTTTTGTTTTTGCTTGATTTTTCTTAGCATTGAAAAGGCGAATTGAATGTCATTTATCTCGGCAAATCGACTAGATAATTCAGTTTTTGTGTCTTGCCACGTGGCGTTAGCATTCGTGGCCAAATATCTTTGTAAAAAATCTGATACGGGGCCCGTCGCGCTCTGGAATGCCATATAGGGCTTCTTTGCTTCGTTAGCGCCGGTTAGGATCGCGCATTTTTCTATCGACTTGACCCACCCGTGGTATTTCGTGGGGTCCCCGTCAAATGACGTCACTACCTGTGTCACCGTAGTCATGGCCATTGCAGCAATTTGAGAATTGATAGACTCTGTCAATGGGGCGAGAACACCAATTGATTGTTGGGTAGCCATTATGATAATAAACAATTAGACTCACGTTTTGCGAATTTTCCCACACTGTTTCTGTTCACACTGTTCCTCTTCTGGCTTCACGTTGTGTCTGTGATTAGCGTTCAGATCCTGGCTCGAAGGCACCAGTTAAGAGATATGTGCCAATACGGGTACATATAACTCTTAAGGCTATCAGAACTGTTTGATTATTTATATATAACAAAGTCAATAATGTTCAATCATCGGCATCTGGGTTTCTCTTCCTGTCGTCTGCTTGGTTTCGGGTCTTCTTCCGTCTTCATAGGTTGGGTGTGTCTGCTTGTCTTCTACTCGGTTGAGTTCCGGTTGAGTTCGTCTTCCTGTCGTCTGCTCTTCTTCTTCCTCCGTCGGCGCATCAGTGGGGCGTTGTTAGAAATACAAGAGCACAATGTTTACCTTGTATTTCCGTCCATTGCTCCACTCTGCTCTTCTAAGCGTCCGAGGGTTCGTGATGATCGCTTGTGTTGGTCAGATAGAAACTGGTTAGAACTCCCTCTCATGTCGGCTTGTTTCTTCCTAAAATACCCAGTGTCTGCTAATGACCGCCATGTGTATTTTCACGGCGCGTCGGTTCATCGTACTTAGGGTAATTGAGTTATCGTCATCTCCCCATGGGTCCTATTAACTCTCCTGGTTTCAGTAGCTTTCTAGGCGATACATCTGGTCTTGCTAATCCTCAAGACCGTGTTCTGTTTACTCCACAAATCATTTCCCTATGTTATTGCATGGACGCTCGCTAATTCGATTTGGTGCTCAGTACTTGCGATCTAGATGTGGTCAACAGCGACGCTGATATGTTTGGTAATCGAGCGCCCCTCTGACAGAGATTTCCTATCTTCTTCCCGGGTTGAAAGTTATGTCCCTGTGGTTGTCTTGGCACAACAATTAACCCTATCATAACAATCACTGGGGAATGAATGATTATCCCAGATCCGGGAACACATATAACTATACTATCTTATGTACTATCAGATCCGGGAACACATCAAACTCTATATACTATCTCATGTACTATCGGTCATGATATTTAGCTCAAGTCTATATTTTCGCCCTGTCGAAATGCAGATTCATACAAGAAATAGTGTTCATGAATTGGAGCAATTTGTTTGCCGAAGGGTGTGGACAGTTTTATAAATTACAATATGGTGGGTCGGCTTGGAACTTGTACCATTATATCACTGGTGTGTTTACATTTGAATTAAATATTGATTAATATTTAAAAAAGAATACGACAAGTGTTTTAATTCCAGAATATATATGTAGTGATGCCAACATGTTACGTGATCATACCATTATATTATGTTACCTATAATGGTCGCCTGTAAACACATGTTACGTTGTCAGACACCATATAATCTATAATGGTTACATATAAAGCATGTTACGTGATCATACCATATGTTACATATAATCGTCGCCTGTAAACACATGTCACGTTATCAGACACCATGGTACATATAATGGTTACATATAAAGCATGTTACGTGGCCAGACCCCTGCTGCCTATACTGGCCACCAACAAAGACATGTTACGTTTTCAGACCCCCCTGTTACCTATAATTGTTACATGTAGAACATTTCCCCTCCGCAGTGGAATACCCACCTACCTCGTACGGTTCCACGCGGCCATCAAATTAATTAAGAGGTCGACGTTCCCCTTGTTCTCCATTTTGATTCGGTGGATTTATAAAGAATGACTCGCTGTGCGAAGCTCCCACATTTGTTATTATCTTCTCCCACACAGCCCTCGTATACCACATTAATTACAAGCCACCGAGACAGGAACAGACCAAGCTTAAATATCAATAGGTGACGTGGAAAACAGTTGTTCGCAGCATGGTCGATTGGTTCAGTCATGATCGAAGAATATGAGAGATAACCGGTATCAATGTGTATCCCTCGTGTATCAGAAGAGACGAGCGGCGTGCAGATGCGTATCGTTACTTGTGTGTGTCCCACTGTCAGTGAGATTTATCACATGTTACACGGAGAATGAATTAAATTAACGCATACACTCACAAAAATCGGAGTCCGTATAGCTACTGTATAGTAGCTATTGTGGCTGTAGTACCTATATATGTAAGACCTATAGTTTATTGGTGTGATATAGTAGCTATACCGTCTTTAGTGCCTATCGTGGAACCGTTATATCGCATTCAGGATAAACCAAATTACCCCCCTGTTATTTGAGAGACGCTCACGTCAGAGGGCACATTCGCAGACCAGGAGGAATTTCTTTTCAAGCCATTGTTATAATTCATTATAATCGACTAATCGTTGTATTAATTACTCTGGATCAACCGAATTAGAGGTGCTGTGAAAAGTAAACGCAGGAATCTAGGAAGACAAGACAAGAAATATGGAAATAATAGTCTTCAACATTAAAATTAGTTTACTTACTTTATAGCAATATAGTTAGGTACTATATAGTGCATAATTATGCAGGTGTCATATAGTACTATGTAATACCTAACTTAGGTGCTAAATCGTAAATATTTTTAATAGGTACTATATAGTAGCTGTATAGCTACTATATATTAGCTAATTAGGTACGGTATAGTAGATATATCATATAGGTACTATATAATACCTAAAGTTGGCACTATCCCATTGGCAGGGGTAGTACCTAATAGGTACTATATAGTAGCTATATTTTAAAGAGTGTATATGAACGATCTACTTGTTGGCTTTCCGAACACTCCTATCAAACAAAATGAGAACTGTTCAAAATTGTCCAGCATTTGATCGCAGAGACTAAAGGTTTCTAGTTATTTTTTCACGATTATAAATTAATTTATCAATTAAAACATTGGCCTCAGCAATCATGTACGCTGGACGTCGGCACCCCACCATCAATCTCGTATCATCATCATCTCCCACATTCACCACATGCAACTGTTCGTGTTGTTTTAATCAAACTGTCAATTACTATATCATATTTATACATGTATCAATTGCCATCAAATAACCTAACTATCTATATATTATGGTTAAACTGGTAAAACGTGATATACCATGAATGGTAGTAATATGAAAATTGTTAATGCTTAGTTCGGCAATAATTCACCAGTAAGGTCTTTGTGACTATGTGCTGGCTGGTGCACAGCGGATTGGTGGCCCTTAAGGAAATGTATATAATCAAGATGGCCGTCACATATACCTACAAGATGGCCGTCACCTATACCTACAAGATGGCCGTCACATATACATACAAGATGGCCGTCACATATACCTACAAGATGGCCGTCACATATACATACAAGATGGCCGTCACCTATACCTACAAGCGACGTGATCATGATGTATTTATGCTATGCTATATTTCTCCGGCATAATTTAAACATTACAAAACGGACTAGTTAGCGAAGCAGTCGCATGAGTACAAAACTGTTTGAGTGGCGGCTACTGTGGGTTCTTTGATTGTACTCAAGCCACAGATCCCCGAGAGGGTTCTAATTTATAGAAAATTAGTCGCAATTTGATCCAGTTTCCCGCAGTCAACGAGCGAATTAAGAGCAGAATGTCGCCTGGGGTTTGTATTTAGGATGTTTTCTAATAAATTGCTCGCCTCGCGAAGCGCCTGCGGGTTCTAGTGTCTTTCCGATGTTTCTAATAAATAGCTTGATGCGCGAAGTTTTTCAATTCTTGATTAATTACAACCCAGCGCTCGAACCATGATGCGATATTAAAGTCCACAATCCGATTCGATGTCCTCATATCACCATATTAACCCAGCGCTCGAACCATCATGCAATATTAAAGTCTACAATCCGATTAGATGTCCTCATATCACCATATCAACCCAGCGTTCGAACCATCATGCAATATTAAATGTCCACAATCCGATTAGATGTCCTCGTATCACCATATCAACCCAGCGCCCGAACCATCATGCGATATTAAATGTCTACAATCCGATTAGATGTCCTCGTATCACCATATCAACCCAGCGCTCGAACCATCATGCGATATTAAAGTCCACAATCCGATTAGATGTCCTCATATCACAATATCAACCCAGCGCTCGAACCATGATGCGATATTAAAGTCCACAATCCGATTAGATGTCCTCATATCACAATATCAACCCAGCGCTCGAACCATGATGCGATATTAAAGTCCACAATCCGATTAGATGTCATCATATCACCATATTAACCCAGCGCCCGAACCATGATGCGATATTAAAGTCCACAATCCGATTAGATGTCCTCATATCACCATATTAACCCAGCGCTCGAACCATCATGCGATATTAAAGACCACAATCCGATTATATGTCATCATATCACCATATCAACCCAGCGCTCGAACCATGATGCGATATTAAAGTCCACAATCCGATTAGATGTCCTCATATCACAATATCAACCCAGCGCTCGAACCATCATGCGATATTAAAGTCCACAATCCGATTAGATGTCCTCACATCACCATATCGACCCAGCGCTCGAACCATGATGCGATATTAAAGTCCACAATCCGATTAGATGTCCTCATATCACCATATCAACACAGCGCTCGAACCATCATGCGCTATTAAAGTCCACAATCCGATTAAATGTCCTCATATCACCATATAAACCAAACGCTCGAACCATGATGCGATATTAAACGTCCACAATCCGATTAGATGTCATCATATCACCATATTAACCCAGCGCCCGAACCATGGTGCGATATTAAATGTCCACAATCCGATTAGATGTCCTCATATCACCATATTAACCCAGCGCTCGAACCATGATGCGATATTAAATGTCTACAATCCGATTAGATGTCCTCCTATCACCATATCAACACAGCGCTCGAACCATCATGCGATATTAAAGTCCACAATCCGATTAGATGTCCTCATATCAACAATAGCAATAACAATATGTCTTGAAATGCCGCTTCAGTTATCGGAATTGCCCAAAAATAATGGTAACCACTGTCAACTATATAGTATAAAATTGCTCAAAAATATATCAACATTTTGTTCAACGCAATTTGATATCGGTAGTATTTCGGTCGGCATTCGACGAATATTTGTCAGTCTGCCAAATATTCTAGTTTGAAAAATAACAGATTTCAAAACTCGGAATCTGGTAACTCTGGGCTTTGATGGGTGGGTTCCTCGACTCAAATCTAATATGTTTTACACCAGCGCCGAAGAAATAGTAATTTAGGGGCGTTAAGTAGGATTGCGTATCTTTAATTAGGAAACACACAGAGACAGGAACAAATCAAGCTGAACCGCCAATAGACGGACAGAAGTGTAGACCAGCATACCATATTTTATTCGAAAAGAGGGGGCGCAGTTAACACTTTTGACTGTATAAATTATGTATTCAGCTACACTATGCGGATGTTCCGTTTATCCACCGAACAAATTTAAATGCATTTTATCACAGAGGCTCATCGAATAGATGCCTATACACTCGCACAGATACATTCTTTATTCAGCTACACTATTTGGTTATTCTCTATTTTCGTCGCTTCAGAGGTTCTTTCGTGGAAAATTTGGACAGCTACTAACCAAATTTTCCGACAATATTCATTATCCATTTTCACCTTAATGCATGTTTTGTTTTATAATTGTTATAAAATGTAAGTAAAATGAAAAAAAAAATACAAAATTAATGTATATCAGAAATATTGTTTAAAAAATGGTAATTTTATAACGAATGTAAGAACAAATGATATAAAATAATAAAATTGCTAAAGAATGTAAGAAAAAATTATAACAAATTGTTATAGAATATAAGAATAAAATGATGAAAAATTGTTAATTAATGTGAGGAAAAATGCTAACATTTGATAAAGAATATAACAAAAATGATAAAATTTGATAAAGAATATAATAAAAATAATCAAAATAGTTAACGAATGTAAGAAAAAGTAATAAAATTGATAAAATTGTTAAAGAATTAAAGAAAAAATGATAGAAAATGATAAAATAATTTTAGGCCATTGCATTCTCTTATATGGTCGACTCGCTTTTTTCAGAGAATGCATTGACACAGGGTCTTTAATGTTGCGCCAGCGTAGGTCCCATTGTGAAAGGATTAAATACCCATCGGGAGCCTCGAATATATAAGAGAATACAATGTCCTAACATGGTTTGCATTTAACTTGTAAGCCAAAGCATTCTATTATGTGGGATAATCCAGTATTACCTGAAGCCAGCATTTTTTTCATAGGACAACATTCTAATTAAAGACATATTTTCGGAACCGGACGTAGTAAATCTTTTCCAAACATTTGATTCCTTCTGTGTTATCAAGCTCGTGCGATAAGTCAAATACACGGTTCGTAGGTATGCATTAATAAAATGACCGAATTTGGCCGCTTAATAAGCATTGTACTAAATTTGCCAGTAGTCAGTACTATTATATGTGACATGTTTGTATTGTCCCACGAATCAGTGTCGCATTAACAACGACACCTCTGAAATCGCACAAACAATAAAACCTTTTTGTGATAGTGTGTGGAATCCTGACATAATAAATCCCCCTATTAAAATAACAGAAACACATACCTATTGAACCCAGTATAAAGAGCGTTTACATTCAACTCGCTTGAAAGTTGGAATCCAATAGCTGTTAGTGCTTGATATATCATGCATAATTTTGCATATCTTATTTACACGACGTTAAATTAATTTTACTGTTATTTATGAGACAACAGCAACACCATTTGGGAAATTTATAATTTATCTATAAATGCGTGTACCTTTAATTCAGGTACGATATATATGGGAAACTCCGTACCTAATATACCGGAGGACATGAATGGGGCTTCTTGCTTATTTTATTTCACATAATGTGGGTCATACAAAGCTTAAATTAATTATGATTATGAAACATAAATCATAACACAAAATGTGTATGTGTTCTTTGGGTTTCTACTATCTTTTCTGTTCTTATTCGTTATGGCTATATATCAGAAACTGCCTTTACAGCTCTGCCTATCATTAGCTTATGTCAGCTTCCGGTGGGCAAGACATGGTACCTCTATTTGTGGACTCTTTTGATATTGGGCACCCCCCCCCCCCATTTACTCACATAACGTGGGACACACAAAGAATATAGAAGAGAATACATTGTCCTAACATGGTTTGTATTTACCTTGTATGCCAAAGCATTCTATTATATATGCGAGGCTCCTTATGGGAGACTCGCATTTATTACATGATCCGACCCTTATTCCATGCAATAAACCCATTCTATAAATTGTGATATTAAACGTTCGTTTAATAACAGGAAATAGTGCCAGGTGACCTTTGACTTCCGTTTGTCGTCTGTTTATATTGCATATGCTACGTCTCAAAATACTATGGCCTCTAATATTTCTCGAACAAAGTATGATGAATGAAGAGTTTGAAAAGTTATGTCATTAAATATACGACTTTAAATAGCCACAGAGTCGTTAATTATCTGGGACTTTCTCTACGCGGGCAAACAACTCATAGTTACGTGAAACGTCATCGCATGCCTTGTAGAAACCGATGTTAGTTTCGCGTCCCATGTGTTGATTTCAGTATGTTTCGTCGAGGTTTTGGATCATGTAATAAATAGAATCTACAACTCGTCCCCAGTTTATAGCAGAATTTACAAAACTCGTCCAGTAAATTAGGTCTGTACCTCGCCAAAGGCTCGACCCAGACCTAATTTACTGGACTCGTTTTGTAAATTCCGCTATAAACTGGGGACTCGTTGCAGATCCTCTATATATAAGATAATGCACATGGTCTTTAATGCTGCACCAGCGCAACATCAGTCATGTAAGAGTTAATTTGCAGTACGTTTGATTCCCCGACCTTTAGCAAATAATCACTTTATCAGATGAAAGTGCGGCTTTCCGACCGATGCTATCTACTCGTCATACTCGAAGTGCGTCATCGGCTCACACTAACTTGGAACAACGATGTGCTAACATTATTAAGCTGTACATTGGGCTGTAGGGAAATAATTTAAGCCGTATTCGTGGCCGATACACACTACTCATTGATCGACGGTGTCCCAACAGAAGAACAGCACTAATTGGGTATCGTTTTACCCTGCCGATCATACATTGCAAACAGTGTGTATACACACAACGAATTAGGTATCGTTTTACTGTATCGAACGTATGTTGCACACGGTGTGCGTACACACGTTCAGTGAACAGTCCTGTGGGTGGGGAGGGGGGCATGCACGCTAATTGATGAACCACTTGACGCGGATTCGACCGGTGTCACCATCCTATAACCCACGGGTGAAATAATTAGGTAGACGAACAAAACCTTTTCCAGATAGATGAAGGATAAACGCAGAAGGATAACTCGAGAATGAAACATATGGAGTCACGTTGGCGCTATTTATAGAACGCACCGCTAATACAAAACATCCATATACCGCATCATGATCCGATAATGCATGGTTTATATATATGGACGGACGGAGAGAGGACTAGACAGAGTGACATAGTCAGTCCATTATGAGGGTCCACCCCACTACGCCCCCCCCCCCCCTCGAATCGTGAATACCAGATAACATAGAGGGGTTAATCCTGGATACCAGTTTATAAATTATTGAATACATGCTTAATACATGTTAAACTAATATCATTGTTTTATCACTAATGTGCTGAAGTAGTATCCATAACTTCAGCATATTAAGCGGTATTTGGCTGAATTACATCAAAATATGTCACTTGAGCTGGAAAATAATCAACATTTATGTAACGATAAAATTTGCGTACCAGCTTTTGGTGAAACCTGAGTACGGTATGAATTGGACATACGAATCCAAGGCATGAATCCCGCGGTACCGGGATTTGAGGCCGTTTTTAGGCGGTACGCTGGATTCGGGGCATTTTTAGGCGGTGTGCGGGATTCAGGCCGTTTTTAGGCGGTAGACGGCCTGAATCCCGCTTACCGCCTAAAAACGGCTTGAATTCCGCTTAGGGTCACAAAATGGCCTGAATCCCGCATACCGCCTAAAAACGGACTCAAATCCCGCGTACCGGTTAAAAACGGCCGGAATCCTGCGTACCGCATAAAAAAAACGGCCCGAATCCTGCGTACCACCTAAAAACGGCCTCAAATCTCACGTACCGGCTAAAACGACCTGAATCCTGCGTACCGCCTAAAAAAACCCTGAATCTCGCGTACCGCCTAAAACGGCCTCAAATCCCTTGTACCGTCTAAGAACGGCCTGAATCCAACGTACCGCCTAAAAACAGCCTCAAATCCTGCATACTGTCTAAAAATGGTCTGATACCTGCGTACCGCTTGAACATGGACTGAATCCAACGTACCGCCTAAACACAGCCTCAAATCCTGCATACTGTCTAAAAATGGTCTGATACCTGCGTACAGCTTGAACATGGACTGAATCCCACGTACCGCCTAAAACGGCCTCACATCCCGTGTACCACCTAAAAAGGCCTAAAACTCACGTACCACCTAAAAACAGCCTCAAATCCTGCATACTGTCTAAACATGGACTGAATCACGCGTACCGCCTAAAACGGTCTCACATCCCGTGTACCACCTAAAAAGGCCTGAAACTCACGTACCACCTAAAAACAGCCTCAAATCCTGCATAATGTCTAAACATGGACTGAATCCCGCGTACCGCCTAAAACAGCCTCAAAACTCACGTACGGAAAGAAGGGGTAAAGTTGGGTGATAAAGTGGGGCGATATAACTAACACGTTTCTGTGGCGGCCGCTGTGTGTTCTTTGGTATTATTTCTGGCACAGTTCCCCGAGAGGTTATATTTTATAGAAAATTAGTCGCAATTTGATCCAGTTTCCCACTGTCAACGAGCGAATTGAGAGCAGAATGTCGCCTAAGGGTTGTAGTTTGTTCGGCTGTTTTCTAATAAATTGCTCGCTTCGCGAAGCGCCTGTGGATTATAGTGTCTTTCCCATGTTTCTAATAAATAGCTTGATGCGCGAAGCTTTTCACTTCGTGATTAATTACTCCAATACAGCATTAAACTCCTAGGACCATCATGTAGTATTAACAAGTGCACCACCAAGAGTATCCTCCACCATGGCGTCTTACCGCGGAAGTTTATTAATTTTATGATGTGGCTTAATTCGAAAGATGTCTTAGTCTGGCCGGTGATAACTAAAAAATGACACATGCATGAATACCAAATAATTTTGAAATTGCTTCAGATTTGTTTGAGTAATCAAGCGGGACAAACCAATATCGCAAACAATTAGCAAACAAAGGTCGATAACTGAGAGAAATTGAAAATGCAAACATTGCCATTTGACATTCTTTTAAAAGCATTCACTGTGGCGAACGTCCATACCAAATTTCATTCAGATCTTAAATCCAATATCTGGCATATCTGCATGAACAGACAAAAATAATTTATTTTCAGACAAACAAAGAAGGATAACTGTAAATTTTATAAAATGGAAAAAGTGAACAACGTAATTTGTCCCTATTGTAAGTAGTCATGAAGATGAACCTCCGTACTAAATTGTATTTAAATCATATAACCATTGGTTGAGACATGATCTATAATAGTGGAGGGTCTCAGTACCCTGTGCCAATGCATTCTCGTATATATGCGAGTCGACCATAGGTCGCCTCGCATATATAAGAGAATGCATTGGCCTAACAATTTTTTATAATTTTTTTTAAATAAATGTTTCTTACAATTTTTAGGACATAAAATAAAAAGCACATCCATTACCCTGCAGGGAGCCCCACACATATATAGAAGCATATAGAAGAGTGTCGTCTGCTCATGTTTGTCTGGGGCTCTGTATAGGTGAAATTATAAAATTGTTAAAGAATACAAGAAAAAATTATTTAAATTGATGGATAAAAACAAAACACATTTCCAGATAAATAAGACAGCTGTCGGCGTCCATGTTTTTCGACACATTTTGAGAACACATTTACAGATCCCATCTGGAGACCACCCATATATTCAGATGAATTGTGGTGATGATTGGATGAGGGATGCGCCCAGTAGGTGTTCCCGAAGAATTTAGTCAAGCAAATAGTAAAATTCATTTTCGCATTAAGTCCCATTTAAATGTTAATTGCCCTAATTCAGGAAAAGCGATTGACGAAACCTGATGTTTGTCAATACTCTTTACCCACGTTGATTCATGGACATACCAAATATTATTAAAATCCGACTGGCGAGGACCAAGATAGAGAGTTTCAAAGTTGTTACGGACGGTTTCACGGGCAGACGGACGGACGGACGGTTTCACGGACAGACGGACGGACGGACCCCATGGCTATATCCCCCGCCAAACTTCGCTGCGGGTGATAATTTGAAACCACACATAGACAGGAACAAATCAAGCTGAAACAACCAATAGGCGGACAGAAGGATATAGGCAGACAATCAAGTATACCATATTATATTATTGTCTTCGAAAGGTGAGGGTATCATTTTGGAGTATATGTACCCATTGCATGGTGACCCTGTGTGTTCTTTTATCATATGTTTGGCAATTTTCTCCGAACGTGTTCTGATCGATAAAAACATTCAGTCACAGATTTGATCCAGTGTCCCACGGTCAACGAACAAATCAAGGGCAGAATGTCGTCTGTGGGTTCTATTTTAATGTTCCTGATGTCTTCTACCCACTGTGCTGTGTAATTAATTACTCCCACACAACACTTGACTCGTGCAGTATTAATTAGGAAACGTGAAGGGACAGGAACAGATCAGGCTGAAATATCAGGAGATCGCGTGGTAACATATAGTTGCCCCCACTATCGTTCATTGTTTCAATCACGTGATGGTATGCCCACGTGACCGACTATGTGCTTCATCATACACAGTGGTATTGATAAATAAATGTTATTTACATTGAAAATATTGTTGGCTAAAATGTCTGCTCAACGCGTTGAGTGTTAATTTGTTGAGCGATTTATCATCTCATTAAAGAGTAAACATTTTGAAACCGAGGTTCTAATTTCATGCACACCACAAACAATCCAGACATAATAATCATATTATATCACACAATTATTCAATATTTTCCAACTAATTTTCCATTATCGAATAATTTATTATCGGGAATTTCATAAATTTCCCGATATTTCCAATTCTGATTCGGTCGGTGATTCTGGATATGTCATCCAGTTCAGTTTCGAGAGTTCGTCCAATATCCCAAGCCAACTCCTTTTCTTGATGAGGAAAGCTACATTTTGTCAGTCAACCAATGAGCAAAATCAATCGGTTTTTGAGCGATTTCACATTCAGTATTGGGTAGAAATAGTTTTTCTTTAGTTGTATATGTTGATGAGATTGTATGTTTGTCGCTTACTACAAACTGGTATGCTGTACAGATAACCAATGGCAATATTCATCAGGGAAGGTTTCCCATCACGTGAAGTCCGTATCTACCACAATGAGTTAATGTTACCCACCAAGGGTGTTAGCTATCATACACAAGCTCGTGGGCTTGTGATACATCATTTTGAAGGTTATGACATTCCGCATCGGATAGGACCCGGTGTGAAATATACAAATGATGCAAAAGATGATTTTTAGCTGATTAAGTGCCAAAATTAAGCAAAAATCCCTGTTTTTGTAAAATTCGGCAAAATGAGAAATAAAAGTATAGAAACGCGAACATTTTGCGCTAAAATATTGTAGTCTACATATCTCTAGATATTTACTATGATAGTGGTACGATTTCTCTGATATAACAAAGATTTTTTTTTTTATTTATTGTAAAAATAGTTAAAACAGCGCAATTTTTCATTTTTTTTGCCTCACTTAATGGGCGATAGATCAATATTGTTCTGACCGGGGATATCGTATATAGTCTAGAAAAGTGCGTATATGTATACCGCATACGACAGTATGCTGAATATGTCATCATATTTAACAAGTGATGTGTTATGTAAGATTATTTCAACCCTCACCCCAAAATTCAGCAAAAAGTCACTGTTTTAGGGAAATTCGGCACAAATGAACACAAAAGAACAGGTATTCTGGATATGTTTGTGCTACGATATAGCTGGTACACGCTTATAAATACAAAGTAATGCAATGTCATGATTGTGGTGATAGATGTACAAATTTCTTAAATTTACGTGGAATATAGACAAAAAATCATTCATTTTCAGTTGTTTTGCCCCTCATAATAGGCGATTATTCAGTATTGCATTGAATGGAGATCCCGTATATAATATAGAAACTTGTGGAAATATATACTGCATATGATTGTAGGATAAGGATGTTACTCTTTGCCATAGATGCTATGTGGTGGTAGATTGTGTCACCCCCACCCCAAAATTCAGAAGAAACAAAATCAGTTTTATAAATTTCGGTATGGCAGAATACAAAAGCACAACTCCGATTATGTTGTGCTATTATATTGAAGTGTACCCACGTCGAAATATACATTATGATAACGTCATGGTATAATTTACAGATGGCAACATTTCGGAGTTTTCTGATGAAAGTAGACCGAAAATCGTGAAATATAAACTTGTTTTGCCACTCTATATACATGGGTGATAATTCAATTCCATTTTGAACAATAATCCAGGACAAACTCTCAAGAGTTGACGAGACACATAATGCATATGAATGTTTTCGGATTGTATCATCTTCTGTCGCATTTGTTTGGTTACGGTATTGCACCCATCGTCACAACAATACAATACATTGCAAGATGAGACAAACACGGAATATTCCTATACACATGTGTTCATTTGTGCCGAATTTCCCTAAAACAGTGACTTTTTGCTGAATTTTTGGGTGAGGGTTGAAATAATCTAGACTATATACGGTCAGAACAATATTGATCTATCGCCCATTAAGTGAGGCAAAAAAATTGAAAAATTGCGCTGTTTTGTCTATTTTTACAATAAATCTAAAAAAAATCTTCTTTATATCAGAGAAATCGTACCACTATCATAGTAAATATCTAGAGATATGTAGACTACAATATCTTAGCGCAAAATGTTCGCGTTTCTATACTTTTATTTCTCATTTTGCCGAATTTTACAAAAACAGGGATTTTTGCTGAATTTTGGCACTTAATCAGCTAAAAATCATCTTTTGCATCATTTGTATATTTCACGCCGGGTCCTATTCGATGCGGAATGTCATAACCTTCAAAATGATGTATCACAAGCCCGTGTGTGGTGCCGATGGACTAAACTTTCTGAAATCGGTTCCGTCCACTCCACTATATTGGGTTAAAATTTATTAGATATAACTCATTAATAGTTTGAGCAATTCACCACTTACAAGGGGTAGCATTGCCTTCCAAAAACGGTTAGTTGTCTTGCCACTTTCCAGTGGGGCAAAACAAGATACCCTTTCCAAAAGGGGCAGGATACCACCCGTGAGGGGAAGAGTAATAACTCCCACCGAGGGGGGCATGAATTGCTACCCAAAGGTGTTGATTTGCCTCTCTTGAGTTTAGAGTGTACAGCATATAGATCTAGATGAATGGTATGCTGGCATATGTATAAAAAGCATCCATTACCCTGCAGGGAGCCCCACACATATATAGAAGCATATAGAAGAGTGTCGTCTGCTCATGTTTGTCTGGGGCTCTGTATGGGTGAAATTATAAAATTGTTAAAGAATACAAGAAAAAATTATTAAAATTGAAAAAAATTGTTAGGCCAATGCATTCTCTAATATATGCGAGGCGACCTATGGTCGACTCGCATATATAAGAGAATGCATTGGCACAGGGCCGTTCTGTTGTGTAAATGGTTAATCGACAACCATCTTATTTTAATGCTGGTAAACGTTATCCGAATATCTTACTTGCGAGCCAGAACAATTATCCTTCCATAAACTCGATCGTATACAGTTAACTAAGAACGCAGTTTAACTTGAGCTTACATAGCACCAATGCTGCATAAATATGCAAATATAATTATGTGTAAGTATTGTGACAAACGGTCGTGTGTAAACTTTCGGCAGTAGCCACCTATCATGTGTGGGCTCCACTGACATGCATCTACATGTACATGCATTATTTTATTAAGCTGGCGTGTTTGTCAAACTAATTCGATAACTGTTACTATGGAAAGGGCTAGATTTATAAAACAGAAGACGGATTGTCACGACAAACAATTGTTGAGTCAATAGATCACGAGTCGAGTAATTTATTCACGTAACCCCTTTGCTCCAAAACAAGGCATAGATATTGCTCCCATTTGCACATACGTCGTTTAGCATCGTTTGTGAATTGCCACGTGTGGTCCCGTGTGGCTTTGTCTGGGAAAGACACAACACGCCATGTCGCCAGAACTACTGACCGAGTTGGTTTGAACTGATCAGCGAGAACACATAGTTTAAGGTCATGTTGCTTTCTTATGCGAGAGGTGCGTTGTGAGTTTATTGCTATGCGGGTCTGTGCGTTGTGATGATATTACAATGTGCGTTGTGAGAATATTGCTATGTGCGTTGTGGGGTTATTCATATGTGGCCCGTGCGTTGTGCGGTTACTGCTATGTGCGTCCGTGCGTTGTGTGGTTATTGCTATGTGGGTCCGTGCATTTTGAGGTTATTGCTATGTGTGTCCGTGCTTTGTGGGGTTATTGGTATGTGTGTCCGTGCAGTGTGATGTTAATTCTATGTGAGTCTGTGCTTTGTGAAATTATTGTTAAGTGTGTCCGTGCATTGTGAAGTTATTGCTATGTGGGTCAGGGTATTGTGAGGTGTTTGGTATGTGTGTCCGAGCGTTGTGAGGTTATTGCTATGTTGATCCGTGCATTGTGAAGTTATTTGTATGTTCGTCCGTGTGTTGTGAGGTTATTTGTATTAATCCGTGCGTTGTGAGGTTATTGATATGTGTGTCCGTGCGTTGTGACGTTATTGGTACGTGGGTCCGTGCGTTGTGACGTTATTGATATGTGCGCTCATGCGTTGTGAGGTTATCGGTATGTGCGTCCGTGCGATGTGAGGTTATTGGTATGCGTGTCCGTGCGTTGTCAGATTAATGATATGTTGATATGTGCATTTTGAAGTCATTGCAATGTGGGTCGGAACACATTTGATGTAGATTGTGGATGACGGAGCACATTTTAAGTGGATCGTATAACGACATAACACTTGTGATGTAGATCCAGTGTCCTCTGAAGTAAGTGCTACCTTTAATCAATATGCATCAATGCTTTGCGTTAGCGTATACATAGCAATTATCAATTATCAGTATAAATAGTATGTCCTGATAGTTAATGTATGACTGAACAAATTATATTACTTAATGCGTCATGTTGAATTGTGATTCATCCGATACCTTTAAACTGTGGAATTATAAAGAAAATCGCGATTTTTACTTTATTAATCCATCACAGTGATAACTGCCAACCCTGAAATGAATTTGTATTTGGAAATATCGTTAAATGTTGTACACATTATAGTGACGTTGATGCGAAGTCCGGTGTTGCCATGACGAAATACATACTCAAAGATGACATCGACCCCAGGACACCCATTAACAAGAATTCAGATGGACGAACAGATAATACAATTTCAGGAGGAGTTATATTCATTGGCTGCATATGTTTCTATAGTTGACGTGAATATAGTTATTAATTATACAAAGCAAACCCCGATTGCGTCACTATTATGTCAAGCACGATTCTCTGGTAAATGGACGTGTTACCACTTGTTATAGCAGAACTAATTAAATTGGTTGCCGCCCTAGTTAAATGGACGTGTTACCACGTGGTACAGCAGAAATAATTAAATTGGTCGCCGCCCACGTTAAATGGACGTGTTACCACGTCGTACAACCAGGGTTGGCGCTGGACGAAATTTTCTCTTGCAAAAATGATTGCCAAATGAAATTATTTTTTGCCAAATTAAAACAATATTTGCCAAATGTAATAGCGCGTATAATTGTGGAAATTATCGTGTTTTATCTTTGTTAAAAACTAGCGACAGACACAGGTAAAATGAGCTACTAGAAAATCAATTAGTATTTTTAATAAATATCAAAGTAGCAATATATATCTAAGCGAAACCTGCCTGGAAACTACGTTTAATGTTGCTACACAATCATCAAGCATACATATTATTTTTGCCTTGTGTTACTGCTGATATCAGCGAGCCATAAATTAATCCGTCTTCATTCATATTCGGCTGATAAACTATTGTCTTATAATCGTTGGTAATATAACGCTGACATCATAACTATGTGCTGTATAATGTCGCCATTAATATGCATTGTTACAATGGCTACATTCGTCCGTAATCCAAACGGACAAAGGGGTGATTAACTGTCAAAACAAATTAATAGTTACCTGTTACGTTATCTAAAGTGAGATGATGTTACAAATTACTTACAACAGCCTCAATGAAAAAATTACAGAACATCGCTTTATTCCCACTCACATTTTAACCACGGTCGATTAACTGTTTGGTGAAAGTTTGATTATAACAGAAAGATGGAATTACCATTTTGTGAAAACTAAAGAAGATTACATATAACTGTCGACACAACACTGCTGACTGTGCTACATGTAAATTGATATATTTCTGGTTTCCCATTGTATTGTCTTTAATTCGGCACACGTAACGAATAGCCCACTTTCGATGTTTTATGACTAGACAGTTCACATCCCATAATTAAAAACTCACTTGTCCAAATGTTTCTAAATGAAAATTTTTTGCCATTGGCAAATTTGGCAAGCGGCAGCGCGAAATCTTGGTAAAACATAAATAATTCAATTTGTCGCCGCCCACATTAAATGTACGTAGTACCAGGTGATACCAAAGAAATAATTCAATAGCCACCCACATTAAATCCAACACTTCACAGTGATTGCGATGAGCTGTTACAGGGAGCATTCATAGCCGTATATCTGGTTACGTCTGCCAATTACTTATCAAGTATGGTTCAGCAAATCAAGTCACGGATTAATTTGATATCCTAGTTAAATTGAATCCGAATATATCGGTCACCACTATATTTAATTCTTTCTTTATTAAATACTCACTGACGGTAGTTCCCCTGTGTAATAGATAATAAGTTTAACCCTTTCTTTATTTCTTTATTAAGTATTTACTGACGAGTAGCTCCCTCGGGAAATATTCAGACAATCAGGTGATTTGTTTAACTTATTATCTGAGCATTTCTCCCCAATCAATAGGATTCTTTTAAACTGTAATTATCTGTCGTCTGCTCATTGTTTCTAGAAACCCCCTCCATGCAGACGTACATAGTATACTGTAGACCAGTATAATGTATAATTTTATACCTGTGTCGAAGAATCCATTCAATATATATAGTGTGTTAATAGCGACGTTACTCATTAACAATAATTCAATCAACATTCTTAGATTGTCCGACATATATATATATATAAGCACGGAACGGATAATACAGCTGCAGAATGATTTATATTATATACTTGCCCATTAATTATAAGGTTTTAGCAGTGAAATATAAGTGATATCCCACTAGTGATATATCGATATCCCACTGGTAGTATTGCGCCGTATGGATCCACATGTGTGTAGTCAGGTTATACTTCACAGTGAATGATTTAAGTATATAATAAATACAAAATCTACACTTTTTGTAGTGTTTTAAATATGGGACTATTGTTTTGGCGTAATGTGTCAGTTGAAATTTATGATGTATTGACATTCCTTGGGGGCCATAGGCAAGCAACTGAAGTATATAATAAACAGAATATCCACACCTTATCAGTGGATATGGGTTAAATCTCATTCGTGATGACAAAACATTTGAATTCCCACGAGTGGCTTTTGTTTTGTCATCACTCATGAGATATAACCCATGTCCACTGATAAAGTGTGGATATCCTCTATATCTTGAGTGGTGCATTGTGATATGTATTGTGATAAGCTCGTCAAACGGTTATCAACCTATTAAAACCCTTTACCCAACAGAACGGCCCTGTGCCAATGCATTCTCTTATATATGCGAGTCGACCATAGGTCGCCTCGCATATATAAGAGAATGCATTGGCTTAACACATTAAACATTATAAAATTGTTAAAGAATGTAAGAAAAAATGGTAAAAAGTGTTAAAAAAAGATTTTTTTAGGCCAATGCATTCTCTTATATATGCGAGGCGACCTATGGTCGAATCGCATATATAAGAGAATGCATTGGCACAGGGCATAACTATAGCCATCACAATGTGGTCAATGAGCCGGTTCCAATGATATCCATATTTGTATGGTTTTATTGAGACAGACCCAAGATATTTTAGGCTGTTGAAGCTTTATTTGGCCGGTTTTGGCCGGTTTGTTGGGTAAAGGGTTAATCTGAATTTATCTGATGGAACGACTCGGTGAGTATTTCGTAAAGAAATACATAACATGTATGAGAGCATTCATTGGCCTGACAATGTTTACCTTGTCCTTGTAAGCCAGTACATTCTCTTATATATGCGAGGCACCCTTTGGTGTATAAGACTTGTATTGCTGCACCGGCACAGTGTCCGCCATAAAAAGGTTAATTTGATCCAAAATCAAAGGAACGCAAACAAATTAACATCCATTTCATATATTTACACTCAGTTGGTTGATTGAGTATTTAGCAACTTGTCTCAATGTTTCTAATTTGACCTGGTTTTGATTTTAAACGTTATGGGTAACCTGATAAGACATACGAGAATACATACCGGGGTTCTCGTGGTATACATGTGATCTCCCAGTAACCTGACGAGTCATAGGAGAATACATACCGAAGACCACATGGTAACCTGACGAGACATACACTGTTAGAAAATACTATCGGCTTCACGGTATCGGACCGTCATAATCACCGGTATATTCCCTGGGAATAACGAAAATTAATGACCAGACACAAGACGGAATGCATTGCTCAGAATGACTTCCCGTGGATTGCACTGAAAATAATTGTTAATAACTTATTAAATATCACTGTCACAGATACATATATCGGTTATATAATTTTGAATTTTGACGGCATGAACTTGGAATCACGCACAATTTTAAGTTAGACCATATTAATGGCGCATAAAACTGGGACCGTCATAATCCGACGGTCCCTGTTTTATGCGCCATTAATATGGTCTAACTTAAAATTGTGCGTGATTCCAAGTTCATGCCGTCAAAATTCAAAATTATATAACCGATATATGTATCTGTGACAGTGATATTTAATAAGTTATTAACAATTATTTGTAGTGCAATCCACGGGAAGTCATTCTGAGCAATGCATTCCGTCTTGTGTCTGGTCATTAATGTTCGTTATTCCCAGGGAATATACCGGTATCATTTCTCATTGACGATTTTGTTGTTTGCGATCGTGGACTCTGTAAACCCAAAGCTGTTTTGATTTTAAAAATGTTAAACTATATATAAAAGTTTTTCTTATAGTATAAACTAGTGCACTGTTAGACAATATCGTCGGTTTGACTTTGTCAGTCCGTAGTAATCAACGGCCTCATATCGTTTCATCAGTTCTACTGTGAATAACGGCTGTTTTATGCGCCATTAATATGGTCTAAGTTAAAATTGTGCGTGATTCCAAGTTCATGCCGTCACAATTCAACAGTATATTTATCTGTGACCAAATGATATACGGCAGTGATATTTAATATGCTTAATTCAATGAGCTTGAACAATTTCTCATTTATTATCGAAATTGCCACGTTTCGATCGGAATGGCACATTGAGAGGTCTCGAGTTTCGCCCATATCGGGGTGGAAACCGTGCGACTGCGAAAACATACCAGGATTTCCAATGTATTGATTAATATAGTTGTTTTGAAAGTCATTCTGCTTTTGCCGTGCTGGGGGTCTTGGCAGTAGCGATATTGATTCTTCTTTGGCATTGATAAAGCAGATAAATACATGTATACATGTCTATAAATTAATATGTAGATATGTAGGCTATTATTATGTAAATGTATTACTGACATCAAGCATATAAAATACAGTCAAACTCGCATGGACAACGCCGGATAGCCCAGCTAGTTAATATATATGAACATTCTCAAGTATTATCGTAAACCTATTTCAATCAAGGCAATGCTTTACCACCAGGGACGTGTGTCGGGGGTGGATGCCCAAAAATACAACAGTTGGACATGTTATGCCTAATACAACATTAGTTGGAAATTTTCGACCAAAATAGAATTGTGTACTCATAATTTGATATACCAAAAAGTATTAAGTGTGATATTTGTTGTTTTTAGACCGAAAGACCGATTTTTTGTTTACTGAAATGTAGCAATCAGTTGGTAATTATTAACCATAGGGTTGTTATCATGGAAATTTCCAATTATTATAATTGGAAAGTTTGATAATACAGATTCAGATTAAATAATGCATGTAGGTATATATGTATGTTACAAGGGGTTTTGCATGCATGTAGTGGTAATTTTTTGGATTGAATTCCCAATCATGGATGTTAGGTTACAATTTCCACCGAGAGTTTGATAGTTTGTGGTACCAGTTGAAAAACACCGATACATGTCGGGTGGGTACCAATGGGATTTCTCGTTGTTTTTTTTCGTTGATACAAGTGCGGACCCGCCATCTCCTCTCCATGTGCCGTTTATGGCTCTCATATATCAGCAGCATCCCATCGATGGAGTGGCCGTGGCGATCTAACATTGCAACATATCAAGCGACATTATTACGCCATCCGGGTGTATACTAATGTAAAGATTCTTGTTTCGCCTGGGCGCATGGGTTTAAAAGTCGAACTGCGACCGGAGGCCGAGTCCGGTAAATGGTGTAGTTGGGGATTTCAATTTCGTTTATTGTCGTTATTAACATTATGTCAATAATGTTGATTTTTGGTTTGTGATAAGCTATGCCAAGTACAAATAAAAGAAATGAAAAAGATAATTTGTAAGTCTTATATTTCAACATGTATAGACATATTTCGTTCTGCAGCCCACTGGGGTGGGGTCGGCCGAGTCGGCGCCGGTTCGTTAATTAGGTGCTGGTTTTTATTTTTATATTTTTACGGAATTCTGAGTTGGTTATTCGCAAAACCAATATATTTTATATTCTATAATTACAATCATGGGTATATCATATATGATCTTGAGCGCGTTACCATTTCTGGCATTGGTTTTCTTGTTTTGACTGGCCTACGAATACAAACACGCACTGTGTTCTTAATATATTGTAAACAGCTCGGCGATATCAGCAATCACTTACGAAACCGCTGTCGTATATGATCACTACTAACGCTGATTTGTTGACAACTGGCAGAAATTAATCCGTTTTGTCAATTTTGCAGTGCAACATTTCCAGCATATGAACGTACCCTAATTCACAAGAGCGTCGATGTCGTCAGCAACAACAACAATGAACTGACGGATTATCACAATTCCAACATACTAGTACAACAAGTATAACTAATCGTAATGAATTATAGCAATAACACGACCCCATGCATCATGTTCATCATATTTTATTGTGGATATCATAACATTGTAGTCATTCGCCAAGTTATCGCCCAGTTATTACGCCAATTAACGGTACGTTCATATGCTGGCAAGTTTACACGATATGGTTTGCAGACATTTTGTCGTAGAAAACGATATGGTGCCATAATATGAACGGAAACAAGCACATAACGTGTATCTGTGTTACAGCTATCTACGTGCTGTATACACTCTCTGTAGTTCCACTAGTAACGATGTAATACTAATTTCGACCATTTCAAAACATATGAATCGGGCTTCCCCTTTTGAGACATAAATTAACAAAGCTATGACAGTTCAATCTCAAATTTATGTACCTGTAAAAGTAAGAGATCTGAATGGGATTCTTTTTTGTAACACGTAAGGTGTGAAATTCTCCAGTCATGTGTAAGCACAGTCCATGCCTTAACTAAGGGTGCACGGTATGGTTTGCAGGCGCTTTGTCGTAGCACACGATATGGTATCATAGCATGAACGGAAACAAGCACATAACGTGCATCTGTGTTACAGCTAACTACGTGCGAATAAACATCTCTGTAGTTCCACTAGTAACGATGCTACCGGAATTTGCCAGTAAATATCATGCAATTATCTCGCAAGAATAAATCATACAGGTATTTTAAGTCAAATTCCAATAACACTGTTATAAGTGGAATTAGATACATGTTACTTATCATGTCTTTCGCTTTGGTAAACATGCATGTTATATCCACGTTTCCGTTCATATTCTGGCATCATGTGGTTTTCTATGACGAAATGCCTGCAAAAACATTCCGTGCAATCTTGCCAGCGTATGAACGTAGCCTACCAGAGTCCGCTATTGGTTAATATTATGTTCATATATTTACACACTAAGTGTTGTCATCACTAAATCCAGCATTCTGATTGGTCGGCGCCCACGTGGCTAGTTGCAGTTATTTCTCGGTGAATGCGCAACGCCTCATGACACCAAGCTAATAACACCATCGATACGTCATTAGGTTTGGAAAGACGAACGCGTAATGTTTTGGGCGCATTTGGACTCGCGCAGGATTGACTTAATACATCATCGGGTTTCAATATGAAGAGAAATTGTTCCTATTAACTTTTGGCAAGGGTGCTATTGGGTATTTTGGGCTGATCTTGTCACGATACACTTTTCGATTTAAATATATTTACAAAAGTGGCTTTCTCGCTAAATGTATATAAATATAAGGATTAACTGTCATGTGTACTATTTTTATGGAGATGTAACGGTGAGGTAAGTGGACATAACTTGTATGTAAAACCCTTCGGGTTTTACACAAGTTATGTCCACTTACCTCACCGTTACATCTCCATAAAAACAGTCCACATGACAGTTAATCCTTATATCAAACAAAGACTCACTGATATTGATATTGTCGTGATATTCGGTACACATTGTGATGCGTCATATTATCACATTTGATCGGAAAGTGAGTGTTGGCGGCTACTCATCGCGCAGTTATTTTTGGGTCTGCTATTGTCGAACGTTTCAATCCAACAAGCTGTGACTTGACTATCGCTGATATTGTGATGTACGCGTGCATCCGTTAAGGCTACGTTCATACGCTGGCAAGTTTGCACGGTATCTTTTTGCGGGCATTTCGTCATAGAAAACCACGTGGTGCCTGAATATGAACGGAGCCGTGCACATAACATGCATCTTTACTAAAGCGAAAGACATGAGAAGTAACATTTATCTAATTCCACTTGTAACAGTGCTATTTGAATTTTCCTTCAAATACCTGTATGATTTATTCTTGCGAGATAATTGCATGATATTTACAGGCAAATTCCGGTAGCATCGTTACTAGTGGAACTACAGAGATGTTTATTCGCACGTAGTTAGCTGTAACACAGATGCACGTTATGTGCTTGTTTCCGTTCATGTTATGGTACCATATCGTTTGCTACGACAAAGTGCCTGCAAACCATACCGTGCACCCATACCGCACCCTTAGTTAAGACATGGACTGTGCTTACACATGACTGGAGAATTTCACACCTTACGTGTTACAAAAAAGAATCCCATTCAGATGTCTTACTTTTACAGGTACATAAATTTGAGATTTAACTGTCATTATTGTTTATTGACCTCCAAGTATGAAGAGCATATATACATATCAGTTACAGAAAATATGTGGTAACGAGACCATTGTAAGTGGACTATACACCAGCATCTATTTACAAGGAAGGACATTGTATACATACATTGGAAAGGTGTGTACATTGTACGAATAGCAAGGTAAAAACGAGTATATGATAAAACATTGTAGATGCGGGTGGCAAGGAGGCCAGATCATAGTTGAAAATTGTCCACATGAGAGGCATATTGCATCAAAAGTCATGTGAATGTCATCTTTTAACTTCCGGGGCGAATTAGTTGACAACCAACATACAGAAATGCAGCAGATGCGATGATGAGCTGCTCCCATGACTCAGTCGGGATATGACAACCAAGCTGGGTACTGCCAAGTAACAGCGCATTTAAATGGTCGTTTGGGAGAGCATCCAGGTAACTAAATAGTTGGATGTCGAAGCTATCGATAAGCATACACCAGTGATTATATCGGAGTCTGTACATGGTGGCAGATATGCACGAGTCAGTGATATGTCCAATTTCATTGTTATATGTGTGGCCACACAGCATGCATCGGGCATTGTTTTCGAACAACAATCTATTTAGAAGTCTAGCAAGATTTTTCAGTTCCAAACTCCTGTTAGGATGGGCAGCAAGAAGACGCCACACACTCCAGACTGCGAGAGGCTGGTTATGAATGAGGAGAAGATTAGAAGAGCGACCATTGGCACCCACTGCTGAAGTCCATGCATCACAATAGTGGGCTCTTATGGTCGACTTAACGAGTTGCTTCCAAATGATCTTCTTTGGGAAGGATCCAGAAGATAAGAATTCTTGAAGATAAGAAGACAGATTGTACACTTCTAGAACATCGATGATGTCTTTTACATAACCGGTGGTATTCACATTGAATAAATTGTGCATATAGAGGTTTTTCATGAAAATTCGTAAAGGAAAGTCTCGAGTCGCAGGCAAGTGGATAAGTTCGCCGAGGAAGAGAAGTTTTCTCAAATGTAGTTGGCGACTCATCGGTAAAACACCCAGGAGACTGAGTGAGAGGTTTGTGCTCGCCCTTGTTGGAAGATTCTGTATGTGCTTTATACATGTACGTAGACCCTTTTCAATTGTGCAGAGAGCGTTGTCATCTGTTGAATATAGGAGTTCAGCGCCATAAAGAGCCTTTGGAAGCACAACTGTGTGTAGGAGATTATTCATTGTGAGAGGGGTGCACATACTTAAGGATTTCCTACCAGCGATAGAGAAGTATGTTTTTCTCAACACTTCAGATATATTTGTAGCACGGTTAACAGTGTTGCCGAATTTTCCTTGAGAAATTCCCAGATGGCGACAGTCGGTGCTTTCATCGATCGTGTCATTCCCAAGAACCCACGATCTTTGTTGGTTTGTGTGTTGTTGTTTCGTTTCGTTGTATACGACAACGGAACTCTTAGATTTTGAAAAACAGAAGCGCCATTTCTTGCTGTAGTTGAAGCAGATTTTCATCAAGTTGTCCAAACCAGCTTTTGTGAGGGAAACTATAGTAATATCATCTGCAGTTGTTGGTGAGGTAGTGTTGATATTGCCAATAGATGCACCTTGATCTGAAACTTCCAGAGTAGACAAGAGATCGTCAATGAATGTCAAGTAGAAAAAAGGCGATGTTACGGCCCCTTGTCTTGTTCCTTGACGAATTTCAAATGACTCTGACAAATCACCATTATGGAGCACACGGCTAGCGCAATTTGAGTACATGTTGCGGATTATCCGAAGTATTTTCCCATTGAATCCGAGGTCGTTCAGTTTGTACAGGAGGCCCTCGTGCCAAACGCAGTCAAATGCCTTTGCAGAGTCAAGGTAGCAAACATAAGCTTTGGAGTGGTTGTCGCGTGCATAGTGTATAGCTTCTTGCACAATGAATGACGTCATAGTGCAGCTGACTCCCTTCTGGAATCCGAATTGCAGAGCATGTGGAAATTTATTAAGGGATGGACTTTTCAGAAATCTGTGTAAGATGACCGACTCGAATAGTTTATACAATGAGGAGAGAAGTGTGATTGCACGATAACTGTCTGGCTTAGTCCGCGGCTTCGGGTCGCCTTTGTGCAGAGGAATAATGATACCAGATTTCATAACCGTGGGAATCCATTCCCGTGAAAGAATACCATTGAAGAGTTTACAAATCACTGACACCATGAGTTTAGAAGAAAATATCAGGTGCTCGTTAGCAATACCATCCGGACCCGATGATTTGTTTTTCTTCATGTTTTTTATTTGAGCATTGACATCTTCTGACATAATTTCATTGCAAAATACTGTCGAGTCATAATTTATGCAGGAGGGATCGAATTCCGACGAGAGGCTGTTGGTAATGAATTTGTTGAACTCGGGATCAGCGTGTACTGTGGGAGTGTATAAGTTCTCAAAATAGCATTTCCAGCCTGATAAGATCGCACTAGGCTCTTTACACATACCATTTCCGAAATCCATACCACTCGTAACTGCATGGGAGTTAGTTTTAGACTTCGTCATTTTCCAGAAACGAGTGGGATTTTCGTTTGCTGCAGTTTCAACATCTAACAGGAATTTTTGCTCGTGATTGCGCACGGCTATCCTTAGAGCCCGCCGAAATCGACGTTTTGAGTCCTTGTAGTTCAGATAATCACTTGATTCCGTAGAATGTTTTTTCCCAGACAATAACCACTTTGAACGGTTTGCTTTCACATTTTGTTGTAGCGAAGATAGGTCAGAATTCCAGTAGGGCTTCGTGTGTGTCTGGAACTTTCGTTCACCAATAGCTGACAGGGCAGCCTCATGGAGTGAGGATACAACATCCGCGTACAATTTATCAACGTCAGAATTGTCAACGATATGTCGCTTTAACATCTCGGAGCACGCCGTATTCAGGATTATACGGTAACCCTGAGTGTCATCACCTTTCCATTTATACACAGTGCGGATGTGTTTGCGGGTGGCTGTGGTTTGGTGGTCATACATGTCCACGGTAATGGCACATGTCACAGGCAGATGGTTTGACACATTCGATGGTACATCATCCAAGACGCGACATGACGATACCAAATGTACCATACATTCTGGTATGAAGATATGATCAATAGTGGTTGGACTGGCCACTGCAGCGAAAGGAAAGAATGTGAATCGTGGTCCCTTGCACGAAGGCGAACAAACAGTAGACCACATGCATGTGTCTTTGGAGAATGTATTCATAACCATAGAACGGAACGAGTGACGCGTGGGGAGATTTTCACCTCTGGCATCTCCTAGGTGTACGTTGAAATCACCCATTAAAATAACAGAACTTTCTTGTGATAGCATGGAATAAATGTCCAACAGAGATGCTAAACACTTCTGAAATTCGTCATCTCCATGGTTTGTGTTTGGCATATATACTTGAATGAATGCCAGTGACATGCTGGGGGAAACGTTGAAGTTGATGCCTGCGCACCATTCGTGTGGTAGATCGATCACTGTACATCTGTTGAGCAAGTCTTTTCGTATCATTATGGCTACTCCGTCTCTTGTGAACGTGGCGTTAATTTTAGTTTTGATTGTTCGCCCCGGCTTTACCACGGCGGAATAAGAATGATGTAGTGTTTCAAGTGAAATAACATTTTGTTCACTAAGCCAATGCTCCGATATTCCGACGAAGCTGTATTTTAATGTTTTCAGAATATCACAAATGTATAGCTGGGATGACATGAAGCCTGTGGCATTCCACGTCAATATATTAAGCTTATTTGGCTGTATCTCCATGATAGTCACGCTGAGGTGGATCAGAACGCCATGGTCTGGCAATGATGCCTTTGGGCCAGAAATCTTCTTGGTACAGCAATTTTATATCATCTGCGTATAAATTAACTCGGGCTGATTGTGTGCCATTCCTTGTACTGGCCATGAGTCGAACGAATGTGGGCAATATGCCTCTATTTTCGAAGAATGTCCAAAGATCGCGTTCTTTGGCAGTTGTAGCAATCCTTCCTATAAAGATTTTACGGGTTCTCCGACCTCTTTTAGGTAACACGCCTTTAAAGCCGCATGTATCGTCGTGACGATATTCTTCATCGTGGTAATCGCGTGGTGGGACATCATGGAATATGTGCGTCGATTCAGTTTCTGATGCTGAAGTTTGTTGGTGGTATGAATTGAATACTTGCATTTTCGAGTTGTTGTCATATTTATTACGAACTGACGAGTTGTGGGCCATTCTCATGTCGTCGCGCGTGCGGTCTGTGTTGGACGTTCGTTGTCTCTCCTCATTCTGCTCGGTTGTTGAAATGACAGGAATGCTATTTAAACTTTCGTTATAGTTTGAAGTAGAGTGCGAGGAATGTTGTCCCGATGCGACATTGTCAGATTGCGCTTTCGAAGAGGCAATCGAATTGCCAACACCTGCGGTATTCGCCAGCATATTACTGAATGTTGGAGATCTTGACTGAGTGTCAGCTTGATTCGTGGTAGTATAGTCAGTAGATTTTTTGGTCTTGACAAGAATTTCCCTCATTAGGGAGCTGGTATCCTTTGACCAATTTATAGGAGATAAGTGGTCGAGTGGATCGACCGACGGTTCGGGCAGGATTTTAGGGCTAACATCACTGTTATTCACTACACTGTCAATAATTATATCATTGGAATTTGTAGCAAGAGCACCCGGTGTCCTAGGTGACTGGACTGGAGAATTTCACACCTTACGTGTTACAAAAAAGAATCCCATTCAGATGTCTTACTTTTACAGGTACATAAATTTGAGATTTAACTGTCATAGCTTTGTTAATTTATGTCTCAAAAGGGGAAGCCCGATTCATATGTATTGAAATGGTCGAAATTAGTATTACTCGTAATTGAAAAGCTCGCCCATTTAGTGGTTTTAATTATATATGAATAACATATAATTGCACTAAATGGGTGAGATTTTCAGCTGCTATTGTTTTTTATTTACTGCAACAAAATGAACATACACTGAATACAGACAATTAATACTAAATATTAAATATCAGCAGAGTCAGATTTAGTCATACTGTAGGATAGGATAAATTATGATAATTTTATTTACAATATACACAGATGGCATGTAAAATTACAAATAAATATAATATACTCTATATGTATAAGTTTAGGGATGATATTGTCACGACCGACTGTCTTCCTATCGACACATACTACTTACTATATTTGGTCACCACCGTATAGACTTTGGTCACCAATAAATATACTATTGAATTTTGACGGCATGAACTTGGAATCCCGCACTCATTTAACTTAGACCATTTAGTGCGCATAAAACAACGGTCATTCACCGAAGAAATTATGAAACGGTATGGGATCGTCGGATTACTGCGGTCGGTCACCAACGAACCGACGGCATTTACATTTTACATTTACCTTCTCATTTGTCGACTATTTGTTAAAATTTTGAACAGCTAATAGTTGCTATTTTGATGTATGTCCATTTCTGTAGGAAATTAAATTTTTTTTGTATTGCGCTCTATGTATTTAATGATTTTTATATATTTATATGACTGAAATACTAAAACATTTTAATTCTCGTGCATGAATGGGCGAATATAGTTAGTCTCACAGTTCCATGCTGATGGCGTGTATTTTTGATTTATATGCAAAAACTAAAATCCAAAACTTTTAAATCCAATTTTCTCAACATTTAAAATGGTGCTTTCAACATTATAGGACTTGAGATACGTAATCACATACTGTCGATAGAACGCAGATGTAATAGCATTATACTTCAAAACTTGATATTAAGAAAACTGACCGCTGCGTATCCATCTGTATCTATGCATTTTACATACAATTGTTTATTCACTGGAATCTTATCTAAATTCAAATTTAAATATATAAAATTGAATCTGAAAATTAAAGTGAAATAGTTAAATTAATAAACAACCATTATTGAAGAAATACTGCCACATTCAGGGGTGCCGGGTAGACTGTCGGGTAGACTGCCGTCATTGGCCACGGCACTCATCACAATACGTGTATGAATCCCATTTATATTATCATGTGTTATCATGTACACATTGTATTGTGAAATACATATTATCCTATGATCCTATTAGTATTATAATATGGCAAAAATGCCGTTACGGGCACTCTAAATCGCGTAAAATGTTTACCCAACATCAAACATGCCGTTACGGGCACTCTAAATCGCGTAAAATGTTTACCCAGCATCGCGTAAAATGTTTACCAAACACAATGGTGTATATAACACCACGCGAAAGTTTAGAAACATTTTTACTTCTTTTGTTGGGTAGAACAAATTTCACACAATTATGGGTAAATTTTATCAATGCTGGGCAATGTTTTTACTCAAGGCAGGGTAACAATTTACCCAATATTAGTTTCCCTTCAGCGTTGGGCGATTTGTTTTACACAATATTTAGTGAATAATTACTTATATATGCACATGCTCTTCTGGTGCAACATCCCTTCTGAATCCTGTCAATTTCAAAAGTTGCACAAACAGAGTTTGTCGCAAATATGACTCAAAGTTACAGAAACTGATAGCACTTGGCATTTTCTAGAAGATTATGGCAAAAATTATTTTCATTATTCAAACATAATTTTCGATCCAGCGCGGACCCTGTAGATGATTCAGCACTTACTTGAAAAAGTAATATCCTTATCTGCCAAACACATATGGCGAACCTCGGTCAGGAATCAAATAAGAATCTATCTGAGATGTCTGAGACTGTGTTGGCAGCGTAAGTAAATCCCGAACGACGGAGAATACCAGCGGAGATCTCCTTGTCTGTGGTCTGATCAAAGACAATACGCACTGATCCCAGCTCCCGCGATGACACACCATTCAATACGCAATAATCGCGAATAGACACCGCTATCGCGGTAGAGCTTCTTGATTTTATTATAAGTGACTCCCGGATCGCCTAGCACTGGCTCCGGTGTGAGATAGGATGGCCGCAATCCCCGGATTAATGTGGTCGCTCCATCAGACGGCACCGCCGACATGCGGTGTCATCTTCCATTCCTTATACCATTATTGTGTCAAAATGATCCCTTAATCGATGTAAAGTGACTCATATTGGATTGACTAAGTAGTCGAGACAATGCTGTAAGTTTACATCCATCCCGCCGCTGTCACGGTTTCAGCGTTCGTCCATGCCCTCACTTGACATGCAACGTAAACGGATGCCATAGTATTGACAGGCGGGTCGCGTGGTGACGTATCGGTGCTCCATTAATTTGATTGAAACATAGATTATTAGTATAACGGAATACAAAGACTGGACAATCGGATGCCAGCCCCATGAATTTTAGACGAATCGCCGCTCTATCTAACTTGGTATGTAGCTGTAGACGAATCGTCGCTCTATCTAACTTGGTATGTAGCTGTTGATATAGTATTGACAGGCGGGTCGCGTGGTGACGAATCGCCGCTCTATCTAACTTGGTATGTAGCTGTTGATATAGATTTGCCGCTCTATCTAACTTGGTATGTAGCTGTTGATATAGATTCGCCGCTCTATCTAACTTGGTATGTAGCTGTTGATATAGATTCGCCGCTCTATCTAACTTGGTATGTAGCCGTTGATATAGATTTGCCGCTCTATCTAACTTGGTATGTAGCTGTTGACGAATCGCCGCTCTATCTAACTTGGTATGTAGCTGTTGACGAATCGCCGCTCCATCTAACTTGGTATGTAGCTGTTGATTTTAGACGAATCGCCGCTCTATCTAACTTGGTATGTAGCTGTTGACGAATCGCCGCTCTATCTAACTTGGTATGTAGCTGTTGACGAATCGGCGCTCTATCTAACTTGGTATGTAGCTGTTGACGAATCGCCGCTCTATCTAACTTGGTATGTAGCCGTTGATATAGATTTGTTAACTTCTCCTAACTTGCATAAGCAGCTTATATAACAATGTTATTCGTGATGCATGAATAGCGTATTGCCATTTAAGCGCCCAATAGCTAAATAGGTACATGTAGTTTATACTTGGCTATGGAAATGAAAACTCGCTTGCCAAATATTTATTCAAATGTATAGCATATTGTTTGTGACAGTTTTTGAAGGCACATATTCAGAGAATAGCTTATATCTTTTAGCAGTTATCGCATGTTATGTGTGGGCAAAAATTTGAAATTTACCGTATTTCTCTTGAACAAAAATTATTTTACCTGAAATAAAATTATCCGTTCTTTATTAAACTTATAGACAAGAGATTTTGCAATATAAAAACGATTGGAATATATTTCTAAACCTAACTTGTGAATTTATATGTATTTTTTAGTGAATTAAAATAGTTTCGGCAAATTTTGAGAGAGAAAAATAGTAAACAGGCTGTGGTATCTCTATGCCCCAGCAGATCGCTGATCACCTTCAATGTCATGACGCCACCGGAGAATACCTAATCAGGAAATACCAGTCGCAATTTCGGCGCTCTCCAGTGGCACCTACCTCCGCCACAGCCTGATCTAATATGAAATTCAATAGGCGCCCATGGCTCGCCGCCGGTAGACCCCGCGACACAAAATATCCAACATATCAGAGATATAAGGAATCAAAACGTCTATTTCGTCAGCGACTCAGACAATCTAATGAGAAACATCTCGCGTTGTCGACCAAAAGCTCGACAAATTGGCCGAAGTTGACATCAACAAATTCTTTAGAGAGTTTAACAAGAGACGCTCCAGTATAGGGGCGACATCCAATAACTTATTTGAAATTAATGGCTCTACACTTAGGGAACCGGCACAAATATTTGACGCGTGGGCTGATTATGTGGAGACACTTTATTCTCCCCTTGATGATGGCACATTCAACACTTCCAGTTTTCAAGCTGTAAATTCCCGATACACGGATCTATGCAATCGCGAAGACCCTTCTGATCTTGATCCATTGCTTATGTTTAGTATCACACCCAGGAAGAGGTAAAATGAGCACTCAACACTGTCAAAAGAGACAGAGCCCCAGGAACGGACAATCTCTCATACATGTATGAACATTTAATATATGGAGGGGAGTTTCTTCTATATAATGTCGCATGCATATTATCCAAAATGATGGAGTTCAACCACATTCCAGAGGAAGCAGAACGCGGAATCATGATACCCCTACACAAGGGAGGGAATAAAAGCACAACAATGTTCGATAACTATCGTACCATAACGTTACTCCCCGTGATGTATAAACTACTGGAGAAAATAATTTTACTCCCAAAAGAAACCGTCACACCTGAGTTGATAAAAGTACACCCACGTCAGAATAGCTTCCAGAAAGGAGTGAGCGGCATGAATATGTCATTCATGATCCATGAGAGCATCTCGTATACCTTGGAAATCATAGTCCCTGTGTTCATGTTTTCTTGACACTCGCAAAGAATTTGACACTGTTTGGATTAACGGGCTGCTCATAAAGCTATACGACAGAGGATTCTCGGGGAAAATATGGCACATTTTAAAGCTTTATTATTGAATACCAAGTGTGTAGTCCGCTTTAATAACCGCACATATAGATTGGTCGATACACAACAATGTACCAAACAAGGAAGTTTCGTTCTCATCTATTTTATATGATTTTTATTGATGACCTTTTTTGTCAGCTTGAGTCGTGTCAGTATGGCGTGTCTTTAAACTCTATTAGTTGTGCCTGCCCCACCCAGGCGGACGATATGACATTATTGTCAATTACAGGGCCAGGTCTACAGTTCCTTTGTGATATATGTACCAAATTCTCAAAGACATGGAGGTTTATGTACAACCAAGATAAATGTAAAGTGGTCGTTTTCAACGATCTTGAAACCCTGCGCAAACACAGAACACACACACAGTGGAATATTTGTGATAAACCAGTAATGGAGTCCGATAATATCAAACATTTCGGCATTGTGTTACACCTCAATTTAGCGAAATTATAAGAGACAAAATTCGGTCAGTTTATCTCATGTTAAGCAACGCTGCAATGTATTCAGGGGCAATAGCTCCTCCTAGCTCGAAAATAATATATGAATCAATAGTCATCCCAACTAGCCGTTACGGTTCCGAACAGAAAGAGCCCACATATTTCGCTTGAAACAAATGCAAGGACTCCCATCACGTACTAGACCATTGTGTCGTTCAGGGACTTATGTGAATAGGCACACTTATTGTAATCTCTGCCATACGCGTGATGACAAAAACTCAAAAAGGTCTTCTAATCGAGATTAAATGACCACTTCACACATGGCAGTCTTGGAGACTCATCATTCATATGTGAGATAAAAGATGTCGCTAACATATATGGTCTGTATGATTACATTATTGAGTATGCACAGAACAGCACCTTCCCACCAAAAGATATATGGAAAACCCAAGCGAAATCTAACATATATCTTAAACAAGAGCAAGCTTGGAGATACAGAATGGAACAAGACATGTCACTCGCTCATTTCCAAACTGCTATGCATCCTTAAAAGTATCACCACTTTGGAATTTATGTCGGAGCTCTCCTTTTCTGAAAAAAAGAATGTATAATTGTGGGCAAGCTACTTGTACAATCTATGATCCCGGAGAATGTATAATTGTGGGCAAGCTACTTGTACAATCTATGATCCCGGAGAATGTATAATTGTGGGCAAGCTACTTGTACAATCTATGATCCCGGAGAATGTATAATTGTGGGCAAGCTACTTGTACAATCTATGATCCCGGAGAATGTATAATTGTGGGCAAGCTACTTGTACAATCTATGATCCCGGAGAATGTATAATTGTGGGCAAGCTACTTGTACAATCTATGATCCCGGAGAATGTATAATTGTGGGCAAGCTACTTGTACAATCTATGATCCCGGAGGTGGGGACGTGCCACCTATGCAACTCGACGTATAAAAATGTCGTCGAACATTGTCATTATACACTGTTCTAATAATACCTTGATCATAATAAGGAATGATATATGGTAATCCTTCCTTAATAAATTCAGCATCGAGTGCTTTTTGACTATCGATGATATGCCCAGCCGAGAACAGTTAATGGTATTCCTGGCATGTGTGCCACCAGTAGTGAGCCGTCACATTGCTTCCCTGGATGATTTCATCGCATTTCGTGTCAAAAGGACTTCCCTTTTATGGAAAAACTACTCGTCAACCTTACTTCAATGACTCCGAGTTATCATTTGTCATTTAACTCCAGAGAATGCAACAATCGACTCTATTGACAACTATCGATATACATTGATATCCCACCCACCCCAACCACATGGACGTGGGATCCATCAGCCCTGTAATATGTATGGAAAAGTCAATAATAAGGCAATAGCCCCAACACCACGCCTACATAATATATTAACACCCTACCACAACGCCTACATAATATATGAACACCCTACCACCACGCATACATAATATATGATCACCCTACCACCACGCCTACATAATATATGAATAACTTACCACCACGCCTACATCATATATGAACACCCTACCACCACGCCTACATCATATATGATCACCCTACCACCACGCCTACATAATATATGAACAACCTACCATCACGCCTACATAATATATGAACACCCTATTATCACGCCTACATAATATATGAACACCCTACCATCACGCCTACATAATATATGATCACCCTACCACCACGCCTACATAATATATGATCACCCTACCATCAGGCCTACATAATATATGAACACCCTACCATCACGCCTACATAATATATGAACAGCCTACCACCACGCCTGCATAATATATGAACAGCCTACCACCACGCCTACATAATATACGAACAGCCTACCACCACGCCTACATAATATATGATCACCCTACCACCACGCCAACATCATATATGAACACCCTACCACCACGAATACATCATATATGAACACCCTACCACCACGCCTATATAATATATGATCACCCTACCACCACGCGTACATCATATATGAACACCCTACCACCACGCCTACATAATATATGATCACCCTACCACCACGCCTACATAATAAATGAACACCCTACCACCACGCCTACATAATATATGAACACCCTACCACCACGCCTACATAATATATGATCACCCTACCACCACGCCTACATAATATATGATCACCCTACCACCACGCCTACATAATATATGAACACCCTACCACCACGCCTACATAATATATGAACACCCTACCACCACGCCTACATAATATATGATCACACTACCACCACGCCTACATAATATATGATCACCCTACCACCACGCCTACATAATATATGAACACCCTACCACCACGCCTACATAATATATGAACACCCTACCACCACGCCTACATAATATATGAACACCCTACCACCACGCCTACATAATATATGAACACCCTACCATCACGCATACATAATATATGATCACCCTACCATCACGCCTACATAATATATGAACACCCTACCACCACGCCTACATAATATATGAACACCCTACCACCACGCCTACATAATATATGAACACCCTACCATCACGCCTACATAATATATGAACACACTACCATCACGTCTACATAATATATGAACAACTTACCACCACGCCTACATAATTTATGAACACCCTACCATCACGTCTACATAATATATGAACACCCTACCACCACGCCTACATAATATATGAACACCCTACCACCACGCATACATAATATATGAACACCCTACCACCACGCCTACATAATATATGAACACACTACCGTCACGCCTACATAATATATGAACAACTTACCACCACGCCTACATAATTTATGAACACCCTACCATCACGTCTACATAATATATGAACACCCTAACACCACGCCAACATAATATATGAACACCCTACCATCACGTCTACATAATATATGAACACCCTACCACCACGCCTACATAATATATGAACACCCTACCATCACGCCTACATAATATATGAACACCCTACCACGACGCCTACATAATATATGAACACCCTACCACCACGCCTACATAATATATGAACACCCTACCACCACGCCTACATCATATATGAACACCCTACCACCACGCCTACATAATATATGAACACCCTACCACCACGCCTACATAATATATGAACACCCTACCACCACGCCTACATAATATATGAACACCCTACCACCACGCCTACATCATATATGAACACCCTACCACCACGCCTACATAATATATGAACACCCTACCACCACGCCTACATAATATATGAACACCCTACCACCACGCCTACATAATATATGAACACCCTACCACCACGCCTACATAATATATGAACAACTTACCACCACGCCTACATAATATATGAACACCCTACCATCACGCATACATAATATATGAACACCCTACCACCACGCCTACATAATATATGAACAACTTACCACCACGACTACATAATATATGAACACCCTACCACCACGCCTACATAATATATGAACACCCTACCACCACGCCTACATAATATATGAACAACTTACCACCACGACTACATAATATATGAACACCCTACCACCACGCCTACATAATATATGAACACCCTACCACCACGCCTACATAATATATGAACACCCTACCACCACGCCTACATAATATATGAACACCCTACCACCACGCCTACATAATATATGAACAGCCTACCACCACGCATACATAATATATGAACAACTTACCACCACGCCTACATAATATATGTACACCCTACCACCACGCCTACATAATATATGAACACCCTACCACCACGCCTACATAATATATGAACACCCTACCATCACGCATACATAATATATGAACACCCTACCACCACGCCTACATCATATATGAACACCCTACCACCACGCCTACATAATATATGAACACCCTATCACCACGCCTACATAATATATGAACACCCTACCACAACGCCTACATAATATATGAACACTCTACCACCACGCATACATAATATATGATCACCCTACCACCACGCCTACATAATATATGATCACCCTACCACCACGCCTACATAATATATGAACACCCTACCATCACACATACATAATATATGAACACCCTACCATCACGTCTACATAATATATGAACACCCTACCACCACGCCTACATAATATATGAACACCCTACCACCACGCCTACATAATATATGAACACCCTACCACCACGCCTACATAATATATGATCACCCTACCACCACGCCTACATAATATATGATCACCCTACCATCACGCATACATAATATATGATCACCCTACCACCACGCATACATAATATATGAACAACCTACCACCACGCCTACATAATATATGAACACCCTACCACCACGCCTACATAATATATGAACACCCTACCACCACGCCTACATAATATATGATCAGCCTACCATCACGCCTACATAATATATGAACACCCTACCACCACGCCTACATATTATATGATCAGCCTACCATCACGCCTACATAATATATGAACACCCTACCACCACGCCTACATAATATATGAACACCCTACCACCACGCCTACATAATATATGAACACCCTACCACCACGGCTACATAATATATGAACACCCTACCACCATGCCTACATTATATATGATCACCCTACCACCACGTCTACATAATATATGAACACCCTACCATCACGTCTACATAATATATGAACACCCTACCACCACGCCTACATAATATATGAACACCCTACCACCACGCCTACATTATATATGATCACCCTACCACCACGTCTACATAATATATGAACACCATACCACCACGCCTACATAATATATGATCACCCTACCATCACGCATACATAATATATGATCACCCTACCACCACGCATACATAATATATGAACACCCTACCACCACGCCTACATAATATATGAACACCCTACCACCACGCCTACATAATATATGATCAGCCTACCATCACGCCTACATAATATATGAACACCCTACCACCACGCCTACATAATATATGATCATCCTACCATCACGCCTACATAATATATGAACACCCTACCACCACGCCTACATAATATGTGAACACCCTACCACCACGCCTACATAATATATGAACACCCTACCATCACGTCTACATAATATATGAACACCCTACCACCACGCCTACATAATATATGAACACCATACCACCACGCCTACATAATATATGATCACCCTACCACCACGTCTACATAATATATGAACACCCTACCACCACGCCTACATAATATATGAACACCCTACCACCACGCATACATAATATATGAACACCCTACCACCACGCCTACATCATATATGAACACCCTACCACCACGTCTACATAATATATGAACACCCTACCACCACGCCTACATAATATATGAACACCCTACCACCACGCCTACATAATATATGAACACCCTACCACCACGCCTACATAATATATGATCAGCCTACCATCACGCCTACATAATATATGAACACCCTACCACCACGCCTACATATTATATGATCAGCCTACCACCACGCCTACATAATATATGAACACCCTACCACCACGCCTACATAATATATGAACACCCTACCACCACGCATACATAATGTATGAACACCCTACCACCACGCCTACATAATATATGAACAACCTACCACGACGCCTACATAATATATGAACACCCTACCACCACGCCTACATAATATATGAACACCCTACCATCACGTCTACATAATATATGAACACCCTACCACCACGCCTACATAATATATGAACAACCTACCATCACACATACATAATATATGAACACCCTACCATCACGTCTACATAATATATGAACACCCTACCACCACGCCTACATAATATATGAACACCCTACCACCACGCCTACATAATATATGAACACACTACCACCACGCCTACATAATATATGAACACCCTACCACCACGTCTACATAATATATGAACACCATACCATCATGTCTACATAATATATGAACACCCTACCATCACGTCTACATCATATATGAACACCCTACCACCACGCCTACATAATATATGAACACCCTACCACCACGTCTACATAATATATGAACACCCTACCACCACGTCTACATAATATATGATCACCATACCACCACGCCTACATAATATATTATCACCCTACCACCACGCCTACATAATATATGAACACCCTACCACCACGCCTACATAATATATGAACACCCTACCATCACGTCTACATAATATATGAACACCCTACCACCACGCCTACATAATATATGAACACCCTACCATCACACATACATAATATATGAACACCCTACCATCACGTCTACATAATATATGAACACCCTACCACCACGCCTACATAATATATGAACACCCTACCACCACGCCTACATAATATATGAACACCCTACCACCACGCCTACATAATATATGATCACCCTACCACCACGCCTACATAATATATGATCACCCTACCATCACGCATACATAATATATGATCACCCTACCACCACGCATACATAATATATGAACAACCTACCACCACGCCTACATAATATATGAACACCCTACCACCACGCCTACATAATATA
Source organism: Siphonodentalium dalli (assembly GCA_032622095.1). Lineage (NCBI taxonomy): Eukaryota > Metazoa > Mollusca > Scaphopoda > Gadilida > Siphonodentaliidae > Siphonodentalium > Siphonodentalium dalli. Next base: position 19,515,003 of record CP136063.1, on the reverse strand, counting down.
TGAACACCCTACCACCACGCCTACATAATATATGATCAGCCTACCATCACGCCTACATAATATATGGACACCCTACCACCACGCTTACATATTATATGATCAGCCTACCACCACGCCTACATAATATATGAACACCCTACCACCACGCATACATAATATATGAACACCCTACCACCACGCATACATAATGTATGAACACCCTACCACCACGCCTACATAATATATGAACAACCTACCACGACGCCTACATAATATATGAAAACCCTACCACCACGCCTACATAATATATGAACACCCTACCATCACGCCTACATAATATATGAACACCCTACCACCACGCCTACATAATATATGATAACCCTACCATCACGCCTACATCATATATGAACACCCTACCATCACGTCTACATCATATATGAACACCCTACCACCACGCCTACATAATATATGAACACCCTACCACCACGTCTACATAATATATGAACACCCTACCACCACGTCTACATAATATATGATCACCATACCACCACGCCTACATAATATATTATCACCCTACCACCACGCCTACATAATATATGAACACCCTACCACCACGCATACATAATATATGATCACCCTACCACCACGCCTACATAATATATGAACACCCTACCATCACGTCTACATAATATATGAACACCCTACCACCACGCCTACATAATATATGAACACCCTACCATCACACATACATAATATATGAACACCCTACCATCACGTCTACATAATATATGAACACCATACCACCACGCCTACATAATATATGAACACCCTACCACCACGCCTACATACTATATGAACACCCTACCACCACGCCTACATAATATATGATCACCCTACCACCACGCCTACATAATATATGATCACCCTACCATCACGCATACATAATATATGATCACCCTACCACCACGCATACATAATATATGAACAACCTACCACCACGCCTACATAATATATGAACACCCTACCACCACGCCTACATAATATATGAACACCCTACCACCACGCCTACATAATATATGATCAGCCTACTATCACGCCTACATAATATATGAACACCCTACCACCACGCCAACATATTATATGATCAGCCTACCATCACGCCTACATAATATATGAACACCCTACCACCACGTCTACATAATATATGAACACCATACCACCACGCCTACATAATATATGATCACCCTACCATCACGCATACATAATATATGATCACCCTACCACCACGCATACATAATATATGAACAACCTACCACCACGCCTACATAATATATGAACACCCTACCACCACGCCTACATAATATATGAACACCCTACCAACACGCCTACATAATATATGATCAGCCTACCATCACGCCTACATAATATATGAACACCCTACCACCACGCCTACATAATATATGATCAGCCTACCATCACGCCTACATAATATATGAACACCCTACCACCACGCCTACATAATATATGAACACCCTACCACCACGCCTACATAATATATGAACACCCTACCATCACGTCTACATAATATATGAACACCCTACCACCACGCCTACATAATATATGAACACCCTACCACCACGCCTACATAATATATGATCACCCTACCACCACGTCTACATAATATATGAACACCCTACCACCACGCTTACATAATATATGAACACCCTACCACCACGCCTACATCATATATGAACACCCTACCACCACGTCTACATAATATATGAACACCCTACCACCACGCCTACATAATATATGATCACCCTACCACCACGCCTACATAATATATGAACACCCTACCACCACGCATACATCATATATGATCACCCTACCACCACGCCTACATAATATATGAACACCCTACCACCACGCCTACATAATATATGAACACCCTACCATCACACATACATAATATATGAACACCCTACCATCACGTCTACATAATATATGAACACCCTACCACCACGCCTACATAATATATGAACACCCTACCACCACGCCTACATAATATATGAACACCCTACCACCACGCCTACATAATATATGAACACACTACCACCACGCATACATCATATATGATCACCCTACCACCACGCCTACATAATATATGAACACCCTACCACCACGCCTACATAATATATGAACACCCTACCATCACACATACATAATATATGAACACCCTACCATCACGTCTACATAATATATGAACACCCTACCACCACGCCTACATAATATATGAACACCCTACCACCACGCCTACATAATATATGAACACCCTACCACCACGCCTACATAATATATGATCACCCTACCACCACGCCTACATAATATATGATCACCCTACCATCACGCATACATAATATATGATCACCCTACCACCACGCATACATAATATATGAACAACCTACCACCACGCCTACATAATATATGAACACCCTACCACCACGCCTACATAATATATGAACACCCTACGACCACGCCTACATAATATATGATCAGCCTACCATCACGCCTACATAATATATGGACACCCTACCACCACGCTTACATATTATATGATCAGCCTACCACCACGCCTACATAATATATGAACACCCTACCACCACGCATACATAATATATGAACACCCTACCACCACGCATACATAATGTATGAACACCCTACCACCACGCCTACATAATATATGAACAACCTACCACGACGCCTACATAATATATGAAAACCCTACCACCACGCCTACATAATATATGAACACCCTACCATCACGCCTACATAATATATGAACACCCTACCACCACGCCTACATAATATATGATAACCCTACCATCACGCCTACATCATATATGAACACCCTACCATCACGTCTACATCATATATGAACACCCTACCACCACGCCTACATAATATATGAACACCCTACCACCACGTCTACATAATATATGAACACCCTACCACCACGTCTACATAATATATGATCACCATACCACCACGCCTACATAATATATTATCACCCTACCACCACGCCTACATAATATATGAACACCCTACCACCACGCATACATAATATATGATCACCCTACCACCACGCCTACATAATATATGAACACCCTACCATCACGTCTACATAATATATGAACACCCTACCACCACGCCTACATAATATATGAACACCCTACCATCACACATACATAATATATGAACACCCTACCATCACGTCTACATAATATATGAACACCATACCACCACGCCTACATAATATATGAACACCCTACCACCACGCCTACATAATATATGAACACCCTACCACCACGCCTACATAATATATGATCACCCTACCACCACGCCTACATAATATATGATCACCCTACCATCACGCATACATAATATATGATCACCCTACCACCACGCATACATAATATATGAACAACCTACCACCACGCCTACATAATATATGAACACCCTACCACCACGCCTACATAATATATGAACACCCTACCACCACGCCTACATAATATATGATCAGCCTACTATCACGCCTACATAATATATGAACACCCTACCACCACGCCTACATATTATATGATCAGCCTACCATCACGCCTACATAATATATGAACACCCTACCACCACGCCTACATAATATATGAACACCCTACCACCACGCCTACATAATATATGAACACCCTACCATCACGTCTACATAATATATGAACACCCTACCACCACGCCTACATAATATATGAACACCCTACCACCACGCCTACATTATATATGATCACCCTACCACCACGTCTACATAATATATGAACACCATACCACCACGCCTACATAATATATGATCACCCTACCATCACGCATACATAATATATGATCACCCTACCACCACGCATACATAATATATGAACAACCTACCACCACGCCTACATAATATATGAACACCCTACCACCACGCCTACATAATATATGAACACCCTACCAACACGCCTACATAATATATGATCAGCCTACCATCACGCCTACATAATATATGAACACCCTACCACCACGCCTACATAATATATGATCAGCCTACCATCACGCCTACATAATATATGAACACCCTACCACCACGCCTACATAATATATGAACACCCTACCACCACGCCTACATAATATATGAACACCCTACCATCACGTCTACATAATATATGAACACCCTACCACCACGCCTACATAATATATGAACACCCTACCACCACGCCTACATAATATATGATCACCCTACCACCACGTCTACATAATATATGAACACCCTACCACCACGCTTACATAATATATGAACACCCTACCACCACGCCTACATCATATATGAACACCCTACCACCACGTCTACATAATATATGAACACCCTACCACCACGCCTACATAATATATGATCACCCTACCACCACGCCTACATAATATATGAACACCCTACCACCACGCATACATCATATATGATCACCCTACCACCACGCCTACATAATATATGAACACCCTACCACCACGCCTACATAATATATGAACACCCTACCACCACGCCTACATAATATATGAACACCCTACCACCACGCCTACATAATATATGAACACCCTACTACCACGCATACATAATGTATGAACACCCTACCACCACGCCTACATAATATATGAACAACCTACCACGACGCCTACATAATATATGAACACCCTACCACCACGCATACATAATATATGATCACCCTACCACCACGCCTACATAATATATGAACACCCTACCACCACGCCTACATAATATATGATCACCCTACCACCACGCCTACATAATATATGAACACCCTACCACCACGCATACATCATATATGATCACCATACCACCACGCCTACATAATATATGAACACCCTACCACCACGCCTACATAATATATGAACACCCTACCACCACGCCTACATAATATATGAACACCCTACCACCACGCCTACATAATATATGAACACCCTACCACCACGCATACATAATGTATGAACACCCTACCACCACGCCTACATAATATATGAACAACCTACCACGACGCCTACATAATATATGAACACCCTACCACCACGCATACATAATATATGATCACCCTACCACCACGCCTACATAATATATGAACACCCTACCACCACGCCTACATAATATATGATAACCCTACCACCACGCCTACATCATATATGAACACCCTACCATCACGCCTACATAATATATGATCACCCTACCACCACGCCTACATAATATATGAACACCCTACCACCACGCCTACATAATATATGATCAGCCTACCATCACGCCTACATAATATATGAACACCCTACCACCACGCCTACATAATATATGATCAGCCTACCATCACGCCTACATAATATATGAACACCCTACCACCACGCCTACATAATATATGAACACCCTACCACCACGCCTACATAATATATGAACACCCTACCATCACGTCTACATAATATATGAACACCCTACCATCATAATATATGAACACCCTACCACCACGTCTACATAATATATGATCACCATACCACCACGCCTACATAATATATTATCACCCTACCACCACGCCTACATAATATATGAACACCCTACCACCACGCCTACATAATATATGATCACCCTACCTCCACGCCTACATCATATATGAACACCCTACCACCACGCCTACATAATGAGTCGGTACCTCACGCCTACATAATATATGAACACCTTACCATCACGTCTACATAATATATGAACACCCTACCACCACGCCTACATAATATATGATCACCCTACAACCACGCCTACATAATATATGATCACCCTACCACCACGCCTACATAATATATGAACACCCTACCACCACGCCTACATAATATATGAACACCCTACCACCACGCCTACATAATATATGATCACCATACCACCACGCCTACATAATATATGATCACCCTACCACCACGCCTACATAATATATGATCACCCTACCACCACGCCTACATAATATATGATCACCCTACCATCACGCCTTGAGGATGAGTGGGGTGACTGTGATGTGGGAAGATGTGGGTCTCCTTTTTTGTAGACAGGGATTAGGGCGCCTTCTTTCATGATAGCTGGGATTGCTCTTCTCTGAATAAATATGTTGAAAACTTGTGCAAGGTAGCTGAATATTTCTGGTGGTGAACACCTTACCATCACGTCTACATAATATATGAACACCCTACCACCACGCCTACATAATATATGATCACCCTACAACCACGCCTACATAATATATGATCACCCTACCACCACGCCTACATAATATATGAACACCCTACCACCACGCCTACATAATATATGATCATCCTACCATCACGCCTACATAATATATGAACACCCTACCACCACGCCTACATAATATATGATCAGCCTACCATCACGCCTACATAATATATGAACACCCTACCACCACGCCTACATAATATATGAACACCCTACCACCACGCCTACATAATATATGAACACCCTACCATCACGTCTACATAATATATGAACACCCTACCACCACGCCTACATAATATATGAACACCCTACCACCACGCCTACATAATATATGATCACCCTACCACCACGTCTACATAATATATGAACACCCTACCACCACGCTTACATAATATATGAACACCCTACCACCACGCCTACATCATATATGAACACCCTACCACCACGTCTACATAATATATGAACACCCTACCACCACGCCTACATAATATATGATCACCCTACCACCACGCCTACATAATATATGAACACCCTACCACCACGCATACATCATATATGATCACCCTACCACCACGCCTACATAATATATGAACACCCTACCACCACGCCTACATAATATATGAACACCCTACCACCACGCCTACATAATATATGAACACCCTACCACCACGCCTACATAATATATGAACACCCTACTACCACGCATACATAATGTATGAACACCCTACCACCACGCCTACATAATATATGAACAACCTACCACGACGCCTACATAATATATGAACACCCTACCACCACGCATACATAATATATGATCACCCTACCACCACGCCTACATAATATATGAACACCCTACCACCACGCCTACATAATATATGATCACCCTACCACCACGCCTACATAATATATGAACACCCTACCACCACGCATACATCATATATGATCACCATACCACCACGCCTACATAATATATGAACACCCTACCACCACGCCTACATAATATATGAACACCCTACCACCACGCCTACATAATATATGAACACCCTACCACCACGCCTACATAATATATGAACACCCTACCACCACGCATACATAATGTATGAACACCCTACCACCACGCCTACATAATATATGAACAACCTACCACGACGCCTACATAATATATGAACACCCTACCACCACGCATACATAATATATGATCACCCTACCACCACGCCTACATAATATATGAACACCCTACCACCACGCCTACATAATATATGATAACCCTACCACCACGCCTACATCATATATGAACACCCTACCATCACGTCTACATCATATATGAACACCCTACCACCACGCCTACATAATATATGAACACCCTACCACCACGTCTACATAATATATGAACACCCTACCACCACGTCTACATAATATATGATCACCATACCACCACGCCTACATAATATATTATCACCCTACCACCACGCCTACATAATATATGAACACCCTACCACCACGCCTACATAATATATGATCACCCTACCTCCACGCCTACATCATATATGAACACCCTACCACCACGCCTACATAATGAGTCGGTACCTCACGCCTACATAATATATGAACACCTTACCATCACGTCTACATAATATATGAACACCCTACCACCACGCCTACATAATATATGATCACCCTACAACCACGCCTACATAATATATGATCACCCTACCACCACGCCTACATAATATATGAACACCCTACCACCACGCCTACATAATATATGAACACCCTACCACCACGCCTACATAATATATGATCACCATACCACCACGCCTACATAATATATGATCACCCTACCACCACGCCTACATAATATATGATCACCCTACCACCACGCCTACATAATATATGATCACCCTACCATCACGCCTTGAGGATGAGTGGGGTGACTGTGATGTGGGAAGATGTGGGTCTCCTTTTTTGTAGACAGGGATTAGGGCGCCTTCTTTCATGATAGCTGGGATTGCTCTTCTCTGAATAAATATGTTGAAAACTTGTGCAAGGTAGCTGAATATTTCTGGTGGTGAGTTCTTCACATGCTCACTCGCGAGTCCAAATATGTCTTGTGCCTTATTTGGGTTGAGATTTCGGACGGCTTCGTATATTTCAGTTGTTGTGATTGGTGTAGTTGTTATTCCCTGGTTAGTGCATTCAGTTGTTAGCATGAGGAGGTCATCGTCCACCATTTCCTTGTGCATGGGGTTGAAGGTGGGGTCTTGCTGTATAAAATATTTATTCCAGCCGTTAAGGATTTCCTCTGTTGTGCAACATACATTTTTCATCCGTTACAAGCTCAGTTATTTGTTCAGACTTCGTGGATCTCTGCTGTTTGATTAGCTGGGGAAAGGTTTCCGTGGAGTTGGGCGAGGTTACGTCGCTGGACTTTCCTAGTTCACACCTAAATATCAAAAGCAATTAACGCGGTCATTAAAGTTAGATACTGCAACAATGAGATATCCGCGAATAAATATATCCTGCAAACAAAAAGTCCAACCGGTACGCAATATAGCGTCTAGCGAGTAAGATATTAATATAGTTTTTAATATTAAAATGCAATATATGTATTATATTTGTTACTATTTGATTATTATATATTATTATACGGTATATATATTATATTATAATCAGGGAATGCTATGCAAAAAATCCGACCCCCGCCCCCCATTACACCAATTGTCCATGTATGCTGTCATGAATGCAGTACGCTGTCCGATCGGATGCGGACATTAATAGCTGACCCGTGTACATGCCTCGATCGGTGTGTGTGTGCACGCGTCGTGTTAAAGAATGATACTGGAGTCACCACAGGGTTGTAAAGGTACTCGGCCATGGTATCTACCTGGACCTCCGCACAAGCTTCGGTAAATTGAAGTCGTCGGAATAATATGCATCTGATAGACGATACGCAACGTCAGACATTTTTGATTAATCCTTTCTTATCGAAGTTGTTTCCGTTACCTGTTTACGGTCGTTCCGCTTTTTTGATTTGTCGTAATATTTGGCTTAAAACAGTTTGTTGCATATTTACCGAAATTCAATTACAGCTTCTGCGAATGATACCTGATGTCTTCGTTATATTACTAATCTTGGAAAATATCCACAGAAACAGAAGGGCCCTGTGCCAATGCATTCTCTTGTATATGCGAGTCGACCATAGGTCGCCTCGCATATATAAGAGAATGCATTGGCACAGGGCATAACTGTAACTATCACAATGTTACCGTTATACTGTTAGACTAGGACATTACTCTTCGTTCTAATAGAATTTCCTAAAACAACTCGCATCGTGTGAAACCAGAAATGTGTTGTCCTGGGGGATATCCCCATATCATCCTGTCAGAATAGCCAGGTAGTATACATCCAGTGGACGTAATAATTGGTGACTTCACAAACTCAGATATAGTCTATATAGGACACAGTGCGTCCGGCTTTAGTTCGCTATTTTTACCATGCGGTTGTCCTTAATTTCTTAATTTCATGTTTTGTGTGTGTTGGATAAAGAGGGGTTATCGATAAATCTGTTATGTATAGTGTATCGGCTAATGTTAGAGGAGTATTGCTAATGTGAGAGGGCAGCGGTATCGCTAAATCTGTTTTTTATTTGTGTGAAGCCTTGTGGACATCTACTTACAAATCAACTTTCTGCTTTAAAATCAGTGGTGGGATTTAGGAAATGTTCAGATAATAATTTCTACAAACATTGACCTTGTTACATCTCTCAAATAGGATTCATTCTGCAAATGTGTTATATGTTATAGTTGTCGTCTACATATAATTCCTGCACACCCCTCAATATAAATAATGTACCATTCCATTTCATCATGTTATATCTGATGGCAGAATTCATATAGTACATAACGGGTTAATATAGCGATGTCGTGGAGTGCTCGGTTATTTACGCACCGAGCCGCCAAAGGCTCCGAGACAACGCGGCATCGTAACCCATCAGTTAGTTAGCGATAATGCCCCGACTGTTATGAACAGGGTATCGGTTAGCCGCCATTATCAGTCTGATACCCTTTAACGACACTCGACGCCACCAGACGCGTCTTTATTCGTGTATGGTTTCGTTGATCTTAAGGTCAGGTAGTCCATTAGTCCTCATAATTGTTGATGAGTTCTGTTGTAATTTGGCTTCGTCGCGTGCTATGTGAGCAAACGCTTGTACCCAAAGGGGTAGTTTGCCAATGAGCAACCTAGATATAATGGACCTGATACGTGATGTCCGAGGTTCACTGTCTAACCATTGTGTACGTGTGGTTATGAAGACAGAGCAAGCATTTTATGTTTTATTGCCGCAGATTATTGACTGAACATGTATAATTGAAGGTTTATAACACGACCACACATAGCAAACATGATAAATGTAAATCATGAACTGCCACTGGAAGAGAACATATATACTTCTTGGAAGGTTCAGAGATGTATAGTATTATCTAAACCATTCTTAAATTGATACAAATAACTTGCCCTTTGTATAAATATGCCGGTGTTATCTCGGTATCATGAGTGACAGTGCTAACGCTGGGCCCAAATATATTGTGGCCAATTTGTTTGGCCAATTCTGATTTCTTTTTTCCAAATTAAATCCTCAAGTTCTGGTCTCACAATTAACCATTTCACGACGGGAGCTGTTCTGCTGCAGCATTACATATCCCGCGCTAATGCATTCTCTTATATATGTGCGTCTCCCACAGGGAGCCTCTCATATATATACAAATACACCGGGTTACAAGTTCAAGGTAAATAGTGTTAGGCCAATGTATTATCTTATATATGTGAGGCTCCCTATGAGAGACTCGCTTATATAAGAGAATGCATTGACACAGGGTTTTCAAAATAATTGAAGAAGTTCCAGTCATGACTATGGTTCATGACTATTGTTGTTTTTTAAACATCTAATATAATAACAATCTATATAATTATAATTATGATCATACCTGCAAATTCCGTGTCAATACTTATTTAATCCCACAATTGTTACTTGACAATACATCACACTACCCGCCATCTGCCTTTCAGCCTAAGCTTGTAGACAAAGGATTCATTAATGCTAATCCTCGTCACTGTTTTAATGCATTTGGTTGCTTATTGTCTGATAGTGCATTGACAAAAGAGTGTCATTTATTACATATTAAGCTGTATCACCTAATCAATTAGGAGATGGTCATACTATAAATCCGATTATCATGTCGCCCTCGTTACAAAAATCAATTTGAGTTTTTGAACTAAATTTCCGATTTTGGGGTAAAACTAAAATTGGCGAAAGATTTGGCCAAATTTAATGTCTCTGTGATAAGTTTACGCCTATACCAGGCAAAAGGCCGCTGCCACCGGCGACATTTTACCCACGTTTGGTGGACTTCTGCGGTATTAATATGTATACTAAGCGAGAGCAATATGTTTCCCTCATTATCCCTTTCAGTGCAAAGTCCAATTTTTGTATCAACCCATATACCCTGTGCCAATGCATTCTCTTATATATGCGAGTCGACCATAGGTCGCCTCGCATATATAAGATAATGCATTGGCCTAACAAATTTTCATCATTTGTTATTATTTTTTACAATATTTTACAATTTTAATAATTTTATGTTATATTCTACTCTATTTCAGTGCCAGACTTATTTTGTAGGTTTAGTGCCAAGGAATCTTACGTTTTTCATGGGCATCAATATTATTACTATGAATATTTGGTGATATCTTTGAGTTATAACATGCCCCTAAGGTTTTAACCAGTTTGTTTTTAAATTCGCTATAGCATGCTTAAGTATACCCATGGACGACAACATGCACGGCAAGTCAAACACAAGAGTTCTAAGTTGCTGTCATTTTGCTAAGATAAGATAAGATGAGATAAGTTTAATTGGCAAAAACATCCTTATAAGGACAGTATACATACATAATAACATATAATTGTACATTGTGTATTGAACAGTATAATAAATGATATTAATATAAGGTCAAGCTGAATGTACAATGGATCATCTATTGTGTATTTGTTCATTGATTTATGATACGATGCTCATCACGTGCGGAGAATAATCTTCGGATCATATGACAAATTGAAGTGCATGTATTTGACACATTGTTGGATACGATTTTGACAAGATGTTCAGTTCGGGTCATGCTTTCAAAGTCTGAGAACTGTGTCTTCATAAGGTTTGTGAGCTCGAGACGTTGTGTGCGGTAAGAGCTGCACTCTAAAAGAAAATGTTTTTCGTCTTCAAATGCATTATCGAAACAAAATATACAAAACCTTTGTTCCACTGCCGTCGGCGGTTGTGTGTGGCGTCCCTTTTCAATAGCCAATTTATGATTACTTATTCGCAGTCTAGTGAACACGATTCTATTTTCTATTGATGTTGTGTGAAGAAGATAAGGTTCTATTTGGTACTTAAGTTTGAAAAGTCGGTATGTTCGTAACTTATTACTTCCCGTTTTTGAACATTCGTCAGTGAGATTCTGTCTAAAATATATATAATAATCTTCAATAAGATTTCTTTTGAATTGACCCAGTACGGGACCAGCGTTTTGTAGGTGTACAATATTCCACCCCAGTGATTCTGCCGTTTTAAAGATTGATTTCTTAACCGATGCCACCTGTTGTTCCATCGCAGCACTGCGGAGAAGATTACAGTCCGACCGTGACATTAACTTAATGGGCTATCTTTTTGCGGTTATTTCCCTTAACGCCAGCGGCCGCTATGGGGCGCACCAACAGATATATCAATTTCCGGTTAAGTCAATGCCTATTCACTTTCGCGTTGGATTTACAACGAAGTAGATGTATTACGCCTGATTATTATTAATATCTAGCTATCTGTAACTAAATATTCACAGAAAATGCCAGGACAATGTTGTGCAATGTAATGCAACAATCGCGGTGGACATTTTATTTCCAAAATCTGCCAATGAAGCTACTTTACAGCTTTGTGAGAAATGGATAATCGCCATTCGACGGAGTAACGTGCCAAACAAGAGAAATGACAAATGGGAACCTGGCGAATTTTCCGTTGTTTGTGCCATACATTTCACTGATGACCAATTTCTAGCCAGATATGACAAAAGTATGTATTTTTTAAATGAAAACATATAAACTGTTAAATATGGAAACGTATGTGTGAGTTAAAATTTGGCTTGCATGATATATATATTTTGACTATATCTGTGGATCTGCCGATTGATGACACTGATGTTATTGGCACAGGACTACATGTATTATCATCATTCAGTGCCACACTAAGCCCAAACCGGTTTCCATTTTATAGTTCTCTATGCGATAAATTCGTGTTATTATATTCTGTCCTCGGGCTTAGTAAACACATAAACCCTTTAGCCGTGAATATGATTCTGTCTGTTCCCGGCGGAATCTAGCGCCTATTGTTTCACCGACTCATATTTCGTGTTTACTGATAGCCATTTCCGCTATATCATTGGACAACAATCACCGTTTATATAATAACACACGCAACTCCCACAAAGGGGTGATATTTTCGCACATAAACTCGCTGACACAACAGTGTCAACATCCTGATATTAGTCTAGAACAGCAGTATCCATGGTACGCGAGACTCTACCGGAAGTGTCTTGGGCTGATGACCACGAGTTACGTCCCGGAATGAGAGAGCCCATTACATATGATGAAAGTCTGCATGCCACATCAATGAATAGTGGGTGGCTACCTAACTCAGCGCGGACAGCGTTGTTCGAAGAAAATTTACCGACTCCGAGTAACCTTTTACAGTATTTTAAGTGTACCTTTTCACATTGCAGGCGGTCGTGATTTTTAGTGGTTATTTCAACGCCCCATAATTCGCTACCATATAACAGTATCGACTTAATTAATCTATCAAATAGTTTTAAAGACGTCGATATTGGAATCGGTGCGTCTTTTGTACATGAATTAATTAGTGAATGCATTGCTTTGAGACCTTTAGCACTTAACTTTTCCATTGCATGTATGAATCTACCAGTATTTAAATTTAATTCCAAGATAGTTGTATTCAGTGACATTTTCCAACTTTTGATTTCCAATGTGAAGGTCTGGTGAAGTTTTAGCTTTCCTAGATCTAAACACCATACATTTAGTTTTATCAGTGTTCACGGCGAGTTTGTTGGTCTCCGTGTATCTATTTAGTCTGTTTAGACACCACTGAAGCCCGTTTGGAGTATCCGAAAGTAAAACTAGGTCGTCAGCGAATAAAATGTGATAAAGTGAATCATTGCCTATACGGACAGCATCGCAAGAACTGTCAAACGCATTTGTAATGTCATCAATAAAGATTTTGAAAAAATTTGGTGACAATATCACCCTTGTCTGGCACCTATCGTGGACAAGCATGAAGGCCCCAACCCTTTGTTTGTTTGGTGATATATTAGCTATTGTCATATAGTGACTGAATTACCCGCATGATGTGTCCCTTAATGCCCACGCATTTCAATTTTTTTTAAGTATTTGCCTGTTAACTGTGTCGAACGCCTTTCTGAAATCTATGAACGCAGAATATAGCGGCTTGTCCAATCCTTTGTATTTTTGTATGGCCGCGTGTAGAACGAACGCTCCATCGATGGTGCTCTTCCCTTTCGAAAAACCCAATTGGTTTTCGCTAATAATATTGTTTACATCCAAGAACGCGATTAACCGACGATTAATTATTTTATTAAACAATTCACCGACCGACGATGATACTGCTAGTCCCCGGTAGTTATTGGGATCACTTTTGTCTCCTTTTTTATGAATTAAAGTGAGGGTAGATTCACTCCATTCACTCTGATACTGTCCTGTCTCTAGAATTAAGTTAAACAATTTTACAATGTCATCAATCATCAATGGAACGAGCGACTTAAGCAATTCGTTCGAAACTTGGTCGGGTCCAATTGCCTTTCCGTTTTTTAATTATCGTGTAGCACCAAGTACTTCCTCTGTCGTGATGACATCATTATTAATAGATTGATTGGAAGATTTATATATGACCGTAGATAATCCACAATCTGGGTTATTTTGCTATGTAGCGTGCGGAAATCGTCAACAGATCTATCGCTCTAATTCTCCATTCTGTCAATAAGTTTTTAGTGTGAGAAATGTTCTCAAAGCATTATGGAATTTTACTTTGGTCGATCGGTTTTGCCAATTTGTCTGGAAAACCCGCTCTAAATATAGAAAATCACATACTAGTACCAAGCCGTGGCAGATTCAGAAAGGAAGGGAAAACCTGCTCTAAATATAGAAAATCACATACTAGTACCACATACTAGTACCAAGCCGTGGTAGAGTCAGAAAGGAAGGGAAAACCCGCCCTAAATATAGAAAATCACATACTAGTACCAATGCGTCGCTTTCGATTATAGAATTCAATGTTTATTGCGATATTGGCTCACAACAGTCACAGGAATAACATGCCATTTCGAGTTGGGACCTTCACCTACAGCGAAGTACATTATTAACTCTTTCAGTGCCAGGGGCCGATCTCATCGGCCCTAATTTACGGTCTGTAAAAAAAATTAAAAATTAAAATAAATAAAAACAAATTTAATTAATTTTTTCTATTTTTTTGGGTTGAATTGTTTTTGGGTTGAATTTGTTTTGGGTATGCTTAAGCATGCTATAGCGAATTTAAAAACAAACTGGATAAAACCTTAGGGGCATGTTATAACTCAAAACTATCATCAAGTATTCATAGTAATCATTTTGATACCCATGACAAACGTAAGATTCCCTGGCACTAAACCTACAAAATAAGTCTGGCACTAAAGAGTTAAAGAATATAAGAAAAAAATATTAAAATTGTAATAAATTGTAAAAAATAATAACAAATGATGAAAAATTGTTAGGCCAATGCATTCTCTTATATACACGAGGCGACCTATGGTCGACTCGCATATATAAGAGAATGCATTGGCACAGGGTATATGGGTTGATACAAAAATCGGACTTGGCACCGAAAGGGTTAAGGATATTAACTAAGACATATATTCCCCGCGTTATTTTTTCGACTTTATAAGGTTTGATGTCAAAACTTCACAAAGTTCATATGTTTTGTACTGGTGGAATATGAATTATAAGGGCGTTACCAGTAAGTGATACCATTGAAATCACTGTTAGATTAGCCGTAAGTGTGCGGATTTCCTCCACCATTAAAACTGGCAATGTCGTGATATGGCCTTAGTGGCTAAATCAATCAACCAGTAAGTGATACGTCAAAAACTATCACAAATAACTCATCATGCAGAACGCTCGGTGCCATCTAACTTGGGACCGGATCATGAACGCTCTTTATAAGTGGAAATAATTGGATTTTGTGTTAGGCTGACAAATCTGGATATGTGTTAAAACATCATATTTTGAGAGTTAACATATGGCCATGACAAGTCAATAATGCGCTAATGGGTTCGATATTGGTTTTATGGTTTATCCTGTCTATGGTTGCATACACCCACGGTCATGTCACGACAGCCGTCCATGTATTATGATTAACAATCGAAAATGGCATCTTTAATTCTATACATAACTGATGACTGTCATATCTACGTTTGTTTATTTCACATATGTGCGACATAGTGGCTTCGAGCGATAATGATATGCCCGTAGTATCCGCTGACAAACCATCGTTCTCTTAATGCATCTGCCGAGCTAAACCCAATCAGTCTGATGTCGAGCGACATATAAAGATATAAAGATATAAAGACGTACATATCAGTCAGATGTCGAGCGACATGAGATATAAAGACGTACATATCAGTCAGATGTATGTTGTACCACCGATATAAAGGCGTACATATCAGTCAGATGTATGCTGTACCACCGATATAAAGACGTACATATCAGTCAGATGTATGCTGTACCACCGATATAAAGACGTACATATCAGTCAGATGTATGCTGGGGATGATGACATGAGATATAAAGACGTACATATCAGTCAGATGTATGCTGGGGGTGATGGTGGCTACACGTCGAGCGACATGAGATATAAATACGTACATATCAGTCAGATGTATGCTGTACCACCGATATAAAGACGTACATATCAGTCAGATGTATGCTGGGGTGATGGTGGCTACACGTCGAGCGACATGAGATATAAATACGTACATATCAGTCAGATGTATGCTGTACCACCGATATAAAGACGTACATATCAGTCAGATGTATGCTGGGGGTGATGGCAGCGACATGAGATATAAAGACGTACATATCAGTCAGATGTATGCTGGGGGTGATGGTGGCTACACGTCGAGCGACATGAGATATAAAGACGTACATATCAGTCAGATGTATGCTGGGGGTGATGGTGGCTACACGTCGAGCGACATGAGATATAAAGACGTACATATCAGTCAGATGTATTCTGGGGATGATGGTGGCTACACGTCGAGCGACATGAGATATAAAGACGTACATATCAGTCAGATGTATGCTGGGGATGATGGTGGCTACACAATCCCGTACATATCAGTCAGATGTATGCTGCACCACCGATATAAAGACGTACATATCAGTCAGATGTATGCTGGGGGTGATGGTGGCTACACGTCGAGCGACATGAGATATAAAGACGTACATATCAGTCAGATGTACGCTGGGGATGATGGTGGCTACACGTCGAGCGACATGAGATATAAAGACGTACATATCAGTCAGATGTATGCTGGGGATGATGGTGGCTACACATTCCCGTACATATCAGTCAGATGTATGCTGTACCACCGATATAAAGACGTACATATCAGTCAGATGTATGCTGGGGATGATGGTGGCTACACGTCGAGCGACATGAGATATAAAGACGTACATATCAGTCAGATGTATGCTGGGGGTGATGGTGGCTACACGTCGAGCGACATGAGATATAAAGACGTACATATCAGTCAGATGTATGCTGGGGGTGATGGTGGCTACACGTCGAGCGACATGAGATATAAAGACGTACATATCAGTCAGATGTATGCTGGGGGTGATGGTGGCTACACGTCGAGCGACATGAGATATAAAGACGTACATATCAGTCAGATGTATGCTGTACCACCGATATAAAGACGTACATATCAGTCAGATGTATGCTGGGGGTGATGGCAGCGACATGAGATATAAAGACGTACATATCAGTCAGATGTATGCTGGGGATGATGGTGGCTACACGACATGAGATATAAAGACGTACATATCAGTCAGATGTATGCTGGGGATGATGACATGATATATATATAGAATACACACGTAGTGTTTCTGAATACCAAATTTACACCACGAGTGGGATTGATGATTTACCACACGAGCTTTAGCGAGTGTGGTAAATCATCAATCACACGAGTGGTGTAAATTTGTTATTCAGAAACACTACGTGTGTATTTTGTTTATACCATGACCGGTACAGGAGCAAAAAATGCTATGAAATCGAATTAAATCCACTTAAATTAAGACGATTCTGTCGCACCATTCACAATCATCCCCGTTGTGTTCCCCACACTTGGCCGTACATCGACGTACACTATTACAGCTGATCAAGCGTATTGATACATTGAATTAGGTCAACATTCAATTGTACGAATATGGCATCATTGTAGCCAATTCACAATAAACTGTAATGAAACCGCCATAAATAAACAACATGAATATATTTGGGAATACGAATTTAATTAATATAAATATAACACATTGCGGGAACTTTTTTTCTCCGCCGTACAGTCAACAGGAAACCACGACAGTCATTTTGAAATCCACCGTTTGTTGTTCGAGTTTTTTACGTCCATTTCTTGAAATAAATGTCCAATTTGTTGATCTGGATGTAATTTCCACGGAATCAACTGTTCGTTTTTATCGCATTAGTGAGTATAATATTCAATTGGATCGAAAGTATCAAATTGTTTTCATCGCGAGGCGCTACGTCTTCAAAATAGAGTCATTTTGATCGAGGTTACGGAAGGTTAATGAAAGGTCAACTCGGATGTAGTTCTACTATGGGTATAAACTTTAACCATTGAAATGCCATTCAAACGTGTTACCCACAGTAGAAACGTGTTACCGACGGTCGGACTCCTGTTCACACACAGTAGGGTGTACAGCACAAATTTATTATATAGCATGTTTGTACACAGTACAATAGGGAGTCATGGTATAAAAAGACGTACATATCAGTCAGATGTATGCTGGGGATGATGGTGGCGACATGAGATATAAAGACGTACATATCAGTCAGATGTATGCTGGGGATGATGGTGGCGACATGAGATATAAAGACGTACATATCAGTCAGATGTATGCTGGGAATGATGGTGGCTACACAATCCCGCTGTGCAAATGTACTCACATTGTGTTCTTCATAATGTACTAACATTGTGTTCTTCATAATTCAAATTGTGGTTACCCACATCTCAATAATCACGCAATAAGTGTCGGTCATACCAAATGAAGGTTGTCGCGCAGAACATACTGTGATTGTGGTTATGTTGTCATGTCATTAACAGTGTATTGCGACATAGTGGCGTTCGAGCTATATTTAAATTCCCCCGGTGTTTGTTCTACTAACACGCCATATATTTTAGATCAATGTTAGATTGTGATAGAGCGTTAAAGCTGAACATGTTCTAGCCAAATCGAGTCCTTGTCTGTCTTCTAAGAGCTCACATGATGCCGCTCTATAAGACATCTAACCGTTACACTCGGACAATTACAATCAGGTGCAATGCTAATGGGAGCCATGTCCATGATCAGATGTACGTCTTGTACGCTGAATAAATTATTTAGAGTCTACTAGCCAGTGTCTTCCTTATTATTTTTAAAAACTGGGGAAAATTTGGATACGAAACAGGATTTTCGTAATAAGTGAAAGCCAACTCTATGTTATTGGTTACAGGAAAATCGCCCGATTCTCTCCCTTGTATTCAGTCATCTGCGCTTTCATGACATTTTTTCAAATTGATACGATAACTTTATTTCTATTTCAAATATTTCTCAGCACTAACATAGCTCTATCAGGTGGACGACGCTTATTTACTGACATTCGCTCTGTCACTGTCGGTTTTTGGGTTGAACATGGTCAATTTGAGTCAAACAATGGCTCAAATTGAGCGTTTTCAGTGTGCAAACCAAGGGGCATAACTCAATGACAAGTTTTACAAGTTTTACAAAGAAGATAAAGTACAGACATGTGATTATACCTACAATTTCTGTCAACACTAAAACATGCTTGATGGGACCTATGCCAAAGATGTTGGCTCAGCATAGATTTGAAGTACAGTACCCCCTCCCAGGTTGGCCAAAATTGCTGGAAATCGTGTATTGGTACCTCAAACCATGTAACGTAAAGTCCTAATCGACCACGATATTGTCATTTTATTAACGGCGTATTGCGACATAGTGGCTTCCGAGTAACACATCTTCCTATACACTATATAGAGGATATCCGACGAGTTATGTTGGGATATAACATTCTATGAAACGAGTTTGATATATTTGATTCACAACGAGTCGTAGACGAGTTGTGAATCCAATTTATCAAACAAATTTCATAAACTGTTATATCCCAACAAAACGAGTTTAGGATCTTTAATATCACATGGGGAAAAAATAGAGATAAAATCTATAAAAGAAGCTGAAAAATGCATGTAAAAGGCTGAGACGCTTCAACACCGTATGCGACAGAATTGCGCACTCTGCCTTGCGACGAAACATATAGTCTCCCAACTTGCCTCTTGAACTTTAATGAACAAAGCACTCATTTTACAATGTCTGGTATTGGTGTCAAGCGCGGCTTTTCTAAATATTATTAATCCCCGCGGTAATTTACTTGGCGCGATGCGAAGTATCCCGGGAAGCACGCGGCTATTACTCACTAGTGAGAGATAAGAAAATGTCTAATATATTTTTCAATGATATTATAGGGGTTTCATGTTATATATATATATACATTTAAAGATGGAATATCTCTTTGTAAATATGTATTATAATATGATAAGAACGTACTACGTTATTCGAAAACTTACTCCATCCAAGGCCATGATATGTAAATATACAATTAGATTAAATGAATAATAATTGTACCCGCACAGGTTGATACTTTGAAATATATTCTCAAGTCGCATGTGCCGGTTTAAATCCGGTTTCAATGGTGCCGTGTATTTATATTTCACGGACATGTACCGGTATATAACAATTGAATGTATGTTCCACGCACTGTTACTGAAAGCACACATATCATTTGGATCTTATTGGTTAAGACATCGATGGCCTTCGTTATAGGTTATAATTTAGGAATACCAGCTACTAAATTATAATACCCTGACCCTGTATTTTGTAAAGAATATACTAATATTATACTATAATAGTATAATACTATGATAGTATGAATGCCATATTATCCTCAAAACACACATTGTGTGAGTCGAGCGTTTGTTTATATACAGCACATAGAGAGTGAGCAATAAGAACAACACTCAACACCGAGAAAATGTGTTTAGGAGACTTATTCGCAGTGACTCATTCAACACCGAAATCTTGAAAGGTGAGGGTTAGCTAGCGCTATACTGATACGTTATAAACAATTTGGTGGAATTTCTAACCAAAGTTCACTTAATGCATGGGTATATCTGGCGATTAGTGTTTTGGTTATCTCATACTATTTACATACTGTTTGTTTACATAACATGGGGTTCATATACATGATTTAGAAATAGCATTTAATACAACTATTAGTTATTTAAGTCAGACATTTAGGTTCATTGTACCTGTGTACATCTGGTGGGCTAAGTCCTCATTTTTGGAAGATTCGTCAGGACTCTATATATCAGCCATTTATTAACTCTGAAATATGTTTGTAAAAGTTAAACAAAGTGATCCAGACAGACTGATGGACAAAACAAACCAAAGCACTGCCACTGATGGTTATTTAAACCAAATATCCGGCTACCACCTTTGACCAAAAAATCTTAACAAAATATGTACCATGCAAATTTCCATTGCGAGCTATTTCTGAATACTGAATAGAACCTGGTATACGAGTGTGACTCGCCACACAGTAGTATTTCGACTAAAGCTGACGCCCATGGAGATCATATTCCACCTGTACAAAACCCGGGAACTTTTTTTAAGTTTTGACAGGGAACCTTATAAAGTCAAAAAAAATAACATGGGGAATGTACTTCTTTGTTCATACATGTACCTGTGGCTTAATGATTTATTCATCGGTACGTGAAGTTCCCAACTCGATATTACAGAATTGCTTTCGCGTTATGTCGCTTAGGCCAAAGAAAAAAGATTGTATGTTTCCGGTAACGGAGCGAAAACATTAGGGTAGGTAGGTAGGGAAATTTTTGTTTTTAATTTTATTTCGATATTTTTTATCCAGCTGCAGATATATTGAACTATATCGACCGAAGTGATATAAAATGCCAACCCGTGTTGTGGGGAAAGTATTACTTAATCAACACAGTGGAAACTGGAAATATACATTAAGTTTGATAAAAAAAATCAAATTTAATGCTTAGGTATGTTTTTTTATTATTCACATACATGACATGTAGCACATTTTCATAAATTTGGCTATAAACTTGGTAGGAAATTGATGTCACTAACTTTTTATAAGAATTTTACCAATAATACCGCCATTATATATACTGTACTGTACTTGTATTGTGACGACTACATCCCATTGTCTGGGGGTAGCCAGTACGTCCACCGAGCATGCCTGGTTTTTGGAGACAGTAGCTATACCCCTAACATATGTGGTGATAACCTCTATACATGTATATATACACCCACCATGTCTGTTGATAGTGTTCCATAAGTCCCAAACAAGACATAAAGCATTGTAAAAGCAGGCAGGAGATAGTCTGAGATACACTCTCAGGAAATTAAAATTGCAAAATGTATGCCCATCAATCCACAACCCATCACACACCTGGGGCCTTTGAGACAGCCGTCAATTCATGGTCACTTTTCACAGGGATATGTTAGAAACCATGTGTTTTGCAAACTAAAGGTCATCAATATGTATGACCATTAGTGGTTAAAAAACAGTAAATTTTAAAAAAAATTGACTTTTCTCAAAATATCAATAAAAAGTTTAGGGTCGGCCAGGGTTCGGCGGGTTATTTTTAGGGTCGGTCGATGTACGGAAACATAGCATCTTTTTACTTTGGCCTTACGACAACAATTTTCGTGACAGGGAATAAAATAAATATTTTTCGCGGAATCGGGTCTCAAAAGTCACGTAAATAATATAATCTCGAGCTGGGAACTTCACTTACCGATGAATAAATCATTAAGCAACAGGTATGAACAAAGAACTTAGAAGTACATTCCCCGCGTTACTTTATAAGGTTCCCTGTCAAAACTTAAAAAAACTTCCTGGGTATTGTAAAGGTGGAATATGATCTCTACGGCGTTCTAGCTTTAGTAGAGATTCATGAATCATGGCATGATCTAGACATATACAATCAGCATCCATCTTACGTCTTCTTACTTGTGTTGTTTGTTGATATGTCGTTTGGGACAAGTGTGTCTCCGTGTATTTATGTATCCTATTTATATTACTTTCACAAAACTAGCACCAGTAGTATTCACATTCAAATTAAACAAAGCGGAATGTATATACTAGTACAAATAGTACAATCCTTGAATTCACGTTGTGACAAGTGAGTAGTGTAAACTGGTAAATGTGATCATGATTCACGGTATTCACCGGAAATCTAGCCATTAATTAGAATCAGATAATTTTGAACTAACGCCCGCTAAATCCACGTTGAAAAGACGAAGTCAGAATAATTCCTCACGTCCAAGATGAAGCCTAATTTCATTTCAATTTCAAGGATTTTTTTTTGAGAATTGTCCCGACCTTGTTGGAATAACCGGAAATGTGTTTTGATTTTGTTTTCCGGTCTTCGCTAATGACAACTGTTTATTAATAATTGAACTGAAGCGCAATCAATTGCGCTGAATCGCAATCAATTGCGCTGAAGCGCAATTCAATTGCGCTGAAGCGCAATTCAATTGCACTGAAGCGCAACTCAATTGCGCTGAAGCGCAATTCATAATTAATTGCGCTGAAGCGCAATTCATTTTTCATATATGGCTAAACCCCCCAGTTAATTAATGAATAAATCCAATAGAAAAATAATTGCGCTTCAGCGCAATTCAATTGCGCTTCAGCGCAATTATTTTCCCAACTAAAACAGAAGGTACCGGTATGAATAAATCCAATAGAAAAATAATTGCGCTTCAGCGCAATTCAATTGCGCTTCAGCGCAATTATTTTCCCAACTAAAACAGAATGTACCGGTATGAATAAATCCAATAGAAAAATTATTGCGCTTCAGCGCAATTCAATTGCGCTTCATCGCAATTATTTTCCCAACTAAAACAAGTCGCCCCAACTAATACAGAAGCTAATGCTATTGCAAGTCGCCCTGACTGAAACAGAAGATAATTATATTGTGAGTCTATCCGACTAAAACAGAAGTCGCGAGTCACCCTGAAGTATACAGAATATAATGCTATCGCATGTATAATTTTTATTTGAGTGCAGGACAAAATGTCAGGTACCAGATGAGTGGTGCCTGACATTTGAAAATGGCACCTGACATATTATTTCTCTGTATGCTATTGCCCAAACTTACTAGTAATAGTCTATCATCCGATTTACATGGTAAAAATCTTGTTTGCTGGTACGTCTGTATTATCAGTGCTATCTTCTGTAATTTTTGTGTGAACAGAACTGAAGAAATCTGTCAATTATTTCGACATGACAACATGCTGACAACATTACCGGAATTTCCAAAACCTACATCGTACAACAGAAACCGGAACGAAATGCAGAAGTATGACACTGCCTGTTATTAGTTTCACGATCCACTGTGAGGAATGGAGAAAAATACTACACCTATGGCTGATAAACACAAGTTTTACACAACACAATTCATTTGATAAGATTTTCAGACAATGCCACGACATTAACCCCGATCGAAAAATATCTATTACCTTCCGCCATATTCCGGTGCTAGTTTTTAGAACAACTGTTTTTTCCAGATATTATTTTTATCGCCGGGGAAACCCAGCGCCCACACAGAAAAATAATTTCGATTAGTGCCGGTATTCTTGCAAAAAGAAGTCGCCCAACGCGACAATAAAGGCTACCCAAACAACCACATACAGAAACTGTTCAAATATAACAGACGAGCATCACGACCAGCGTATTCAGATTTGCGTCGGGGAAATAATAATGCCAATATTATGTACAGTGCTTAGCCAATGCAATTTTCGTACCGGACAAAACAGAAGGTACAGGTATTGCAAGTCACCCCGACTAATACAGAAGGCAATGCTATTGCGAGTCTCCGCGATTTATAGAGAACATAAAGAATAAAACAGAAGGAAATGCTATCGTGAATTGCCCTGATCACTAATACATAAGGCAATGGCAATGCCATCAGGAGCCGCCCCGATTCATACAGATGTTAATGGTATCATGAGTCACCCTGACTAAAACAGAAAGTATATACAAAGGTATCGCAAGTTACCCCGACTAATACAGAAGGTAATGCTATCGCGAGTCGCCCTGATTAAAACAAAACATAATGCTATTGCAAGTCGCCATGACATTGACTAATCAATCCTATCGAGAGTAGCCCAAACAAATAAATAAGATAATCCAAAAATGAATCCCCCCGACTAATACAGAAGATAATGCTATCGCGAGTCGGCCTAACTAAAACAGAAGATAATGCTATTACGAGTAGCCCCGACTAAAACAGAAGCTAATTCTATTGCGAGTCTTCACGATTAATAGAGAATGTAATGCTATCACGAGTAGCACCGACTAAAACAGAAGGAAATATGCTATTGTGAGTCCCCCTGATTAATACAGGAGGCATGCTATCACGAGTCGGCCCGATTCATACAGATTATAATGCTATCATGAGTTGCCCCGACTAAAACAGAAGGTACCGGTGTCGCAAGTTACCCCGACTAATACAGAAGGTAATGCTATCGCGAGTCGCCCTGATTAAAACAAAACATAATGCTATTGCAAGTCGCCATGACATTGACTAATCAATCCTATCGAGAGTAGCCCAAACAAATAAATAAGATAATCCAAAAATGAATCCCCCCGACTAATACAGAAGATAATGCTATCGCGAGTCGGCCTAACTAAAACAGAAGATAATGCTATTACGAGTAGCCCCGACTAAAACAGAAGCTAATTATATTGCGAGTCTTCACGATTAATAGAGAATGTAATGCTATCACGAGTAGCACCGACTAAAACAGAAGGAAATATGCTATTGTGAGTCCCCCTGATTAATACAGGAGGCATGCTATCACGAGTCGGCCCGATTCATACAGATTATAATGCTATCATGAGTTGCCCCGACTAAAACAGAAGGTACCGGTGTCGCAAGTTACCCCGACTAATACATAAGGTAATGCTATCGAGAGTCACACCGACTAAAACAGAAGGAAATGTTTTGTGAGTCGCCCTGAAGGGAACGCTATTATGTGGTGCGGCAGGGGAAACTTAGTCTCCTTGCCTTTATTCCTTCTGTATGTGACTGAAGACTTCTATAGAATTTTCTGAGATGTGGTTTTAAACGAATATAAAATGACTCAGTCCATAAATCATTTGATATTATCCTCTCAGCCCTTGATGTAAAAGGTAGGGGTGCTCTCATGATTGTTTACTGTCTTTAGTTAACTCATAATACACATGATAAGAGGCAAGGAAGCAGTCTGAAGCGCAATTGGTTGGTATCGCATATGAATTTATGATAATGGAATAACCCACCTATTCAGGGAGCAAATTACTTTTGAAATTTTGATTAGCAAATAACCTCATAATGGCATAATTAGATAGCATTGTTCTGAAATCATATAAAATTCGTACCAAATTGCATAGCTATTATCCAAATTTGGGTAGCAAGTTGAGATGCGATACCAGTTAATTTTCTCCCTGCACCTATTCAACCCAACTTTAATAATAATAATTGCGCTGAAGCGCAATTGAATTGCTTGGGTAGTATTTGAAAAATTAATTGCGCTGAAGCGCAATTAATTTTGAATTGCGCTGAAGCGCAATTGGTGGATATCCCATATGAATTGATGATAATGGAATAACCTATCTATTCAGGGGTGTAAGCTTGTAACAATAATTGCGCTTCAGCGCAATTGATATGAATCAAGCTGGATTGCGCTTCAGCGCAATTATTAATAAATGTGAATTTGGCCTCCCATAGTTGTTAAGCTTTGGAGTTGGAACAGAGACTGCTGAGAATTGATAAATTAGACGCATTTTTGCGATTAAATTCATTCAGTTGATGGCACCTATGATCTAGTTATCTTGCCAAGTTAACTTTCAGTTAATCATTCATTGAAACATGAACGACAATAACACAGATTCAGAGTTTGAAACTGTCAGTTTCAAACACAAACTTGACCATGTCAGACTCAAACAACGGAAGTCTCAAATCACAGTAAAAGAAGTGTTTTGGTGACATTTTTCGGTCCGAAACAATATATGAAGTACAATTTTTTATTTAGATCACTCACCTTCTATGTATATAGTTTTCATCTCATCCTTTTGTTGTGTGATAATAGGTAATTTGTGGAAATACTAACGCCGAGGTGGTGAGTACTGTATTTGAACTACAAGGCTTAGCAACAACCATGTCTATGCAACGTCAAATCTGATTGGTTAAGATAGACAATCTGACCAATAGGAAGATCGTTTTTATTGCGAGTTTCATTTAAGAGAGCGCCACTTTACGTTACGTTAAGCGCGTGCTCTGATACTATTCTCAGGTAACGTGAACTATATATAGAACACAACAATACAGCTTCATAGGTATACGGATCTCATGCGCGTTACCGTCGTGAAAACTTTCAGATTTCGCTTCGCGAAATCTGATTAAGTTTTCTAATATGATGATACGTAAACGTAATTTGCGCCCGCTTGTTAATCTTTCGTAGGATTTGATGATTATTTAACCATAATTACAAAAATCATACCGGTATATGTAAATGATCATACATTCAAAAAAATTTCATTGTAATATTACGACAGAAACTGTTGGCAGGAATTGGACCATCAGTAACTCGTAAAATTACGAGATCAGCGTAATCTGACATTTACAAATTTGATCGTATATTTACAAAATGATCGTAATATTATGACAGAAAAACTATCGTAAAATTACAACATCATCGTAATGTGAATTTACAGTTTAATCGTAAAATTACATGGCCAACGTAATCTGAAGCTGAGAACCTGGTGTGAATTGAACTGTGGTGGGGTCTCAAGCGATCTACCCCTACACATTATAAACAAATGCCAGTAAATGACATAATAGCTTGAGGATGGCTGTGATCCATCGAACCACAGAAAAATTCAACCAGGTCCACAGGTGCTAAATGTCTGCACTATACATCTACAATTATAGATAAAAATCAATGTCCAACACCTAATTGTCATGAAATCGCCATTTCTCGTACAACAAAATTTTGGAACAAAGTTACATACCGGTACCTTGAATAATTAGCCTAACTAATGTAGGTACCAACCTGTGCTTTCACCACGACAAAAGATAACAAACTCTGATAATCAACACCCGAGTTACAAGGTGATATGCTCGGACAGACAGAGCGCTTGACTACCTGTACTGGTAAATACCCTCCGGGGGGGGGGGGGGGTCAGAAAACATTTTCAGGCACGTATGCTGATTTTTTACTTTCGACCCTTGTTGGGACCCCCACCCACCATGCGTCCAAATTTTTCCGACCATTTTTGGACACCCACCCCCTTTTAACACTAAAGCAGATTTGCGGGGGGAATTCACTGTAAACAGCTGAATATGAATTTCTGTGCATACTATTTGTCATGGATGTTAACATTGGCATTTAAATAGGAACGGGTCATTTTGGGGCCATTCGGCCAAAAAAACATGGCTGCCAGCGGCCATCTTGGATTTCAAAATTTGCAACAAAATACAACACAATAACTGCCTGCAGTCAGTTTAGCAGTTAGAATTACATTATTTCTCTTATTCTAAGGTGTTTTAAGCCAAATTCATTGAAAAAAACAGTCAAAAAACTTGCAGGAAAAAAAGTTCTGTGTTGCAGAAAAAATTGTTTGTTAGTCCCATCGACCAAACCACCCATCCAGTGACCCACCCCCGCATAAGTGCCCGTAAAAAATACCCCCCCCCTGCCCGACCCCCATAGGCATAATATGATAATAACATGGGAGGAACAGAGGGAACATGGACTACCGGTGTACCTTCATCTAATGATAATAACATGGGAAGGACAGGAAACACCGGCTACCTTCATCTAATTACTAGTATAATAACATGGGAATATTAACAGAGGAAACATGGGCTACCTTCACAGTGGTCAGTGATTTGTAACATGAGAGCAGATGGTGCATAAATCACTTAATTTTTTTTTAAGTACTGAATTGTACCCAACTAAGTGTAGCACACATGTTTTCCTCTACCAACAATTAATCTGCCTTAGCTGTGATATCGCTTAATTGTAGGAAGCCACGTAAAACCACAAATATAAAATAAATAAATGAAAGGCAGTATCAACATTGAGTATATTTTTTGGGGTTTTGTTGCTTTCCACAACTGAGGCGATATAACAATGAGGCCAGATCATTTGTTGTTGATGGAAACTATGTGATCTATGGTTAGTCACCTACAATAGGTAGTCACGATGCACCGTCTGCACATATCATATGTACTCCGCCGATCGGAAAGTTTCCTTCAGGCAAGAAGTTGGACAGAGGTCGCCACATAGGAATCGAACCCATGTCAGTCACTAGCTCAGGTCCTACAGCTTGGTGACCGGTACCGTGCTCATTGGACAACTGACCAACCCAGACACCACCCCCCCCCCCAATAATAAACAACAATGTACATATAGTATACACTGATACAACTACTATTTAAACATGAAATACATAGACGTGTGTCTCCTTAATTATGCAGCCATTGTTATTGACCCAGAAACTCAAACCCAACAAAGCGCTCCCAAAGTTCCATTGGTTTAATTTGGAAATCCTGAAAATGAAGTAACAATATTATACACGGTACTAACTACTATGGACAAAAAAGCAGCTCAGCATTTGCGCCAAGATTTTTGAGTGTCACTGTCAGCTAATGTATTGACATCCTGTTCAAACACCGCTGTTTTTTTGTTTTAATAATTTTTCGACTTTCCCAAATTTTAAATCAAACTAACAACATAGGGACTGGAATACCAGCACCGAAGCCGACCCACCCAAACTCAGTTGCGGCAGTTTCTGACAAAAAATTTGCTTTAGTATATGGGGATGGGGGGGTGGGTGGGGGGGGGGGTGGTGGTGCAAGGTGCTGGAATTATGCAAAATTGCCCAATATTCAATAAATTGTGACCTACAAAACTTGAAAATGTAAGGGTAATAGAACTTGCTGAATGCTGAAACAAGCCCAAGTTGCCAGGAAATGATATGGGGGCCACCTTTCATATGCTTCATAAACAACCAGACAGCCCCCATTTTAGGCTCACTTTAAAAAAAATTCTCCCCGGGGAAAACCCCGTACCCCCAATAGTCACTAGGGGGTACCCCCCCCCCCCTCCTCGCAAACCCACCACCTCGGTCCCCCAAAATGTCCCCAAATTAGCCTAATCTAAAGGCCTGCAAACATACATGTAGTAATGTACCCTTAAATTTTCAAAACATTTCACCAATAATTGTGAGCTTCATGGTGTGCCGATTGATTCAAATTTGAAATCCAGTATGGCTGGTAGCCATGTTTTTTAAACAAAATTCGGAAAAAATGGGATAGCTGCCATCAAGATGTGACCCTGAAGATCCATACCGGTATGAAGTTTGGTGACGATCAGATGAGAGATGTTACATGTAGGGTGTGCTAAAGGATTTAGTCAAACAAAGAGTAAAAACAAGATGGCCATTGGCAGCCATGTTTTTTTACCAGATTTTTGATGGGGTAATCTCTCATTTAGATGTCACTATGGTGAATCCATATTATGTTTGGTGACGATCGGATGAGAGATGTTGCCTGTTGCTGTTAGCAGCCATGTACAGGTATTTTTACCAGAAAATTGAAAACAAAAGTTTGGCTAAATCTTGTGCTATGAGCCGGGGCATATTTTACCCACAAGTTTTGAATTCTCATTCCAAATGACTTTCTGTCACAATTTCAGTACCGGTTCTCATAATTTGCTACAGTAATCAGGCATGCTGAAGCAAACTGGGCCAAGACAAAGGGTTGCAGTAGCACATTGCCAAAGCCAAAACAACGTAAATTAAGAGGGCTGCAATTTATGCTACAGAATAACTGTTCACATTTACAATGAAAATGAACTGAAAAGAAATTGCCAATTGCCCCCATACATTCTGGAACACAGTTGAAGTAACTGCGTCGCAACCGATAGCAAACCCTGTGTACCCATTAGCACATTTTTAAAAACATATACATAGGCCTACCCTTCACTTAACCCTGACGTCCTGAACATTAAATGACCCCCGACCGGGTTACGTAGCGTTTTTCCGAAGACCCATAACTCCGAAGGTCCGATTCTCCGAAGGTCAGATTCTCCGACGCCCCGATTCTCCGAAAGCCCATAACTCCGAAGTCTCGATTCTCCGAAATCCCATAACTCCGAAGACCCATAACTCCGAAGGCCTATAACTCCGAAAGCCCATAACTCCGAAGGCCTATAACTCCGAACGCCCATAACTCCGAAGGTCTATAACTCCGAAGGGCCGATTCTCCGAAGGTCCGATTCTCCGAAGATCATGTTTTATCGCTTATTAAATAGTGTACAGTCCAGTGGCAGGGTCAATGGGGCCCTAGGGAAGACCGCCCCCCAAAAAAACATGTCAAGTGTCATGTAAACGTCCGTATTGTATATAGGCATTCAAATATTCAGTGTTCCTGCACAGGGGAGCCCCCGGACCAACGATTGGGGGCGACCCCTCCCATGCATGCGCTCCCCAAATCAGGCCTTCGCGATATGCTTTCGGCATATCATATGCATGATATATCCCCCACATACATGTATGCTAATTAATGTGCACCCCTAAATGGGAAATCTGGCGCCGCCACTGGTGTGCACCGGGTATATCATAACGAAACGCTGCAAGAATGTCAGAGTAGCCTAACATGCACAGGGGCGAACGGGGCCAAAGGGGCAGAACTCGCCCTTTTTCTGGCGACTGAAAATTATACTTCCGGCGTACGAAAAGGGGGGAAAGGGCCCTCATATATTGGAAACGTTAACTATATATGTATTATAATAAGGTGATATCTACACCATCAGTAGTGTGCGACAAGCCTTAATTTTCCACAGAATGCTTAAATTTATGAAAGAAATACAATTATTTTGCCACAATGTACGTCTTAATACAATTAACATGATTAAACTGTGCACATCTGACTGCATTGGGGTGATTTGATGCAATCAGGTTCATTTTATATATGAACGAGAGGCCGATCACGATCGGCAGATGTTTAACCCATACCTTGGCGATAGTGATCAGCTATTTTCAGTTCTGACACGAAAATCCATAAGCCATAACTCTGTTTAAAATATAAAAAAATGGATCAAACCCAAATTCGAAACCTATCTGTATTTTGGGCTGAGAAATTCACATACAAAATTTACATACATCTCAATAAAATGAGATATATCAGATGAAAGGTATTTCTGCTAAGTATAAGGAATGTTGAGAATTAAGGGTTCATTTTAACCACAAAAATCCATACAAGTGAAAGGGATATAATAGGAGAATGATTACATGAAAAATATACAAAAGCATAAAATTGATGACAAGGGTTAACAATTTTAACTCAATAAAATTAGGTACAGGTATGTCACTGGAACACTGCATTGATATCCTAAACCAGAGAGCTGTATGGAAATACAATAAACAACAGATGGTTCTCTGTCCAATTACAGCATCCACAGTGCCCTGACAATATGATGGCTAAAAATAACTCTAATTTCCAATAATACAAGTTAATCTATTCTCTCTCTCAGTGCTAACTGATATCACAGGGGTTATATATCTGCTATGGTTCTACATGATAAGCATAAAAATATCGAATCTGTTCAATCCTTAGTTAAAAAGGGCCATAACTCTGGTATAAAAAACAGGTTCTAACCCATATTCAAACTTGATCTGTATTTTGAGTTGAGAAACTCACATACCAAATTTGGTTCCTATCAGACGATAACTGGTTGAGCTATCGAAGCATGGATGAATTCTATATCAAAGGGCCATAACTCCATTAAAAATAATCTGATCAAACCCATATTCGAACTCGAATTGTATTTTAGATAGAGAAACTCACATACCAAATTTGGTTCTCATGAGATATTTTTTTTTAGTTATCGTAGCATCCATGAATTCTAAGTCGAAAAAGGGCCATAACTCCGTAAAAAAAACTCGGATCAAACCCATATTCGAACTCGATCTGTATTACGGTCTGAGAAACTCATATACAAAATTTAGTTCCGATCGGATAGAAAATATTTGAGTTATCGCACCATGCGTAAAGTGTCCACGGACAGACAGACAGACAGACAGACGGACGGACGGACGGACGGACGGACGGACCGCACGACGAGTGGTCAATCCAGACGTCGACATTATGTTTACCATACTATGGTATGGGTAAACATAAAAAGTACAAGTTCTTCCCCGTTCACCCCTGTACATTTTACTCTGGCATCTCATGGGCCAACGTAATGTTATAGTATATGGTGTATAGTCAGTGGCGGGCCAGGATTCCCATTTAGGTGGGGGGGGGGGGGGGGGTAGGAAAATTTTGTATATTTTGATACCCCATGAACGATTTCCGGGCGTTTACATGACATTGGACATGTTTTGGTAGGGGCCCATATTGTCTGAAATAGCAAGTAGAGGTTTAATAGGGGCAGTAGAAATTTGGGACCCCTTGGCTTCGCCACTGGACTGTACACTATTTAGTAAACGATAATACCCCGATAAAACAAAATCTTCGGAGAATCGGACCTTCGGAGTTATGGGCCGTCGGAGAATCGGGCCTTCGGAGTTATAGATCTTCGGAGAATCGGTCCTTCGGAGTTATAGGTCTTCGGAGTTATAGGTCTTCGGAAAATCGGCCCTTCGGAGTTATGGGCTTTCGGAGAATCGGATCTTCGGAGTTATGGGCCGTCGGAGAATCGGATCTTCGGAGTTATGGGCCGTCGGAGAATCGGATCTTCGGAGTTATGGGCCGTCGGAGAATCGGAACTTCGGAGTTATGGGCCGTCGGAGAATCGGGTCTTCGGAGTTGTGGGCCTTCGTAGTAATAGGTCTTCGGAAAATCGGTCTGACACCCCCGACCGAGGCACCTGGTGTTATATAGTGTTTTGACGACATAACCCATACTCTTGGGCTCCAAATAAACATGCATGCACCTTTATTATTTTTGTGGGAAATTTCCCCCACACACAGTGCTTATTTGGGTCTGCACAATCATTAATTTTGAGGCTATGAAAATTGAAAAGAGCACAAAGTCAAGATTTCTATATGATTCTGATATCAAAATGATGAGCTTATAACTTTATGCATGTACATATTCTAGTATATGGCATACATACCCTGCTTGACAAAACAAGTGTCCACCTAACCGCTGTGCAGTTAGCGTTGCCACCGCGGCTGAAATGCAACTACACCGCAGCTCCATCGGCTAACTACAGTTGGGCCGCGGTGTACATGTACTTCAGCCATGTTGTAGTTGCCGCGGTGTACACTGTACGTTCATTAAACTGAAAAAAGACGATACAAACCGGAAATCTAACCATGGTGCACAGTGTAGTTGCCTTTCGGCCGCAGGGTACTTGTTGTTGGGCCACAGTGTACTTGCCGTTCGGCCGCGGTGCTAAACTGCAGTTACAAACTCTGACACCGCAGCCGAACGGCAAATACACCGCGGTGCCAATGGACACTTGTTTTGTCCAGCGGGTATGGACATTTAATTAAAGGTACTCAATCCGATCAGGCCCTCATCAATTACTATTTCTTTGGCTTCGGGGATAAAAATAATCGATTCGATCATTCGAGTCGAGGAACCAACCTATCAACGCTCAGAGTGATCACGATCAGATATCAATTTTTGAAGTTATGTTATTTCTATACCCGGTATGTTCTGGCCCAGAAACACGCCGTCAAAAGGATGGTCTCAGTCAAAATTGCAATATTAATACACTTGATTTTAGAGTTATCCATCTTTGTCTGTTTGAATAAGTTTTTCTGGGGAAATTATTAGTACACATCTCGAGTGCAATTAGGGCTCTACAAATTGGCAATTTACCACAAAAAATCGGGCTGCCTATGTCAACATGAATAGCAACCAGTCAGTCCAGATTTTATTATTATACTGCCTCGGGAAATTTCAGTGTACCATACACGTACTATTGTAGGCCTAATTTGTTGGCAGAAAATAGCATCACATCTGCAATTCTCCTTATCCTGTTGTTTTAGTTATATATACATTTCAATTCAGTTTTATTAACTCAAGTAAAATATTTCTAAGTATATATATGTGTATGCGCAAAAATAGTTAATACTATTACTAGTATCAAGTTTGCAGTTACAGATTATCATTTCCAGCAATAATCACTTAAAATAATTAAGTCAAGTACAGCTATGCTCTAATTAATCGACCCATTTAACGAGGTTATGGGCCGGTCATGACCGCGGTCATACCGCCACTACACCGCGGTCATGCGGTAGTACACCGCGGCCATGCGGTAGTACACCGCGGTCATACGGTAGTACACCGCGGCCATGCGGTAGTACACCGCGGTCATGCGGTAGTACACCGCGGTCATACGGTAATACACCGCAATGCACGGTGACATGCGGTATCTGACCGCGGTCATGTCCACCGCGGTAATCTAGACCGTTACCGGCGTACACCGCGGTAGTATTTTCCGCGAGCGGTCATTCCCGGTGTCAACCGCGTTCGAATAATCTGCCGATAAAAATCTGCTTTTTATTTTGGAAGACTCAAGGTAAGAATTTCGATCTGTCTTGTTCAGGTTGGCCTATAATTTGCGTCAATATATTAAGAAACTGACCTTACATTCATTCCTCGCGCCAAACTAATTTATTTTAGAGTACTGATGTCTTCAATGGTTGATGTCCCCACGTAATTCCTTGAGCCAAATGATTTTTGTGTCGGTGAAATGTGCACATGGCGATCGCATAATTATCTTGCTCGAACCGAAAAGCCATTTTAATTCTCAATCGCGCACGCCTTATCCATATACCATATCACGAATAAACAGACGCTCTTTATTTGGCACGCTTAAGGAAATCGGGGACTGTGGTAAATTAGAACCGATTTATTTTCAATTTCAGATTAATATTTTCCATGCGCAATATGTCAGTCTATTGTCAGATAATTTACAATGCTCAGTTGCGATATTGACGCTAGGTTTTACTGTGGTTTAAACTTACACAGTGGTAGTGGCACCAAAAACTCAACCGCGACCACGCGGTTGCCCGCGTTTTCAATACCGCGGCTGACCACGTTATTACACCGCGGTCAGGCGTTATTACACCGCGGTCAGGCGGTATTACACCGCAGTCAGGCGGTATTACACCGCCCGACCGCGGTATTACACCGTGGTCATACCGCATGTCAACCTCGTTAAGGAGGGTCGATTAATTAGAGCATAGCTGTACTTCATATAATGAAAGTGTCAATGACACTGTACCTCAACTTGGAAAGGGAATAATTTAATGTGGAGCGATTAGGGGTGCGGAAAGTTGAAATGTCTAAGTAATACTAGATTATCAACATGAAGAGATACATATACCGGTACATGTATACCGATCAACTTCCCCCCCGGGGGGGGGGGGAAGTTGACCTAGGTTATCTTCCCCCCCGCCTGAATTTTACATACCTTAACATCTATTGGCGTGATAGTCTCATTTTATCATTCACTATGACTATGTGACGTAGAAAAACTATCATTGGTGGCAAGGAAGCATGTCTTTTCTTCGGCAGAGACATTATTGTTCAGATTTTTGTTTTATTGAAAATCACCCCCAAAAAAAAATCTGAACAATAATGTCTCTGCCGAAGAAAAGACATGCTTCCTTGCCACCAATGATAGTTTTTCTAAGTCACATAGTCATAGTGAATGATTAAATGAGACTATCTCGCCAATAGATGTTAAGGTATGGAAAATCCAGGCAGGGGGGGGAAGATAAACTTGGTAAATTCCAATGAAAATTCTCCGAACTATAATTATTGTCTCTTTTACAGAAAAATCATGCTTCCTTGTCACCTTTGATAGTTTTTCTTAGTCACATAGTGATAGTGAACGATAAAATGAGACTAACTCGCCAATAGATGTTAAGGTATGGAAAATCCAGGCGGGGGGGGGAAGATAAACTAGGTAAATTCCAATGAAAATTCTCCGAACTATAATTATTGTCTCTTTTACAGAAAAATCATGCTTCCTTGTCACCTATGATAGTTTTTCTTAGTCACATAGTGATAGTGAACGATAAAATGAGACTATCTCGCCAATAGATGTTAAGGTATGGAAAATTCAGGCGGGGGGGGGGGGGGGGAGATAAACTGGGTGATTTTCAATAAAAAAAAATCTGAACAATAATGTCTCTGCCGAAGAAAAGACATGCTTCCTTGCCACCAATGATAGTTTTTCTACGTCATAGTCATAGTGAATGATAAAATGAGACTATCTCGCCAATAGATGTTAAGGTATGGAAAATCCAGGCGGGGGGGGGGGGGGGGGGAAGATAAACTAGGTAAATTCCAGTGAAAATTCTCCAAACTATAATTATTGTCTCTTTTACAGAAAAATCATGCTTCCTTGTCACCTGTGATAGTTTTTCTTAGTCACATAGTGATAGTGAACGATAAAATGAGACTAACTCGCCAATAGATGTTAAGGAATGGAAAATTCAGGCGGGGGGGGGGGGGGGGGGGAGATAAACTGGGTGATTTTCAATAAAAAAAAATCTGAACAATAATGTCTCTGCCGAAGAAAAGACATGCTTCCTTGCCACCAATGATAGTTTTTCTAAGTCACATAGTCATAGTGAATGATAAAATGAGACTATCACGCCAATAGATGTTAAGGAATGGAAAATTCAGGCGGGGGGGGGGGAGATGATCAGGGCGGGGGGGGGGGGGGAGATAACCTAGGTCATCTTCCCCCCCGGGGGGGGGAAGATAAACTAGGTAAAACCAGTTTATCTCCCCCCCCGGGGGGAAGATGCGCAGGGGGGGGAGTTGATTTGTCACACCGGTATATAAAAAAGTAAAATCCAAGATGGTTACAGATGTAAAATCCAGGTGGCTATGTTTTCCAATAAAATTTAAAAACATTTCATAGCTTCCATCTAGTAAGATCAATATCAAGATTAATATGAAGTCTGGAGATGATCGGATGAGGGAAGTGGACTGTAGGGTGTGCCAAAGGATTTTGTCATGCAAAGAGTAAAATCCAAGATGGCTGCCAGTGGACACATTTAAGACCAAATGAACCTAAAATGACTTGTACATGCCTGTGTCAACAGCCATGACAAATTTCATGATGATCCGATTAAAGGTACGACCTGTAGCCCATGCCAAAGGATTTAGTCATGCAAAGAGTAAAATCCAAGATGGCTGCTGGCGGCCATGATTTTGGCCGAATAACCTAAAAATTACTCGATCTCATCTACATGTCAATGTCAACATCCATGACAAATTTCACAATGATCTGACAAAAGGTGCGTTCTGTAGCACGTGCCAAAGGATTTAGTCATGCAAACTGTAAAATCCAAGATGGCTGCTGGCGGCCATGTTTTTTGGTCGAATGACTGGACAATGACTCGTTCCCATCTACATGTCATATTTAACAACCATGACAAATTTCATGATGATCTGACCAAAGGTTAGACTTGTGGCCTGTGTGAAAGGATTTAGTCATGCAAAGAGTAAACTCCAAGATGGCTGCCAGCGGCCATGTTTTTTGGCCGAACGACCCCAAAATTACTCGTTCCCATCTACATGTCAATATTAACACCCATGACAAATTTAATGATGACCAGACTCACAGTAGCCTGTGCTAATGGATTGAATTTTGAAATCAAAGATGGCCGCGGGCAGCCATGTTTTTTTGTCCGAATGACCCCAAAATGACTCATTCCCATCTACATTCCAATTTAAACAGCCATGACAAATTTCATGATGATCAGACTAAAGCTACGATTTGTAGCCCGTGCTAAAGGATTTAGTCATCCAAAGAGTAAAATCCAAGATGGCTGCTGGCGGCCATGTTTTTTGGCCAAATGACCCCAAAATGACTCGTTCCCATCTACATGTCATTGTCAACATTCATGACAAATTTTATGATGATCTGACCAAAGGTACGACCTGTAGCCCGTGCCAAAGGATTTAGTCACGCAAAGAGTAAAATCCAAGATAGCCAGTTGAGATAGCTGCCAGCGGCCATGTTTTTTGGCCGAATGACCCCAAAAGTACTCGTTTCCCATCTACATGTAAATATTAACATCCATGACAAATTTCATGATGATCCGACCAAAGGTACAACCTGTATGGCGTGCCAAAGAATTTAGTCATGCAAAGAGTAAAATCCAAGATGGCTGTCGACGGCCATGTTTTTTGGTCGAATGACCCCAAAATTACTCGTTCCCATCTACATGTCAATATTAACATCCATGACAAATTTCATGATGATCAGACGAACAGTACGACCTGTAGACCGTTCTAATGGATTGAACATTGAAATCCAAGATGGCCACTGGTGGCCATGTTTTTTTATCCAAATGAATCGTTCCGGTCTAAATGTTGATGTCAACAGCTTTGTGAAATTTCATAATGATCTGACCAAAGGTACGACCTGTAGCCTGTATTGTTGACGAATTACACACGCACGCATACATGTACACACAGACGACAAAGCCATGGCAATAGCTCAAACTTTACAAAGTAATATAGGGTGGGTCATTCATAATTTCTGCAGCATATCATAACATGCACCATA
The DNA here is from genome assembly GCA_032622095.1 of Siphonodentalium dalli. Classification (NCBI taxonomy): domain Eukaryota; kingdom Metazoa; phylum Mollusca; class Scaphopoda; order Gadilida; family Siphonodentaliidae; genus Siphonodentalium; species Siphonodentalium dalli. Next base: position 19,474,573 of record CP136063.1, on the reverse strand, counting down.
AATGTAAACTAATTACTACAAGTATACATGTATAGGGAGAGTCAGGCCACTTAGATCACATTTCAGCTGTCAAATGAGGTTGCTTATGTGACTAGCCACATAAGCAATCATTTGAGTCCAAATGGTATTTGAGTGGCTTCGAAGACACATAAGTGGCATTTTGTGGGAACGGACCCCATTTCTATAGTCCCACGAAAATTAAATTTTTCGGGGGACAATAATAAACAAGTCCAATAACTCTGCTGAAAATATCCAGCTGGACCTTGTTTGCGAACTCGTTCTAGATACTGATCATGTGAACTCATACATGTATACTGACAATCTTTGAAATCCGTTGACATTTGTGGAAATGAGCCCTTTGATGCACTAAAAATAATTTAAAAAAGTCCAATAACTCTGCTGAAAATATCCGGCAGGCTGGACCTGGTTTCAACCGTTGGCGAACTCGTTCTAGATACTGGTCATGTGAACTCATGTCACAAAAATCATTGAAATCCGTTGACACATTTGTGCAAATGAGTATGGATGCCACGATTAATCATATAATCGATGAAACGTTGATAAAGCCGATAATCGATTACCATTTCCGTCATCGATTAATCTCCGTTATTTATTTTGGACGTCGGAAAATGATGAGTATTTAATCTACAACCAAAGGTTTAACAACATTTGATCATGCATCAGAGAGATTCTGACAACATGAGTATACTTAGATGTTACTAGTACAGGCTATCACTTATCGTATGGTGACTGCTGAATGAAATTCACTTACTATCACAATTACTTAACTTGTTCTGAGTCCTGAAATTTCTGGGTGGGGGGGGGGGGGGGGAGGGGGGCACCTTTGTGATTGTTATCCACACTCTGGAAGATTGCTGAAAGTTATAGTTTCTGTAACATTAGATTCCTTTTTTAGGAACTGCCGGCAGTCGTCATGCATTCCTATTTTGATATTGTTTGTATGTTTGGCTATTCATAACACTGAAATTAATGGCTATGTTCGTTCTAATAAACTCACAATTATTATAACCTTGACATCGCTGAGAAATGTGCTGGTATTTAATACATTGTACCCGTTACCATTACCAGTGGTTTATGGTGCACATTATTAACGTAAAAATTACATCAGCCGAGTTTTTTAAACCAACACACAGCCAATAGGCCATATTTACGGAATACTTCCACTGTTATTGATATTAGGTACGATTAATAGATTATTATCGATTATTGACGACCGACTATCAAAATCAATAATCGTGGCACCTCTAGAAATGAGCCCTGATGTCATCTATTTGCTATATGGTAAATTCGAAAAAAAAACAAACAAAGTCCAGTAACTCCGGTAAAAATATCCGGCTGGACCTGGCTTGAAAATCATTCTAGGTAATGGTTAGGTGAACTCATACCAAATATCTTTGAAATTCATTGAGATTAGTGGAAATGATTCCTGTGAGGTCTATTTGCTACTGTATTGGGTAAATTCGGCAAACATAATAAACAAAGTACAGGTGAACTCATATACCACAAATCTTTGAAATCTCTTGACATTTGTTCAAGTTATGACTCTTACAGATTTGGTTAGGACGGACGGACAGACGGAGCCCATTCCTATATCCCCCGGAAATTTTCAAATTGGCGCCATTGGCGGGAGATAAAAATTGTTGCGAAATGTAAATCGCCTGTATGGTAAACTTCAGTTTTCTATGGAAACACTTGGGTTTCCGTGCTATTGAGAAAAACGGTGTTAGGAATGTCGACAACACCAAAACAATATGCAAAGCAGACAAAAGTTGTAAACTGGTCCAATTTTCAGTCTGGAAAGTATCGTGATACGTATTGTATACATGTAGTTGCAAAAATCATAATGAATATCGAAACGTGGGCATATCGTTGCAGCCCTACATGTATAGTGTAAATTAAAACTCACCTTTATCAACAAGTGTTGGTCTCAATGATATGATAAGCACAGCATCTTAGTAAATAACACTGAAAGAAAGGAAAAGCATTTATCAATAAAAGAAAGTGATTTTTTGGGTATTCCGAAGGTTTGCTATTCTGAATGTTTTCTATTTTCTTATAATATATGGGTGTATTTGTTCAGAAATGCACATAAAAATTTACATCCACCACCCCCCCTTGCGATGCAATTAGCGCTATAATGACAACCAATTTAATATAAAATAAAAGGCCATCCAGCCACAGTGTGCCCAGAAAAAGTAGCTTCATTTGGGGCCAATTTGGGGGCGTCAGCTTTTCTAAAAAAAAACTAACAAGGACCCGAAAATCCGATACTAAATTTCAGAACAATCCAACCAGTGCCCCCTGAAATGGTGGATAAACTATCATACAAAAATTGACAGGATTCTAAGTCGAAAAAGGGCCATAACTCTCGCGAAAATGGGTGGAGCAAACCCATATTTGAACTTGACCTGTACATGTACGGTATGCTTTTGATCTATTGACCGAAATGAAAGTTAAATATCATCATGAAACCATTTGCGGATGCACGGACGGACACTGGCTATTTTAATAGACTCCTGAAAAAAAAATTTGGGGGACAAAAAACATGTATTGGTCGTGGGGGGGGGGGTCAGCTGTATATGAATTGCATACGTGCCAGAAATTTTTTGTTCACACCCCCCCCCCCTGTATTGGTAAGGAATGCTATACAAAATCTATCCACTAACCGAATGGGCGCAGAATAAAACTTTCTCCATGTCCTCATGGAGAAAGTCAAGCCCCAACAAGCCAAGACTGCAAAATGCTATAAAAATTTAAAACATGAAATCGAAGCCTGGCCACTAGCGGAATTGAAATATAATGTGCTGGATAAAATATAGTCCCTAAATAGCATCGCTATTAATCTTTAATATCGTTAAAAATTAAAAGACAAAAAATTGCCACCTCGAATAGTAATAGATATAGAGTTAGTAATAGTATATGGGTGTCTAGCTCTGTTTGATTAGTTGGGTCCACCAACTAATCGAGAGCGTCTACCGGTAGCTCTGTTAATATATTACATGTAGTTGGGTCCACGAACTATAAGGGGTGATGTGTGATTTCTGAAAGTACATGTATTCAGGGCGAATGTACTGACTGCCAAATTTCGACATAAGGCTAAGTGACGCCGCTGGTTTGTTTATACATCATTACATGTACATGTATATATTATAATTTATATAGCAACGAGCAAGTAACGGAAGTCAGTAGACAGTACGCAGGGTTTCCGCCAGGCCGGCTGCGGGTCTGTCCCACGGACCCATTCCCCCCGTTGTTTGTTGCATGAAATCCCGCTCACACACAAATAAATGACGCTATTAAAAACTTTTTCAATCTTGTCTGTCGACAGGCTATATATCTAACTTATTTTTATTAATATTGACAAAATGAAATCGACACAGTCCATCTCCCGAAAAAAACAATAAGAAAGAGCGTGTCAAATAGCGACATTATTGAGAACACCATTCATTTGAGCCATCTTACATGCATGGAGGATAAACACGAACACATACCCCCCCTCCAATATGGAGATAATTTTCAAATTCAAGGTACGGTCAATAATAGTTTAGTTGTCCCGCCTGGGTCCCCAAGCACAATAATCAACAACGCACATGTTCACATGTCCAGCCTTCATAATTGGCTACGGCAATAAGCATTGCCGAAGCTATTTGCTGAAGCAAACTGGGCCACGGCATACTGTTGCCGTAGCGGATTGCCGAAGCCAAACAAACAATCTGAATTAAATTTAAGAGGGCTGCATTTCGAGGTAGGCATTGAAATTTGAACTGAAGAGACAGACATAAATCCCATTACAATTTACAAATTTAGCTCAATTTAGCTACATGAGCTCAAATGTCATTTGAGCTCATGAGTCATGTAGCTAAATTGAGCTAAATTTGTCAGGTCGGGCACAGGTGCCAAATGAGCTAAATAGCTCATTTGAAATGAGCTATTTAGCTCATTTGGCACCTGTGCCCGACCTGACAAGTATATTCGCATAGAGTCTGATAGTGATAGACTGTCACTATGCGCATTACAATTTACAGTGATTACTTATATTATTATTAATTAAATATTATTATTAATATAATAATAAAAAAAATTCAACGCAACGTCAAATATATCATATCATAATGAAAATATGCTGTGAAACTTGATGTCAGCCTCAAAATTCAATTTGGATTCGGAAATTAATATTCGCTGGGTCACTTTTCCTAATTTCGATGGCAGCATGAACACTGATGAATCAGCCATGATGATGATGAAGCGATATTGATGATCTGCTCATAAGTCATATCCATTACCATTAGAAAATTGGTTCCAATCCATAGTTGCAATAATTAGAATTAAGATTGTGGTACCAGCCATCGCATATGATATACATTAGGCCACCAATTCAATCATTGTCTTGAAGTTGTAAAGACGAGCAGTGACTCATGAGTTCATCGTCAAAGTCAAAGACTCGGAGGTCAGTGATTCGAGTGAGTGAGTTGCGAAAGCGGGTGTACCGTGTTTCACTGTTCGTGGGAATACTGCGATTAACAGTGATTAATTCAAACTTCGAATTATCTAATTTTTGGAAACTCATAATTACATAATTTGATAAGATTTTGCTGTAAAAGATACTCACAAACTTCGATTGGAATAAACAGATAGATAGATAGATCATAGATAGTTGTTGTTGTTTGATAGATAGATAGATAGTTTGGCTCTGGGGGCCTCGTCGAACTCGAAGGAATTAGCCGACGAAACTACGTGACGTAACACGTCAACGCACGAGAGATTCCACTTATGGTCATAGCGTATGCCCATATATGGCGCATTCATTCATGAATTTTTATTTTCTGTTCGGACCTTTTTATTTATGCGCAGTGATCTAAAATTCAAAATTTGAACCTTATTCGCTTGCTGTAAATAGAAATGCAGGATATGCAAAGAAATTACATCCATTGCCGATAATTATAAACATATAATTATTTTGTTTTATGCAAATAGTGAATCTAATGACCCAAATACCTACAATACTGGGTACTACATTTTCCTATCCAATGTGACGAGCAGGTGCCGTTCGTTGATTCTGTTTTCTGTCTTATTTGTGCGTACTGATCTAAAATTCAAAATTTGAACCTCATTCGCTCATTGTAAATAGAAATGTAGAAAATGCAAATAAATTACATCCATTTTAAATTATTATAATCATATAACTGTTTGGTCTTATGAAACTAGTGAATCTAATGACCCAAAAATACATAGATTACTGGAACTATATTTGCCTCCCTCATGTTACGAGCCGGTACCTTTCGTTCGTTCCATTTTCTGCAATATTATTTATTCTGATTTAAAAATCGAGATAATAGGTTCGGTTAGTTGGCTTTTAACTTTGGGAATGTTCCATCAAACTTTTAGGAGAGAATACCGTTAGAAAATCGAAGTCAAACTCTAAATGTTAATTTGGATATAGAGAAATGGCTTTGGGGCCAAATATTTTTAATAATTTTATAAAAAATGTAAACAATTTTTTTTATGCAATTCTACGTTTTTTTTTATAATGGTTTCGTTTTATTTACAATCGTAATTTTTTTGGCCTTTGAAGCATGGTATGCCTATATAATTGAGTATAATTGACATATGCCGAAAAAATATATTTATATTTGCAATTGTATTTGCACTTGGGCACTTGATCAATCACACTAATTGTTGCTGTAGCGAGGTGGAACAAATCGATACAAAATGGCGGCCGTCGCCAAAAATAATTTTGTGAACCCCGCTGACCCTTCAGTTATGAATAAATTATCCTATTATAAGTAATTTTATCTATGTTTAGATTGGCCGAAAAAGTCGATTAGTATATCTCATATTCGCATACGTATACCCTGGTCGCTTCGCTTCCGCGGCTTCGCCGCGGGAGAGCGGGCGCTATAATTACCGGGGTATAAAATATTAGCGAGCCCGAAACGAGACCCCGCAGGGGTCTCGTTCGCGAGCGATAAGCATATACGTGTATGCGAGATCTACCCTATACTATTCGATGTTTTGGCGGGAAATCTATAAATAGACTATATATATAGTATATATGGTAATTGATTACTAAATATAGATGTCGGAGACCCACGAACCTACTTAATGATGTTGTCGGAGACCCACTAACCTACTTCGTGATGTTCTCGGTTTTCCGAAGTTCTATGTCGTTGACCAATCAAAATTAACATTACTGATCAATTACCAATCAAAATTAACGTTACTTATCAATTACTATGGTTGACTTTGACTCCATTTCCATTGCTTGAGTTCCACCTCGAATTTCATAATAATTAACATAACTGATTACAGTGGCCAGGAGCAAATATAAATGTCTTTTTCAGCAAAGGTGAGTTATACTCCATTACATAGTAAATACCATGAACATGAATGGCGAAACATTTTGTAAATTTGCTGACGATATGTTTCATAAAATTTATCAAAATCAGACAAAAACGTCAAAAGACGAAAAGTGCTGAAATTGGGAAACGGGAATTGTAAAAGTTTTGTCTACATATTTCATTCAATTATTAAAACTGTTTGCCTCAAAACACAATTCTAGTTTTCATCTTGGACATTTGGAGCTTGGCTTTAAATTTATATCGATGTTTTCGCCTAGAACATTGATGGAGGATTGTCAAAGCTCGAAGCCGACAAACCAAAATTATAACTTCAGAGCGATACACTTTCAGCTGTTTCCCTTTAAATTTAAAATGAACGGTTACCAAGGAAATCCATTGTACTGCTCGTCGTAACATCGGCGAGAAAAAAAATAGTTCCCAACATTTTAATCATTTGAGTCATTATATTCACAAAAGAAAGACGGAATATAAATTATGTGATTATAATTATTGATGACTGGTTGACAATTTATGTATTTGTATAACGAGCGAATGAAATTACGAGTTTGTTTTGAATTAGGCTAGTAGTAATTGTACGCAAAAATAGTCCGTTGATAACATTACAAAAAAATCTAAATAATGGGTGCTGAATACAGGTACGATTAAATCGGATCAGTTAATAACAATAGAAAGAACATCCATAGTTGCCCAGACGGAGTATATGCATAGCACCGAGGTAAGCATTATGTGCCGAGTTAGCCTACCGTACGAATACCAGTTGAACAACATATTTGATAGCAAATTTTAGACAGAGAAGTCACAAGGTCACGGTGTTCAAAATCAAAGGTGCAAAGGTTAGGTTGCCGACCATTTTCGCACAAAAAAATCACAAATGCCTTCGTTTCTCACGATGAACTAGATATAATATTTGATGCAAAATAGCATGACAATATGAAAATCGGTATTAAAACAAAAGTTTATCAAAGTTTATGCATATTGACATTATTGTTGGAAATTAATATATTCCTAATTTCGAGGCATCTGTATTCTCATTCTGTGTCTGTTGTCAGTGTTGATACTAGTTACTACTATACTAGTAATAGTATTTCATTTTCAGTGCAGGAACAAATTCTGGTTATAGACATCAATGGTCCAGGTGCTACCACGACCGCATAACTTTACAGTGTACCCCGCTGGACAAAACAAGTGTCCATTGGGCCTGATTGGCACCGCGGTGTATTTGCCGTTCGGCCGCTGTGTCAGAGTTAGTAATAGTAACTGCACTGCAGTTGAGCACCGCGGCCAAACGGCAAGTTCACTGCAGCCAAAAGCCGAAAAGGCAACTACCCTCGCGGTCGAATGGCATGTACACAGTGGTTAGATTTCTGGTTTGTATTGTCTTGTATTGTAATTTTTCAGTTTGATGAAAATACACCGTGGCAACTACACCATGCCGAATGGCAATTACACCTCGACCCAACTGTAGTTAGCTGGTGGAGCCACGGTGTAGTTGCATTTTGGCCGCGGTGGCAACACTCACCGCAGTTAAGTGGACACTTGTTTTGTCCAGCAGGGTACATCTACGGTATAAGTTATACAGCCCTCATAATTGGCTTCGGCAATGCCGAAGCCATTTGCTGAAGCAAACTGGGCCACGATAAATGGTTGCTGTAGCAGATTGCCGAAGCCAAACAATCTGAATTAAAAGGGCTGAGTTATATAACCATGTAGTGACTCAAGTTCAGTTCTTTAACATGCACAGTGCCACACCGATGCATATACGCAGTTCTTGGAAATTTGACCAAAAAAACCTGAAGAAAAAAAAAGATATCCCCACCCCTACTCTTGGGCTCCAAATAAAAGTGCAGGCCCAAATAATAGTGCAGGGGGTAAATTCCATTGAAAGTTAATAAACGTGCAGACCCAAATAATAGTGCAGGGGGGGGACTCTGAGCAAAACATCAACACATTAACTGTGGTTAAACCAAGTATTTGTATTGTACTAAGGTCAAGTATAGGAATCAAGACGGTATGTGTCATGTGGTGTTTTATTCAATATTTAAATGTTCACATGTATGCCATATACATGTACATGCATAAAGTAATACCGGTAAGCTCAACATTTTGATATCTGAATCATAGAAATCTTGAGTTTGTGTTGATTTCAATTTTCATAGCATCAAAATTAATAAACATGCAGACCCAAATAAGCACTGTGCAGGGGGGAAATTAACCAATAAAATAATAAACGTGCATGCATGTTTATTTGGAGCCCAAGAGTATTTATTATTATCCTATTGACAAGTACAAAAGATGCGCGAAGGGAAGGGCTTCACGAAATTTATGATTTCATGCAATTCGTATGTAGCAAATTTAGTGGGCGGGGCCAAACTTTAACACTGAGGCCTATGGTAACATTTTTGGTACAAGTACATAGTTCCTTCTAACCTAACTTTAGCACACAAAATCAAGTTTTTCGTATTTCGGCCTACCGGTATGTTGGAATATAATCTAATCGTTGTTGTCAGTTTGGCGAAGCATACATACATGTAGTTAGACATTATACTACACCAGATTTTGATTTTATGGCCATTTTTCGCGGTGTGGAGAATATTTGCACCTAATGACCTCAGTGAGATTTTCGCACATTTATCACCAAATGTTCTGTATCTGGTGTGCTCATTTAAGTGAGGAACCACTTCACATCGATATCTTAATATCTATTGGTGGATAACTGACTATCGAAAAAATACTCGATATCCCGAACAGTTTTAACCTTGTAGCTGCCAACTTGTCGACCACATGGAAATTCATAGCTTCCAGGTACGGGGGGGGGGGGGGGGGGGGGGGGTTATAAAAATCTGCCATTTTATTCAGAAACCCGGGAAGTTCAGTTTAACGAAGGCAAGTACACCGCGGCCGAACGGCATGTACACCGTGGTTAGATTTCTGGTTTGTATCGTTTTTTTTTCAGTTTAATGGACGTACACCGCGGCAACTACACCATGGTTGAACGACAAGTACACCGCGCCCCAACTGTTGTTAGCCGGTTGAGCTGCAGTGTAGTTGCATTTCAGCTGCGGTTGCAACGCTAACCGCACCGCGGTTAAGTGGACACTTGTTTTGTCCAGCAGGGTATGTGGTGACCACGAGGCACCCATCATTTTTAATGTTGAACTGCAGACGATACTGATCAATTCCCGAATATTACTTCTTTGATTAATGAACGGACATTCCCATAATTGCCGACAGCAAGGACAAATTCCCATCGAAATTTTCCTGGTAAATCAGGGGGGTGGGGTTGGAAATATTTTTCAGGCATGTATGCTGATTTTTTTCTTTCGACCCTTCTTGGGGACCCACCCACCCCGCGTCCAAAACTTGTTCTGTTTTCGGCAGTTTTTGCCGGCCATTTTTGGACACCCACCCCCCTTAACACTAAAACAGAGATTTGCAGAGGCCCTGGGGGGGGGGGGAATTCACTGTAAACAGCTGTACCTGAATTTCTGTGCATACTATTAGTCATGGATGTTAACATTGACATGTAAATAGCCTGTTGGACAAAAAAAAAGTGTCCATTGGCACCGTAGTGTATTTGCCGTTCGGCCTCTGTGTCAGAGTTTGTAACTGCAGTTGAGCACCACGGCCGAACGGCAAGTACACTGCAAGTTCACTGCAACTGCCCTCGCAGTCTAATGGCATGTACACCGTGGTTAGATTTCTGGTTTGTATTGTCTTTTTTCAGTTTGATGAAAGTACACTGTGGCAACTACACCATGCTGAATGGCAATTATACCGCTGCCCAACTGTAGTTAGCCGGTGGAACGCGGTGTAGTTGCATTTCGGCCGCGGTGGCAACCCTAACCGCAGTTTTGTTCAGCAGGGTAGGAACGAGTCATTTTGGGGTCATTCGGCCAAAAAAACAATGGCTGCCAGTGGCCATGTTGGATTTCAAAATTCAATCCATTAGCATGGGCTACAGGCTACATGTATACTGTTTGTCAAATCTGTCATCATGAAATTTGTCATTTAGGTTAATATTAACATATAGATGTGTTTTAAGCCAAACTCATTGCAAAAACAGTCAAAAAGACTTGCCGGAAAAATATTTTTGAGCCGCTGTAGCAAATTTAGTGGGCAGGGCCACACTTCAACACTGAGGCCTTTTAGGCCCATTTAGTTCCTTCTAACCTAAACATTGACATGAAGAAGGGAACGAGTCATTTTGGGGTCAATCGTCAATAAAACATGGCCGCTGGCAGCCATCTTGGATTTTGCTCTTTGTATGACTAAATTGTTTGGCGCCGGCTACATGTTGTTCCTTTGGTCGGATCATTCTGAAAAATTAGTCATAGCTGTTAAAGGTACTCAATCCGATCAGACCCTCATAAATTACTAAATTATATTTCTTTGTCTTCGGGGGTTAAAAAAATATTTGATTGGAGTCCAAGGAACCTACATGTACCCATCAACGCTCAGAATGATCAGATATAAATTTTTGAAGTTTTGTTATTTCTATTGTTTCTGGCCCAGAAACACGCCATCAAAAGGATGGTCTCGGTCAAAATTGCGTTATTATTACCACTTGATTTTAGAGTTATCTATCTTCGTCCGTTTGAATAAGTGTTTCTGGGGCAATTATTAGTACCGGTACACATCTCGAGAAATAACAAACTTCAAAAATCAATATCTGATCACTCTGAGATTTGATGGGCGAGTTTCTCAACTCAAATAAAATATTTTTTACCCTTGAACTTGAAACCAAAGAAATAGTAATTTAGGGGCGCTTAATCGGACTGAGTACGGTACCTTTAACATTGACATCATGACATGTGTGGTAGATGTCTAAGAAGAATTTGGTTCTATATCTCATACCGTATATATTTTGAAGACCTCTGTCTGTATGTATGTTTGTTTGTCTGTCATTGATACAAATCTACGATTCTCGACCGATCGGGACGAAACTTGGTACGTGTGTGTAGTTTGACCAGGCGGTGGACGTTGTCGTATTGGCGAGCCCGTGCAGCGCATGCGCAGACGAGATCTCGGAAACGGGTGGAGCTATCGACTTGAAATTTGGTATGTGAATGTATCTTGCCCCGGATACGAATTTCATCGGGTCGTCGAGCCTGTGCGACGCCAGCTTCGCGCATGCGCAGACCAGATCTCGGAAACAGGTAGAGCTATCGACTTGAAATTTGGAATAGCCCGGATGAATAGCTCGGACAACGTCGGGCTCACCGGCTGGTCTATTATATATTTTGGAAGATCTGTTTGTTTGTTTGTGTGTAATCGATGAACTCGAAAACGGCCGACCCGATTTCAATGAAACTTGGTATGTGGGGGTATTTTCGGGCCAGGGGTAACATAGGCCTACTGATTTTCAGATCCGAGGTCAACTTTTCACGTGCCGAGGTCAAATCTGTTTTTACGCTGTGTTACGGGACTTTCATTTGAGTTCGGTGCTTACAAATCGATTCGAAACAGCGCGAATAATAAAATGCCAGTCATAATAATGACACTGTGAGAATCTTTCGTGTTTCCTCTTTCCAACGATATATAATGCGTATGTATCCGTTTTAGTTATCTGCCTCAATTATCAAGAAGAAGTGGTACTATCTTCCATCAGGATAAAAACAATGCGTAACTTCTATGACGTCGTTAGATGTCATAACGTTAACGCTTAACCGGCCGATGCATTTGACTGTTTCAGACGTCTTGGTGATATCTCGGGCACCGATGTTATTTTATCTTTACGTTGAAACTTGATAATTAATGAGCGTGTGTATATGAGGCGCGTTTAACTTTATATACTTGAGTGGAAATCAAATCGGGTTAAACTGGCGGATTTTTACGGACGAAATTTGATGCATAGGGTATCTCGGTATCCGCTGGGCCGATTTCCCGGTATCCGCAGGGCCGATTTCCACCATTTTTGGGGTGTTAGTGTTTGACCCCACCTGACCTTGACCTTCAAAATGGTCAATTCAAGGTCAAATCGGGTAAAACCGGATGGATTTCGACGGGTACTTTTGTCGGGTACTTTTGTTCGGGCACTGTGTTTTGGACGGGTCAAATCGTGACCCCACTTGACCTTGGCCTTCAAAATAGACAATTCAATGTCAAAGCCCGGACGAAGTCGGGTCACCTTCTAGTATTGATATAATACCACTCATGTTGGTACTATCCACTCTCGGAACCTAAATGTTTATACCCACGTGACGGCATCACGTGGTAATTTATTTGGTACTAGGCGATCTCGGAACCCAAGTGTTACCCACGTGATGTAGTGGGGTGACTTAGCAACTTTTTTGTGCATTTTTTGTTAAAAGCATGAAACTTCACACATATGTAGGCTAAGGTGTTGTGATCAAAATAAGAGTTGGACCCCAGCCAGAAAATGACCCAGTTCTGAGTTATGACGTCATCATCTCATAGAGAGCGTTTCGTGATCCGAGATTCCACTTACTAATTTCAATCTCTTGTGGGCAGATGGATATTAACATATGGGAGGTAATGATTGATGTGTTCTATCCAGGAGATGTCTGTCTTTTATTTAAGACGACTGATGGCCATAAAAATCCAAGATGGCTGCCAAAATGAGGACCGAAATGACTGCCAAAATGGAAAAAATCTAAGATTTTTGCGAAATATTGAAAATCTTCTATTTTTTTCTGAGATTGCTTAGCATATTGGAGATATTTTACTGTCTATCATAAGAACAATCATATAAGAACAATTTGGAGCCATTTGTAAGAAATAAAAGTTGGAAAGAGCCGTATATTTGGAGATGGAATCAACAGGTATGAAAATTGACATATTTCATTAATAATTCTCGATGATGACTTTTGCATCCACTCAGTAATTTCAATCTCTTGTGAACAGGTGAATATAAACACATGATCAGTAATAATTGATACATTCTATCCAGGGAATAGGCTGACATATTGGAAAAAAATTAAGGATTGTTTTGCGATTTATAATTGTTTTCTCTAAATGTTCTCAGTTTATGAAGCACGTTGTCACTTTCTGATCAGTAGTCAACAGTTACACTTGCACAATGGACAGCACTGGAGTCCAGCCTTCAAACAAGAACATAACTTCTTGTTGTAGACTTTGGTGCAGCCACATCTGATAAGCTCACGGAGAGCAAGGTTAACGGGTGGAAGTTCTCCCCAAAAGGGCATCCATCTGCCATCTATTTTCTGCCATCCACATAAGTCAGGCGAAGGTAGTTCCACGTATTTAGAGAACACCTGCGATAAACAACTTGCATATCGTGAAGCACGTCTCGTATGTTGGACAAGTGAATCCCTTGTCGGTGGAATCCGATCCACAGGACGACTATGTTTGCAGAATAGTTCCCTCCTGGCCCCGTTGACAGTAAGTTGATCGCTCACTCTTTGATACATCAATACAACAAAACGCTCCAAAGTTGGCATGCATATCTCAATATCTCCATTTACATCATTTGTCAACTGGGTGAATATGTCAGAAATTTCCGGGAAATTCGACCAGGTTGTAAATGCCTTCTTTTTTCCAATAGTTGAAAAGAATGAAGTAAAGTCACTTCCCGTGAACCAATGGAACATCAGTATGGCCATCGAACGCACATATCCCAAGGTGCAGGCTATGGTGTTAATATCAATAAATTTAAAATCATTTCCGGTCCCGAATGCAATGGTTATTTTCATATCTATAACTTATATTACAGCATAGATAGCGATCACGATGATGTCAGTGTCAACTGTTCTGATTAAAATAGAGTTAAGTCCATCAGCCAAACTATCATATGCATGGAGATAGATGCGCATATCTGCTTCTTCGTGGTTGGTCTTTTCCAGCTTTGTGGATAGCAAAGGACGGACTCGTTGCAAGTGACAATGATTGGTGTGTTTTCTGGTCGTAGTGTATTATGCACGGTGGTAGCTATGAATGAAAATATGTCGCGTTTGTTGTTGACGCTCCACAGGAAGGATGACCACGTTTTGCCTGTGGGAGCTATGCTCTCTTCTCTTACCTGTCGTTCTATTCCCGTCCCGTGACCAGACATTGTACACTGCTTCAGCGAATCCGGGAGATAGATATCAAAAAATATATCGATCCTTTCAGCACCCTTGGCAAAGTTTTGTACATATGGAATAAAATTCTCCTTGACATAGCCGGCAAAAGTCAATCGAGGAAAAGGCTTCAATATGTTAACCAGCACCGCCCCATCAAAGAGTACTGTGGTTATACCAGGTGGTTTTAAACATCGGGATTCTTCATCTAAAAGGCATTTGCTAACAAGATCCGACTTGTGACCTTGCTGCAGAACATCACCTGTTGACATCGATGGTGGATTCTGCTGGTTCTCGTGTTCAAAGAAATCGTCCAGTTGAAAAGACCTGGTCTCACTAGCAATAAACAGTCTTGAGAATAGTTCACAATTATTCTTTAAATTCATCAACCGATTTCCCTTCGTCTTGACTTTGTTTTGACTCGTACTAAAGATCATGAACTTATTCTTTACAATTTTCTCAAAGATGGAGGATTTACTCTCAACGAATCTTTCGGTTGTAAACGCCTCATACTGGGTCTTCCCTTCGTCTACTATTTTTCCGCAACACATCTATTGACGTTTCGTTGGCTATGTTTCGTGTACTCATTGATATTAGTTCATGACCAGTTCCATCTCGAAATGGATTTCCCGAGTCTACAAAAACTTTCACCAGCTCCCTGACATCCTTCATAAATTCCAACTGATGTGCTTGTGTTTGCTCATGATGAGGCGAACTGAACACAAATTCAGAATCCGAATCTGTACCAGACCTCGTGTGCACCGTGTCCTCAAATTCTGTCAGCTTTCTTGACATCTCTGGTCCGATGGTTAACCATCTTTCAAGAGCAGAGTCGTTAGCAGTGATACCTGTAATTCCGCCGTAGCCTTTCATGGCTTTGTTCAGTTGTTCGTGAATCTGATCAAGTGCCATTCCCGAAAACTTCCACTCAGAGTTGTGGCCAACGAAGAATCCGTCATTGAAGTTGTCCAATCGGACCCGAGATGTCAAGAAAGCTGACAGAATTTGAGGACACGGTGCACAAGAGGTCTGGTACAGATTCGGATTCGGAATGTATGTTCAGTTCGCCTCATCATGAGCAAACACAAGCACATCAGTTGGAATTTATGAAGGATGTCAGGGAGCTGGTGAAATTTTTGAAGACTCGGGAAATCAATTTCGAGATGGAACTGGTCAACTAATATCAATGAGTTCACGAAACATAGCCAACGAAACGTCAATAGATGTGTTGCGGAAAATAGTAGACGAAGGGAAGACCCAGTATGAGGCGTTTACAACCGAAAGATTCGTAGAGAGTAAATCCTCCATCTTTGAGAAAATTGTAAAGAATAAGTTCATGATCTTTAGTTCGAGTCAAAACAAAGTCAAGACGAAGGGAAATCGGTTGATGAATTTGAAGAATAATTGTGAACTATTCTCAAGACTGTTTATTGCTAGTGAGACCAGGTCTTTTCAACTGGACGATTTCTTTGAACACGAGAACCAGCAGAATCCACCATCGCTGTCAACAGGTGATATTCTGCGGCAAGGTCACAAGTCGGATCTTGTTAGCAAATGCCTTTTAGACGAAGAATCCCGATGTTTAAAACCACCTGGTATAACCACAGTACTCTTTGATGGGGCGGTGCTGGTTCACATATTGAAGCCTTCTCCTCGAATTAGTTTTGCCGGCTATGTCAAGGAGAATTTTATTCCATATGTACAAAACTTTGCCAAGGGTGCTGAAAGGATCGATATAATTTTTTATATCTATCTCCCGGATTCGCTGAAGCAGTGTACAAGGTCTGGTCACGGGACGGGAATAGAACGACAGTTAAGAGAAGAGAGCATAGCTCCCACAGGCAAAACGTGGTCATCCTTCCTGTGGAGCGACAACAACTTTGGAGCGTTTCGTTGTATTGATGTATCACAGAGTGAGCGACCAACTTACTGTCAATGGGGCCAGGAGGGAACTATTCTGCAAACATAGTCGTCCTGTGGATCGGACTCCACCGACAAGGGATTCACTTGTCCAACATACGAGATGTGCTTCACGATATGCAAGTTGTTTATCGCAGGTGTTATCTAAATACGTGGAACTACCTTCGCCTGACTTATGTGGATGGCAGAAAATAGATGGCAGATGGATGCCCTTTTGGGGAGAACTTCCACCCGTTAACCTTGCTCTCGGTGAGCTTATCAGATGCGGCTGCAAAAAGAAGTTATGTTCTCGTTTGAAGGCTGGACTCCAGTGCTGTCCATTGTGCAAGTGTAACTGTTGACTACTGATCAGAAAGTGACAATATGCTTCATACAATGAGAACATATAGAGAAAAAAATTATAAATCGCAAAAACATCCTTAATTTTTTTCCAATATTTCAGCCATTTTGTTTATTTTTGTACATTATAATCATCTTAAATCAAAGAAACATATGCCCTGGATAGAATGTATCAATTATTACTGATCATGTGTTTATATTCACCTGTTCACAAGAGATTGAAATTATGAGTGGATGCAAAAATCATCATCGAGAATTATTAATGAAATATGTCAATTTTCATACCTGTTGATTCCATCTCCAAATATACGGCTCTTTCCAACTCTTATTTCTTACAAATGGCTCCAAATTGTTCTTATATGATTGTTCTTATGATAGACAGTAAACTATCTTCAATAAGCTAAGCAATCTCAGAAAAAAATTAAAAGATTTTCAATATTTCGCAAAAAATCATAGATTTTTACATTTTGGCAATCATTTTTGGTCCTCATTTTGGCAGCCATCTTGGATTTGTATGGCCATCAGTCGTCTTAAATGAAAGACAGGCATCTCCTGGATAGAATACATCAATCAATACCCCCATATGTTAATATCCATCTTCCCACAAGAGATTGAAATTAGTAAGTGGAATCTCGGATCACGAAACGCTCTCTACGAGATGATGACGTCATAACTCAGAACTGTGTCATTTTCTGGCTGGGGTCCAACTCTTATTTTGATCACAATACCTTAGCCTACATATGTGTGAAGTTTCATGCTTTTAACAAAAAATGCACAAAACTATTTTTTTTTGTCCCGAAGGCCCCCCACTAATGGCATCACGTGATAATTCATTTGGTACTAGCCGATCTCGATAAAATGGTGGCGTCCAGCCACTTCAAGTTGAGGCGATTGAGATTTTATTTTACAGTATATAAACAAACAAACATCAGACTTAGACATTTTATGTTGGAATCGATCTCGGACTCGACTTACATGCTGTAGCATATGACGGTTTAGGTACGTTGTTCGCTCGCTGGGTGGATTTAAGATTAGGGAAGTAACTTCTCTGAAATTCATCAACATATTTTTTGTGTGTGTGAAATTGGACCTAACTGGCTTCTCAATAACCTGGAATATTGTCAGCACTGTGTGGATTATGTTTGTACATGGACGGGACAAGATGATATATAACCTCCGAAAAAATAACGGGCGTTAACATTATTGAAAGCAGCAATTTTCGGTGAACTGAGACAGACCAAGTTCAAAAGTCATTGAGTGCAGTGGGGTTACATGTTGCATTATTACGTCACAGATCAGTCATGACTCATGAGTCAGTAACAAGTTTACGGAGTCTGCTATTCTTTTGATCGAACCGCCTGTGATGCTGTGATTTTGTTCTGATATATTTATGGAATGGTGGATAATCTCGGAGATACGGATCCAATTCTGGGACACATGTTATAACTGAATCAATCGCAAGCTTTTAGTAACGTACTACAGCTACGCTCTAATTAATCATCCCCCTTTAACAAGGTTGTAGGGTGTTAATGACACCGGTTATACCATACCGCCGTTCAACCATAGTCAAGTGGTTGATATGTGGCAACCGCAGATAATCTTTATACAGTCTTATGAATAATATTTTGCGACCACTGTACTCCGCACTAAGTTTTCACATGTAAACATCCAGTCCAGCTTTTCATCAGCGCCATGCACCATATTAACTATACACAAAACAATATTTCAATTAATAATTTGTTTACAGTTTAATTAACATTAAAAGTTGGTCACTGACCGACATTCGCAACTACATGTACTGGTAATATCAGTGGCCAATGTCGTTAGGGGGGGGGGGGGGGGTGTCAATTAGAGCTTAGCTGTATACCGGTACATACATGAACATGTAGACCATTCCAATGTCCAGATGCTTCATGTTCTTATCAAAACATGTCTGGCTACATGTGCGGTTATCATTCTGAGCGATTCGGCCATTTCCGCTTTGCTAGGAAATAACCTCTTCCATAACTGGAAACCATATTAGCGAAATTCTACATTATATGGCTCTGGTGATCAGGCAATGCCATTGACTTGTTGACGCATAGATGCGAATGGAGAATAATTTATTAACTATGGCTTTACCAAACTTTATCATATATTAAATACATTAAACTCTCTTTGTGTTACATGTATCTTAGTATTTGTTCATTTACTGATACAGCGCATTGGAAGTGTACGATAAGCAAAACACTGAACACCGTGGCAATTTTTTTGGGAAAGTGATAATAATTCTGGTAACCCATTCAACATCTCCTTGTAGCGAGGACTAGTGAGCGCTATAGCGGTATTTTTCAAACAACAGTTTTAATTAACCAAAGTTAATGGTCTCCCCATTTTTGAGTATTTTGCTTATCGCACACTATTTACAAAGGTTTGGGAGTTATCGCAAAGATTTGCTCCCCTGGCTGTGAATGACCGATCGGTCTATATTAGCATGTCCGGGCAATTATAGATTGATAGGTTGTTCACTCAGACCTGTTTAAGATGTCTGGTTTATAATGTTCACAGAAGCCCATTATCGGCAAAAAGCCTTTGCGACAAATCTCAAACATCTTTGCGATAAATCGCAAAATATAATCACCCAGTACGTAGTCTGAAAGTTATCGTTAAGATGTTTGAGATTTATCGTTAAGGTTTGTGTGTTATCACAAAGGTGTTTGTGATTTATCGCAAAGGTTTGCTCCCTCATCACTCATGCATCTGGCTGTGAATGACTGATCGGTCTATTTTAGTCCGACCAGGCATAGATTGATAGGTTGTTCACTCAGACCTGTTTAAGATGTCTGATTTATAATATTCACAGAAGCCCATTAGTGCCAAAAAACCTTTGCGACAAATCTCAAACATTTTTGCGATAAATCAAAAAATTTATTCGCACAGTACATAGTCTGAGATTTATTGTAAAGATGTTTGAGATTTATCGTAATGGTTTGCGTGTTATCGCGAAGGTGTTTGTGATTTTTCGCAAAGTTTTGCTCCTCTCACCATTCTTGCATCTGGCCGTGAATGACTGAACGGTCTATTTTAGCCACAAATTTCAAACATGTTTGCGATAAATCGCAAAATATAATCACCCAGTACGCAGTCTGAGAGTCATCGTAAAGTTGTTTGAGATTTATCGTAAAGGTTTGCGAGTTATCGCAAAGGTGTTTGTAATTTTTCGCAAAGTTGTTTTGTGATTTATCGCGAAGGTTTGCTCGCCTTATCCCACATGCATGCTGGCTGTCAAAGAACGATCGGTCTATTTTAGCCCAACCATGCTATTATAGATCGATTGGTGGTTTACCCAGACCTGTTGAAGATGTCGGATTATATTTATATTTATACGGTCCAAGCCAATGCATGAAAATATATCTGCGATAAATCACAAACCATTGCGATTAATCGCAAACCTTTTGTAATCAATCGTAAACCTTTACACTAAATCGCATATATCGGTACTTATTGCAAAGTTTGTTTGCGATTCACAAAGGTTTGCGATTTATCGCAAGGTAGTTTTTTATTTATCGGCCTATTCATGATCGATTGGTGTTTCATCCAGACCTGTTACAAGATGTTTGATTTATAATGTTTACTTTAATATTATTGCACACAAATTAAGAAATTCAGACCAATTTTACTCCACATGCAGGGAACAGTTCATGAGAATCCTGAAATCGAGATATTAAACTTTGAATTAAGTACAAAATCACGATCAAGGTTCTGTACTAATAAAAGTAATGCATGTATAACTCGGATTATCTCAATATCAATATGCAATGGAGTCCATGTGGTTTTGTACTTTATTCAATGTTTAAACGCCATAGCATCATTTGGAATCTAACATGCCACATTGTTAAATTTGCTATCGGCCATGTTTCGTAATTTCGAGTGCTTGGTATCTGGGCAGGTTCTCCACTTAGTACCTACGGTATACCCCGCTGGACAAAACAAGTGTCTATTGGCACCGCGGTGTATTTGCCGTTCGGTTGCGGTGTCAGAGTTTGTAACTGCAGTTGAGCACCGTGGCCGAACGGCAAGTACACTGCAGCCGAGCGGCAAGTACACCATGGCCGAAAGGCAACTACAACGCGGCCGAATGGCATGTACATCATGGTTAGATTTCGGGTTTGTATCATCTTTTTTCAGTTTAATGAACGTTCACCGCGGCAACTACACCATGGCCGAATGGCAAGTACACCGCAGCCCAACTGTTGTTAGCCGGTGGAGCCGCAGTGTAGTTGCATTTCGGCCGCGGTGGCAACGCTAACCGCACCGCGGTTAAGTGGACACTTGTTTTGTCCAGCAGGGTATGTTTGGTTCTCTGAAGTACCAAATTGCTGGGTACTATGCATAGTACCTAAATACTTCAGAGTACCTGTCTTTATATTCAGTACTTCATATAATATAATGGGTGTGTCAAGAAAGGGGGGGGGTATCCTTAGTCCCATTGGGACAGTCACACCTCTAGTTATAATTAGATGTAGGTATTGTCAGTGTTTCCTCAGTTCCTCCCATGTTATTATGATTGCCATATGCCTACGGGGGGGGGGGGGTCGGGGGCATATACGGGTAGACGTAGTCAAGAGCTCTGTCTGTCCTACCATATCAGAGTGTAATTCAGGTGTTAATTATCAAAGTGTGTTATCTTTTGGCAAGGTGAATTCACATATTGGTACCCACATTAATTTAGGCTAATTTTCAAGGCACATAACTTTGTTCCATAATTCTGTTCTGTGAGAAAGGTCGGTTTCATGGCAATTAGGCAATGGAAATTGATTTTTGATCTATAATTGTAGATGTAATTTAAGACATTGATCACCTGTGGACCTGTTTGAATTTTTCTGTGGTAAGACGGATCGCATCCGTCCTCAGGCTGTGTCATTCGTGTTTCTAATGTGAAGGGGTAGATTGCTTGAGACCCCACCACAGTTCAATTCACACAAGGTTCTCAGCTTCTGTAAATGTCAGATTACATCTGCCATGTAATTCTACAATTAGACCGTATATTCACGTTAAACAGTTTCTGTCGTAATATTACGATGAACAACAATTTTCTTTAGTACATTTGTGTTGGTTTAACTTATAGTATCTCCATTTATCGGACGTTAAACAAAAAACAAGATGAAATTTAAGACTAAATTGGTTAAGAGTTTCGTCCCCAGCGACAGCCATTTTTCTGGGTTTTTCACATTTCTAAAAATAGACAGCGGGAGGTTCTGGCAGCGTTCAGACATAGCGTAGCGAGGGAACTGAACACTGTTTGCAGCTTGATATGGAAGTTGCAGAAGAAAATTATACACAAGGACATTGGGTAAATATTTTTACACAAATCGTGTGATAAATGATTTGAACTATCTAACAAATGATATACAATGTAGATGTATATGCAATTGACTATCGACTTGTCCCGTAGACATACATGTATGATGATGATGCACTTGAGTGATTCAACTTAAAACAACTTGATAAGAACATGCACACTGGAACTTCCAGTCATTGAATGATTTTAACATACATCAAGACTGCCATCAACAATTATTCATAAAAATAAACGAACACAAGTGAAAAACGGTACATGTGTGATTTATATATGTCACCATATTCTATTTGTATACTGAATTTGATTAACTTCTAAGGATTTTTGTATTTATTAGAACGAACACAAGCGGGAATCGTGCTTGTTTTCGTTGTTTAGTAGCATATAGTACACCCTGACTGCAATTGAGGGTGGTTCTTATACAAGGCTATTGCGTACTCAGATTAATTAACAGATGTGTTGGCGACATAATATTATGACTTATTGTCGAATTCACGCCATGAATATTAAAAAAGAATCATGATGTGATATTACATGGGGAGGCTTGAGAGAAACGAAGCCGATTGGGCGGCCATCCATCCGATTTGACACCTCAATATAACATTTCTGCAGCTTCGGTCCTCAAAATATCTACTCAAGAGTCGAGGAAACTGTCCCACATATTTAGAATTTTAAAGATATTTATTTTTACCTCTTTAGAATTTGTTGTCGGGTCGACAATAAATTATTCTTAAACAGTGTGTATGCTTCCATTGGCTAACATGCACTGGCAAACATTGATTAGCGTTCTTTGAATATATACACAATGCAAATATATTAAACACATATATACATGGCAAATACATGTAATGTTTGGGGAATTAGAAATATGACAACAAACCGGGGGCTAAAGGTGTATATATGTGGCTTAAAGGTCGCACCCCATTAATACAACTCTTGCGTAGGCACATGAAACCCACAAGTTCAAACATGGTGTTAGACAATAAAAGCCCACATTTCGTCCGGAAACGGTCATTTTTACCCCACAATTTCGGTCAGAAGTTGCAACTCATTGGGCCGATTTGTACGGAGTCGCAACTCACAAGTTGACATTTGCACAAGTATGTTCTCGTTCGTATTACCGTCCATCCGTCACGCTTTCTCCGTCCGTTCGTCCGTCCGTTCGTCCGACCTCATAACTCGAACAACTATGAACCTATTTCAATAATATTTTGTATGCAATCTCCTTAGGACGGTCTCTCCGCATGATGTTAATTGCGGTTCGTTCCGACTTTTTTTTTCAAGTTACGCCTCTTTTTCGACTTATTTTGACTTAGAAAATTCTGTCCGACTTAATAACTTTAACAAATATGAACCGATTTCAATAATTTTTGGTATACATGCTTCTCACAATACCCTCTTTACGTGATGCGGCTAGGGATTGGCTCAGACTGTTTTTCGTAATATTACACCTCATTTTCGACTTATTTTGACTTAGAAAATTCTGTCTGACTTAATAACTTTAACAAATATGAACCGATTTGAATAATTTTTTCTGTACAAGCTTCTTGTGACACCAACCATATCGATATTATTAGTCCGAATTTTTCTTTAAAGTTAAAAATCTTTGTGGTTGAGTGTACAGATAATGCGTGTTGAATTTGCCACGGTGGTGGTATGCTAGCACTCGAGTGCACACCTCCTGTTGACTTAAAATTGGGTAAAAACCCCTATTTTCATATCATCACCATTTCTGCCCCATGCAAGTACCGGTATGTCTCCATCCAGGAGCTCAAGTGTATTTGAATAAAGGGCATCTCCTGCAGATATTTACAATATCCATGGTCATAAAAAGGGAATAAGGGGCTACACGGGCCTGCTTCTCTCGTGTGGCGGTCCTATATAGTCTCGAAAATTGAAGAAAAAACATATTTCCTAATGCATCACTGCCCATGATTGTTTATCTCCACCCGGAGCTCTAGTGTTAGAAGAATAGCCGCCTCGTTAGAGCCACATCTAAAAATAGAATCTTTGGGTCTAAAATTGGTTGTACTAAAATATTCCCAAAACTTCCAAAATATCAAAACCCAAAAAAAATTTCAAAAATTCCAAAATTTATTTTTTCCAAAAAATTTCAAAACCCTAAAATTAATTTTTTCCACAAAAAAATTCAAAACCCCCAAATTTCAAAAAAAGAAAAAATTTCAAAACCCTCAAAATTATTTCTCTAAAAAAAAGTTTAAATAAAAAATTTATAACGAGTTTTTCGGTTTCTGATAATCTCGATATTAAAAAATATCGAATGTTAAATTATTTGCGCGTAATATCTTTCGTTATTTTTTTGTTCAACCAATGTTTCAATGTATTTATTAATCGATGTTTAGAAATATCTTTATACCAATTATATGTGTATGGACAGTCGCTGTAATGTTGGACATTGTGACCAACGGTATGAATGCATACATTCCAGTGTTTAACGGACGCAGTTCATATAATTGTCATACCTGAAAATAGACACCATTACTTTTACATAAATAATAAAGAGCGTTTATTCTTTACTTATCTCTATATGAAGTTATTGAGTATATGACAGGCGTGTATTTTCGTGAATTATTGGAAGTATTGAAATGTACTATGTTGAATCACTAACGGTCGAAAATGGTAAGGCGAAATTACAACCCCCCAGAATGAACTGTCATATTGAATGAATGATGATTTAATCTCAGCCATTTTTACATGGAACATGAGCGATGTACACGCAATCACACACGCCACATTGGTGTTAACAATGTGTCTTTCACACCTTTGCTTTACCAAATGAATTCTATTATTTCCCCGGTCACAGCTATATGGTATTCAGAAAACATATCGATTTGAGCAGAAATAGTTGTTTAACGGGTTAGTATCAATTAAGGTTGATAAACTGTGTCATTCACACGATAATTAGTTATCCAAAACATGCATACGTCCAGGACACTCAATTATAGAAATTGCTTTGATGACATTGTTATAACAACATTACGTAATAACCACTTATCACTCCAGTCACACTTACGATCATATACCGAAACTACAGGTAGCACCGATGATGTAACATTATATCACTGCTATTGTACCAATGATAGGTTCAGACATGTTATCAAATTCGATCACCAATAGATTTTGACTGTGGAATGTAATGACCTTTAACTTATTTATCGATCTAAAGGGACACTCATTATGAATGAATGTTAACAATACAAGCGCACGAATGAAGAGCGTTGAACATATACGAAATTACTACACGAATGAATTGAACCTTGAAATTTATATTTCACATCTTACCAACAACAGCTACAGACATAATCATAGTATTATACTGTCTTGCATGTACACACGCTATGACATCATTAAAGGCGGACAATCCACTCAAGGTGTGACAACAGATACGGACATAGGCATAGTGTTATACAGTCTTCTATGTACCCACGCTATGACACCATTAACGTACATTGGATGTTAGGTCTATGACTCTTGAGTATGTACCAATCAATGAGCAAATGAGCAATAAAAATGAGCAAATAAGCAACAAAATGAGCAAATGAGCAAGAAAATGAGCAAATGAGCAAGAAAATGAGCAAATGAGCAAGAAAATGAGCAAATGAGCAATAAAAATGAGCAAATGAGCAAAAAAATGAGCAAATGAGCAAGAAAATGAGCAAATGAGCAAGAAAATGAGCAAATGAGCAAGAAAATGAGCAAAAAAATGAGCAAATGAGCAAGAAAATGAGCAAATGAGCAATAAAAATGAGCAAATGAGCAAGAAAATGAGCAAAAAAAATGAGCAAATGAGCAAAAAAATGAGCAAATGAGCAAAAAAATGTAATTCTGCTGTGGTTAAGCAGTCCATTATTTAGGGCATACCTGTATGTAGGCCTATCAGTGGATGAATAGTCTGCCGGAGAAGTACTGTGTAGACAGGTCTTGCCGGTAAGAGAGTCAGACGAGAAGTGAAGGCTCGGCTATTAAAACATAGTAATGCGATAGCGAACATCAAACGAGTCTGCGCACGCATATCTGTCAAAAGGATACAATAGCAGCCATTGGTCAATTTATCCCCGGTGTCAGCTCAGTAACCAATCGGGACGAAGCCGAAGGTCAACTCATTTTTTTTGTGCTCAATATAGTACGTCACTTGGACATTTTATCAGTTTATCACGTGATCACTAAATGTGGCAATCGGGTATCCACCGATGCCTGCAATTTATTATTTATAATAATTGGACTCATTGATCTCACGTAAATAATACTCTTAGTTGTTCCAATAAAATAGTTATCAAAGTCGATCACCAATAGATTTGACTGTGGAATATAATGACCTTTAACTTATTTATCGATCTATGTTAGAACATGGTCTTAACAAAAAACTTGACCATAACAAAAATTACCTTACATTTATGCATGAATCTAATTAGACCATACGTAAATATTGTCAGCTTATCGTCTGATGAGCAAATCCGATGTTTATCAAAAATAGTACAACTTCCAGTTGGTAATTACTCTTACGAATGAAGAGCGTTGAACATATACGAAATTACTACACGAATGAACTGAAATTTATATTTTCACATCTTACCAACAACAGATACAGACATAGTCATAGTGTTATACTATCTTACATGTACCCATGCTATGACATCATTCGAAGGGGCAATACACTCAAGGAGTTAAAGTGACACACGAAACAAGGGACGTGATGTAATATTGGGGGTGTTTGAATCTTAAAGGAACACAAGACACTCTAAAGGGACACTCATTATGAATGAATGTTAACAATACAAGCGCACGAATGAAGAGCGTTGAACATATACAAAATTACTACACGAATGAATTGAACCTTGAAATTTATATTTCACATCTTACCAACAACAGCTACAGGCATTATCATAGGGTTATACTGTCTTGCATATACACACGCTATGACATCATTAAAGGCGGACAATCCACTCACGGTGTGACAACAGATACAGACATAGGCATAGTGTTATACAGTCTTCTATGTACCAATGCTATGACATAATTAAAGGGGGATAATACACGCACGGTGTGGAATGTTAAAGTGACACGCGGTAAGGGACGTGATGTAATATTGGTGAAACCACCTCCCCACTTATAGATATATAACGAAGACGAGAATAACATGTTGATGAAGTTTATTGAAATTTAATCATTGTCTGAATCTTCGACCGTTAGATTTACTTCTAAGAGTTTCTTGAATTTTCTCATCGCTTCATCTGCAGCCCATTCATTATTATATCCGTGTTTGGTCAGTTTGACCATTTTCTTCATGATCATGGTATGTATGCGTGATGTTTTCAATCGATACTGGTATTCTATTAATCGTCTATAACTTTTGAGAAACAGAGCAAACTCTGTGTCGATGGTATCCTCTTTTCCCGACATGCTCTCATCTCCCGAAATGCTCTCTTCTTCTTTCACATCATTGGTGACACGTTTCATCATACTTTTGAATGTGTCCATCTCGTTGACACATCGCGCAGCTTTCTTAAGACCGAATACCGTTCTACTACCGACGCCATTACCATCTTCTGAATCTGATAGCGTTCCACGTTCATCTTCATCTGAATCTAGAACCGCTTCGTCAGATTCATCGGTATCTTCTCCGAAGAGAGTTGGTTTTGTCTCGGACATAACTCCGTGTTTAATCTGTTTATGTCTTTGTAGATTGTAGTTCGTCGATAAAATAATGCCACATAAATCACACCCGTGCATTATCGCGAATTATTGGAAGAACCATCACTCTTATAAGTAGCGATAAAAAGAGAGAATAAGGTGTGGTATACAACCGTCGCTCTAAGAGTACGTTCGTCCCGGGGGCTAGGGTATAGATATTTGACCGCCGGTGATTCAATTAATGCCAATTTATCAGTATGGTACTCTATGTATTCATTCATGATTTGGCTAATCGTATGACACTGATCTTTTCATTTTCTTCTTATTATTAGACAAACCTCCATCAGACACTCTCTTGTTGGTTTGTTTGGACGCTTTACGTGTGTTTGACAACTTATTTGCTGCAACTTCAGCCTTAGCCATTTCAATCGCTTGAGCGATGGGTGTCACCACGTTAATAAGTGGTTTTAGAACGTCTTCTTCACTATCACTAGTTTTAGTTCTGTCAATAAAGTATCGACCCTGATTATCTGGCATTAACTTCCCATCAACCATATCTCTGAAATGTTTTCTCCACATTTCAAGATCTGCTGGAATATACGGGATCGACATGTTTCTTCAAAATGTACAAGTCACTCTTTTTTCTGCATTTTATTTTAGAAAGTTTATCGCCTCTTATAAAAATCGATTATTGGCCATGAATGCCAAATGCACCATGATAGTTATCGATGTCAATAATGCGTTTCGTTGAGATCTTGATTGAGTATGCACCAATCAATGAGCAAATAAATGAGCAAGCAGGATGTTATGTCGCTTGGTGGCGGAGGTAGCATCACCAAATTACCCTCGGGGGACCTCATTCTGCCATCTAAAAATAGAATCTTTGGGTCTAAAATTGGTTGTACTAAAATATTCCCAAAAACCCAAAACTTCAAAAATTTCAAAAAACTTCAAAAATTTCAAAAAATTTCAAAAACTTCAAAAATTTCAAAAATTTCAAAAACTTCAAAAATTTCAAAAAACTTCAAAAATTTCAAAAACTTTAAAAATAAGACCCCGGCGGAGGCGGCGGCGGCGGCGCCGGTATTTTACTGCGGCGGCAGTGCCTCCGCCGCCGCCGCCGGGGTCCGCCGCCGGCGGACCCCCCAGTAAAATACCGGCGGCGGCGCCGCCGCCACCGCCGCCGCCGCCTGGGGTTCCCAAAAACCCAAAACTTCAAAAATTTCAAAAAACTTCAAAAATTTTAAAAAATTTCAAAAACTTCAAAAACTTCAAAAATTTCAAAAACTTCAAAAATAAGACCCCTGGCGGCGGCGGTGGCGGCGGCGGCGGCGCCGCCGCCGGTATTTTACTGGGGGGTCCGCCGGCGGCGGACCCCGGCGGCGGCGGCGGAGGCACCGCCGCCGCAGTAAAATACCGGCGCCGCCGCCGCCGCCGCCTCCGCCGGGGTCTTGAAGTTTTTGAAATTTTTGAAGTTTTTTGAAATTTTTGAAGTTTTTGAAATTTTTGAAGTTTTTGAAATTTTTTGAAATTTTTGAAGTTTTTTGAAATTTTTGAAGTTTTGGGTTTTTGGGAATATTTTAGTACAACCAATTTTAGACCCAAAGATTCTATTTTTAGATGGCAGAATGAGGTCCCCCCGAGGGTAATTTGGTGATGCTACCTCCGCCACCAAGCGACATAACATCCTGCTTGCTCATTTATTTGCTCATTGATTGGTGCATACTCAATCAAGATCTCAACGAAACGCATTATTGACATCGATAACTATCATGGTGCATTTGGCATTCATGGCCAATAATCGATTTTTATAAGAGGCGATAAACTTTCTAAAATAAAATGCAGAAAAAAGAGTGACTTGTACATTTTGAAGAAACATGTCGATCCCGTATATTCCAGCAGATCTTGAAATGTGGAGAAAACATTTCAGAGATATGGTTGATGGGAAGTTAATGCCAGATAATCAGGGTCGATACTTTATTGACAGAACTAAAACTAGTGATAGTGAAGAAGACGTTCTAAAACCACTTATTAACGTGGTGACACCCATCGCTCAAGCGATTGAAATGGCTAAGGCTGAAGTTGCAGCAAATAAGTTGACAAACACACGTAAAGCGTCCAAACAAACCAACAAGAGAGTGTCTGATGGAGGTTTGTCTAATAATAAGAAGAACATGAAAAGATCAGTGTCATACGATTAGCCAAATCATGAATGAATACATAGAGTACCATACTGATAAATTGGCATTAATTGAATCACCGGCGGTCAAATATCTATACCCTAGCCCCCGGGACGAACGTACTCTTAGAGCGACGGTTGTATACCACACCTTATTCTCTCTTTTTATCGCTACTTATAAGAGTGATGGTTCTTCCAATAATTCGCGATAATGCACGGGTGTGATTTATGTGGCATTATTTTATCGACGAACTACAATCTACAAAGACATAAACAGATTAAACACGGAGTTATGTCCGAGACAAAACCAACTCTCTTCGGAGAAGATACCGATGAATCTGACGAAGCGGTTCTAGATTCAGATGAAGATGAACGACATTGAACGTGGAACGCTATCAGATTCAGAAGATGGTAATGGCGTCGGTAGTAGAACGGTATTCGGTCTTAAGAAAGCTGCGCGATGTGTCAACGAGATGGACACATTCAAAAGTATGATGAAACGTGTCACCAATGATGTGAAAGAAGAAGAGAGCATTTCGGGAGATGAGAGCATGTCGGGAAAAGAGGATACCATCGACACAGAGTTTGCTCTGTTTCTCAAAAGTTATAGACGATTAATAGAATACCAGTATCGATTGAAAACATCACGCATACATACCATGATCATGAAGAAAATGGTCAAACTGACCAAACACGGATATAATAATGAATGGGCTGCAGATGAAGCGATGAGAAAATTCAAGAAACTCTTAGAAGTAAATCTAACGGTCGAAGATTCAGACAATGATTAAATTTCAATAAACTTCATCAACATGTTATTCTCGTCTTCGTTATATATCTATAAGTGGGGAGGTGGTTTCACCAATATTACATCACGTCCCTTACCGCGTGTCACTTTAACATTCCACACCGTGCGTGTATTATCCCCCTTTAATTATGTCATAGCATTGGTACATAGAAGACTGTATAACACTATGCCTATGTCTGTATCTGTTGTCACACCGTGAGTGGATTGTCCGCCTTTAATGATGTCATAGCGTGTGTATATGCAAGACAGTATAACCCTATGATAATGCCTGTAGCTGTTGTTGGTAAGATGTGAAATATAAATTTCAAGGTTCAATTCATTCGTGTAGTAATTTTGTATATGTTCAACGCTCTTCATTCGTGCGCTTGTATTGTTAACATTCATTCATAATGAGTGTCCCTTTAGAGTGTCTTGTGTTCCTTTAAGATTCAAACACCCCCAATATTACATCACGTCCCTTGTTTCGTGTGTCACTTTAACTCCTTGAGTGTATTGCCCCTTCGAATGATGTCATAGCATGGGTACATGTAAGATAGTATAACACTATAACTATGTCTGTATCTGTTGTTGGTAAGATGTGAAAATATAAATTTCAGTTCATTCGTGTAGTAATTTCGTATATGTTCAACGCTCTTCATTCGTAAGAGTAATTACCAACTGGAAGTTGTACTATTTTTGATAAACATCGGATTTGCTCATCAGACGATAAGCTGACAATATTTACGTATGGTCTAATTAGATTCATGCATAAATGTAAGGTAATTTTTGTTATGGTCAAGTTTTTTGTTAAGACCATGTTCTAACATAGATCGATAAATAAGTTAAAGGTCATTATATTCCACAGTCAAATCTATTGGTGATCGACTTTGATAACTATTTTATTGGAACAACTAAGAGTATTATTTACGTGAGATCAATGAGTCCAATTATTATAAATAATAAATTGCAGGCATCGGTGGATACCCGATTGCCACATTTAGTGATCACGTGATAAACTGATAAAATGTCCAAGTGACGTACTATATTGAGCACAAAAAAAATGAGTTGACCTTCGGCTTCGTCCCGATTGGTTACTGAGCTGACACCGGGGATAAATTGACCAATGGCTGCTATTGTATCCTTTTGACAGATATGCGTGCGCAGACTCGTTTGATGTTCGCTATCGCATTACTATGTTTTAATAGCCGAGCCTTCACTTCTCGTCTGACTCTCTTACCGGCAAGACCTGTCTACACAGTACTTCTCCGGCAGACTATTCATCCACTGATAGGCCTACATACAGGTATGCCCTAAATAATGGACTGCTTAACCACAGCAGAATTACATTTTTTTGCTCATTTGCTCATTTTTTTTGCTCATTTGCTCATTTTTTTTGCTCATTTTCTTGCTCATTTGCTCATTTTTATTGCTCATTTGCTCATTTTCTTGCTCATTTGCTCATTTTCTTGCTCATTTGCTCATTTTTTTGCTCATTTGCTCATTTTTATTGCTCATTTGCTCATTTTCTTGCTCATTTGCTCATTTTTTTGCTCATTTGCTCATTTTTTTGCTCATTTGCTCATTTTTATTGCTCATTTGCTCATTTTCTTGCTCATTTACTCATTTTCTTGCTCATTTGCTCATTTTTTTGCTCATTTGCTCATTTTTTTGCTCATTTTCTTGCTCATTTGCTCATTTTCTTGCTCATTTGCTCATTTTCTTGCTCATTTGCTCATTTTTTTGCTCATTTGCTCATTTTAATTGCTCATTTGCTCATTTTCTTGCTCATTTGCTCATTTTCTTGCTCATTTGCTCATTTTTTTGCTTATTTGCTCATTTTTATTGCTCATTTGCTCATTGATTGGTGCATACTCAAGAGTCATAGACCTAACATCCAATGTACGTTAATGGTGTCATAGCGTGGGTACATAGAAGACTGTATAACACTATGCCTATGTCCGTATCTGTTGTCACACCTTGAGTGGATTGTCCGCCTTTAATGATGTCATAGCGTGTGTACATGCAAGACAGTATAATACTATGATTATGTCTGTAGCTGTTGTTGGTAAGATGTGAAATATAAATTTCAAGGTTCAATTCATTCGTGTAGTAATTTCGTATATGTTCAACGCTCTTCATTCGTGCGCTTGTATTGTTAACATTCATTCATAATGAGTGTCCCTTTAGATCGATAAATAAGTTAAAGGTCATTACATTCCACAGTCAAAATCTATTGGTGATCGAATTTGATAACATGTCTGAACCTATCATTGGTACAATAGCAGTGATATAATGTTACATCATCGGTGCTACCTGTAGTTTCGGTATATGATCGTAAGTGTGACTGGAGTGATAAGTGGTTATTACGTAATGTTGTTATAACAATGTCATCAAAGCAATTTCTATAATTGAGTGTCCTGGACGTATGCATGTTTTGGATAACTAATTATCGTGTGAATGACACAGTTTATCAACCTTAATTGATACTAACCCGTTAAACAACTATTTCTGCTCAAATCGATATGTTTTCTGAATACCATATAGCTGTGACCGGGGAAATAATAGAATTCATTTGGTAAAGCAAAGGTGTGAAAGACACATTGTTAACACCAATGTGGCGTGTGTGATTGCGTGTACATCGCTCATGTTCCATGTAAAAATGGCTGAGATTAAATCATCATTCATTCAATATGACAGTTCATTCTGGGGGGTTGTAATTTCGCCTTACCATTTTCGACCGTTAGTGATTCAACATAGTACATTTCAATACTTCCAATAATTCACGAAAATACACGCCTGTCATATACTCAATAACTTCATATAGAGATAAGTAAAGAATAAACGCTCTTTATTATTTATGTAAAAGTAATGGTGTCTATTTTCAGGTATGACAATTATATGAACTGCGTCCGTTAAACACTGGAATGTATGCATTCATACCGTTGGTCACAATGTCCAACATTACAGCGACTGTCCATACACATATAATTGGTATAAAGATATTTCTAAACATCGATTAATAAATACATTGAAACATTGGTTGAACAAAAAAATAACGAAAGATATTACGCGCAAATAATTTAACATTCGATATTTTTTAATATCGAGATTATCAGAAACCGAAAAACTCGTTATAAATTTTTTATTTAAACTTTTTTTTAGAGAAATAATTTTGAGGGTTTTGAAATTTTTTCTTTTTTTGAAATTTGGGGGTTTTGAATTTTTTTGTGGAAAAAATTAATTTTAGGGTTTTGAAATTTTTTGGAAAAAATAAATTTTGGAATTTTTGAATTTTTTTTTGGGTTTTGATATTTTGGAAGTTTTGGGAATATTTTAGTACAACCAATTTTAGACCCAAAGATTCTATTTTTAGATGTGGCTCTAACGAGGCGGCTATTCTTCTAGTGTTTTTGGTAAAAGGGACATCTCCTGCATATATATAAAATTATATACAAGTTCCATGGTCATAAACAGGGAATTAGGGGTCCATGGGGGGGGGCTTGCTTCCCTCATATGGTGTACAGCTTTCCGATGAATGGCAACAAGCCATATTTCCGACTAAATCCTGAAAAGTTACCCTTAATTTTGCTGTGGTTAAGGAGTCGATTACTTAGGGCATTACTGTACTTATTGACTTAAAATTGGGTAAAAAACCCTATTTTGATGTCAGCATCCTTGCCCCATGCAAGTATGTCTCCACTCTGGAACTCTAGTATATTTGAATAAAGGGGCATCTCATGCACAGATACATGCCATATCCATGGTCATACAAATGGAATTAGGGGTTACAGGGCCTGCTTCCCTCATGTGGTGGGCCTACATAGACTCGAAAATGGAAGAAAAACATATGTCCTAATGTATATCAGCATCCCTGCCCCATGAATGTTTATCTCCACCCAGAGCTCTAGTGTATTTGATAAAAGGGACATCTCCTGCACAGACATATACAAGTTCCATATATATGGTAATCTAGGGAAAGTTCCAAGCCAAAGGGTTGATTCAATTAATATTTCCAACAGTTGAAAGTATAGCCCAAGTCTTCTCGTACTAAAACCGGCTAAGATATTGGGATGGAGGTGCCGGTATTTAGTCCGAGTTCGTCCCGTATAGTCTCTTATGACACAACTTACGCCCAGGATCTGTGGCGGGAATCTGTGGTGTATTTTACTCGATTAACCTAGCAAATCAATACGTGATGCTATATACATCGGAAAGGGTGACATCTTATGGTCACAATGGTGTATAATAATCTAACTTTAATGTTAAATTACACATAGAATA
The DNA here is from genome assembly GCA_032622095.1 of Siphonodentalium dalli. NCBI lineage: Eukaryota > Metazoa > Mollusca > Scaphopoda > Gadilida > Siphonodentaliidae > Siphonodentalium > Siphonodentalium dalli. The sequence goes on along the minus strand of CP136063.1, from coordinate 19,439,658 downwards.
TTCCGGTTGATTGCCACAAACATCGCGTTGTTTCTCTGTTTGTTTACGTTTTAACTGAAAGCCGAATTGTTCCGAATAACTTCGGCATAATCCGCTGGGTATTCTAGTTTCCGTTTCTATATATAGCGCGGGGTTTTCCGAACAAAATGGCGAAAACCGATCGCCCCAAAGTCCAGTTTCCTATGTGCTTTGAGAACAATTCCCGCACTAAAAACTTAATGACATAATGGAGGATCAGAACGGTAGTTTTGTTGACAATTTTCGCAAACAACTTGTCAAAATTGGAGCAAATTAGAACTCTTACGTCTGACTTGCCATGCGTGTGATGTGCATTTTGACTTGTGTGTTGATAATATAATCGGAGAACCGAATCACACAGTTTCGAAATATAGTTCTTCCGTTTCAGTGGGACTTTTCAAACTTAAGGTTCAAAATTTATACAATTTTTTTTTGACTTTTTGTGTGCTTAACAAGAGCAGTATATTGCCCTGTTCGCTTAGTATATATCTTAATTTCGCGGAAGTCCACCAAATGTGGGTGAAATGTAGCACCATATATTAAAGGCATATTATTTATTTATTCTAATGCTCGTTGTGTTTACACTGTTTTAAACTTTGGGAGGGTTGTAATTCGCGTAATTTATTTAATGTATTACATTTATATCTCCAATGTTTAATTAATCTATTTATTTTTTATTTATTGACACACATAATTACGATTACAATGGAGAATTCATCGTAATTTGCGTTGTTAGTCCAAAATCTACGGAATATTTTCAACGGAAAATGCCGAACACAGTTCGCGAGGTCAACTGAGTTCGCATACTTTAAAAAAATTGTAAACATTGCGATAAATGTCTCTTTTCGCATTAAATTACCGCTTTCAATTCACAACTGATGTGGATTTCAGATCAAATAGCATGTCTTCTGTTGAAAATATCCGTTTATTGTCGCAATTGTGATATTTTATTTCATATAATTGTGGTTTTATTTGAGCGGGTCAATAACGCTTAAGTCGTGTCATAAGAGACTATACGGGACGAACTCGGACTAAATACCGGCACCTCCATCCCAATATCTTAGCCGGTTTTAGTACGAGAAGACTTGGACTATTGAAAGTATTGAAATAACAGTTAACTGTTGCAAAATTCCAACCCAGTGGGTGCAAATTTATGTCACGTTTCTATTTGTGAATTCATGCATTCGTTTTTGTCATAAAAGTAGGCCTACATTTGAGGGCTCGCAAATTACGTTTACGTATAGTCATATTACGTATGAATCGAAAATCCCTGTCCGGAAATGCTTCTATCGATTAATATTGATTATATTTCGCATATTTTCTGGTCTAAAAACGTGTGGTTGTTTAGCTGACGAACAATAGTGGTTAGTGTTTGCAGAGACCAGAAATTTTATAGTGTAATTTTGTCACAAATAAACGTTAATTAGATTCATTATCGTTTATAACTATATAATAAAACAATACAAACAATCAATATGGGACATTTGACGATCGTTACATAGCTATGTGAACACCCCAATGATCTCTATCGCAATATGTTATCAGCTGAATTGTCTGTTCTAAAAATAGAACAATTAAGTGTCCCATTTAAACATCTCATTTTATAATAAAATATTCGAAATAAAATAAATATTAATTGATAAAAGCGTTTCCGGACAGGGGTCTTGAATTCATATTTAATATTTTATACCCACGAAACTATTTCAAAATTGTTATATGAAGAGATAATCCATTCTACTAACGGCATGCCATTGTATTAACAATCAGCGCGCCGCAGGTGATTGACGTCATATATTTTGTTCTATATCCATCAGTGATTTTTCGAAGATCGCGGTTATGGATTTTGGAGAAATTGTCACATGACTTCCGGTTAGCAACTGTGTGGAGATTACCAACACGCGGAATCGGGAATAGACGATCGCGGTTAAAATCAAATTAGCTACTTCACAACTTACGAAAAATTCCCAAGTGATTTAGGCCTATTAGTTTCATTTAGTCCAATTTCGTTGGTTAGCTTAATATAATGAAAACCAGCGAAGACGTCATGACAAGGTTTCTGACGTCATTTACGTCATTTTGGATTTGTGGGCCAGAATACAGACACATTCCACGACAAGTCTTGGCATATCGTCTCCGTCGGGACCACTGCCTGATGTTATGTGCATTATACTTAGCGTTATGCCGCCGATAAAAGGAAAAATTTAGGCATAGCATGTGTGGTTGTTCCACTACGTGTCACGTACGATTCATATTAGATCAAGGTTAGATGGTATAGAGGGTCAGATGAGATGGGAAAGTAGGTCGCAGGTCGATGCCCAAATTAGCCCTATGAATTTTAAATTAGTTTGCGCTGCGCTGGTTGTCATTACTGATTCCGTTCGTTTCAATCAGAGATACGTTCCCGGTGTGCTAGCAATCCTCGCGATTCGCGAAATGAGTCTCGCGAGGATGGGTCCCGACTAAAATGCACAATCATATCCCTCTTGCTGCGAACAAACTATTGGTTGTATGAATACCGAAGGGTTATTTTCCCATGTTAGCGGGCAGATGACATATCGAGGTCCCAATCGTGTCGGCCTCTTTCACATTGAATCAAGGCTGATGTAGATTTGCGGCATTATGTTGCCCCGTATATTGATTTGCCACATATATTATGTTGGCGCAGGATCGTGAATCATGTTATCGTCAGTCGACATCTTAATGCATAATAACTTAATATATAGTCCCACTTCTGCATTATACGACGATTGTCGATTCAGATAAAGGGTCACGTCCGTTAATTCCCAGGAATTCATATAAAGTTCGATTGGTTGATGTTCCAGTAAAATCAGCGTCTGTTCTGCTCATTTGTACAACACAGGCATGAGTGGAAGAATAGAATAATTCAGTAACAATAGTGTGATATACGCTATAGTAACGTATATATAACATGCATATCATGATACCTCAGACATTATGGACACATGATACCACCAACACAAGAAAATAACTACCCGTTCGAGAGAGAGAGAGGGAATTTGACTTCTCCTCGAACCTTGCTGCCACCAACATCTCTATATAACCTGTACATTGTGCTTACCGGCAGAGACTTACATAAAATGTAAGTTATCAAATCTTCTGGACACTTGATTGTTTCCGTCCACGGCAAACTCTACCTTCACCACTAGGCTACGGAACACCAGGAGATCGGGAGGTAGTGTAGGCTACGGGACACCAGGAGATCGGGAGGTAGTGTAGGCTACGGGACACCAGGAGATCGGGAGGTAGTGTAGGCTACGGGACACCATACTTTGTATAACTTAAAGCCACATAAAATACACCTTATAATATTCACTTTTCTTTTGCTGAATTTTTCCGGACATTCATGTTGCCCGATACATAGCTGAAGTACATTTATATTATGTTAGCATTATATATCCCATAAATACGCATTGAGGTCATACAATATACAACTTCGAACACGATGATAGGGTCCCAATGAACACGATGATAGGGTCCCAATGAAATGTTGCGACATGTGTATTAACTACAATTCTGGAATCGGAAACGGAATAACGGCGACTTCCGGAAAAGGTAGTGCGTTATCTTAAAGGTATACATGTATTGCGTTATCTTAAAGGTATACATGTATTGCGTTATCTTAAAGGTATACATGTATTGCGTTATCTTAAAGGTATACATGTATTGCGTTATCTTAAAGGTATACATGTACATGTATTGCGTTAAAGCTGTACATGTATTGTGTTATCTTAAATGTATACATGCATTGCGTTAAAGGTATACATCTATTGCTTTAAAGGTATACATGCATACCTGTTATATTAAAGGTATACATGCATTGCGTTAAAGGTATACATGTATTGCGTTATCTTAAAGGTATACATGTATTGCGTTAAAGGACTACACATATTGCGTTATATTAAAGGTGCACATGTATTGCGTTAAAGGTATACATGTATTGCGTTATCTTAAAATTATACATGCATTGCGTTAAAGGACTACACATATTGCGTTATCTTAAAGGTATACATGCATTGCGTTAAAGGTATACATGTATTGCGTTATCTTAAAAGTATACATGCATTGCGTTAAAGGACTACACATATTGCGTTATATTAAAGGTGCACATGTATTGCGTTATCTTAAAGGTATGTATACCGTTATCTTAACGTGAAACAATTTAAAAACTCCACGCACTGATTTCCTGTGATTTACAAATTTTGTAGAACCATAAACGTTTCAGAACGAAGACATTTGTGCAAGTAGATGTTCTTCCCGTGGTCCTCATGTGCACCCGCTGATTAAAGTTGGAATATCTCTTTGTAAACATGTATTATATAGTTACCGGGGTATAAAATATTAGATCTGAATCGAAGACTCCCGACGGAAATGCTTCTATCGATTAATATTAATTTTATTTCGAATATTTTCTGGTCTAAAAACGTGTGGTTGTTTAGCTAACGAACAATAGTGGTTACTGTTAACAGAGACCAGACATTTATTGTGTAATTTTGTCAGAAATAGACGTTAAGTATACTCATTATCGCTTATAACTATGGAATAAAACAATACAACCAATCAATCTGGGACATTTGACGTTCGGTACATAGCCATAGGACCAGCTTGATGCTCTATATCGCTATATGGTATCACCCGGATGATCTGTTCTAAAAATAGACAAATAAACGGTCCGAATAAAATATTTGAAATAAAATCAATATTAATTGATAGAAGCTTTTCCGGACAGGGGTCTTCAGTTCATATATATCATTTTATACCCACGCAACTATTTAAAATTTGTTATTTAAAGAGATAATCCATCTTTAAACAATTCGAACCAATTTTACACAAACGAAATTATCTCAAATTTATCGGAAAATATTAGGCACAAAATACGTATTTTCAGCGATATATCGACGAATGTGTTCTGAAATCTTCCGAGCATGTATGTTTTGAGGAACCTCTTCCCAATGTTTGTATACATGCCCGTTTAATAGGAAAATCAATTTAGTAAAATACTGGCAAACTGCATCGGAACGTTGTCGTCTTACATATGACGAACACTCTAACTTGCAAACGTAAGGAACGAATCCATAGATGGTTAATTGGTTGGCATTTGGAACGGTCCTTCCATCCGCCATGGGCCACGTTTCGTATATTTGCCGATAATTTAAACTGCATCGGAACAGAAGAAGCCCCACGTTCCCAAACGGCGGTAGCAAATAGACGAGAAGTGGCATCGTGTCGCGACTGTCGTCCTTAACAGGTGAATGTGTACATGGTCATAGATGCATTAAATTATGGGAGCCATAGGCACTCACACTAGTTCAAGCACGAACACGGATGTGTTCCTTTTATATGAGAATAATACAGTAATAGAATAGACACAATCTGTGCAATCCATATATTTACCTGGAATATCAAGGATGGAGTTATCCGGGTGTTGGTCCTTTTTGTGATCCGTACCGTGCGTAGATATATCGGGGGCTGGTGGATGAAGGCCCGTTCCGTGTGAAGAGATACCGATGGATGGTGGATGAAGGCCCGTACAGTGCGTAGATATACCGGGCTGGTGGGCGAAGGCCCGTACCGCGCATATAGATACCGGGTGGATAAAGGCCCATGCCGTGCGTAGATACAGGGGCCGGTGGACGAATGTTCATACCGTGCGTATATACCGAGGTCTGGTGCACGGAGGCCCGTCTCGTTAGCGGATATATCGGGGGTTGGTGGACGAATGCCCGTACAGTGCGTAGATATACCGGACTGGGGGGCAAAGGACCGTACGGCGCGTAGATAGTGGGGCTGGTGGACGAATGCCAGTACGTAGGGGCTAATGGATGAAGGCCCATACCGCGCGTATATATACCGGGGGCTCGTGGATGAAGGCCCGTACCGCGCGTATATATCAGGGCTGGTGGATGGAGGCCCGTACCGCGCGTAGATACCGGGGGCTTGTGGACGAAGACCCGTACCGCGCGTAGATGCCCGGAGGGCAAATGCCCGAACAGCGCGTAGATACCGGGGGGTGGTGGATGAAGGCCCGTACCGAACGTATATATCGGGGGCTGGTGGACGAATGCCAGTACCGCACGTAGATATACCGGGGTGGTGGATGAAGGCCTGTACCGTATGTAGATACCGGGGCGGGTGGACGAGTGCCAGTATCCTGCGTAGAGATACCGGGGGTGGTGGATGAAAGCCCGTATTGTGCGTAGAGATACCGGGGGCTGGTGGATGAAGGCCCGTACCACACGTAGAGATACCGGGTGGTGGATGAAGGCCTGTACCTGGTATAGATACCGGGGGCTGGTGGACTAATGCCCGAACCGCACTTAGAGATACCGGGGGTGATGGATGAAAGTCCGTATTGTGCGTAGAGATACCGGGGGGTGGATGAAAGCCCGTATTTTGCGTAGAGATACCGGGGGCTGGTGGACGAAGGCCCGTACCCCGCGTAGGGATACCGGACCTGGTGGATGAAGGCCCCTAAAGTGCGTAGATATACCGGGGGCTGGTTGTTGAAGGCCCTTACAGTGCGTAGAGATACCGGGGGCTGGTGGATGAAGGCCCGTACCGCGCGTAGATACCGAGGGGCTGGTGAATGAAAGCCCCTATCCTGCGTAGAGATACCGCCGGGGCTGGTTGATGAATGCCCGTACCGCGCGTAGATACCGAGGGGCTAGTGGATGAAGGCCCATACCGCGCGTATATATACCGGGGGCTCGTGGATGAAGGCCCGTACCGCGCGTAGATATCAGGGCTGGTGGATGGAGGCCCGTACCGCGCGTATATACCGGGGGCTTGTGGACGAAGACCCGTACCGCGCGTAGATGCCCGGGGGGCAAATGCCCGAACAGCGCGTAGATACCGGGGGTGGTGGATGAAGGCCCGTACCGCACGTATATATCGGGGGCTGGTGGACGAATGCCCGAACAGCACGTAGAGATACCGGGGTGGTGGCTGAAGGTCCGTATCGTCCGAAGAGATATGGGGGCTGGTGGATGGAGGTCCGAACAGTGCGTAGAGATACCGGGGGCGGTTGTTGAAGGCCCTTACAGTGCGTAGAGATACCGGGGGCTCGTGGATGAAGGCCCATACCGCGCGTATATATACCGCGGGCTCGTGGATGAAGGCCCGTACCGCGCGTAGATACCGGGGGCTGGTGGATGAAGGCCCGTATCGCGCGTATATATACCGGGTGCTCGTGGATGAAGACCCGTACCGCGTAGATATCGGGGCTGGTGGATGAAGGCCCGTACCGCGCGTAGATACGGGGGCTTGTAGCTGAAGGCCCGTACCGCGTGTAGATATACTGGGGGTTGGTGGATGAAGGCCCGTACAGTGCGTAGAGATACCGGGGGCTGGTGGATGAAGGCTCCAACCGTGCGTAGATATTGGGGCTTGTGGATGAAACCCCGTATTGTGCATAACGATAACTGGGCCTGGTAGATTAAGGCCCATACCGTGCGTATATATCGGGGGCTAGTGGATGAAGGTCCGTGTTGTGCGAGATACCGGGGGCTGGTGAATGAAGGCCCATATACCGTGTGTAGATACTGGGGGCTGATGGATGAAGGCCCGTATCGTGTATATATATACCGGGGGCTGGTGCATGAAGGCCCGTACCGCGCGCAGAGATACCGGGGTGGTTGGAATTGTACGTATATACCGGGGTGGTGGATGATGGCTCGCATCGTGCGTATACATACCGGGGGCTGGTGGGTGAAGACCCGTACCGCATGTAGAGATACCGGGGGCTGGTGGATGAAGGCCGTACCGCGTGTAGAGATACCGGGGGCTGGTGGATGAAGGTCCGTACCGCGTGTAGAGATACCGGGGATGGTGGCTGAAGGCCCGCACCGCGCGCAGAGATACCGGAGGTGGGATGGTGGTTGAAGGCCTGTATCGTGCGTATATACCGGGGATGGTGGTTGTTTTTGTTTATTGTTGTTTAATTCAGTTTCAGTCGCTTGGGCATACCAAAACATTGTCCCTTTGAGTGCCAGGTCCGATTTTTATATCAACCCATATACCCTGTGCCAATGCATTCACTTATATATGTGGGTCGACCATATGTCGCCTCGCATATATAAGAGAATGCATTGGCATAACAATTTTTTATTTATTTATTTTTTTTTTTTACTATTTTTTACAATTTTAATAATTTATTCTTATATTCTTTAACAGACGAGTAGGTTATTGAACTGGACAATGTACGGCTCATCGTACGATCTACCAGCTTATGCACAACGCGTGCAGTAATATTCTATTCAATCGTCCTATTGAGGATAATTGTCCTATACGATTAATCAACGAGGACTATTCGCCCCAGCCACATATAATAACCCTGCCACTGGCCGGAGATCATAGGTTGCATTATTCGGTCGACGACTGACCTAACATAAATTGTCGAAAACAAGGTCGTGGAACAGCGTGTAACAGCGTGGAACAGCGTGAAACAGCTGCATAAATGTATTTTTACAGCGATAACGCTATGCCCACAAGCAAACTTGGTATTAAAAAGTTTATCATCTATTGCACAACATAAATCTATTAATTCAAGCGAAGCGGTGATTGATTTATGCACATCTAGAGACCGATTAACCCACCCATCCGAAGGTGCCAAGAAACATGGAAAACTGCGTTCGACATCAATGTTTAGAATTTAGATTTCTCGCTGAATAAGTTAGCAAATAACAAGTATTAGGTCTCAAATGACGCAGTGGAATACCGCGAATTCGTTTTAGCTATCATATGGCTGTTTTTAGTAAGAATACTGAAATAGTGAACACGAAAACTCAATATATATCAGCGCCGATGAAGACAGCTAAAATAGACTCGGAGTTTACAATAACAATCGTCGGCTGTATTCAAAGACGTCGTAAAATCGACTTAACCGCCCAAATAAAATTTTACAGGAGAGACAAAAAACTGATTAACGCACGTCACAGAGCTTGAGCGCGGAAGTTGATGAACATGTACACGTACTACCATTCAATTGATACTTATTATAAATTCACATGTTCTTTAAAGTGATAAATGAGGAGAAAACATGAGTTTTTTCTCCAAACGATTTTTCTGAATTAATATTAGTTATGCGGCATTATTTTAAGCATTCGTTTTTAGCTACTATATGTTGTTTTGCAATAGTTCTATTTATATATTGATGCATCGCTAATCGGCTATAATAGCTTTAAGTGGGATCTACAAGGGGCGGACAACTCAGTCAATACATCGGGCAGGGTAAACCCTCGAGGTAATGTCATCAGTGATGTATTAGCTGACAATTTCCCAGAGGAACTCAATCGAATCACGCTCCAACCAGCGAATTAGCGAGCTATCTCCGTCAAGTGATTTGTTGTCATGTGACCTCCCCCGTGGCATACAGCCAGGCACCTCATGGACTGATGAAGTGCCACTCGCGACCAAAATATCGGATGCGCGTAGCGGAGACAATTAACAGATATTATCGGAATTGTTTCCTCGTGATCTTCTATCGCCCTTGTCACGAATTGGGAGATATACTTAAATGTTCTGGGGATTACTCACAGCGGCGGTACAATGTGATTTGAACTGCGGCTGAGTTTAAGTAGTATCATCGGAGACATTGCGCATTCGGAATTGTCACAGTGTTAACAATGGAAACGGAGCGTTTCGCACTGTTGATGAGATCACCAAAAGAACAGTGAAGGTTCGTTTTAGAACACCAATAATATACAAGAAAACCAATATTAGAAACGGTAAAGCGCTCAAGATCATATATTATATGCCCATGATTAAGGACAATACATGAAATTGAAATTTCCAACTACACCTTTTACCGGACTCGGCCTCCGGGTCGCAGTTCGACTTTTAATCCGTCCCAAAATTTCATATTTCTATAAATAAAACTCCCATGCGCCCATTGTATACCAAGAATCAGCGACACATTTATTTATGCACGCGGAGCGCGAAATGAGCAGGAGGATGCTCATATCATGGTCCTATATTAGAGGTACCCCTGTCTTTGACTCCGCTATATATAAAGGTGGTTAACCCTTTACCCAACAGAAGGGCCCTGTGCCAATGCATTCTCTTATATATGCGAGTCGACCATAGGTCGCCTCGCATATATAAGAGAATGCATTGGCTTAACACATTACAAATTATAAAATTGTTAAAGAATGTAAGAAAAAATGTTAAAAAGTGTTAAAATTTTTTTTTTTTTAGGCCAATGCATTCTCTTATATATGCGAGGCGACCTATGGTCGACTCGCATATATAAGAGAATGCATTGGCACAGGGTATAACTTTAACTATCACAATGTGGGCAATGAGCCGGTTCCAATGATATCCATATGTGTATGGTTTTATTGAGACAGACCCAAGATAATTTAGGCTGTTGAAGCTTCATTCGGGCGTTTCTGGGCGTTCTGTTGGGTAAAGGGTTAATTAAACCGGGGTGTTCTATATGCTGTTATATGATATTATTTTTGGTTACCTTTATCTTGAAATGTCTGAACTGCCACGTGTTATCCTGCTGTATGGACTATATGAACCATGATACGAGCATCCCCTGCTCATATATTATGGGTATTATCAATACGATGCCAAACGGTTCCTGTTATTATCTACAAAAAATCAGAGGGTAAAGGCACCCCGGGTTAAGTGGTCGATCGTGATACGGTGGGTCCTGCTAAATTGATATGATACTGGTAAGTAAAACGGATGCTGATAAGTAAATGTACCGTTATATTTTCTAAATAATTGTTGTCACTTTTTACATCCTTTTGCTAATCGGAACCAATGGAGTAAAACCATTATCGTTATAATATATATTTATCCACCACTCATAACTCTATTGCCTACACATAAAGCCTGCCTAATAAACGTTACGTTTATTCACCGCTCACTACCTCTATTGCCTACATAAAGCCTGCCTAATAAACGTTACGTTTATTCACCGCTCACTACCTCTATTGCCTACATAAAGCCTGCCTAATAAACGTTACGTTTATTCACCGCTCACTACCTCTATTGCCTACATAAAGCCTGCCTAATAAACGTTACGTTTATTCACCGCTCACTACCTCTATTGCCTACATAAAGCCATTTATTTATTTAGGTTAGTACTACTTTCATGACGTAATTGCACATGCACATTGCGCAGGTAACTACGGATGTCAACCGACCTAAATGACGTCATTGTGATTTTGGGTCGTTTTTATCTTCCATAATTCACCGCAATTGATTCTCTATAACGGATATGCATTTCGCTCTAAAACATCTATAAACCATTATAACAAGGCCAGCTTAGAACAACTATTTAAAAAAAAACAACGAACTATTTCGATCTGAGCTGCACTCCGGTTTTTTCACGTCATGAATGCTAATTAGTTTGCTTGACCTAATAAATATAAGGGCGTCATCGAGGCAACGAACCTGAAACTGAGGAAAATGACAAATTTAACTGACAAAGACAAGTTTTGTGCGATGGATAAATAACATAATGTAGCTATTGGAGACCTTTCGCTTCCTCACGTTTACGATTACGAATACGGATAGCTATTCGCAGTCGTAAGTCTATCCGTATGGAAAACAAGTCCTTTCGCAAAACGACTACGCAAAAGATTTTTGACGAACACGTATCATTATTATTTCGTACCACTTTTACAACTCAAAGCGTGTGTTTGGTATACAGTCCCTTAATACTTCACTTATCGTCTCATTTGCAACAATGCGATAATTATGACCTGTTTATTGTCAATAATTCGACCAATCACAACCTACGACCCGGGATTCTCGTGATATATTGTGGCAATACAGGTATAAATGCCAGGTCATATGTGGTGGAAATTCAGTTCGTTGTTATCATGGATGACCTGGTAGACGTTATGCTGATGGGGGAAGAGGGGTTCCTGAATTTGGACCTCAGATCAACCACGACTCCACCTCTTTGGGTTTAGGAAATCCGACATAAGGTTGATGTACATCAAGTGGCTTTTTTTTGGTGTCAGATATATGACAAATCGGCAAAATTTCGTTGAACAAAATGTTGATAAATAACAGGTTTTGGGCAATTTTTGTGTCGCAGCCAGCGATGACTACCGTTGTGAATAGCGATCTTATTTCGCAAGAATCTCGAGATTCACGACGACGAGTAGAGTGATTGCCAATATAAACAGCACACCGAGGTCGTAGCTCAATATAACTGGATGGTTTACACATATACAGACTCGAACGGAGTAAAGTAATATATTGCAGAAAATAAATTCAGGTGTTATTTGAGCTTATTTAGAAACCATGAAATCGTAACCGTTATTACGGATAGTAAAATACGACAACGATTAGAAAGTACTCAAATGTTGGTGACGTGTTACCCTATCCGTATCTGTAATCGTAAACGTGAGTTTTGCGAAAGGTCTCTAATGTTATCGCTTAAACTGTTTATGTCCGCTCGGGGGATTCGGTGTCCATTGGACTCGACAGAGCCTCGCCCAATATATGGGTGATTCTACGGTAACTGAGCAATTTGAGTATCCCGGTTCATCAGAAATACACACTTCGTTCTGTGGTGTATGATAGGGCACATTATGTGTAGTTAGTCGGAAATATTCGAGAAATGTGGTTGGTAAAAATTATTTGCTGATTATTTTCTCATTTTGTCTGTTTTAGACCGTTAGTGTAAACCAGAAACGTCATTACATTAACGCACGGTATCATCATTTCAAGCAGGCACCACATGTATAGTTACGAATATATGGCCATTTATTGTGGTTATTCGCGTTCCCTGGCAACTTCGCAATTTTCGGAGTGCCGGGGAGGTTCTAGTTCTGAAAATAAAAGCTTCATCTGAATTTTCGAGGCACAAACATGTGTATGTTTTCGCCCATTCTTCGGAACACTTCTTGAATATTCTCGGACGTAACCACTTTCATGGTGAATAATGATTCATATTATATCAAACACACACGAAGAATAAATCGATGGAATGGGAGATTCATTGTGTTATATATTTCGGATAACAAAGCTGATAATCCTTAGCGTTAGTGTAATGACGATTGTGTTAGTGTAATGACGCACCGTTACTACAACGACCCCAGTAGGATACAAATGTGGATAACTGGTTATATATCCATTCCAATACGTATGCTTGCGAAACGAATTGGTTGGCTATCGCACAAAGTTGCTCGGTTGCCAGGTCAACCATTCTGGAAAATGCCATACATAGTATACATATAATGTGTTGCTAGAGATAGGAAAATTATATTCCCCGTGTTGTTTGTTCATTGTTGTAAAGTCCCCCACCAGAACATCAAGACGTTCCCACGTTCTGAACGGATGGAATATGATATGATATGGTATCTACGTCGCGTAAGCCAAAGTAGAGATTCATGGCATGATCAAGGTATCAAAGTACGAATGTACATATAGCTACCTTTACAAATTTAAGATATCATAGTACCATGCGAATCAAACAGAATGAACCTTGCATTATAGATGACCATGTAAATCTGTCCTATGGGCACTTTGTTATAATTGTCCTATAATACATAATTGATGCTTCATAAAATACACTCTTTTTTTACTGAATAGTATTTTTTATACAATGTACTTTTCTTTTCAGTGTGTGGTAACGGGCTTTGGTTAAAGATAGATATCTCTTTAAATAACAAGTTTGAAATAGTTGCGTGGGTATAAAATAATAAATATGAATTGAAGACCCATGTCCCGAAACGCTTTTATCAATTAATATTGATTTTATTTCGAATATTTTATTATCAAATGAGATGATTAAATGGTACACTTTATTGTTCTGTTTTTAGAACATACCATTCAGGTGATACCATATAGCGATATAGATCATTAGGCTGTTCCCATAGCTACTTTCCGAACTTCAAATGTCCCAGACTGATTGTTTGTATTTTTTTTTATTCCATAGTTATAAGCGATACTGAGTATAATTAACGTTTATTTGTGGAAAAATATGACTGTCGATGAGTACCTCTTGTGCATTTTCGTGCTCTGGACAAAAATTCCGATGTATTTTTTGTTCGGAAGAATATACGTTGGAATGTTGTTTTGATTGCTCACGCGATTGCTGTGACGTCAGTTCATTGACGGTTTGAACCAGTCAATGTCGCCTTGTATTGCAACTGCAGTAATGATACAGATGTTATTATAGCGAATTCGTCATCGCAAATTTTATCAGTGAATTTCTTTAAAAATGGTAGATAATATAGACATCGTATTCTGAAAAGTATTGTACATCAAATAAGCTGTTTCCTATTTTCGAACAAAAGTGATTACGTGGTATTAATAGAGCCTCTCTGAAGTATAGTTATAGTAATTGAAGCGTGAATGTGTCGAGTCTGGTGACGAAATGCCAATGTTCCCGGTGGAGACCATATGACAAATGCAATCATGTCTGTATTCTGACCCGCGAAGCCAAATGAACTTCAAATGTCCCAGATTGATTGTTTGTATGTTTATTCCATACTTATAAGCGATAATGAGTATAATTAACGTTTATTTGTGACAAAATTACACAATAACATTTCTGGTCTCTATTAACATTAACCACTATTGTTCGTTAGTTAAACAACCACACATATTTAGACCAGAACATATTCGAAATATAATCAATATTAATCGATAGAAGCGTTTCCTGACAGGAGTCTTCGATTCATGTCTAATATTTTATACCCCGGTAACTATATATATAGCACATGTCCACAAAGAGATAGACCATCTTTATACCCCGGTAACTACATATAGCGCATGTATACAAAGAGATAGACCATCTTTATACCCCGGTAACTATATATAGCACATGTCTACAAAGAGATAGACCATCTTTATACCTCGGTAACTATATATAGCACATGTCTACAAAGAGATAGGCCATCTTTATACCTCGGTAACTATATATAGCACATGTTTACAAACAGATAGACCATCTTTATACCCGGTAACTATATATAACACATGTCCACAAAGAGATAGACCATCTTTAACACAATAAATGAGTTATTGGGTATGAAATTTTCAATAATTAATGTTGTGTCAGCCATATGATATCCAATGTTGACAAACGTTTGACAAACTTTTGGGTGATACACTCCTCCCAGCTGTCACGTCCCTGGTATAATGTCTGCATTAACATGTGATACACTCCTCCCAGCTGTCACGTCCCTGGTATAATGTATGCATTAACATGTGCTAGACTCCTCCCAGTTGTCATGTCCCTGGTATAATGTCTGCATTAACATGTGATACACTCCTCCCAGCTGTCACGTCCCTGGTATAATGTCTGCATTAACATGTGATACACCTCTCCCAGCTGTCACGTCCCTGGTATAATGTCTGCATTAACATGTTATACACTCCTCCCAGCTGTCACGTCCCTGGTATAATGTCTGCATTAACATGTGATACACCTCTCCCAGCTGTCACGTCCCTGGTATAATGTCTGCATTAACATGTGATACACCTCTCCCAGCTGTCACGTCCCTGGTATTATGGCTGCATTAACATGTTATACACTCCTCCCAGCTGTCACGTCCCTGGTATAATGTATGCATTAACATGTGATACACTCCTCCCAGCTCTCACGTCCCTCGTATAATGTCTGCATTAACATGTGATACACTCCTCCCAGCTGTCACGTCCCTGGTATAATGTCTGCATTAACATGTGATACACCTCTCCCAGCTCTCACGTCCCTGGTATAATGTCTGCATTAACATGTGCTACACTCCTCCCAGCTGTGACGTCCCTGGTATAATGTCTGCATTAACATGTGATACACTCCTCCCAGCTGTCACGTACCTGGTATAATGTCCGCATTAACATGTGATACACTCCTCCCAGCTGTGACGTCCCTGGTATAATGTCTGCATTAACATGTGATACACTCCTCCCAGCTGTGACGTCCCTGGTATAATGTCTGCATTAACATGTGATACACTCCTCCCAGCTGTCACGTCCCTGGTATAATGTCTGCATTAACATGTGATACACTCCTCCCAGCTGTCACGTCCCTGATATAATGTCTGCATTAACATGTGATACACCTCTCCCAGCTCTCACGTCCCTGGTATAATGTCTGCATTAACATGTGATACACTCCTCCCAGCTGTCACGTCCCTGATATAATGTCTGCATTAACATGTGATACACCTCTCCCAGCTCTCACGTCCCTGGTATAATGTCTGCATTAACATGTGATACACTCCTCCCAGCTGTCACGTCCCTGGTATAATGTCTGCATTAACATGTGATACACTACTCCCAGCTGTCACGTCCCTGATATAATGTCTGCATTAACATGTGATACACCTCTCCCAGCTCTCGCGTCCCTGGTATAATGTCTGCATTAACATGTGATACACTCCTCCCAGCTGTGACGTCCCTGGTATAATGTCTGCATTAACATGTGATACACTCCTCCCAGCTGTCATGTCCCTGTTATAATGTCTGCATTAACATGTGATACACTCCTCCCAGCTCTCACGTCCCTGGTATAATGTCTGCATTAACATGTGATACACTCCTCCCAGCTGTCACGTCCCTGATATAATGTCTGCATTAACATGTGATACACTCCTCCCAGCTGTCATGTCCCTGTTATAATGTCTGCATTAACATGTGATACACTCCTCCCAGCTGTCACGTCCCTGGTATAATGTCTGCATTAACATGTGATACACTCCTCCCAGCTGTCACGTCCCTGATATAAAGTCTGCATTAACATGTGATACACTACTCCCAGCTGCCACCTCCCTGGTATAATGTCTGCATTAACATCTGATACACTCCTCCCAGCTGTCACGTCCCTGGTATAATGTCTGCATTAACATGTGATACACTCCTCCCAGCTGTCACGTCCCTGGTATAATGTCTGCATTAACATGTGATACACTCCTCCCAGCTGTCACGTCCCTGGTATAATGTCTGCATTAACATGTGATACACTCCTCCCAGCTGTCACGTCCCTGGTATAATGTCTGCATTAACATGTGATACACTCCTCCCAGCTGTTACGTCCTGATATAATGTCTGCATTAACATGTGATACACTCCTCCCAGCTGTCACGTCCCTGGTATAATGTCTGCATTAACATGTGATAAACGACTCCCAGCTGTCACGTCCCTGGTATAATGTCTGCATTAACATGTGATACACCTCTCCCAGCTGTCACGTCCCTGGTATAATGTCTGCATTAACATGTGATACACTCCTCCCAGCTGTCACGTCCCTGGTATAATGTCTGCATTAACATGTGATAGACTCCTCCCAGCTGTCACGTCCCTGGTATAATGTCTGCATTAACATGTGATACACTCCTCCCAGCTCTCACGTCCCTGGTATAATGTCTGCATTAACATGTGATACACCTCTCCCAGCTGTCACGTCCCTGGTATAATGTCTGCATTAACATGTGATACACTCCTCCCAGCTGTCACGTCCCTGGTATAATGTCTGCATTAACATGTGATACACTCCTCCCAGCTGTCACGTCCCTGGTATAATGTCTGCATTAACATGTGATACACTCCTCCCAGCTGTCACGTCCCTGGTATAATGTCTGCATTAACATGTGATACACTCCTCCCAGCTGTCACGTCCCTGGTATAATGTCTGCATTAACATGTGATACACTCCTCCCAGCTGTCACGTCCCTGGTATAATGTCTGCATTAACATGTGATACACCCCTCCCAACTGTCACGTCCCTGGTATAATGTCTGCATTAACATGTGATACACTCCTCCCAGCTGTCACGTCCCTGATATAATGTCTGCATTAACATGTGATACACCTCTCCCAGCTGTCACGTCCCTCGTATAATGTCTGCATTAACACGTGATACACTCCTCCCAGCTGTTACGTCCCTGATATAATGTCTGCATTAACATGTGATACACTCCTCCCAGCTGTCACGTCCCTGTTATAATGTCTGCATTAACATGTGATACACCTCTCCCAGCTGTCACGTCCCTGGTATAATGTCTGCATTAACATGTGATACACCTCTCCCAGCTGTCACGTCCCTGGTATAATGTCTGCATTAACATGTGATACACTCCTCCCAGCTGTCACGTCCCTGGTATAATGTCTGCATTAACATGTGATAGACTCCTCCCAGCTGTCACGTCCCTGGAATATTGTCTGCATTAACATGTGATACACTCCTCCCAGCTCTCACGTCCCTGGTATAATGTCTGCATTAACATGTGATACACCTCTCCCAGCTGTCACGTCCCTGGTATAATGTCTGCATTAACATGTGATACACTCCTCCCAGCTGTCACGTCCCTGGTATAATGTCTGCATTAACATGTGATACACTCCTCCCAGCTGTCACGTCCCTGGTATAATGTCTGCATTAACATGTGATACACTCCTCCCAGCTGTCACGTCCCTGGTATAATGTCTGCATTAACATGTGATACACTCCTCCCAGCTGTCACGTCCCTGGTATAATGTCTGCATTAACATGTGATAGACTCCTCCCAGCTGTCACGTCCCTGGTATAATGTCAGCATTAACATGTGATACACTCCTCCCAGCTCTCACGTCCCTGGTATAATGTCTGCATTAACATGTGATACACTCCTCCCAGCTGTCACGTCCCTGGTATAATGTCTGCATTAACATGTGATACACTCCTCCCAGCTGTCACGTCCCTGATATAATGTCTGCATTAACATGTGATACACTCCTCCCAGCTGTCACGTCCCTGGTATAATGTCTGCATTAACATGAGATACACTCCTCCCAGCTGTCACGTCCCTGGTATAATGTCTTCATTAACATGTGATACACCTCTCCCGGCTGTCACGTCCCTGGTATAATGTCTGCATTAACATGTGATACACTCCTCCCAGCTGTCACGTCCCTGGTATAATGTCTGCATTAACATGTGATACACCTCTCCCAGCTGCCACATCCCTGGTATAATGTCTGCATTAGCATGTGATACACACATCCCAGCTGTCACGTCCCTGGTATGATGTCTGCATTAACATGTAATACACTCCTCCCAGCTGTCACGTCCCTGTTATACTGTCTGCATTAACATGTGATACACTCCTCCCAGCTGCCACGTCCCTGGTATAATGTCTGCATTAACATGTGATACACTCCTCCCAGCTCTCACGTCCCTCGTATAATGTCTGCATTAACATGTGATACACTCCTCCCAGCTGTCACGTCCCTGGTATAATGTCTGCATTAACATGTGATACACCTCTCCCAGCTCTCACGTCCCTGGTATAATGTCTGCATTAACATGTGCTACACTCCTCCCAGCTGTGACGTCCCTGGTATAATGTCTGCATTAACATGTGATACACTCCTCCCAGCTGTCACGTACCTGGTATAATGTCCGCATTAACATGTGATACACTCCTCCCAGCTGTGACGTCCCTGGTATAATGTCTGCATTAACATGTGATACACTCCTCCCAGCTGTGACGTCCCTGGTATAATGTCTGCATTAACATGTGATACACTCCTCCCAGCTGTCACGTCCCTGGTATAATGTCTGCATTAACATGTGATACACTCCTCCCAGCTGTCACGTCCCTGATATAATGTCTGCATTAACATGTGATACACCTCTCCCAGCTCTCACGTCCCTGGTATAATGTCTGCATTAACATGTGATACACTCCTCCCAGCTGTCACGTCCCTGATATAATGTCTGCATTAACATGTGATACACCTCTCCCAGCTCTCACGTCCCTGGTATAATGTCTGCATTAACATGTGATACACTCCTCCCAGCTGTCACGTCCCTGGTATAATGTCTGCATTAACATGTGATACACTACACCCAGCTGTCACGTCCCTGATATAATGTCTGCATTAACATGTGATACACCTCTCCCAGCTCTCGCGTCCCTGGTATAATGTCTGCATTAACATGTGATACACTCCTCCCAGCTGTGACGTCCCTGGTATAATGTCTGCATTAACATGTGATACACTCCTCCCAGCTGTCATGTCCCTGGTATAATGTCTGCATTAACATGTGATACACTCCTCCCAGCTGTCACGTCCCTGGTATAATGTCTGCATTAACATGTGATACACTCCTCCCAGCTGTCACGTCCCTGGTATAATGTCTGCATTAACATGTGATACACTCCTCCCAGCTGTCACGTCCCTGGTATAATGTCTGCATTAACATGTGATACACTCCTCCCAGCTGTCACGTCCCTGGTATAATGTCTGCATCAACATGTGATACACTCCTCCCAGCTGTCACGTCCCTGGTATAATGTCTGCATTAACATGTGATACACTCCTCCCAGCTGTCACGTCCCTGGTATAATGTCTGCATTAACATGTGATACACTCCTCCCAGCTGTCACGTCCCTGATATAATGTCTGCATTAACATGTGATACACCTCTCCCAGCTGTCACGTCCCTCGTATAATGTCTGCATTAACACGTGATACACTCCTCCCAGCTGTTACGTCCCTGATATAATGTCTGCATTAACATGTGATACACTCCTCCCAGCTGTCACGTCCCTGTTATAATGTCTGCATTAACATGTGATACACCTCTCCCAGCTGTCACGTCCCGGGTATAATGTCTGCATTAACATGTGATACACCTCTCCCAGCTGTCACGTCCCTGGTATAATGTCTGCATTAACATGTGATACACTCCTCCCAGCTGTCACGTCCCTGGTATAATGTCTGCATTAACATGTGATAGACTCCTCCCAGCTGTCACGTCCCTGGTATAATGTCTGCATTAACATGTGATACACTCCTCCCAGCTCTCACGTCCCTGGTATAATGTCTGCATTAACATGTGATACACCTCTCCCAGCTGTCACGTCCCTGGTATAATGTCTGCATTAACATGTGATACACTCCTCCCAGCTGTCACGTCCCTGGTATAATGTCTGCATTAACATGTGATACACTCCTCCCAGCTGTCACGTCCCTGGTATAATGTCTGCATTAACATGTGATACACTCCTCCCAGCTGTCACGTCCCTGGTATAATGTCTGCATTAACATGTGATACACTCCTCCCAGCTGTCACGTCCCTGGTATAATGTCTGCATTAACATGTGATAGACTCCTCCCAGCTGTCACGTCCCTGGTATAATGTCAGCATTAACATGTGATACACTCCTCCCAGCTCTCACGTCCCTGGTATAATGTCTGCATTAACATGTGATACACTCCTCCCAGCTGTCACGTCCCTGGTATAATGTCTGCATTAACATGTGATACACTCCTCCCAGCTGTCACGTCCCTGATATAATGTCTGCATTAACATGTGATACACTCCTCCCAGCTGTCACGTCCCTGGTATAATGTCTGCATTAACATGAGATACACTCCTCCCAGCTGTCACGTCCCTGGTATAATGTCTTCATTAACATGTGATACACCTCTCCCGGCTGTCACGTCCCTGGTATAATGTCTGCATTAACATGTGATACACTCCTCCCAGCTGTCACGTCCCTGGTATAATGTCTGCATTAACATGTGATACACCTCTCCCAGCTGCCACATCCCTGGTATAATGTCTGCATTAACATGTGATACACACATCCCAGCTGTCACGTCCCTGGTATGATGTCTGAATTAACATGTAATACACTCCTCCCAGCTGTCACGTCCCTGTTATACTGTCTGCATTAACATGTGATACACTCATCCCAGCTGTCACGTCCCTGGTATAATGTTTGCATTAACATGTGATACACTCCTCCCAGCTGCCACGTCCCTGGTATAATGTCTGCATTAACATGTGATACACTCCTCCCAGCTGTCACGTCCCTGTTATAATGTCTGCATTAACATGTGATACACTCCTCCCAGCTGTCACGTCCCTGGTATAATGTTTGCATTAACACGTGATACACTCCTCCCAGCTGTCACGTCCCTGATATAATGTCTGCATTAACATGTGATACACCTCTCCCAGCTGTCACGTCCCTGGTATAATGTCTGCATTAACATGTGATACACTCCTCCCAGCTGTCACGTCCCTGGTATAATGTCTGCATTAACATGTGATACACTCCTCCCAGCTGTCACGTCCCTGGTATAATGTCTGCATTAACATGTGATACACTCCTCCCAGCTGTCACGTTCCTGGTATAATGTCTGCATTAACATGTGGTACACCCCTCCCAGCTGTCACGTCCATGTTATAATGTCTGCATTAACATGTGATACACTCCTCCCAGCTGTCACGTCCCTGGTATAATGTCTGCATTAACATGTGATACACTCCTCCCAGCTGTCACGTCCCTGGTATAATGTCTGCATTAACATGTGATACACTCCTCCCAGCTGTCACGTCCCTGGTATAATGTCTGCATTAACATGTGATACACCTCTCCCAGCTGTCACGTCCCTGGTATAATGTCTTCATTAACATGTGATACACCTCTCCCGGCTGTCACGTCCCTGGTATAATGTCTGCATTAACATGTGATACACTCCTCCCAGCTGTCACGTCCCTGGTATAATGTCTGCATTAACATGTGATACACTCCTCCCAGCTGTCACGTTCCTGGTATAATGTCTGCATTAACATGTGGTACACCCCTCCCAGCTGTCACGTCCATGTTATAATGTCTGCATTAACATGTGATACACTCCTCCCAGCTGTCACGTCCCTGTTATACTGTCTGCATTAACATGTGATACACTCATCCCAGCTGTCACGTCCCTGGTATAATGTCTTCATTAACATGTGATACACCTCTCCCGGCTGTCACGTCCCTGGTATAATGTCTGCATTAACATGTGATACACTCCTCCCAGCTGTCACGTCCCTGGTATAATGTCTGCATTAACATGTGATACACCTCTCCCAGCTGCCACATCCCTGGTATAATGTCTGCATTAACATGTGATACACACATCCCAGCTGTCACGTCCCTGGTATAATGTCTGCATTAACATGTGATACACCTCTCCCAGCTGCCACATCCCTGGTATAATGTCTGCATTAACATGTGATACACTCCTCCCAGCTGTCACGTCCCTGGTATAATGTCTGCATTAACATGTGATAGACTCCTCCCAGCTGTCACGTCCCTGGTATAATGTCAGCATTAACATGTGATACACTCCTCCCAGCTCTCACGTCCCTGGTATAATGTCTGCATTAACATGTGATACACTCCTCCCAGCTGTCACGTCCCTGGTATAATGTCTGCATTAACATGTGATACACTCCTCCCAGCTGTCACGTCCCTGATATAATGTCTGCATTAACATGTGATACACTCCTCCCAGCTGTCACGTCCCTGGT
Organism: Siphonodentalium dalli; assembly: GCA_032622095.1. Lineage (NCBI taxonomy): Eukaryota > Metazoa > Mollusca > Scaphopoda > Gadilida > Siphonodentaliidae > Siphonodentalium > Siphonodentalium dalli. Next base: position 19,416,350 of record CP136063.1, on the reverse strand, counting down.
ATAATGTCTGCATTAACATGAGATACACTCCTCCCAGCTGTCACGTCCCTGGTATAATGTCTTCATTAACATGTGATACACCTCTCCCGGCTGTCACGTCCCTGGTATAATGTCTGCATTAACATGTGATACACTCCTCCCAGCTGTCACGTCCCTGGTATAATGTCTGCATTAACATGTGATACACCTCTCCCAGCTGCCACATCCCTGGTATAATGTCTGCATTAACATGTGATACACACATCCCAGCTGTCACGTCCCTGGTATGATGTCTGCATTAACATGTAATACACTCCTCCCAGCTGTCACGTCCCTGTTATACTGTCTGCATTAACATGTGATACACTCATCCCAGCTGTCACGTCCCTGGTATAATGTTTGCATTAACATGTGATACACTCCTCCCAGCTGCCACGTCCCTGGTATAATGTCTGCATTAACATGTGATACACTCCTCCCAGCTGTCACGTCCCTGTTATAATGTCTGCATTAACATGTGATACACTCCTCCCAGCTGTCACGTCCCTGGTATAATGTTTGCATTAACACGTGATACACTCCTCCCAGCTGTCACGTCCCTGATATAATGTCTGCATTAACATGTGATACACCTCTCCCAGCTGTCACGTCCCTGGTATAATGTCTGCATTAACATGTGATACACTCCTCCCAGCTGTCACGTCCCTGGTATAATGTCTGCATTAACATGTGATACACTCCTCCCAGCTGTCACGTCCCTGGTATAATGTCTGCATTAACATGTGATACACTCCTCCCAGCTGTCACGTTCCTGGTATAATGTCTGCATTAACATGTGGTACACCCCTCCCAGCTGTCACGTCCATGTTATAATGTCTGCATTAACATGTGATACACTCCTCCCAGCTGTCACGTACCTGGTATAATGTCTGCATTAACATGTGATACACTCCTCCCAGCTGTCACGTCCCTGGTATAATGTCTGCAGTAACATGTGATACACTCCTCCGAGCTGCCACGTCCCTGGTATAATGTCTGCATTAACATGTGATACACTCCTCCCAGCTGTCACGTCCGTGTTATAATGTCTGCATTAACATGTGATACACTCATCCTAGCTCTCACGTCCCTGGTATAATGTCTGCATTAACATGTGATACACTCCTCCCAGCTGTCACGTCCCTGGTATAATGTCTGCATTAACATGTGATACACTACTCCCAGCTGTCACGTCCCTGGTATAATGTCTGCATTAACATGTGATACACCTCTCCCAGCTGTCACGTCCCTGGTATAATGTATGCATTAACATGTGATACACTCCCCTCAGCTGTCACGTCCCTGGTATAATGTCTGCATTATCATGTAATACACCTCTCCCAGCTGTCACGTCCCAGGTATAATGTCTGCACTAACATGTGATACACTCCTCCCAGCTGTCACGTCCCTGGTATATTGTCTGCATTAACATGTGATACACCTCTCCCAGCTGTCACGTCCCTGGTATAATGTCTTCATTAACATGTGATACACTCCTCCCAGCTGTCACGTCCCTGGTATAATGTCTGCATTAACATGTGATACACTCCTCCCAGCTGTCACGTCCCTGGTATAATGTCTGCATTAACATGTGATACACCTCTCCCAGCTGCCACGTCCCTGGTATAATGTCTGCATTAACATGTGATACACCTCTCCCAGCTGTCACGTCCCTGGTATAATGTCTGCATTAACATGTGATACACTCCTCTCAGCTGTCACGTCCCTGGTATAATGTCTGCATTAACATGTGATACACTCCTCCCAGCTGTCACGTCCCTGGTATAATGTCTGCATTAACATGTGATACACTCCTCCCAGCTGTCATGTCCCTGGTATAATGACTGCATTAACATGTGATACACCTCTCCCAGCTGTCACGTCCCTGGTATAATGTCTGCATTAACATGTGATACACCTCTCCCAGCTGCCACGACCCTGGTATAATGTCTGCATTAACATGTGATACACCTCTCCCAGCTGCCACGTCCCTGGTATAATGTCTGCACTATCACGAACCATTTCTAGGTTAGGAGACCCATGTCGATATAGTTTGAATGAGAGGCTGACACATACATAAAATATCGGTGTTGACATTGAGGGTTCTCATGGGAGATTTAGTGTGAGTCTCGTTATTAAGCTTTAGTGCCTGGTTACTCCCCGGCGAGGAGGTTACTCGTGACAATGATGCCCAGATGGCGCGTACATGCCCATAACAACTCACTGGTGGAAACGTTCGATTCTGTAGAATTACTATTGGCAAATGGTCACGTTTATGGGTGGTCTCATTCGATTATGTGGGATTATTATTGGTCGCACTCGATTATGTATGATTATTATTGAATCTCACTTGTGGTTGCCTCAATTATCTATGATTATTATTGAATCTCACTTGTGGTTGCACTCGATTATGTATGATTATTATTGACGCATTCGATTCTGTATGAGTATTATTGAATCACACTTGTGGTTTATTATTGGTTTTATCACGCCCTCCAGGTGTATACTAATGTAGAAAGTATTGATACACATGGGCGCGGAGGGGTTTTATTTATAGATATGGGGTTTTTTGGACGCATTAAAAGTTGTAGTGCGTCCCCGAGTCCGGTTGTTTTGGGACGCATTAAAAGTTGTAGTGCAACACCGAGTCCGGTAAAATTTGTAGTTGTTATGTCAATAATGTTGATTTTTGGTTTGTGATAATATATGCCAAACAATAATATGTAAGTCTTCTATGACTCTTTATTATTCCGATCATAGTAATTTCCTATCGTCAAGCGATTAGTTAAACATTTGCCGATCGTTATAGCCCTCTCGTTCTGGCATCGATGCGTGCTTGTCGCTGTGTCAATGCAACAGGTATTATACGCGACGTATTGTGTGTCAGTATTTCAAATTTTTATTTAGGATTTCTCATTTTTTTTTATTTTAACAAACCCCTACTTTTATCAGCAATCACACTGCATACACACATACATACATTTAGATATTATGAAGTACATAGTTGTTATCTATGTCCATTTATTTTACAATGAGGCCATTTTAGTTGGAATATATTTTATTTATGCTTAATAATACGATCTTGAGGGCGTTACCATTTCTGACTATGGTTTTATTGTTCTATTATGCATCTATTGGCCTAACATTTTTTTACAATTTTAATAATTTTTTCTTGTATTCTTTAACAATTTTATAATTTCACCCATACAGAGCCCCAGACAAACATGAGCAGACGACACTCTTATATATGCTTTTATATATGTGTGGGGCTCCCTGCAGGGTAATGGATGTTTTTTTATTTTATGTCCTAAAAAATTTAAGAAACATTTATTTTAAAAAAATGATAAAAATTTGTTAGGCCAATGCATTCTCTTATATATGCGAGGCGACATATGGTCGACTCGCATATATAAGAGAATGAATTGGCACATGGTAAAAAAAATCCCGACTTCCGACTGGATTTGATATGGCGGTTCACATATGTATGCATTCGGCCATTTAAGCCAACGGATAACGGCGCTATCAGTGTTATAGTGGGGCAAGACGTACACGCTCGCATGGTTCCCACTGATTTAACACGAGGTGCTGTCGCGTCAAGACTAGTGCTATATAGCAACCATAGACCAAGTCTTCTTAAGATATCCGTTGGGTTAATGCTCTTTTGGACAGAGCCCCGTCCCGTTACTCTTCAACAGACATTCATTGAAAAGACGTACCATATTACACGCGGAGGCCGGACTTTCACGTGAACTGATGCATGTGATTAATCATCTGCCATGTCTGCAATTAATTTGCCTTCAAATCGATATATGTGACCCGCCATATCAAATCCAGACGGAAGTCGGGATTTTTTTTACCCTGTGCCAATGCATTCTCTTATATATGCGAGTCGACCATAGGTCGCCTCGCATATATAATAGAATGCATTGGCTTAACAATTTTTTATCATGTTTTTTAAATAAATGTTTCTTAGAATTTTTAGGACATAAAATAAAAAAACATCCATTGCCCTGCAGGGAGCACCACACATATATAGAAGCACATAGAAGAGTGTCGTCTGCTCATGTTTGTCTGGGGCTCTGTATGGGTGCAATTATAAAATTGTTAAAGAATACAAGAACAAATTATTAAAATTGTAAAAAATTGTTAGGCCAATGCATTCTCTTATATATGCAAGGCGACCTATGGTCGACTCGCATATATAAGAGAATGCATTGGCACAGGGTAAAAAATATCCCGACTTCCGACTGGATTTGATATGGCGGGTCACATATCATTTACTGTGGGTTCGCGCTACCACTTGCCAAATTTGCCAATGGCAAAAATAATTCACATTTGGCAAAAAATATTTAAATTTGGCAAACAAAATTTCAAGTCACTTTTTAGTAGATCGCCTCGCCAAGATTTGGCAGCGATGTTGCGCGGTATGACACCGCTAAAGTGACGGGCATTTTTATAACAGTGTACACTCCACAACTGATGTATTGCTTACATAACCTGTGGTCGTGGTTATATTAGAAGAAATATTCCGACAATGTATCACGCCAACTTCGCCCTTTGAAAAATATTCACAACGAATAATCATATTAATGTCAGAAAGACTCAGTACATTGATCAGAATAATACGTCATGTTGTAATTTATCTTGCAATTACAAGAATAACTTTTAGTTCGAAATCCATGATATCTTTAAATAAATTGAATTTCCCAGTCAATATACGAATTAAAACGTGGCTTATAGAACTGTGTAGACATACCTATCGCATTTAGCGACATCGCGTGGTAGCTTTGTTATTTGTTGGAGACCTCGGTGACAGTGACTGACGTGAATAACAAACACCACACCGCGGTGAGCATGTGTCACGAACATCGACACTACTAAACGTATATCATCCCGCGAACATCACCACAACTAAACGTATATCATGAACATCGGGTCAACTGACATATATCATGCAGTGAACATCGGGTCAACTGACATATAACATGCAGTGAACATCGGGTCAACTGACATATATCATGCCGTTAACCAAACTCCATGCAGCGCCCTCTACGTTATCACTGCGATAGATCACTGCCACTATGATGGTACTTTGCGAACCGATACATCTAGTTTTACATATCGTCGGAACTATATTTAGTCACCTATTATCTTTTTTTGGCCACCAACAGTTTGCAATAATGGTAATTCTTTCGGTGCTGATAAGAACAATATGAACTGACCCAGACATCGACAATTTTAATCCTAAAACATAAGAACTAAGAATAAGTAAGAAATTATTACCACATGTCCTTATCTCAGCGGAGCGATGGGAGATAACTCTGTCTGGAGTTTGGCCGTTAACATGGGCACAACTAACGTATATCATGCCGTGAACATTCGCAGTATACACGCCACTCTAAATTCGGTTGGGTAAGATTTTAGCCCTACACCACAGTAATCGGGTGTTGGGCAGGTTTAGTAAAATATCTTCAGTTAAATGTACCCAATAGGCTACATATAGTGATAATACACCATGCATTAATAGTAAGGGCGGTCACTCTGGCCCACCCCCTGGCTCGTGGTGACAAGAGTGACCACTAGCCCAAGGTGGGCCAGAGTGACCACGAGCCCAGGGTGAGCCAGTGTCAATGAGTTTCACAAACCAGAAATCTATTTTGACAGAAAAGTAACACAGTTCGCGAACATTTCGAGTTCTCGGCTTCTAAGGACAGTGTGGTATGCGACGGGCGTTCCCCTTCATTGTACACATTGACTTTAGAAGATTAACCGAGAAATAGGGACGTTCACGAAATGTGTTACTTTACCAGAGCACTTTTAACAAAACCGAAATTCTTCGAATCTATATTCGAAGACGGTAGCGTTGTGAAATGTACAATCTTATGTAAGAGTCATCTTTAACAGAATTTTAGTGGCCCTTAAAATGGTCGTTTTTATGTTCTATTACATGATAACTGGATAAGGTGTCTTGATGAATTTTAATTCCGCCTCATTCCCATTCAACCGAACAAACCTATTCCCTCGATGAGTGGTGGACTCATAATACCTTTCGGTACGTTCACAGCTTCCACTGGAAATATTTCGTATCTGTGTTGCTCCTTCTGTGACCAGTGCCAGATCTTCCTCTATCGAAGAGTTAACGCTGCATGCAACAACAGTTCTGTTGTACTGATACAGACAACATCACATGTGTAATATGGCACGAACGCAATATTGTTTGAAACCCACAGCGTAGAGATAGCATGCAGTGAACAGTTGAAAACACTTCGCATCTGTACCACGGTAAATGATATATCGCTATGAAGGTGCGGACATGTCAGATGATGAATCCGACACATATGTGCACGTGAATGCCCGGGCTACACATGTAGATATAGTCTTTCCAATGAAATTATGTTATAGAAGAGTAACGGGGCTGCATGGACTCTGTCCAAAATGTCAACCCAACCGATATCCCAAAATGTTGTGGACCGAGAAGACGTGGTCTCGGATCCACGTGGTAGCCGACACTAGATTTAATGATCTCCCAGCGGCACGCATCGCTCATGTATGTGGCACAATAATTAATTTGTATCTGATATATGTATGCTCATGTTTACAACAGCATAAACACTGTAATTTAGCATCGTGTTCGGCTTAATTGTTCTTTAAAACCGTATGTTGAAAATATAGATTTATAGCTCTACAACTACCATGGAATATCATTTAGTGATTGAAAAATTGACAAAATAATGTACGCCCCTCTACAACCTCGAAACTATATGAAATAAATGCACTTAAATCTCAAAATAGCGTGATTCTGGTAGCACTTTTCGTTATAAACATGTTACTTTATAAAATAAAATCTGAATAAAAAGTAAAACACATTTGGTACAGTTTAACCTGAAACCCTGGAGACCAATAGTTAACTTACATAATATGTTGTTGTTGTTGTTGTTGTTGTGGTTATTCCGAATGGAACCATGAACATATATGATGTATTCCCACTACATAAAGAGCGACAATGCACATTAACCGCCAACCCAGGAGATGACCCCCACCCCCAATAAATTGATATAACCACCGTTCTGGGCATACTAAAGATTATCTCATATATCGATATAAGTGAAACGATGTTATACTTATGAATTGTAAAATAATAATGTGGGGCGAGAGACCATTTATGGGTTGTAAAACTTGTGTCTCAATCCCATTGCCTTGTGGTGAATACAATATGTTTACACTAAAAAAAGAACCCTGCACATATATTTAAGTGTTCGGAAAACCACCAGTTTGATCATGGATAGCAGTTAAATATAAACCAGGCGCCAGTGTTCTTGTTTTTGTTCGGATTCTAGGTGAGAAGGAATAACAGTATATGTGTCCCCATGATGTGTGATATTACTCTACGCGATATGGCTTTGAAAGGATAATCAATGGGTGTAACCTAATTTGGTGGAAGAACTAGATACTTAGCAAACTAAATTGGTGAAAATTGCCTGGAATAATTATATGTCTATTGGGATAGCGTACTGCTGGTATGCTATGGCACCATGATATTTAAATTGAGACTACCTCGCCAAATACTCATCAGTGTAACACAGTATGGGTTCGTAAGTCGATTACAATTAGTATTCAGGTCATGTGCGTTTCATTTCATAAAATATTTACACTCATACATGCATACGCACTATGGAGTTCGATTGGTAGACGTCGGTTGGTTGAAATCACGACACATGACGTCGCGCGCTACAGTTTAATTGTATCCGGTGAGTGGTGTAACAGTTGTACGCATCTGAATACGTGGACGTGGTAGCCCAGTTGTTAGAATGTCGGACTTGTAATGGTGTTAATGCACCGGCGTGAGTTCGCGCCCAGCCGGCGTACTATCGTCCCCACAACAGTGGCTTTGCCGGATTGAGCGGGGGGGGGGTGCTATATATAGTCTGTTTCAATTTCGTTGTGACACTTGTACTGTGCTGGCTTCGTCGTATCTATACGAGAAATAGGTACCTGGTTGTTGGGTATCCGTAAGCCGCTCTGTAAAATGGCAGCAGGCACAAGACTCACCCGACGTGTGTTAATTACTGAGACGAAGATAACGGCTAGAAATAAATATGTCTTCTATCAGCTTCTGTAACGCTTGTCCTGCTCTGCCCCAAGACTTTCTACATGGGACAAAAACATACCCCCTTAACTTTCTGCTCACGTTCCTTGCCATATATGACTGTTAGGACCCAACGACTAGTCATTCGACACTTCAGTTGGTTATGACCGACGTAATGTTATTTTGCGAGGCTGGCCATACGGACGCTTTAGCTGATGGTATTCGCATCAGTGGGCATTAGGTGACGTTTACTGTCATGACGCGGTACACACGCCCACACATATGTGGGCATTATATGTCGTTTACTGCCATGACGCGGTGACATATCCCACGCATCAGTGGGCATTATGTGACGTTTACTGTCATGACGCGGTACACACGCCCACACATATGTGGGCATTATATGTCGTTTACTGCCATGACGCGGTGACATACCCCACGCATCAGTGGGCATTAGGTGACGTTTACTGTCATGACGCGGTACACACGCCCACACATATGTGGGCATTATATGTCGTTTACTGCCATGACGCGGTGACATACCCCACGCATCAGTGGGCATTAGGTGACGTTTACTGTCATGACGCGGTACACACGCCCACACATATGTGGACATTATATGTCGTTTACTGCCATGACGCGGTGACATACCCCACGCATCAGTGGGCATTAGGTGACGTTTACTGTCATGACGCGGTACACACGCCCACACATATGTGGGCATTATATGTCGTTTACTGCCATGACGCGGTGACATACCCCACGCATCAGTGGGCATTAGGTGACGTTTACTGTCATGACGCGGTACACACGCCCACACATATGTGGGCATTATATGTCGTTTACTATCATGACGCGGTGACATACCCCACGCATCAGTGGGCATTAGGTGACGTTTACTGTCATGACGCGGTACACACGCCCACAGATATGTGGGCATTATATGTCGTTTACTATCATGACGCGGTGACATACCCCACGCAACAGTGGGCATTAGGTGACGTTTACTGTCATGACGCGGTACACACGCCCACACATATGTGGGCATTATATGTCGTTTACTATCATGACGCGGTGACATACCCCACGCATCAGTGGGCATTAGGTGACGTTTACTGTCATGACGCGGTACACACGCCCACACATATGTGGGCATTATATGTCGTTTACTATCATGACGCGGTGACATACCCCACGCATCAGTGGGCATTAGGTGACGTTTACTGTCATGACGCGGTACACACGCCCACAGATATGTGGGCATTATATGTCGTTTACTATCATGACGCGGTGACATACCCCACGCAACAGTGGGCATTAGGTGACGTTTACTGTCATGACGCGGTACACACGCCCACACATATGTGGGCATTATATGTCGTTTACTATCATGACGCGGTGACATACCCCACGCATCAGTGGGCATTAGGTGACGTTTACTGTCATGACCCGGTACACACGCCCACACATATGTGGGCATTATATGTCGTTTACTATCATGACGCGGTGACATACCCCACGCATCAGTGGGCATTAGGTGACGTTTACTGTCATGACGCGGTACACACGCCCACACATATGTGGGCATTAGATGTCGTTTACTGTCATGACGCGGTGACATACCTCATGCATCAGTGGGCATTATGTGACGTTTACTGTCATGACGCGGTACACACGCCCACACATGTGGGCATTATATGTCGCTTACTGTCATGACGCGGTGACATACCCCACGCATTAGTGGGCGTTTACTGTCATGACCAGTATGACCCACCTGATTTAAACATACTTTGTCGGTGCCGCCTAACCGGGTCTAAGCTAGTGGGGTTTAGTGTTGGTTAGTGGTTGTTCCGTGGCTACCGGCTTCGGCGAGATGAGCAAGAAATCAAAATACCCGGTTACCAGGCGGATAACACTTGGATCATCAGGGCGGTATAGTATGGTTTTTGGCACTCCGTTAGGGCGGTATAGTATGGTTATTGACACTCCATCAGGGCGGTATAGTATCGACACTCCATCAGGGCGGTATAGTATAGTTATTGACACTCCATTAGGGCGGTATAGTATGGTTATTGGCTAAATCCATCAGGGCGGTATAGTATGGTTATTGGCTAAATCCATCAGGGCGGTATAGTATGGTTATTGGCTAAATCCATCAGGGCGGTATAGTATGGTTATTGGCACTCCATCAGGACGGTATAGTCTGGTTATTGGCACTCCTTCAATACAATAGGAATACAGTGGCGACTTGGTTTCAAATATGCGATTGATTTGGGGAGATTGGCATTAAATATATCGACACATGAAGTTTTTGTGTACAAAAGTTAAGCTTTTTTTATCGATTATTATTGATTTGGAAATGGACGATATATTATTCTCCTGTGCTATCGACGTGCCCATTAGCCGGGACTCTTATGATTTTTGTGTTTAGCGTCTGTTTTCGGAACAGTTTATCCTAGAATTGTGTATCATTGGAAAATATAGCTTTAACACGATGAAGAGCGTTTAGTATCAGAAGATATATGGTAAAATTAGTATCAGCTCAGAAGATATATGGTAAAATTAGTATCAGCTCAGAAGATATATGGTAAAATTAGTATCAGCTCAGAAGATATGTGGTAAAATTAGTATCAGCTCAGAAGATATATGGTAAAATTAGTATCAGCTCAGAAGATATGTGGTAAAATTAGTATCAGCTCAGAAGATATGTGGTAAAATTAGTATCAGCTCAGAAGATATTTGGTAAAATTAGTATCAGCTCAGAAGATATGTGGTAAAATTAGTATCAGCTCAGAAGATATATGGTAAAATTAGTATCAGCTCAGAAGATATATGGTAAAATTAGTATCAGCTCAGAAGATATATGGTAAAATTAGTATCAGCTCAGAAGATATGTGGTAAAATTAGTATCAGCTCAGAAGATATATGGTAAAATTAGTATCAGCTCAGAAGATATGTGGTAAAATTAGTATCAGCTCAGAAGATATATGGTAAAATTAGTATCAGCTCAGAAGATATATGGTAAAATTGGCACACATGATATTTGACACGGGGATTGTCATGTTATAGGTGTCGATGACCTCAGATGACTTACGTGGACACTAATAATTGAAGTATCAATTTAAAAGATAGATGTAACTCTATCCGGAAACTTTCATGCAATAAGTCCCATGGGGTCGTATTCACCAAGTGTGTTTATTTTATAAACCAGGTAGTTTATTTGGTAGCGGCTGAACGCACCAGGTAACTTCCCTTTTGCGTTAACGACACACGGTGTCGATGATGTGATTGAACCAATCTATCAGATTTGCCTTTTGTATTTGTCAATATATTATATAAATCACGAGTACTAACCGGCCATAATCAGCATGTATAGCGGTATACATTATGCTTATATTTTTATAGAGGCTCTGCAGAATTAGTTTTGGTGACATAATTGAGATTTTCGAAATGGCACAACGTGAGGAAGAGGAAAAACCAAGATAAAATGTCAGTATATAGTAAAATCAGTGACGTGGCTGTAGGGTCTCATTTGGTGGGGTGCCTACCTTAATAAGTCCAACTGTTCCACCCTTCAACCAGACCAAACACGTTTGCGTAATTCATTTGCACCCTGTGGTCACCAGCCGGGGGGGGTCAAGGTAACCTACTGGGCGAACCATTATTCTGTCCAATATGGTAATGTTTTAAGCGGCCGCAGCGAGCGACTATCTTAAAGACACACCGGACCGTCCACGGTTCGGTGTGTGAGAACATTTAAAAATCGGCACACGAAATTCGCAAAATCCTAGCATCTAGACTGGCCTCGATCTTAATTTCCAAGCGTTTAAATTTCCAACCTGACATCCCCTTACGATTGAACAATTTCGAATAATTAGCCGTTTGTGACTGGTCACCGAGGAGGAACCAGGACTCAAACTTCCTTGGCAATTTCCGTCATGACCCCCAGTATTGCAGATATATATTACGGTTGGCGGGTACGGGGTTTTGTCACTTTCTAAGTTTCTTGTGATAGTACGTCGAGTGATAGCGGTTTTGAATCAATTACAGTAGAATAGTGTTGAGCCGAGTTTCTCAAGTCTGCGGGGAACACGGCTCGCGAGTAATCGCCATAGAAGCGGTTTGTACGGTGTATATGTTATTTGGTGGATGTGACGTATCTAGCGAAAATAGCGAGGGGCAACACAAAGACAGTTCGTAGCTTAGTCGACTTGTTGATCTGTGATACCCATATACCCTGTGCCAGTGCATTCTCTTATATATGCGAGTCGACCATATGTCGCCTCGCATATATAAGAGAATGCATTGGCCTAACAATTTTTCATCATTTGTTATTATTTTACAATTTTTTACAAATTTAATAATTTTTTACTATTCTTCCACTTTTCATAAAAAATTAACACACATGGAGCCTCACACAGATGGAAGCATGCACTACAGAGTGTCATAATGGGATAATTAATTTTTTTTTTGAAAAATGTAAGAAAAAGCAAAAATTAATATAGAATAAAGACCAATTGATAAAAAAAATTATACAAAATTGTTTGGCCAATGCATTCTCTTATATATGCGAGTCGACCTATGGTCGACTCTCATATATAAGATAATGTATTGGCACAGGGTCTTATTACATATATGGGTGTATATGTCGACTTGTTGATCTGTGATATTCCACAATCCCCCGTGACCTGCTCGTGATAATACATCTACTAATTCGATCCCAGAGAAAACATAAACCAGACCGTGATCGTGCATTACATCACGAACTTTCTCGGGAGTCCCCGTTCTCGCGTGAATTATAGCGGGTTTCCTAATTGTAGGATATGGGGAGATAATTCGATTTCGAACAAAAATAATTAGCGGAGAGAAGTCGATCTGCCAAGCGGCACGAAATCAAACGATGCCGCTATATTCACTGCGTCGAATCTAACAACACACTGACACGAAATGCGATGATTCATCATAGTGCATGACCCTCGGAATTAATGTACGTTCCCTCGAGTTAAATTGTATAGTACATCTGCGAATGAGTTAGGGAAACATAGAGTTTATAAGAAAACCATAGTCAGAAATGGTAACGCCCTCAAGATCATATTATTAGACATAATTATATAACATTATATTGAAGCTTTACTGTCGTGATTGTGAAAACAAGGTGACGGATAAGTTGTCGATTATATGTGTATGTGTTTAGTGTAAGCATGGTGAGATAGCATGTGAAATCATTTTTTAAATCGGATGTGCCAAAATAAAGTAATGATAATTATTAAATATTGACACACCATACAGAGTACGTTTCTAATCACATTTACTCCATAAAGTCCTACGACATGGCCATATATGCCTGACAATATATATGTACACACTAAGATGTCTAATCCATATGCTTCACATATAGGTTTAATTGTCGATGTCTACTCGAATCAAAAACGATATAATAGATTAATCAAGTCCACTGGGGGCCACCGCTCCTGATAAATTCGTCCGAAATCGAATAATCGTCCAGTGCGGATCGATAAATGTTAAGTTGCTTTATCTGCAATGTTATACAAATTAGCGTGACGGCACTTAAAATGGTAAGTATTTTCTTATAAATCAAAATTATCCTTTCAAAATCGAATTGCGATTTTTCAATATGACCGTCTGTGTTGAATTTGATTTGCAGCGCTCGTGAAAGATTAAACAGTTTATCACTTCGTGTTCGACATTTTACCGTAAACTTCGGCGATAATTTTTGTTTTAGACCAGAGAAATTGGACATGCCAATGACCACAGTTTTGTGGTAAGTGTATTATCTCAGGGACACAACAATGCAAACATATACTTGAGAAATCTCAATATGTCGACAGGTGGCATGCACATTCAAAGACAACAACACGGTGGATCCAGTGCTAAATTCGTATGGCCCCAGTTCGAAAACGAGCAAAAATGATAAGCTCCAGTGCGCACCCACTATAAATAATTTCGATATTGCACATAAATTATCGAGAATCTAGTAAATTATAGGCGTTATAGCCGAGCATAATACTGACATATACGCCCACTCGAGGCCGATGCCAAACGAGTTACATAAATAAAATGTTATTATAAGTATAGTTACATAAATATATTAATGTCCAATGTTTGGTGATTCACACCGTTTATGTAGAAAGAGTTGGACCATGTTGCAGATGATATTACATGTTTTGGGTTCATCATTTCTCAAGATGATTAAGAATCTCTGTTGGTCAGCCATATTATTAAAGGTGTGAATATTGTCGCTTATTTCCGCAAATAAACGTTTTCTTAGATTGTTATAAATGGGGCATCGCGTAATGAAGTGTTCTTCGGTTTCTATGTATCTCTTATTTGCGAATTTGTTTCTTTGCAGAACAAATATAGATGTCACCATTGACAAGTGTATAGGGCGTTACGTGTCATATGGTAACATATTCGTTAACGTTATGATGCAACCCTGACAATTGGCATGATTGACCAGTGATTGTACGTCAACTTTATATGAAAACTGATTATTTCCGACAAACTAATCACAATGGTCGACATATTCAAAATGGCCGCCACTTTTACGAATGGCCGACAACTTATCATTTTGTGATATTTTATCCTTGTTTTAAAAGACTTACGAACCCCACATGACAATAATTCTTATCCGCAATATTGAAAATAATACCAAGACAATAACTGATTATTGTAGTAAAATGTAGCACATATTCCTTACGAACTCCACATGATAATAATTCTGATCCGCAATATTGAATATAATACCAAGACAATAAACTGATTAGTGTAGTAAAATGTAGCACATATTCCACTGGAAATGATGAGGTTGGGAAAAGATACACAGATTTGCATATTTATTGAATCCTGCGGACCAAGAGCCGCTTTTCATTATACATAATGGCTTTTTATAGAGGGGGGCGTTATTTTCGTAATAGATTTCTGAGATAAATTTCTGGGCATGGTATATTTTCTCTCGCCGGAAACGCACAGGAGCCTCGCGATTGCGCACTGGAGGATTATGCGATTTTGGACGGATTTAGTAGGAACGGTGCCCCCCTCCCACAAGCGAAACTTTCGCGTCGTCATCATACATTATGCATATTTTTTCATATACTTTCATGTCTATTACACAATCCTTCGCAAGGCTCTACCATGTTATTTCCCGTTATATAAATGATATAACCGAAAGCAATAGCGTGTAACATCCGTCCCTTTGCAGATGACACATCGGTTGAATTTTGTTGATTATTTCAGCAGCGTGAGTTGGATTTTCAGCGCATAACTGTCGAAAATCCAACTCTCGCTGCTGCAATAATAAACAAAGATATTGATACTATTGTTGAATGGTCAAAAAAGTGTCTAGTAAAGTTTAACCGCAAATTTACCGGGGGGGGGGGGGGGTCGGAAAACATTTTCAGTCACGTATGCTGATTTTTCTTTCGACCCTTGATGGGACCCACCCATCCCCGCGTCCAAACTTGTTTCCGTTTTCGGCAGTGTATTTCCCCACCATATTTTTTGGACACCACTCCTTTTAACACTAAAACAGATATTTGCGGGGGGGATTTCACTGTAAACAGCTGTATATGAATTTATTTGCATACTATTTGTCACGGATGTTAACATTGACATGTAAATAGGAACGAGTAATTTTGGGTTCATGCGGCCATCTTCGATTTCAAAATTCAATCCATTAGCATGGGCTACAGGCTATACTGTTTGTCTGATCATCATGACATTTGTCATGTAGTAAATATTGACATTATAAGGTGTTATAAGCCAAACGCATTGCATAAACAGTCAAAAAGACTTGCCGGAAAAAAAAATTTGAGTTGCGGAAAAAAACTGTTTGTATGTGCCATCGAACACCCGCCCACCCCGGCATACGTGCCCGGAAAAAAATCCCCCCCCCCTGAATTTACCAGATATTCTTTCGCAGGCATGGCGATTATAATGAAATTGAATTTATGACTGGAGTCATCAATTCATTTTCATTATAATTACCATGTTGTTTGCATCGTCCATAAAGTAAATCAGTGTATTTTGCCCTAATCCATGGCTCAAATTAATTCAATTGTTGCATACAAGGATATGGTCCCATAAACGGTCGGATTTAGTGTACAGTACCCCTTTAACGCTGGTCGTCCAAAGATAGCTAAATTTTATTACCAACATTATTATCGTTAATCTCAAGTTGATCATACTAGGATTAGATTGGGGTGCAGTAACCTGAATCAGTCACCGATGTGTCCTTGTGACGGTTTCATAATTGAAACTGCATATATCCTTTTCTTTTAAAGATGGATTATCTCTTTAAATAACAAATTTTAAATAGTTGGGTGGGTATACAATAATAAATATGAACTGAAGACCCCTGTCCAGAAAGGCTTCTATCAATTAATATTGATTTTATTTCGAATATTTTATTTGTCTATGTTTAGAACAGACCATTCGGGTGATACCATAACGATAGAGAGCATTAGGTTGTTCCTATGGCTACGCACCGAACGTCAAATGTCCCAGTTTGATTTGTTGTATTGTTTTTTCCATAGTTATAAGCGATAATGAGTATAATTAATGTTTATTTGTGGCAAAATTACACCATAATATTTCTGGTCTCTGTTAACAGTAACCACTATTGTTCGTTAGCTAGACAACCACACCTTTTTAGACCAGAAAATATTCGAAATAAAATGACTATTAATCGATAGAAGCATTTCTGGACAGGAGTCTTCGATTCAGATCTAATATTTTATACCACGGTAACTATATAATACATGTTTACAAAGAGATAATCCACCTTTACAAGAATCCCTTATCTAGCTATCTTTGATGGTGAATTTTTGCTAATTTTGTTATGATGCTAATGTGATCCTGCTTATTTAGCATGCCTAATATGACTTGCACCATTTGGGAAAGTGGATTGAGTAATGTTTAAGATGGTAGATTTAGTGGAGTTGATAGAACAAAAAAATCGCAAATGGGCAAGTATTTGTATGATGAAATTGAAAAACTTTTTTGCGTCGGTTGACCACCATTGTAACACATTGCGTGGATGGGGGAGTAATCCGTACGATTCTATTTTAATGTCCCTGTGTTCCGATTAGAATGCATAGCACAATGTGCCGAAATCGGACGGCGTCTTATCTCTTTCATGACGAACTTCCTGATTTTTTTTGTGGCGAAGACCCTGTGCCAGTGCAATCTCTTATATATAAGAGGATAGGGCGCCTCGCATATATAAGTTTTTGCATTGGCCTGACAATATTTACCTTGATCTTGTAAGCCAGTGAAGTTTCTTATTTATGCGAGACTCCCTATTGGATATTTAATGCTGCAACAGTGCAGCTCCCACCATGTACGTCATTATTCCACACATTGTACAACGAAGTGTGTTCACACTTAGTCGAATTAAATAAAATTTTAATTGATAAAAGCTAAGGTTTAGTTGGTTAATACGTCGTCTCTTTTGGGGGGAGGGCAAATAATATAGCCACCCGGTGGCGCCACACAATTACAAATATTACACTTGAGGCGCCACACAAACACAAATATGACATTATTCAGCGCTCCTCTTATTGACATTCGTTCGAAATTCCTTTAGCAACGTCATTATGCCACACGTATCCATGGAGAATCACAGTGGATCAACGGACACGAACCAAAACCGGAAGTCGTAGATTTCGAGGTGGAGAAATATCTGTCGACAAATATTTGTTGACATTTTTTGACGGTTTTTTGGGAAAATAAACGCTTGGATAGCATATCTGACCAACTGAAGGTGGGTGAATATTTCTTCGCTGATGTTCGGACACCGACGATCAATTTAAGTCAGTTGTCATTGTTCGATCGCGGAAAAATGTCATTTAATCATCGCCGCGAGACGATTTCTTCCCCAAAATATCCCAGAAAATCATACTTTTCACATTCATCGCAGACAGCTGTCGCATCAACCTATATACCGGTCGAAAGGCCTGTTTCCCCCCCCCCCCCCACAAATGCATATTCTGAGTATTTTCACGGACTGTCTCAAAATTCCAAATTTCATCTTTTGATGCAGGTACCCACCTCGAAAATACTGTCCGGTTAGTCCTGTACACCCCGGAATCTAGTTGCGATCCACCAGACCCGGCGGACAGTTTTTGTTGTTCAATCAAGAGTCGAAATGGATTAGTTGATTGGCTGCCTTTCGTTAACAGTGGCACGTTTTGGGGTAACTGCTTTTCTGTTGCAACTATAGTATACTGATCAAGTTTAGTTACCGAGTACAGTTTGCAATTTGTTCTCATATATTCGTTCAGATCGTGTAAGGTCATTAACCAAAGAATCATTTATGGAAATATTGTTAGAACAAGAATATAACAATGCCCTTCATGACCAAGGCCGTAGCAACAGGATTGTTTTGATGGTGGGAGGTGTAGATGTATTTCCCAATAGTTTTATATTTCAGCCAGTATATAGCGTGAAATTTGATACTTAAAAAACAATTAAAATTCGATTAATTTCCGAAAAAACAAATCGGGACCCATGGCTGTTCTTTTTCATTATGGCCACTTTCGGGACTCACCACCCGAGTTTTGATTACGATTGTATAAAGTTTTAACTACATTTTTCGGGTATATATACACCCCTTTATTTTCATGTTTTAAACTACAGGCACCCACCCATATTTCGGAGAATTTTCGCTCATATTACATATTATAGCATAGCAATAAAATATGCACATGTTTATTTCCATTTCTATGAGAGGCCAAATTCACATTTCATAATTAATTGCAGTTAAGCACTTAAGCAGAATTATTTGCGATTAAGCGCAATTCATGGTTATACTTTGTGTAACTATGTACCCCTGGTGAATAAATAGGTGAATCTATAACTAAACCTGAACTCATATTGACATATCACCTCCTTGTTTTCGTTGCTTTGGATAGTTGTGATTGTGAACTAGCCTAAATTCTTTATCAAAATGGGTGACTCGCGACAGTATTACCTTCTGTTTTAGTCGAGTCGAGGAACCAACCCATCAAAGCTCAAGTGTGATCAGATATCGATTATTGAAGTTTGTTATTTCAATTGATTGCTGCCCAGAAACACGCCGTGAAAAGGGTGGTTTCGGTCAAAATTGCGGATGAAGATGGATAACTCTAAAACAAGTGGTAATACGGTAAAATTTCGTGATACTTTAGTAATTATACGGCCATATTTTGTTGAACAAAATGTTTATAAATCACACGTTTTTGGGAAATTTGATACCATATTTGTCAGTGGTCAGCATTATTTTTTGCAGTTAATCGATTCTGATAACTAAAGCTTATTTTGAAGAAATATTGTTGTTGTTGTTGTTGTTGTATCTTTATAATATGGGTCTTTCTGATCGGATTGAGGACCTTTAGTTTAAATTAGCCAAATGCAGATACACCCGGTCATGCTACTAGTTAGATTATATGGGTAGTTACACTTACTCTCAAGCAACTCATAGCGCTTAATCGGAATTAATTGCACTTAAGCGCAATTCATTTCAATTATGCGCAAATGCCATATGTGTGCTTCAGCGCGATGTGTGGTATATGCGCTTAAGCGCAATTCATTATTAAATGTGAATTTGACCTCCCATACAGTTAATTTTGTGTATATATATATGAACGAGTGGGGTCTGTCTGCATGTCTTCTGTCCGCTTAAATTTGAATATATAAGAGACCATTTGCGTTAAAAACTTCCCAACCAAATTATCCAGTGTGTGAATCAATGTGGAAACAATTAATTATGGCGCGATTTGAATACAACAGGACAAAAATCACGTGCCTATATAACTTGCATCTGGTTCCACATTCAGTTGTACGCTGTAGATTGGAATTTTACCCGCTATATACATGTAGGAAACACAACACTTCTACATTAATGGACAGCCAAGGTGGGATTAAGAATACAACAACTCGAAAGATCACTGGAGTTTTCCTGGTGATGTTTCTATTCTCTATATCAACCGAGAGTACCAATATTTCGTATAGTATTGTATAGTATAGTATAGTATTGTATAGTATTTTATTATAAATAATTTTCATATTTTTTATTTTCAATAATTTTATTTTCAAACATTCATTCGGGTGTTGTAAAATCCCATCGTCGATTGCCTCAGCGAAGCGGCAAGCCTTTGCCGCACAGTGGTTACATATATGAAGGCAGGCATGCGATCCTATCGTCAGTAGCACCTGGAATTATAAAATAATATCGCTTAGTGGACTTGAACTTAAGCTAATATTAGTAACAGATATAGCTGTACAACCCTCCGACTGTATGTTTTAGTCCCCTCCACATTATTGTTTTAACCATTGCTGAATATTGAAAACAATAATTTTCTAAGTCTAAAAATGTCATAACTCCAAACAAAAAGGTCTGACATATTTCATAATCATATATGTTCGCATGTTCCCATGGTACTAAATATATATATGCCAAGCCAAAAAAACAAATGACCGCAAAACTTAGCAATAAAAACTCGGAAAATTGCATCCACGAAAGGACGAACAAGCTGCCTCCTGTATAACCCCACAAGTTGTGGGCCACAACTCGTTGCGAGTGTATAATCAAATATAAAGGGTAAAAATCGGCACACCGCTGCATTTTTCTGAAAAAAGTTGGATGTAAATCATTTTTTTTTATGTCGGCCTTCCGAGAGTGATGACAAGTCAGAGTTAACATTATGACATATATATATACATCAAAAGTTATATGTTTACCAAACATGTACTTCGTAGTTGAATTTCAGTTACAGGTTACAGTTTAGTTATATATATAAGTCACCGCCTGGATGTTATGTTGTACCAGGAGACATATACAACATTATGAACACCCAGAACCATTGTGGCCACGCAATAGTCAAATGAAACGCCCATCATCTGCGGCAAAATTGCTTTTTCGACCAGAAATTGAAGATGGCAGACCTCAGCAAAATCACGACTAAGCGGACAGATTTTTTACAACTAATGATTAAATTTTTCGGGACTAACCGGACAGTATTTTCGAGGTGGGTACCTACATCAAAAGATGAAATTTGGAATTTTGAGACAGTCCGTGAAAATACTCAAAATATGCATTTTTGGGGGGAAAACAGGCCTTTCGATCGGTGTATAGGTTGTTGCGACAGTTGTCTGCGATGAATGTGAAAAGTATGATTTTCTGGGATATTTTGGGGAAGAAATCGTCTCGCGGCGATGATTAAATGACATTTTTTCCGCGATCGAACAATGGCAACTGCCTTAAATTGATCGTCGGTGTCCGAGCATTAGCGAAGAAATATTTACTCACCTTCAGTTGGTCAGATATGGTATCCAAGCGTTTATTTTCCCAAAAAACCGTCAAAAAATGTCAACAAATATTTGTCGACAGATATTTCTCCACCTCGAAATCTACGACTTCCGGTTTTGGTTCGTGTCCGTTGATCCACTGTGAGAATGCAGGATTGTTGTTTTTATTGTGCGCTAGTAATCACTTAATTTAGACGTCGTCTGATCCAGATTTTGGCGCGCATTACAGAGCAGTATAGTGGGAGCAAACATGGGGGTGTTACCGGAATATTATGGATAATTTGAACTATTGGGAGTTAGTAAAAACAAACTAAGTTTTTGAAATGAGAGATAACTATAAAAGATGGGAGGCAACAGCAATACAGGGGAGATATCCATAAACCATTAATCAGTCATCCGTTCGTCCATCCATTCGACATTTAGGAATCATAGAGCGAGTCGTTGTCTTCAAGTTCAATCAGATCAAATAGGTCGACATCTTATCCCCAGACCCTGGGACCTGTAACATGTAAAGGGTTGTAGTTTTATCAACAGTCACACACCGTTTTAGGTACGTTCATACCCTGGCAAGTTTACACGGCATGTTTTGCGGACATTTTCTCATAGAAACCCCAAATGGCCAGAATATGAACTGTAACATGCATATTTACCAAACGTAACGAGGTGAGAAGTAATATTGCGATAGTTCAACGTTTAGCGGTCCTACAACACATTGCTTAATCCTTTACCCAACAAACCGGCCAAAAACGCCCAAATAAACCTTCAACAGCCTAAAATATCTTCGGTCTGTCTCAATAGAACCATACAAATATGGATAGCATTGGCACCGGCTCCTTGACCACATCGTGATAGTTACAGTTATGCCCTGTACCAATGCGTTCTCTTATATATGCGAGTCGACCATAAGTCGCCTCGCATATATAAGAGAATGCATTGGCCTAAAAAAAATCTTTTTTTAACACTTTTTACCATTTTTTCTTACATTCTTTAACAATTTTATAATTTTTAATGTGTTAAGCCAATGCATTATCTTATATATGCGAGGCGACCTATGGTCGACTCGCATATATAAGAGAATGCATTGGCACAGGGCCGTTCTGTTGGGTAAAGGGTTAAAGGTGGATTATCTCTTTGTAAACATGTATTATATAGTTACCGGGGTATAAAATATTAGATCTAAGTCGAAGACTCCTGTCCGGAAATGCATCTATCGATTAATATTAATTTTATTTCGAATATTTTCTGGTCTAAAAAGGTGTGGTTGTTTAGCTAACGAACAATAGTAGGTACTGTTAACAAAGACCAGAAAGTTTATTGCTTAATTTTGTCACAAATAAACGTTAATTATACCCAGTATCGCTTATAACTATGGAATTAAACACTACAGCCAATCAATCTGGGGCATTTGACGTTCGGTACGTATACATAGGAACAGCCTCATGCTCTCTATCGCTATATGGTATCACCAGAATGGTCTGTTCTAAAAATAGACAAATAAACCGGCCCAATAAAATATTTGAAATAAAATCAATATTAATTGATAGAAGACTTTCCGGACATGGTTCTTCGGTTCATATTGATTATTTTATACCCACGCAACTATTTAAAATTTGTTAGTTAAAGAGATAATCCATCTTTAAGTTGCCTGTATTATTTATTTATTTTTACTTGATAATTGCAAACTCTGTCCAGAACAATTTCGATAGCATCACTACTAGTGCAACTACATAGTTTTTACTTCTCACGTAGTTAGCCATGTTTTATAGAGCCCATACACAGAATGAGCAGGTGATGCCACCGTGTCCTGGGCCACAGATGCATTTTCATGAGCATTTTTTCATTCGGTGCCTTGTAGCTCTCTATACCCAAATGCATGCAAAATAATGTATGGCAAATTTGCTAGTGTATTAACTTACCCTATCTCGGAATTTATCCAATGTTAGAAACTGAAAAATGCGTTGCTGAACTCCTATCACTTTGTTGATAGTGACGATAAGCCAAACACTCTAACCACCGGGTTACTAAGCACATGTTGCTAATACAACAAACTATAAAGGGAATCAATGCATGCGAACCGACTTCAAAACATCAATTGTATACAAATATGTAAAACAACTTTCATCAACAAATACACGGAAGAATGGATCTTATTTTCATTATTAGAACTCTCAAATAATGAAATTTCGCATGACAAAACCATTGTTATGTAAACATTGTTGTGATCGTACGGTGTTATGTAAACATTAGTGTTACCGTACGTTGTTATGTAAACATTAGTGTTACCGTACGTTGTTATGTAAACATTACTGTTAGCGTATGTTGGTATATAAACATTACTGTTACATAACGTAGTTATGTAAACATTACTGTTACCGTACGTTGTTATGTAAACATTAGTGTTACCTTACGTTGTTATGTAAACATTAGTGTTACCGTACGTTGTTATGTAAACATTAGTGTTATCGTACGTTGGTATGGAAACATTACTGTTACATAACGTAGTTATGTAAACATTACTGTTACCGTATCTTGTTATGTAAACATTAGTGTTACCATACGTTGTTACGTAAACATTAGTGTTACGGTACGTTGTTATGTAAACATTAGTGTTGCCGTAAATTGTTATGTAAACATTAGCGTTACCGTGCGTTGTTATGTAAATATAAGTGTTACAGTACGTTGTTATGTAAGCATTAGTGTTACCGTACGTTGTTATGTAAACATTAGTGGTACCGTACGTTGTTATGTAAACATTAGTGTTACCGTACGTTATTATGTAAACATTTGTGTTACCGTACGTTGTTATGTAAACATTAGTGTTACCGTACGTTATTAAGTAAACATTGGTGTTACCGTCGTTGTTATGTAAACATTACTGTTAGCGTACTTTGTTATGTAAACATTACTGTTACTTTACGTTGTTATGTAAGCATTACTGTTACCGTATGTTGTTACTAAACATTACTGTTACCGGACGTTGTTATGTGAACAATACTGCTACTGTACGTTGTTACTAAACAATACTGTTACCGTACGTTGTTAAGTAAACATTACCTTTACCGTACGTTGTTACGTAAACATCACTGTTACAGTGGGTATTATTGACAAAAGTATAATTAGTCCAGCTTGACGGTAAACATTGGAAAAGGTCAAGGTATTTAACAAATATTCTGAAAATCATATTCAGATAAAATATCGCGAAATTGCGCTATTGGAGAACTATCAATTTTGAATATGATAATATACAGTTATCGCCCGCGATTGAGTGAGACACGGGGATTTTCCGCTCGAGACCTGGAATGTCACCCGAGGGCCGCCAGGCCCGAGGGTGACATTCCAGGTCGAGAGCGGCGACAAATCCCCGTGTCTCACGAAAACAAGGGTGATAACTGTTTTGTTATCTGACAAAGGAGTACACACGAACCTCCTTAATAGCAGGCATAAATGCGCGCATATATTCTTTAATCCAGTTCGAAACGTTAATTTTATGTTGGAATCATCGCTGTTTAGAAAAAAAAACATTCATAATCTGGATCAATTAACAGACCCGTCATTCGCGCAGCTATTCTCCGGTTAGTTTGCTGGTTGCATGGTGGAAATCGGTTCACGGAAAGAGGAGAAAAGCAATTTCGAAGTTGAGTAGCCATGCGGCGAAATGTTCGGTTTCGTTTCAAATTTTAATGGCCGTGAAGACGCCGACAGACGTGTTCATTTCCAGATTGCTAAAATGTGAAACTAACACGTTGTAGTGGTGCAAAAAGAATTTGACATATGTCACAGATTGTTACGCAACATACGGGTATTCTCTGAAGTCTGAGGAATGTATTGAAGAAAAGAAATAGTCAATTGATAAACAGCAAAGAGTGGCTATTTGATCAAGCACATAAACGTAGTTGTAACGTATGTACATCGTATGTGCAATTGTCTGCAGCAAATACCAACTGCATAATAAGGTTTATCTATTTGTCCCACGGTCTTTATTATTGATATAAAAAGGTCCACTAGGAATATTACACCTTATAACAGATATGTGTCTGTGATAACACCATTTATACATAGCGTGCTTTAATAGCAAATAAAAAACACACAATTATGCAAATTAGCAAACACCACAGTTCGCGGTTGTTATGAAACAGTGGGGTTTATAGAAACAGTGTTTTTCGAAATTATCAGAGAATATCTGCGTGGTGAGTTCTTCGTAGTTCTATGTTTGCTGATAACAACTGAGCGGTCAATAACTGAGACAATGTTACCCTCGAGGGTAATATGGTGATTTATCGCCCGCCATGTGACGCACTCTCAGCCAATCAGAAGAGAGGAAAATGGGATGAAGGATAACAACAAGGTTTATTATATGCTAAGCTATCATGTAGTATTATCTCATGAAAACCGTTATTCGTCTAGTGAGATAACGATATCACCGTACTTGATGAGTTAAATCACTTCGAAACTTAGTGTTCAGATTGACAAAATTGTAATATGTGATCAATTAAACTTTTGTATTAAACATACAATATGGTGTTAGTCTCTTTATCGCTCAATCAACCTGTGTCAGAAACGGAACTAATTTTATTTGCACAAACAAGCTCACTGTCATCACTCATGAGATAATTCCCATATCCAAACAAAAAGTGTAAATATCCTCTATGTATCTATTTCTCCATAATTTTCTTAGTGGTTATGTTTTATATACATTTATAGCCCGCTACGAGAGCATTGGGCCCCGTTATGTTCCCTGTTTATATTATACACTTCGTATATAAATTTGATACTAACGGTAGCAATATCCCCATCTTGGTCTGGGTGGGAGAACACATCCAAACCTGCAGAATCGCTGCAAAGAAAGACGAAAATGTAAGTAACCACGCAGTCCACATTTATACAAATAATTAACATATTATAGCTAAATGTGGCAAATAACATGTATACAAATAATTAAAATGTTATAGCTAAATGTGGCAAATCACATGTATACAAATAATGAACATGTTATAGCTAAATGTGGCAAATAACATGTATACAAATAATTAAAATTAATCGATATCTGGTATATTTACCAGCCCATTTATCTTACTTCTTACTGAAAATACGAAAAGCCAACCAAAGATTGCCAGTTAAAAAGAATAGATCGACAACAGGAGAATATAATACTGATTTAAACTGTGTTTTGTGCACAGATAGCCCATGCAATGAGTATTAATATTCTTATCATAATTATGCCAAGAGCTCAAATATATATTATTGAGATAATCCTAGAAGCAAAACATCCCTTGGACTACTTGGACTATCTTAGTTATAATATTATGGTGAATTTGTTATGGAAATGTTATGATAATTGTTAACGTTTAAATTGCTTGAATAAATTGTGTGTATATATGAGGATATGTGTCACCATGTTCCCGCTTAAATGTTTGCTTTGCATCTATCCAATGATTGGCAAGACAATCATAACTGCTCAAGTAATCAGATCACACTTATACGAGAACATCTCCAGACTCTACGCTCCGAAGAAAGTTGTGAATGGGGAACATGTATAGGTTATAACCCGCTTGGGTAACTGTACAAGAAAATATAGACCAAGCCGCGAAGCGGCCGATGTCATTATTTCTTGTACATATACCCAAGCGGGTTATGACATATTTATAAAACGGTTCACACCCAAGGCAAACATAATTGAGCCACATTCTATACGACGATTACATACCAATTACCATTCAATTCAATTGAAAGGTAATTGAATGGTTTGTGGTGTTACATTTTCCTGATGAACAATTAGTCAAATGCTCGTTGAAAATCGGATCACTTGCGTCAGCATTATTTATCAACGTTGATACTGGTTGATAAACCATTTTGTCTCCGAATTTGAAAACGTTTTCATACTGATGACGTGTTTCTGGATAAAACAGATTCTTCCTTGTGATAATAAACTGTTTCGGCTGTTAAGGTTATTTTTCGTCTTGTTGTCATAATGGGATTATCGTTAAGAATACCGGAGGCAATCAAAGTCCCGGTAGTGTTCGGACTCCAACGTGGAACTATTCCACATTGCATGAAGTGTGTGTGTGTGTGATGAAATATCACCGGCATTCTTGACATAAGATTTAATCAAACCTGCATATATTGCCTGCATTTTTGGCGTACATGCATGTATATGTGAACAATTTGTGGAATGTTCTCAATGGTGTCATTCCAGAGATCGTGATTATTATGGATTATACATTCCAAATATATTTGGATTTCGTTCAGTTTACTTCCAATCACCCCGCCCCCTCCCGACAAACCAAACAATATTCAATAGAAAATGATGGGACCCCACCGATGCAGCCCACCACCTCTATGAACGCTACTGGCCGTGTTTTAACCCCCGAGTGACTTGTGCTATCATTATGGCGTATTGTTATAGAATTTCACACATACCGCTCCGATCTCCTTTCAGCTTACTATCCAATTAATGTCAATTTATGTGTGATATTTAGCTCAATTCTATATGTTGGCCCCGTCGAAATACAGATTCATACAACAAATATTGTTCCTGAATTGGAGCAATTTGATTGGCCGATGGGTGTGTACAGGTTTATAAATATCAATTACAAACGTAAATAAGAGACATAACAAGAACATGCAAATATGCACGCGCAGAGATGATTAAAACATCAGGGACCACAGGGCACCAGCTGAACTTATTATCTGAACAATAGGACTCCTTCTGAATGAATAGGACTCCTTCTGAACTTGTATTATAATTTTATGTCGTATGCTTTTATTTCTGAACATCCCTCCAAATAAATAATAGTCCATTCCAATAGATACGTTTATAACTGAATGGGATAATGCATATTGTAAAGAAAGGGTTAATCGCGTGCAAACGTCTGTGTACGAATGGAGCAACAACCTGAATCGGATACTGAGTGTAAAGACCGCTGATGGAGCAAAACTGTAGGTGAAGGTCATACTTACAGGACATCTATTTATGTACACCCGTCGATCTGAAGAAAGAAATAAATTAAATGTTAAAGCCCCATATCATGTTTGTTACATTAAATTGGAAAGATATTAGATCGTGCATATATTAAATCCTGTTGTGAACCTCTACATTGTCTATATAGTGATCATAAATATATTATATAATGTCGCGAACTTGTACTTTGTCTATATAGTGATCATAAATATATTATATAATGTCGTGAACCTGTACGTTGTCTATGCCTATAGAGATCAAATGTTAGATCCTGCCGTGAAACTCTACTTTGCCCATATACATGTAGTGATACTGTTCCACCATTTCAAAACCGGGGAACATGTCTCACATGGTGATTGGGCATATACACATGATACAAAACATGGGAACATGTCTCACGTGGTGATATGGCATATACAGATAATACAATAAACACAGATGACTCCCAGATGCCACATGCATCTGATTAAATAAACACAAATGACTCCCACATGAGCAAAACAACGAGTCCCTCTTTCATGTTCGAAGAAACCGGCATTCTCCCACTCAGTATATATTAGAATACGAAATAGATGTTTGCCAAACTGGGGCAAACTATTGAACATGACGTGTGATGGTCTCCCCCTGATTCTTTACTATGTCATGTATAGTTACTACGCAACACACATCTACAATACTTGGTGGCTACAATATTAATATAGAACAGTCTACATAATATAGGTCTCTCCAATATATTTTGAGTATAACGGAAGATGGTCTCATAAATGGCCGGATTTAGTGTACAGTCCCCATTCAAGCTCCAATAATTAAGCGAAAATTTATAAATTATTTTTACATTGAACATTAATTCAGCGTCGCGCTTGGCGATAACGCATTCTCAGTGTCATGTTTGGCGATCACGAATACTCAGTGTCATGTTTGAAGATCACTAATACTCAGTGTCATGTTTGAAGATCACTAATACTCAGTGTCATGTTTGGCGATCACGCATATTCAGTTTCTTGCTTGGCGATCAAGCATTCTCAGTGTCATGCTTGGCTATCACGCATTTTCAGTGTCATGGTTGGCAATCACGCATTTTCAGTGTCATGCTTGGCGATCACGCATTTTCAGTGTCATGCTTGGCTATCACGCATTTTCAGTGTCATGGTTGGCAATCACGCATTTTCAGTGTCATGCTTGGCGATCATGCATTTTCAGTGTCATGTTTGGCGATCACGCATTCTCAGTGTCATGTTTTGGCGATCACGCATACTCAGTGTCATGTTTGGCGATCACGCATTCTCAGTGTCATGCTTGGCGATCACGCATACTCAGTGTCATGTTTGGCGATCACGCATTATCGGTGTCATGTTTGATGATCACGCATATTCAGTGTCATGCTTGGCGATCGCGCATTTTCAGTGTCATGCTTGGAGATCACGCAATTTCAGTGTCATGCTTGGCAATCACGCATTTTCAGTATCATGTTTGGCGATCACGCATCCTCAGTGTCATGCTTGGCAATCACGCATACTCAGTGTCATGTTTGGCGATCACACATTCTCGGTGTCATGTTTGGCGATAACGCATTATCAGTGTCATGCTTGGCGATCACGCATCCTGATCGTTGGTTAGTGCAGCATGCTATGGCGAATTTAAAACCAAACTGGATAAGACCTTAGGGGCATGTTATAACTCAAAACTATCACCAAGTATTCATAGTAATAATTTTGATGCCCATGAAAAACGTAAGATTCCCTGGCACTAAACCTAAAAGTCTGTTAAAGATTATATTAATTTTTTTTTTTAAATAATAACAAATGATGAAAAATTGTTAGGCCAATGCATTCTCTTATATATGCGAGGCGACCTATGGTCGACTCGCATATATATGAGAATGCATTGGCACAGGGTATATGATGGCCCGTATTGCTTAATTGTGAAATAACTTCGCAAATATTTATAATAATATAAAGTCGAGACTTGGATTCAAATATGCGATTGATTTTTAAATTTGAAAAACGTGTGGGTGACGCTCTTGTCCACAGATGTGGTGCAGATGCACCATCGACTATCATATCCCGGATTATTAACACATTCCGTAGTTTAGGGAAGGGTCAAACTATTCCTACATATCTGAAAATGCTGACGTTGGGCTCTTTGTTCTCTGTATATATATATAGACAATCTCCCCTTCCGACACACTATAAACTTACAGGTAATCTCTCCTTCCAACATATACCATAAACATACAGGTGTAATCTCCCCTTCCAACATACTATAAACTTACAGGTATTCTCCCCTTCCGACATACTATTCTCCCTTTCCGACATGCTATAAACTTACAAGTTATCTCCCCTTCAGTAACAATATATCCCTCTACGACAAATTACCTGACATATTTTCCCGGGATATTTCCAGCGTGTGAACGAAGACACCCTGGCCACTTCGTCCTGCTAATATGCTATGATGCTGGTGGTCCTGCTTATTGCTATGCTGCGGTTGGTGCAAACTGATGCCATTACGAAAAAAGATATGTTTTCCAAAGTTGTCATTTCGCGGTGTTTGGCTAATTCGCGCAATTTGAGAAAGAACCAGTGTGCATATGAAACATTCAAGAACATATCTATTGATGAACAAGATAATAATGTCGGCGCTGGTGTTTCTGAAGCGACGTGAATAGTCATCTTGATTATAGTCGTACTTTTTGCTAACATCATCAGTTTGTCCTAACATCATCATAGTGATTTAGAAGGTCCCAAACGCATCATATCACATTAGCAGGACCACTTGACTAGGGATTGCATTGGCTTAGTTTGGCGATATACTCACGTATGCATGTCATTACTGGGCGGCACGGCGCTCTGAAACACCAGACCTCTCTGTATCCGCACACACTCCAAGGGCCGCATCTCTACAATGTATAGGTTACAGGTAACTCATTATATATAACGATCAATGTATAGGTTACAGGCAACTCATTATATACCAGTAAGTGCATGAATTGCTATTCAAATAAGTCTGACTAAAGATGGCGTCAAAACCTTAATACAACAAACTGATTGTTATCTTATGTGTATAATATATCGGCTGCTAGTTATCGTATTGGTAGAATATATCGGACAGTTATCGTCTTGGTAGATTATATCGTCTGATAGTTATCGTCTTGGCAGAATATATCGGCTGATAGTTATCTTATTGCTATAATATAGCGGCTGATAGTTATTTTATTGGTAGAATATATCGGCTGATAGTTATCTTATTGGTAGAATATATCGGCTGCTAGTTATCGTACTGGTAGAATATATCGGATCGTCATCGCCTTGCTAGAATATATCGGCTAATAGTTATCGTATTGGTATAATATATCGGCTGATAGTTATCTAATTGCTAGAATATATCGGCTGATAGTTATCTTATTGGTAGAATATATCGGCTGATAGTTATCTTATTGGTAGAATATATCGGCTGATAGTTATCGTATTGCTAGAATATATCGGCTGATAGTAATCGTATTGCTAGAATATATCGGCTGATAGTAATCGTATTGGTAGAATATATCGGCTGATAGTTATCATATTTGTAGAATATATCGGCTGATAGTTATCGTATTGGTATAATATAGCGGCTGATAGCTATCGTATTGCTAGAATATATCGGCTGATAGTTGTCGTATTGGTAGAATATATCAGCTGATAGTTATCTTATGGTAGAATATATCAGCGGATAGTTATCGTATTGCCAGAATATATCGGATGATAGTTATCTTATTGGTAGAATATATCGGCTGATAGTTATCTTGTTGGTAGAATATATCGGCTGATAGTTATCGTTTTGGTAGAATATATCGGCTGATAGTTATTTTATTGGTAGAATATATCAGCTGATAGTTATCTTATTGGTAGAATATATCGACTGATAGTTAGTTATCTTATTGGTAGAATATATCGACTGATAGTTATCTTATTCGTAGAATATATCAGCTGATAGTTATCTTATGGTAGAATATATCAGCGGATAGTTATCGTATTGCCAGAATATATCGGATGATAGTTATCTTATTGGTAGAATATATCGGCTGATAGTTATCTTGTTGGTAGAATATATCGGCTGATAGTTATCGTCTTGGTAGAATATATCGGCTGATAGTTATTTTATTGGTAGAATATATCAGCTGATAGTTATCTTATTGGTAGAATATATCGACTGATAGTTAGTTATTTTATTGGTAGAATATATCAGCTGATAGTTATCTTATTGGTAGAATATATCGGCTGATAGTTATCGTATTGCTAGAATATATCGGCTGATACTTATGACAGATGTGGAAATATCTAGGCTATTTAATCTGAAACAATAAATTTTATGTATTTAAGGGAAGATTGTACGTTAATGGACCTATCCGTGGGTACAGCCCATTTATTGGCTACATGTTTACTGTTACTAAGCACCACAAGCCATCTCAATATTGCTACATATTCATTACTAAAATGGCTTCCGATGAGAACGGACTGTGACTTTAAACTCCATGTAACACGATAATATAGCTTCTTTTCCGAGATTCACGATTTTCAAGATGCGTATGTGTGTATATTCATCTTGCAAAAGTGACTTTCGTTACATATAAACAAAAACAGAACCAGATTTTAACAAAAAACCAAGAGTGATTTATTGGCTATTTCCGATAACCAACAAAGATGGATGTTTACGTTCAAATGATTTTGGCTAAAACCACACAAACTATAATAGCCCTAATAAATTCTAGAAATCGACAACTGCAGCCAAAATATCCTCAGATATGTGTTATGGGAAAATAAAATTCCATTTCATTATACATTTAACTCGGCGACATTGAACGAATCGAAGTATACCGAAGAAATAGGGTCGTCATTCTCCTGTCCGCTCAGAGGCCATTGACCTAGTTATAAAATCAATATTTTTTAGCAATAATTCGTCGCGAACGTGTACTTAAACGCGATGACAGAGCCTATAAATGCTCACATATGTTCCTCAAGTTATTCCGAAGCCACCCACTCCTTCCGTATTTCATCAGATGTGTTTGTGCCCAATTTTCCAAATTTATTCATCAAACAAATTCCAACAAAAAAACAAGGCGTGTTCTGCGACTGGCAGTAAATTTCGACCGACTTTCTGATTGATTGACAATAATCGAGAGTAAAGTTCACAAATGTTGGCTTGAAAAAATAATATGCATAGATAGCAGATAGAGTATTGAAGAAACACTTGAATTATTAATTTGCTCTGTACCAAGAAGTTTATCTGATTTTAAAATAGAATTAGAACTGAAAGTATAGTTAAATAATTGGAATTTGATACATTATTAGAATTCTTGTTTTACTTTCGCTTTCAAAATTTACTGCCAGTCGCACACACGCCTTGTTTCTGGAATTTGTTTGATGAAGAAAGTTGAAAAATTGGACACAAACACATCGGATAAAATTAAAAATGTATGGGTGGCTTCGGAATGACTTGGGAACAAATATGAGCCTTTATAGGTTATGTCATCGCGTTTAGTTACACATTCACGACAAATTATTGCTCAAAAATATTGATTTTATACTAGGTCAAAGGTCTCTGATCGGACAGGGAGATTGCCGACCCGATTTCTTCGGTAGATTTCGGTAGTTACCGACACGATATCTCGACTTCGCTTCGTTCAATTTCGCCGAGTTATGTGTCAAATGAAAGGGAATTGTATTGCCAATAAGTGTCGCATCTAAGAATATTTTGGCTGCAATTATCGATTTCTAGAAGTTAACAGGGCTTTGATAGTTTGTGTGGTTTTAGCCAAAATCGATCGTTTGAACATTGTCTCTCGTATAGTCTATATTGGTATTTTAGTAATCAGTATACAGTAAAATAATTGAAATCTTCTTTCCTTATTCTGCGATAATAGAGAATATAGAAACCAACAACATACAGTAATGCTCTAATTAATCGACTCCTTAACCACAGCAGAATTATGGGTAACTTTTCAGGATTTAGTCGGAATATGGCTTTTTGCCATTCATCGGAAAGCTCTCGCCGAGAGCTTTCTGATGAATGGAAACAAGCCATATTTCCAGGATTTAGTCGGAAATATGGCTTGTTGCCATTCATCGGAAAGCTCTCGCCGAGAGCTTTCTGATGGATGACAACAAGCCATATTTCCGACTAAATCCTGAAAAGTTACCCATAATTCTGCTGTGGTTAAGGAGTCGATTAATTAGAGCATTACTGTATGAGTAAAAATATTTAAAATATGTAGCATGGAAAAATTAATGTGTTCGCTCGTATTCGAGTTGATTTTGGCCAAAGTGTGCCTACATTTGACTCTAAATTTTAATTTTTTTCAACAAAAATTACAGGTGAATAGGAAATATATTTCTAACACAAACGTTGTAATGTGACAATATATATTACCAAACTGCATTAAGTATTTATTATATATATAAACAAATTTATAATATAGTCTTCAAAGATGGATTATCTCTTTAAATAACCAATTTTTAATTAGTTTTCTGGGTATGAAATAATACGTTTAAGTTGAAAATCCCTACCTGGAAACGATTCTATCAATTAATATTGATTTTATTTCGAATATTTTATTATAAAATGTGATGAATAAATGGGACACTTTATTGTTTTATTTTTAGAACAGACCATTCAGGCCACTGTGGAGGATCTATTCCTAGGAATGTGGTGCTCTACCAATTTTTTGAGCATTTTTTATCGTGACATTCCGGTGCTTTACTGGGGATTTTTAATTTTCGCCGCACAAAAGTGAAGAAAAATTACAGATTATGTAAGTATATTGCAGTTTTCTTTTAACCAATGGATTATTTATATCGATATTCACATTGATATGTGAGAAAATGTAAGAAATCCAATAGGAATGCCCGTAAATCGACATTTTATAATTATATTCCGATACTTTACAGAGTGCTCAGTGCTCTCCCAATAGTCAAGTGCTCTCCCCAGGATCATGTATTGTGCTATAACAAGCAAAAAAGCGAATAAATACTAAATATTATGCGTTGGTTAGGGGGTAATAAACTTAATGTTATTTTGCGTCGCATATACGTCCATAAAGGCATACTTTGTTCGTTTAATCACGTATTTCAGGGGTAGCACACGCAATGGGGAGTATATGAATGAACTATGTAATCTATAATTATCTCCATGTGTTCTATTAGATATAACTGATAACAAACGCTCAATACTTGTTCAGGAAATGATTGTCGAACGTATTTTTATTGTGTAACTGTAATTGTGGCCAATCTTGGAATGTGACATAGTTGGTTGGTTTATGGCAATTAATAGGTCATTATCCTTGTTATATCCCCATCAGAAATTGTTGCACCAGTGTTCACAAATATCATGTTTCATGTAAAATATCATGCTGAGATTTTGAAACAACCGAGCAGTCGAAACCGGAAAACCTCAAACATTCTTACGTAGTTTGGTGGAATAGTTAACCGCGAAAAACTAAACACGATATCAGGTATGGCTATACACAGGTTAATGCAATTAGGTCAATTCGAGCAAAAGTTAAAACACAATCAGGTAGTAAGAGTGTTTTAATAGAGTAATCCCACGCTACTGTTCCTGCTGTGGCTAAAAAAGAGCTAAACTACACTTTACATGTGTATCACGGGTGATAGACCGTTGATGGACCAGTGGGGGTGTTTTTATTCTCATCGTTCAGTGATGTTCCCCGATAATCGTGACCAGATTTTCATTGCGAACTCGAACGCCAAATTACAAACGGAAAGACAGCCACGCAAAACTTCCGACCTTGACCGTATAACAGGATATTACTATTGCGCATGCGCAAAATGTTAATTTCCGTCGTCATGATAAAGCTACCACGAATAATTCGCGCGAGATACAACTGCGCGTGCTATTATTTCATTCATTCATAAACCGAGAAGCGCCACAAGCAGTTGTTTGAATTCAATTATAGGCGCGAGCACAAATATTAATTGTTCTTATGAATAATAACTGCAGTAGACGAATACGATCTCAGAACTCAGTCAACTTTTGTTTCGAAATTCGTTTTGTGCTGCAGAGAAATGATTTAATAATGAATATTTAAGTTTGCTACTTGGCCAATTGACGGCATTAAATTTAATAATCATAATGTAAAATAAAATGAATTAAATAAGCATGAAATCAATTGTTTAAGAAAGTTTCTATTCAAATATTAAAAAGGTTGGCATTATTCAAATGGACTGAATATTACAGTGCTTGTAGGATTGAGGGAAGATTAAATTTCATGCAACAGAAACTTTGGAGAGCTTAATCTGAACTTCTCTTCCAGTTCTATTTCATATTTATATTCTTATTTTCAATTTCAGTCCTCCTATGCACCCATCAAACCTTAAATATCCTCTGCTGTAATGCCTGATGGTCATGATAACATAACAGCATGATATGTGGCCTTTCCATTATTGCCACATGGTTTGTTAGCCAAGGCCTGTGAGTGGAACACAGCTTGGGGGTTCCATCAGGGGAGAAAGCAAAAAAAAAAAGATCTGCAGTTCAGTAAAAGTAACGAATTAAGGTAGGCCAAATGTGTATTTAGTTATAACCTAATTTTAGATACATCATGCAACAAATTCTTTTGCCTGTCACCTTTTTTAGCTCACAACTGACAATAATTACTACTAGTACTATATTACTCATTGTTTACAACTCGTCAGTGAAATATATCAATGAAAATTTAATGAATGAATCCCATCCTGTCTTCTGCTTCTGGCACCTTCATGCATGACCTTGTCAGCTAAGATGTTGCAGCTTTCTTAATGACAGTTTTCAATGAAACTAATTTTAAATGAGCAGATAATTATCAAATTTTATGTGTCACATAATTTCACTATGTTTTTGAAGTGTTTCAGAGATTTTCATTGGCAATATTGAGGTGAATTGGTGAGTTATGGTGCTTATTTACCACAATCGTTTCAGAGGTTACGTCAGCTTGAAGTTGAATATAATATATTATATATTTATCCATATACCTATCTTCTGTAGTCAGATACTCGGAACCAGTTCATATCTCTAAATTCTGATGAAAAGCCTGGACAGATATGTTTATGGTCAGAACTGACATACAGAAGATTCAAATTCATCCGTTCCTAAAGTAGCAAATACTAGTACAGAAGTCTACATGGATAGCCAAGTGCACTGACTGTGACTGTTCAAAGCAAGAATAACATCAAATAAGCATGCAG
Source organism: Siphonodentalium dalli (assembly GCA_032622095.1). Classification (NCBI taxonomy): domain Eukaryota; kingdom Metazoa; phylum Mollusca; class Scaphopoda; order Gadilida; family Siphonodentaliidae; genus Siphonodentalium; species Siphonodentalium dalli. Next base: position 19,378,768 of record CP136063.1, on the reverse strand, counting down.
CCAATCTTTGTCATGTACATATTATATACCAGGACTATAATTTGTTACTGTTGGGTGCTTAATAATGTTATGGCCTATTAATAGTTATGGGTGGGGATTTAATTGGAAATTATATTAATGGTGATGGCAATTTCGCTCTTGTCTAGCCTAGGTCTCAATGCACAATGCCAAATAATACTATTATTAGTATTAATTATTTAATACCTGTAGTGTTCAAAATGATCATCAGGAATTTTCTACAAAATTTATAATCATCATCATGCGAACACTTTTATTAGGTGCAATTAATAATCGTGTCTGAATATTTAACCATGTTATTTATTATTGTTATTTCATACTATTTATTTACTACTCTCAACAGACTCAAGTGCCAAATAAGTATACATGTTCCATAATCTTAATTTCTGGATAAATTTCCCACCTGTATGGTCAATTGGTCATTATTTGGCCCTATACATTTATTAGCTCAACTTACTTTTGTAAGTTTGAGCTATTGCCATGACTTGGCGTCCGTCGTCCGTGTGTGCGTGTGTTCGTGTGTGCGTGTGTGCGTGTGTCCGTCAACAATTTCCTTTGGCGCGGGCTACAGGTCGTACCTTTGGTCTGATCTTTATGAAATTTTGCATGAATGTTGACATTGACATGTAGATGGGAACGAGTCATTTTGGGGTCATTCGGCCAAAAAACATGGCCGCTGGTGGCCATTTTGGATTTCAAAATTCAATCCATTGGCGCGGGCTACAGGTCGTACTGTTCGTCTGATCATTATGAAATTTGTCATGGATGTTAATATTGACATGTAGATGGGAACGAGTCATTTTGGGGTCGTTCGGCCAAAAAACATGGCCGCTGGCAGCCATCTTGGATTTTACTCTTTGCATGACTAAATCCTTTGGCGCATGCTACAGGTCGTAGTTTTGATCAGAACTTCATGAAATTTGTCATGGATGTTAACAATGACATGTAGATGGGAACTAGTGATTTTGGGGTTGTTCGGCCAAAAAACATGGCCGCCAGCAGCCATCATGGATTTTACTCTTTGCATGACTAAATCCCTTGGCGCGGGCTGCAGGTCGTACCTATGGTCTGATCTTTATGAATTTTGTCATGAATGTTGACATTGACATGTAGATGGGAACGAGTCATTTTGGGGTCATGCGGCCAAAACACATGGCCGCTGGTTGCCATTTTGGATTTAAAAATTCAATCCATTGGCGCGGGCTACAGGTCGTGCTGTTCGTCTGATCATCATGAAATTTGTCATGGATGTTAATATTGACATGTAGATGGGAACGAGTGATGTTGGGGTCGTTCAGCCAAAAAACATGGTCGCCAGCAGCCATCTTGGATTTTACTCTTTGCATGACTAAATTCTTTGGCGCGGGCTACAGGTTGTAGCTTTGGTCAGAACTTCATGAAATTTGTCATGCCTGTTAACAATGACATGTAGATGGAAACGATTGATTTTGGGGTCGTTCGGCCAAAAAACATGGCCGTCAGCAGCCATCTTGGATTTTACTCTTTCAATGACTAAATCCTTTGGCGCGGGTTACAGGTCGTACCTTTGGTCTGACCTTTATGAAATTTGTCATGAATATTGATATTGACATGTATATGGGAACGAGTCATTTTGGGGTCATACGGCCAAAAAACATGGCCGCTGGCAGCCATCTTGGATTTCAAAATTCAATCCATTGGCACGGGCTACAGGTCGTACTGTTTGTCTGATCATCATGATATTTATCATGGATGTTAATATTAACATGTAGATGGGAACGAGTCATTTTGGGGTCGTTTGGCTAAAAAACATGTCCGCCAGCAGCCATATTGGATTTTACTCTTTGCATGAATAAATCCTTTGGTGCGGGCTACAGGTCGTAGCTTTGGTCGGAACTTCAAGAAATTTGTCATGTATGTTAACAATGACATGTAGATGGGAAACGAGTGATTTTGGGGTCGTTCAGCCGAAAAACATGGCCGCCAGCAGCCATCTTGGATTTTACTCTTTGCATGACTAAATCCATTGGCACAGGCTACAGGTCATACCTTTGATCAGATCATTATGAGATTTGTAAAGGCTGTAGATGGGAACAAGTCATTTTGGGGTAATTTGGAAAAAAACATGGCTGCCGGTGGCCATTTTAGAATTTACTCTTTGCATCAATAAATCCTTTGTCACACCATAATCACCACATCCCTGATCCGATCATTATGAAACCTGTTATGAATGTTGATATTGACATGAACATCTAGTCTTACTTAGACATTTCAATTAGCACTTTTCCTATTCCTCCATTTACTGTCGACCATTAAATTATTCCCCTACCTAAGTTGAGCTACAGTGTCATTGACACTTTCATTAATTTTTAGCCACAAATAAATCAATATTCAATGGTGCAAAAAATAGAGCGTGGCTGTCGAGATTGGAGAAACAAATTGCATCATGACAAACTTAACATGAAAGAATTGCGCTTTTATATCCATAGGGGTGAAAGTACGTACTTTACAATGGAACAGTTTGTAACATTAATAACGGTATGTAACTCGGGCCATGTCGCGAATGAAAATTTAAAAGCAGTTCCACCCTTTACTAGCTATTATTCCGCCCTGTACTGTTATTTAATTTTGCACAATTTCCCACCCTGTAGTGTTATTGGGCACTCAAGAGTAGTTCCATTGAATGGGTACATTTATAGATTACTACTAGTATGGAACTTCTCACAGAAAAATCCTCATTATCACTATTATATGGCAGTGAATCTTAGAGCGAAAATGCCATCACTATTATTAATTTGAATTAAAAATCCAGCGAACCACTAATATTATTTGGTATGTAATAATGTACCAGCTACTAGTATGTTAAAATAACAACCGTGTTTAGGGTAACTACCCGCCCCCCCAAATATGGGCCGCCTCATGTCAAACTGGAGGGTGTGACCAGAATGAGCCATTGATTTGAATAGATAGTGAACAACACTACCAGTCATTATTTTATCATTTTATGCATCTAAATTCCATAAATCGCGTTAGGAAGTGACACACCTTCCAGTCCCCATACCCTCGGACACCCAGGAAAAAAAGCTAGCTCTCCACCCCCCCCCCCCCCCAGAACAGAATGGCCAAAATAATGTTTAGCATTAAAAATAAAATGAAAAAATTAAATTACCAGTCCCCCCTTTTTTTTTCTCTCCTGTTACCCTAAACACAGGTGTTATTTTATTTAGCCTTATGTAAATTGATGGTGATATATTGGACTGCAGGGATACATGTTACATTTAACATTACTTGCAACTGAATTACGAAGGGAGACACAATGCAGTATTTGGAATAAATTAGAAATGCATGTTTGGGCAAAGAACAATAGAAATTAATTAAAGAATTGTATTATTGTATATTTTTTATTGATTTGAGAAGCTCATATGAATTCTATGGGTAATAATAAATCACTATATTCCACACATTCTTGTTTTTCATGTCCAATTAAGTGGAAAATATTTAATATTAGCAGGGTTTCGACAAGTGATAAAATGCCAGGGCAGGCCCCTTTAAGGCTATTGCTGTCAGGATTGAAATCACAAGCGTCAATACGTTTGACCATGGTTCAGTAAAGAACACACTTATTTATACTGTGGATGTTATTATGTTTGTAACCCACTTCGAAATAAAAAATGTAAATACCATGTTTCATTATACAGTTATCGCATTGTTTCGAGGTTGACACAGGGAATTGTCAACCCGAGGAAGTCAATATTCACCAAGGCCGCCGAGGTGAATATTGGCTTCCGAGGGCTGACAATTCCTCGTATTCCATGGGGGTGGGGGTGGGGGCCTCATTCTAGTTCGCAATTTGGGAACTACGCATTCGTCAATATTTAACACATTTACAATGATTTTTCACAAGCAAATTCTTGATGAATATATAACAATTAAACAGTGATTTATTTACAAACATCAATTTCAATGGAAAACTACATTACTTCCGAATGGACACTCGGAACTATCGGATCGTTCAATGAAAATGTTCCGTTGTTCTTGCATAGAATTGAATATTTCTCAAACCAGTTGGTGGTGTGGGGGGGGGGGGGGTTCAGGGCACGTATGCCGGGGTGGGTGTGTGGTCGATGGGACCAACAATTTGTTTTTCCTGCATGTTTTTTTGTTACTGTTTTTGCAATGAGTTTGGCTTAAAGGTACTCAATCCGATCAGACGCTCTTAAATTACTATTTCTTTGGCTTCGGGGTTATTAAGTGGTTTAAACAGAAAACTCGAGTGGTAATAATTTACCACTCCATTTTTTCTGTTTAAACTCTAGTTTCTGGCCCAGAAACAATTTAAATAACTAATTTGAAAAATCTATATCTGATCACGCTGAGCTTTGACAGGTAGGTTCCTTGACTCATTTCAAATATATTTTAACCCCGAAGCCAAAGAAATAGTAATTTAGGAGCGTCTGATCGGACTGAGTACCTTTAAAACACCTTAGAATAAGAGAAATAATGTAATTCTAACTGCTAAACTGGCTGCAGGCAGTTATCGTGTTGTATTTTGTTGCAAATTTTGAAATCCAAGATGGCTGCTGGCAGCCATGTTTTTTTTAGCCGAATGACCCCAAAATGACACATTCCTATTTACATGTTATGTTAACATCCATGAATGCACAGAAATTCATATACAGCTGTTTACAGTGAATTCCCACCCCCCCCCCCCCCCACACACTCGCAAATCTCTGTTTTAGTGATAAAAGGGGGGTTGGGTGTCCAAATATGGTCGAAAACAGAAAAACAATTTGGATGTGGGGGTCAGTGAGTCCCAACTAGGGTCGAAAAGTAAAAATCAGCATACGTGCCTGAATTATTTTCCGAGCTCCCCCCCTTATCCAGTTAGGATTCTCTCTTAACCAAAATATGGTAATACAAACCAAATAAGGAATTTACTATGACAGTATTGTGAGTTGTAAGTTGTAGATGCACCAAACACAAAACTAAATATAAGGAAACAATGCATTATCGTGACTCTGCTTATAAACAATTCACTGCTCTTTTTGCTCGACTTGCATTTTCTCTGACACAAAGCGTGTTTCGTGAATAATATCACATTCATATAATAATTATGCTATACCATATAATAGTATCTTCTTGAGGAAATTATCATAATTTGATAAATGTTATTTCTAAACTATAACCTAAATGAAGGCCGCCCGCCCGAAGTCATGAAGAATGTGATTACTCACACCCCCACCCATGATGGGTATTTTACCTGTCATCAAAACATGCTACATGTATGACATGCCTGCAATAATGTTTTCTTTGTTTGAAATCCTATATGTCGTGGCCAGTACATTGAAAATATTTATATCCAGAACAATATGTGATAGTTTAAGTAAATCTATAGATGTACATGTCATTTCATATACTAGTGCATGTCCAAGCCTTGAAATGGTGTGCCTGTCATTTGCAGAATGAGGTCCCCAGAGGGTGAATTTATTGATGGTACCCCGCACAGTGGGCTAGCATCACCAAATACACCCTCTGGAGAGCTCATGCTGCTTACACCTCAGAAGAAGGGGGTTCACAGAGGGTGAATTTGGTGATGCTAGCCCACTATGTGGGGTACCATAACTAAATTCTTCCTCTGGGGACCTCATTCTGCAAATGACAGACACACTATTTCAAGGCTTGTTGGTATCATTTTATAAGACCTGTATGTTATATTTTATAGAGGACGGTCAGCTAGAAGTCTTGCTGTGGAAGTAAATTGACTGGAAGACATACACTGGACCAAAGTTGGAACTTGGATGTATTCAATTTACAACTGTAAGTTTTTATATATCACTTAGAAGATGTATAATCTGATTTGACGCCCCCTAAATTACTATTTCTTCAGCTTCGGGTTTAAATAATATTTTATTTGAGTTGAGGATCCTATCCCTCAAAGCTCTGAGTTATCAAATCTGTTAATTTTATCCACCTCGATTATTTGTCAGCCTACCAAACATTCGACTGACTTCTTCTAGAAATATGCAGATATACAAGATATTGAGAGGTCTCGCAAGGTCATCGCAAATCAATTTCGGAAGATAACATGATGAAAAGTAATGTTGGATGACTATTGGCTTTCGGTGTAAATTTCCGTTGTTGTTCATGTTGTAACTGGATGATCCGGGGACAATCAGATCAGATTGTGCACCTTTAACAAAAAGCCTTATGTTGTATGTTTGTTGAATTTATGTCTAAATTCCCTACCTATGGAAAAGAGTCCAAACAAATAATGTCTAGCAGATTGTGTACTTCTAAGTGTCATGGTATGGAATAAGACTAAATAAAATAATACCTGTGAAGGGTAACTGGAGATTAAAAAAACAGGGGCAATTGGGGGGGGGGGTGAATAATCACCGCATTTTGCACTTTAATTCACAGAATCCTGATGACACTATATAAACCATAGCCATGATAGCCTTATAAATGGCCTGGTAAATATCCAATAACCTGATGTGCTTTTAAAGACAAATTAAAGTGATGTGAAACAATCCAGTGAGGTGTTCCCGGACCTGCTGATGGAATAATAAACAATCATGCCAAAATAAGTTATCCAAATGGTCAGAAAACATCATTGTTATAAACAAATTAAACTCAGTGACTAGTATAATAGTATTGGGACAATCATTTCAGTAATGTTTATAAGGTGCCCTGAATAAAGTAGTAAATGTTTACATTTGTGCGTGGTTCAACCGTTGTATTTTCTGAAATGCTACAGTGGATATGGTTGGAATTTTAGTTCTTAATCTCAGGTTTTTGCTACATAATTCCAGTGGGGATAGTGTTTGGATACTAACTGATTGTTTATATGCACCCATATATGCCTGTTTAAAAAAGGGGATGTATTGTGCTGCATGTCTGTCTGTTAGTTCGCTTTTGGATTCCAGATGTCAGATGATAACTTTAGATAGTCTCAACTGAGTTGAATGAAATTTGAAATGTGTGTGTTTTAATGTACAAAATACAGGTCAAGTTTGAGTTTTGGTTCAGCACGTCAATTTCACCAGAGTTAAAGGCCTTTTGTTGGAATTGCCATCGGCATATTTTGCCATGCCCTAACAATGCTTTTAATATTCAATGAAATAAGTCTGCAATATATGTCTTTAAATCTGACTTTTCCTAAACATAGTATTTTATGCATTTCTTTTCAGAGTATGTCATTCACTGGCATTGGAAACTTTAGTACCAGAATGTGCACAGTATTCAGAGGAGGCATGTGTGTTATCTGTGCAGATACAATATGTTATTCGTCAACTTTTCATTCATAAATATTGCACCACAATATACAAGTGTGGTGCAGCCTGTGGGAAGTTAGTAACATGCTATGCTGTCAAGTGCTGCTATATTCATCAGATGCCAATATAAAGGAGTTTGCTGATCTTTAAATTTCTACTGCTTGACAGGCGTAAAACAGATGAGCTGTCATTCTTGGGAATGTTCAATATAAGAAGGGTGTGATGAACTATATATTAAGTGTTAATTTATTGCAATTGTTGCAATGGTGAGGTGTGCACAGACATTAGGAATATACACTGCTGTGGAAGAATGGCTAGGATGACAATTATTCCTGCTGGATATGTTTGAATTAAAGTTTAATTTCCAAAATCTCACTGTGTCTTCATTGATGTTTATCTTAAAACTTCATTCAACATTGATGCAACCAATTATGTCATTTGGACAATTTACTTCATCTTCGACTCTTAATTTTGGTTGCTTATGATATGATTCATGAATGGGGTGGCCCTCACATGTGCAGGCAAATTACATGCCTCAATTTAAGGTTACTGACAGCACTTAAATGGTAGAATAGTCCTCAGAGGTTTGTGATTTCAGGAAATTTTACATGTAATTTGCCACATCTTGCAGCATCTTGTGGAATTTAGTTCTATGCCAGCATGCACACTTGAAAAATTAATCACAAAATTATGTGAGAAACACTTGACTGTTTGCGTACCAACTGTTTCTATCATAATAATTTCAGGACTGTGTAAACAGTAAATAAGTGATAACCGTAAACAAAAAAATTACATGGTCACCTTTTATTTTCTGTTTACTTGGCAACCAACATTATTATGGTAGAAACCATCAAAAATAATGGGTTTTCGTATAATTTAAGATTTGACCAATTGGCAAAAATAACCCATATACATGTACATGTATGTTTGTGGGAGGGTATGGAAGCCATAATATAGAAATTTGATATCCTGTAGTATGCAAGTGATCAGCTGAATTTTTGTTCTGGAAATGGAATCTGGTGGCATCTGTTTCAGACTGTCTAAAGCCTTTTTATAATTAGCCCTTTAACATATCAATGGATTGGTAATTATAATGAAAATCAATTCATTCATGTGTTGCATATATTTTGTTGACTATGGATATGGTACAATAAATGGGTGCATTTAGTGTACAGTACCCTTAAAGGTTGCATAAGTATGTTGTATGGCACATTTATCAATAAATTGTGCAAAAAAGGAACTTTTTGGTCAAAACCAAAATTGTTTTTTAACAACCAAAATTGGTTTTTATCAAAACCAAAATTGGTTTCATATATAAAACCAATTTGGGTTTTGATAAAAACCAGTTGGCGATTGGTATTTGGTTTGATCAAAACCTAATTTGGTTACATATATGGGACAAAAGTTCAATACCAATTTGGCTTTGATCAAAACCAATTTTGTTTTTATCAAAACCAGTTGGCGCTTGGTATTTGGTTTTGATCAAAACCTAATTTGGTTACATATATGGGACAAAGTTCAAAACCAAATTTGGTATTTTTAAAAACCAAAACGTTTAAGAGTGTATACTCATTAATCGCCGCGCATATGTACATTTGCGGGTTCCTATTCGGTTACCTATATACTCATTAATCGCCGCGCATATGTACAATTACCCGACTCTTTTTACTTAGAGACTAAGGTAGAATAGGTCAAGTTACTACGTTTTCAACTTTTCGGTGAACAAAGACAATGACCAGTCTATCGCGCGAATTTTTACAACTGTCTAAATTTCTTCTCAAAGTTGATATAACTGCTTAGTGGATGCAACTTGTTATCTAGCTGTCGTCTGTCATTGTTTTGTGGCACTCTTGTCAGTTTATTTGCGCGCACTCTGATCGTTTGCTGCACAAAACTGAAAAGATAGTAACCTGACCATCCAGTGAAACTAAGGCCACATCAAGCTGTTTTGTGTGACTAAATTATTTCTGACATACATGTATAACACACTCGTAATGGCGACCCTCGGTGTGTATTCAATCACGCATCATCAATCACATGTCACACTGGTACGTAGGTGAGAACCCCGGTATGTTCATCAATCACATATCACACTGGTACGTAGGTGAGAACCCCGGTATGTTCACCAAGCACATATCACACTGGTACGTAGGTGAGAACCCCGGTATGTTCATCAAGCACATATCACACTGGTACGTAGGTGAGAACCCCGGTATGTTCACCAAGCACATATCACACTGGTGTGAGAGCGGACTTGATTTAATGGGGAATTCTCGTCACGCTCCACATAAGGGGTCCAGGGCTGTATGAAAGTAATAGAAAAGATATGTTGTAGATTCGAGAGAATAATTACAGTTAATTGAAATATACATTGTGATTGACATTGTAATGGACATTCAATAGACTTGTGATAGTTATGTTGTATACATAAATAATATAGACATATTTAAAATAGTGTCTGATAAAATAGATTGTACTTTATGTATTTACTTGATTTAATGAAAATATAACGTATTTAATAATAAGTAAGAGACTGCAAATATATATAATTTAAATGAGAGTTTAAGATAGTTAAGTCTCTTTTAGTAATGATGAATTTAGAAATATAAGTGAAAGTAAATAATATGAATATTGTACATACTTGTATGAAAGTAATAGAAAAGATAATTAAGTTGTAGGTTCGAGAGAATATTGTATTGTGACTCGATTCCTAATACATACATTTTATATGGGTGGAAATTGACCCAGTGAACTGAAGTAAATTTACTTGGCTTGCAAAAAGCTAAAAATATATGAAGGTATGTATTTGTGAATTAGTTTCTGATATATGAATTATTGACAGGTAGAAATACTGATGTTATTGGATTAATTTATCTAGAAGTAACGTGTTACCATAAGCTTAATTGATGTAGCTTAATTGATGTAGGTCGGGGTGTCAAACCGACCGTCGACCGCACACGTTGTACTCTGCACTCTGATACTGGTACGTGGGTGAGAACCCTGGTATGTTCATCAAGCACATATCACACTGGTACGTAGGTGAGATCCCCTGTATGTTCATCAATCACATATCATACTGGTACGTCGGTGAGAACCCCGGTATGCTCATCAAGCACATATCACACTGGTACGTAAGTTAGAACCCCGGTATGTTCATCAAGCACATATCACACTGGTACGTAGGTGAGATCCCCTGTATGTTCATCAATCACATATCACACTGGTACGTCGGTGAGAACCCCGGTATGTTCATCAAGCACATATCACACTGGTACGTAAGTTAGAACCCCGGTATGTTCATCAAGCACATATCACACTGGTACGTAGGTGAGATCCCCTGTATGTTCATCAATCACATATCACACTGGTACGTCGGTGAGAACCCCGGTATGTTCATCAAGCACATATCACACTGGTACGTAAGTGAGAACCCCGTATGTTCATCAAGCACATATCACACTGGTACGTAGGTGACAACCCCGGTATGTTCATCAATCACACGTCACACTGGTAAATTGGTGAGAACCCCGGTATGTTCATCAAGCACATATCACACTGGTACGTAAGTGAGAACCCCGTATGTTCATCAAACACATGTCACACTGGTACGTAAGTGAGAACCCCGGTATGTTCATCAAGCACATATCACACTGGTACGTAAGTGAGAACCCCGTATGTTCATCAATCACATATCACACTGGTACGTAAGTGAGAACCCCGGTATGTTCATCAAGCACATATCACACTGGTACGTAAGTGAGAACCCCGTATGTTCATCAATCACATATCACACTGGTACGTAAGTGAGAACCCCGGTATGTTCATCAAGCACATATCACACTGGTACGTAGATGAGAACCCCGGTATGTTCATCAAGCACATATCACACTGGTACGTAAGTGAGAACCCCGGTATGTTCACCAATCACATATCACACTGGTACGTAGGTGAGATCCCATGTATGTTCATCAAGCACATATCACACTGGTACGTAAGTGAGAACCCCGGTATGTTCATCAATCACATATCACACTGGTACGTAGGTGAGAACCCCGGTATGTTCATCAATCACACGTCACACTGGTAAATTGGTGAGAACCCCGGTATGTTCATCAAGCACATGTCACACTGGTACGTAGGTGAGAACCCCGGTACGTTCATCAAGCACATGTCACACTGGTACGTAGGTGAGAACCCCCGTATGTTCAGCAAGCACATGTCACACTGGTACGTAGGTGAGAACCCCTGTACGTTCATCAAGCACATGTCACACTGGTACGTAGGTGAGAACCCCGGTATGTTCAGCAAGCACATGTCACACTGGTACGTAGGTGAGAACCCCGGTACGTTCATCAAGCACATGTCACACTGGTACGTAGGTGAGAACCCCGGTATGTTCAGCAAGCACATGTCACACTGGTACGTAGGTGAGAACCCCGGTATGTTCACCAAGCACATATCACAATGGTACGTAAGTGAGAACCCCGTATGTTCATCAATCACATGTCACACTGGTACGTAAGTGAGAACCCCGGTATGTTCATCAAGCACATATCACACTGGTACGTAGGTGAGAACCCCGGTATGTTCATCAAGCACATATCACACTGGTACGTAAGTGAGAACCCCGGTATGTTCATCAATCACATATCACACTGGTACGTAGGTGAGATCCCATGTATGTTCATCAAGCACATATCACACTGGTACGTAAGTGAGAACCCCGGTATGTTCATCAATCACATGTCACACTGGCACGTAGGTGAGCACCTCAGTATGTGGTCTCGTATGACTTGCCAACACGTATGACTTGCCGCTAACATGGAGTGATCCCCTGCATAAATTACATTGGCACGGGAGATATCAAGTGTGGATTCTCTTGTGTTTCGCCAAGTGACCCGATTGACAAAACGATTTCCCGCATATATCACAATGGTAAGGTTTAATTCGGGTGTGGATTCTCTTATGTAACACCAACTTGCCCGATTGATTAAATGATTTCCCGCATATATCACAATGGTGAGGCTTGTCTCCTGTGTGGATTCTCTTATGTATCACCAAATCGCTCGATTGAATAAATGATTTCCCGCATATATCACAACCATAAGGCTTATCTCCGGTGTGGATTCTCGTATGCGTCACCAAGTTGCTCGATCGATTAAATGATTTCTGACATATATCACAATGGTAAGGCTTATCTCCGGTGTGGATTCTCATATGTGTTGCAAAGTTGCTCGATTGACTAAATGATTTTTCGCATAAATCACATTGATACGGGAGATCCCCGGTATGTATTCTGTTATGCATCACCAAGCTTTGTGAATGTCTAAATGGTTTCCCGCATATATCACAACGGTAAGGCTTATCTCCGGAGTGAATTCTCTTATGTCTCGTCAAGCTGCCTGAGTGAGTAAATGATTTCCCGCAAATGTCACAATCGTAAGGCTTATCTCCGGCATGGGTTCTCTTATGTGCCACCAGGCTGCTCGAATCATTAAATGATTTACCGCATATGTCACAACAGTAAGGCTTATCTCCGGTGTGGATTCTCTTATGTTTCACCAAATCGGGCGATTGAGTAAATGATTTCCCGCATATGTCACAACTGTAAGGCTTATCTCCGGTGTGGATTCTCTTATGTGTCACCAAGCTGCTCGATGTATTGAATGATTTCCCGCAAATATCACAACGGTAAGGCTTATCTCCAGTGTGTATTCTCGTATGTGTCATCAAGTCGCTCGATCGAGTAAATGATTTCTGACATATATCACAACGGTAAGGCTTATCTCCGGTGTGTATTCGCTTATGTTTCACTAAGCTGCCCGATTGAGTGAACGATTTCCCGCATATATCACAATGGTAAGGCTTATCTCCGGTGTGGATTATCTTATGCGTCACCAAGTTGCTCGATTTATTAAACGATTTCCCGCATATATCACAATGGTAAGGCTTATCTCCGGTGTGGATTCTCTTATGAGTCACCAAGTGGCTCGATTGACTAAATAATTTCCCGCAAATATCACAATGGTAAGGTTTTTCTCCGGTGTGGATTCTCTTATGTGTCATCAAGTCGCTCGATCGAGTAAATGATTTCTGACATGTATCACAACGGTAAGGCTTATCTCCGGTGTGTATTCGCTTATGAACCACCAAGTTGCTCGATGTATTAAATGATTTCCCGCATATATCACAACAGTAAGGCTTATCCCCGGTGTGGATTATCATATGCGTCACCAAGTTGCTCGATTTATTAAACGATTTCCCGCATATATCACAATGGTAAATCTCCGGTGTGGATTCTCTTATGCGTCACCAAGTGGCTCGATTGACTAAACAATTGCTCGCATATATGACAACGGTAAGGCGTGTGTATTCTCTTATGTATCACCAAGCTGCCTGCTCTGGTAAACAGTTTCCCACATACGTCACACTGATGTTTATTCCTTGTGTGGACGGTCTCATGAACATTCAGGTTATTATTGTAAAAATTGGCTGTATATAATAACCAGTTACAATATAATATATAATAATGAACATACTTACTATTAATACATCTTGACACAAACGAGGATTACAAAGGATATAAACTGTAGAATATACGTCTGGATGGTTCGGTTTCTTTTTTGTTCTGATTTCTCCGGTTGCTGGTCCACTCGATTTCGACTCCGGATCCTCAGTATAATTTCCGGTCTAATAAGACTTTCTGCACCATATTTCCGGTTTAATCCCAATTTCACAACACTATTCCCTTTTCTTAATAAAAGCTGTTTCCCCCCGTGACGAAATGAATCCCAATTTCTGAATGATGACTCCAAAGTTTCTTATTGATAAATGGCGAATCCAAAGTTGTTGAAGAATAACAAATCCAAAGTTGTTGAAGAATAACAAATCCAAAGTTGTTGAAGAATGATGAATCCAAAGTGTTTTACACAGAACTTTACACAATCACAGAAGTTCACAACACAATAACATAAAAAATAACACTGCACCTACTGGCGTACAGCGTCGGAATGAAACAGTATGTCATGATCATACAAAATGTCAGTCAAGGCAGTTTACAAATCCCTGGTGGTATATAATCAGTCCTGTAAGGTTTACCGGACTGACTCCAAGGATGTGTATAATCAGCTTTACTGACTTGGTCTCCAGTTGGCGGTATTGTTAATCAAAATGAGCACTCTCTAAATTTTGGAAAGTAGTAGTAATGAGCAGAAATTTGAGCATGAGAGTGTCTCCTATGAGCCGAAAACCCAAAAAATAATTTGGAACACCTGATCAACTGACATAAGTAGGGTGAATATGGAGTTTAACGGTTGATCGGCTGGATGCCATACAGTCTTTGGGCATTTTCCTGTGTCCTAGCTAACACATCCTCCGGGGATGTTCCCAGGATCCGTGCTAAGGAGACAGCAACCTCCCCAATGACTGCAGGGGTGGTAAAAGGACGTCCCTGCGAACCGAAATGGGGTGCGTCAGACTCTAAAAGTAACCTGCCTGGCTTGATGCTTCGAATAGCATCTTTCTGGACTTCATTAAAGCCGGCACAGGCTGTGGTGACCCCGAAATAAGTGTTAGGTCTGAGATACGACCACCGGTCAACCATTTCTCTACATCCCGTGAAACAGTGGAAATGAATCACTTGATGTTCGCGGGTTTCGGTTCTGACTTTATCCAGGGCGTTGTAGCTGACATCCTGACCCATATGCTGGCCAGGCCCCCCTCTTAAATGCATAATTAGGGGTTTGCCCCACAAACGCACCATCTCCAAAATTTGCCGGAAGAGATTATCCTGAATCAGTTGATCGCTATCCGGTAAAATAATGGAACGATCAAGACCAATTTCGCCGATAGCCACGACAGCCGGGTGTGCTATTAAAGCCTTGAATTTATTCATTGTGGCTGGAACCAGTAACTGCTTGATTTTTTTCGGATGACACCCGACAGCAACCTTCCACTGAGAATCACAGGATAAGGTGTTGATATCTGGGTAATTATCGGGGTCGCAATAAATCTGGACGCCACCGATGACAGTGACGGGAAAGGACACCGAAATGTTAGTTGCCTGAATGGCTTCCAGTGCTGTGAATCTGGCATTCAGTTTGTGACTTTGACACATTCGATCAAGATGAAAATGAGAATCGATTCCCGTTAACTTCCGTTTTGGAATGCCAGACTGGCGAGCTAGTGCTTTTGTCATGGAGGTTAACACAGCTTTATAAGTCGGCTTTGGAAGGGTAACGGGAGTCGATTTGATGGATGATGATGATCTAGCAGTTTTCACGCTGCTGGTAGGCTTAGTCGGCTTTGACACAGGAACGGGAGCCGACTTGGTGGATGATGATGATCTAGCAGTTTTCACGCTGCTGGTAGGCTTAGTCGGCTTTGAAACAGTAATGGGAGCCGACTTTGATGATGATGATCTAGCAGTTTTCACGCTGCTGATAGGCTTAGTCGGCTTTGAAACAGTAATGGGAGCCGACTTTGATGATGATGATGATCTAACAGTTTTCACGCTGCTGGTAGCCTTAGTCGGCCCTGTGGTTGAGGGTTCGACTGGTAAGGTGTTGGTGCCTGTCTGAGATAAACAAGCTTTCTTTGCATCGGATGTAACAGAAACCGGATGGGTACGTTTCCGCTCGATAGGCAGGGGATTATTCGCCCTGTACTGTTGTCTGGCTTCATACGTGTATTGTTGCCGGGCGTCGCAGATTTGCCTATACCGTTCCTTCCTCCTCTGCTTCCGGGTCAGACCGCTCAAAAGGTTGGTCGGAACCGGAGTAGATTTGGGCGGTTGTACAGGTGAGGTTGATATAATTGGTTTCACCGTTACGGCCGAATTGACCTCGTGTTCGACTGTATAAAAATCATGGATTATGCAGGCCGCTGCTATAGCCGTGGGAGCTCGCTCGGGTTTGAAAATGCCAGAGGCTGAAATGGTGGCCCGAGCTTCATTTAACTCATCGACTGGGATTCGATTTTTGACAATGCGATCCCTCAGAATATCCATCAACCAAAAGTGGGAATTCGACTTTTGGAATTTCTGTATTTCACTGTCGGGCAGTTTATTTAGAATGGCTGCCAAGACCCGCCAATGGGTCAAACATGCGTTCGAATTGATCCGCGGTGCTATGCTGAACCCACTTGCTGGAGGGGTCACTCCCATATCAGAGCCAAATGTTCGGATATGGTTGAGTGCCATTACTCCCAAGAAACAGGGCGTAGGAATTGCCTTTAAGTCCCAGTGTTCGTTAAGTAAATATCTTAGCTTGGTGAGACGAGATTGCTCATCCAGCTCCCGAACATCTGGGCACAAAACTGCAGCGAAATGACTTAAGTCGTCCCTAACCTGTTGACGAAATATTTTGGGCACAGCCCCATAAATGTTGTCAAATTGCCACCAGCATGGTTTAACATGCTGCGTGTAAAAGTGATGCCGTTGCTGGCCCATAATAGGACGGTCACAGTCCTTAAACACACAATGGTCGGGAAGTTGTGTGTCTCGACCGCCGGTACTAACTTCCTTTGACCCTGAAAAGGAAGAGCTTTGTGAGGCTATGGTTACAGTTGGAATTTTAGCTTTTGGTGGGCCCACTTGGTCACTTCCAGTGTCGTCCAATATAGCATGAGATATATATCTCACGCACTGTTCGTCCACTATGCAAGCTGGTGGATGGAAGGCTTCCTCAATCAACTTGCATAGAGGGTTAACGTTGGCAACCGCTTGAGTCTGTATTGGCTCGCTAACGGCTGGTGTTTGCTGTGATAAGTTTTCATCAGAGTCCACCTGCATAGACTCGACCGCTTGAGTTTGAATGGACTCAGTCACGGGAACCTCAGGCAGACTCGTCAGGAAACTTGGATAGAACAGGTCTATTATAGATTTGCCTTCCGTGGGGGATACGTTAATTTCCTCCTTTGCCGAGGCCGAATTAGCCTCACTCACTTCGACACCAATCAAGTTATCGATAGACTTTAAAATGTCTGATACTGGCAAAGGGGATAACATAGGTTTGGAAGAATTATCCAATTGAATATTAGGCAAATTCATACCTGCTGCATCCATAATTTCAACCCGCTCCCCACTGGACGAATTGTCCTCTGGCGGCTGGCTGTGCTCCTCATCAGAATCGATGTGCAGAGCCTCTGTGTCGACAGCAGTATTGTGCTCCTCATCAGAATCGATGTGCAGAGCCTCTGCGTCGCTCATTCTATAATCTTACTCGTACTCATGCTGAAAATAGAAAGAGGCCTTACAGACTGATTTATGGCTGAGCATGAGAGTTCGAGTAGGAGCTTATAAAACATATTAACATCTCGGGCATCGATAGGTGTCTAATTGATCAGCTTCTTCCTGTGTAATATTAACACATTCACCATGGTACCAATCATTGCAATAATCACACTGGAGCATCAATTTTCCACCCCATTTTTTCTGACATACGCAAAAAAGGCCAGTGGATCTCTCAAGTGTGACTTCTCCCGTCTCATGGAAGCGTTTTAAACATTTAGTTAGCCATGGCGGAATGGTTCGATCGTGACACTTTTTCAGTCGATCGTGATTTACCACATTGGTGGCACTTTTAAAAAATATTTTAAAAAGGTATGGCGTGTATACTTTAGCAATTATGCCTGGACCTTTCCAAAAAGAAGAAAGTTTTCGGGCTTTGCCTTTCTTTGTTGCGGTGTCCAACAAGTATACTAAATCACCAAGCTTATATTCAAATTTGTTAATTTTAACATCATAATCTCGCTTCATTTTTTTACAAGCAGCCTTCAAGTGCTCACGCGCGAGTTCATGACAATCTTTATACTCTTTCACCAGCGTTTGCACATATTCGGCCGCGTTTTCATATTCTGGTATTTTTGAATTAAAATTAAAAACGAGATCTGACGGGTGATTTACCTCACGTCCCAGCATCATTCTATTTGGTGTAAAACCCGTAAGACGGTGTACCGATGATCGCATGGCCCCGGCGAGCTGTGAAAGATACCTATCCCAGGAATTCTGGTTCTTATCAATATAACACCGGACGGCATTCATCAATGTCCGATTCTGGCGTTCTGCGGCCCCATTCGAGGAAGGTCGATATGGCGTGGTACGTGCCTTATGGATCTGAAGCGCTTCACACATAGCTGTGAACAGCTTTGATTCAAAACACGACCCTTGATCAGAGAAAATTTGGAATGGGCATCCAAATCTCGAAAAGAACTCTTTAACAGCTGTGTATGCTGCTGTTTCGGCAGTCTGATCGGGTAATGCTATAAATTCGACCCATTTGGTGAACTGACAGGTCATAACCAAAATATATTTATTTCCCTTCTGGCTGAGTGGCAACGGTCCCAAAAAATCGATATGTACACGTTCCATTGGGGCCCCAGCGTGGAAAGAAACCTGCTCCCATTTAGCATGTCGAACCGGTTTCTTGCCTTGATTACACTGGGGGCAGGCCGCCACGAATGTTTCAATATCTTCGCTAACCCCATACCAATAGTAATTTTGCCGTATCCGTTCTCGGGTACGGGTTACGCCCTGATGGCCTGATGCCGGAATATCATGGGCGAGGGTCAGAATTTCAGTGGCAAACTTTCGTGGAATAACCAAGACTTGTTGGGAATCCCGCTTGATTTTGTACAACAATTTATTTTTTATGAGGAAACGTTGCCGGTTTATCCAAATATACTTAGTAGCTTGGCTACTAATAAAAAGTTCACCTTCCCTGGGGTCTTTTCCAGTTTCTAACCACCCAATCACAGGGGCTAAGTCAGGGTCATAACGCTGAAATTCAGCGAGTTCGTCCAGAGTACATACATCCGCTAGGAGGGCATTATCCTTGGGGGTAGTGGTCTGTCGCACCCTGACTTCAGGTTTTAATCCCGATGATATTTCTAGGTCAACCTGGGAATGGGTCCAACCCGTGTTCGAACAGACGGAGTCTGTTGGTTCGTAGGGATCTTCCCACTCATCTCCCGGCTCCCACGAAAAACCTAGGGGAGGGTTTGGCTGACTATCTGTCTGGCGAATTGCCGGACTGGCGCTCTCAGATAGTTCGGCAAACGTAATGGAACCTTTGGTTAGGGGAACCACATCGTCCACAGCATTTTCGAATCTGGTCCAGCTATTAAACACCCGAGTGCAATATTTACACCCACCACAAGGGAGATCAGAGAGTTTACACCCTGTGAAATACTCTTCACATGAGCCGTCCGCAGGAATTCTGGACAGCGCATCGGCATTTACGTGCAATGTTCCCTTGCGATGCTCAATAACCATATTATACTCACCGAGTTCCTCTAACCACCTTGCAAGTTGTCCCTGCGGTTCCTTAAAGTTCATGAGCCACCTTAGGCTACTATGATCAGTCCTTACCAAGAATTTCCGACCTAGCAGGTAGTGGCGAAATTGACGTATGAATCGTACTACTGCAAGAAGTTCTCGCCGTGTAGTACAATAACGCCGTTGTTGTGGGGACAGCACAAAACTACCAAAGGCGATAGCTTTCTCATTACCATCTTGGACTTGAATTAATTCCCCACCGATGGCAAAATTACTACTATCACAGTCCAGAATAAAAAGGTCAGTTGAATTTGGTAGGCTCAGCACAGGTGGCGAGGTCAGCGCATCCTTGAGCCTATCACATGCAACCTGCTGTTCTGGGTTCCATTTAAATTTATGTTTACCGGTGATGTCATATAGAGGTCGTGCTAACTCTGCATAATTTTTTATGAATAACCGATGATAATTAACTAGCCCACAGAAACTTTCTACCTCTCTAGTATTCTGGGGTACAGGCCAGCTTTGGACAACCTCTATAGATGATTCCATCATTTTCACACCTTGCTCACTCACAATTCTGCCCAGAAATTCAATACTTTTCTGAAAAAACTCACATTTACTGGGCTTGAGTTTAAGATTATATTTTCGGAACCGAGAGAGTACTTTTTCGATGTTTTCCAAATGATTTTGAATCGAATTGCCCATCAGAACAACGTCGTCCAAGTACCCTAAACAGATATCCCAGTTCAGACCGTGCAATACCAAATTGATAACCCTACACCAAGTAAACGGGCTTCCAGTTAGGCCGAACGGCATTTTAATGAAATTGAAAATCCCGTATTTGGTCAGAAAGGCTGTTTTAGCACGGTCTTCGTCACGTACGGTAACCTGATGGTACGCAGCCAAACAGTCTGCCTTTCCGAACCACGAATTTCCACTAAGTGTGTCAAGACACTCATCAATTCGAGGCAAGGGGTAGACGTCTTTGCGGGTCACCGAGTTTATGACGCGATAGTCTATGCACCAGCGAATAGAGCCGTCCCGCTTTTTAACAAGGACAGGGGCTGATGCCCATTCCGACACAGAGGGCTCGATGACCTTGGCCATCAAAAGCTTTTTCAAATGAGTTTCCTCTTGGTCGGCAAAGCATGCGGGGGTGCGCCTCATAGGCTGCTTAATTGGACGAGCTCCCTCTAAAAGAGGAATACTATGCTCGATTTGGGAGAATGTACCCAAATCAAACTCGTCTTTTGCAAACACGTCTTGAAATTCCAGAAGTAGTTTTTCAAGGCGGGCTATGTCAGGCCCTGACAATAATTTCGAAGAGCGCTCAAATAGACTCTGTAAATATCCTGGAAGGGTGGAATTACCCACCAGGCGATCTCCAGCGCTATTATTTGGGGAGCTCCCCGGAGATAAATAGTCCGGAGCAGATTCCGGCTTGGGCGCGCATGACTTGACGGAGTGTTCAATCACCTCATCAACTTCATAAGCTTCACCCACACATTGTAATTTATCTAAGATTATCTCTGAATGTTGAGAATTTATAAAACATACTTTTGGGGGGCTATACCCCGAGTGCAAAGTAGGCAAAATATACTCACCAAGTTGTTCATTGGGTTCAATAGTAAAATCAGCTAATGGTGGAATCGTTTCACACTGCAGTAACACAACTGACTGAGGGGGTATAACTGTTCGCTGATTGACTATAATTCTAGAAATTTTAGCCACTTTTGGTTTTACCTTGGGAATTGTAGGAATCCGACTCTTTCCCAAAAAGATAGAACCTTTATTTGCCCCAATTTTTGCATCATATTTAGTGAGAAAATCCATCCCAAGAAGCATGGGATCTTCAATGGGTGCTACATATATATTTTCACTACACTCGAGTTCCCCAATGGTAATGTCTATGGGTCCCACCAACATACCTTCCATGTGACCATCACGAGCCGCCGTATTAAAGTGTAGAGATTTAATTAAGGGTGGCTCAGGGCTGAGTTGGTGAAACAATTTGTCAGAGATAATCGTAACATCGGCGGCTGTGTCTACTACTGCTTGGGTAACATGACCAGCTATTTTGACCGGAACCTTGATGGCGGAGGCTGATTTAATTTGTTTAATAGTTAATTCCGGTTTGATTTCACCAGACGTTACATTATTACCAGTTACGAGGTCATGAATTATAATTGGGATCGGGCTCAGACCTCGGAAGTTGCCCCGTTCCCGTTTAAATCCTCCTTAAATTTAACTTTATTATCCCGGTTAGGGCGATTTTCAGGATTCCGTGAAGGGCAGTCTCTTTGAAAATGCCCCACCCCCTGACAGGCATAGCAAATGACCTTGGCCTTGGGAGAGGGTGACCTTGACCTACTTTTGAAATCTGACACTTTTTTATCAAAGTGAGAAATTGTGCCAGACTGTGGCTTATTGGTCGCCATCTTTTCTAAAACAGTTGTTAATTTCTCCACTGTCTTTTGGAGAGTTTCCATATTAGTTTCCAAGGCGAGCATACGTGCCTTGGAATTTGAATTATCGCTCGAAGTTTTCCAACTTGGAGCGCGGGGCGAAAATCTACGAGGGCCTGGTGAATCACCGGTCTCCGAATCGGAACCCTCGCGCTTGCCTCGGAAGTTGTATCCTCGCTGCTTTGGTCTACCACGACCAGTCTGTCTTACAGACCTAACAGGAGAGGTTTCATCATCAGTATCCGATGAAACATGGCGCACGTCTTTGCGAGACACTTTGCTGCCATGAATAGCAGCATAATTGTGTTGATGCCATCGGATTCTGTTGATGGCTTGTTCCATGGACTGAGGTGTTTCCATGGTAACAAGTTCGGCCGCCCTGGTGTCAGAACAGCCTTGACAGAAGCGCAAGACCGCTTGCTTGAAGGTAAAATTGGCCGGACATTCTTTAAAGGCACGTGTGGCCAATGAGAGAACGGTCTCGGCCCATTCTTCCAGCGACTGACCAGTGACTTGCTTTGCTTGTTGGAATCGAATTTGGGTCGTTTCGGGCAAGTCTTTAAATCCGAAACGATTTTCCAACCCGTCAAGCAACTGAACAACTGTCAGATAGGGATCACGCTCTGTAAGCAGCGTGAAATACTCGCTCGCTTTTCCTTTTAAACACCAGCAGAGAGCCTGCTGCTGCTCATCCCATCCCCAACGTTGCGACTGGGCATACAAAGTGAATTTCACCCTGAAGGCTTGCCACGAGTCGATACCATCATACGAAAACCCTTTTGGCATATGAGGCAGTCGATAATCGCCCTGCCTTCCGTGAGCGACTTGTTGATTGTATGGTTGATAACCTCCCGGCCCTGGACCAATTTGATTCATCCCGGGGTTTCCCATCCCCTGATTTCCCGGATTCTGTATCCATTGATTTCCCGGGGGTGGTTGGTTATACCCAGGGTTCTGCATCCCTTGATTTCCCGGGGGCGGTTGGTTGTAACCAAGGTTATGCATCCCTTGATTTCCCGGGGGGCGGTTGGTTGTAACCAAGGTTCTGCATCCCTTGATTCCCCGGGGGCGGTTGGTTGTAACCAAGGTTCTGCATCCCTTGATTCCCCGGGGGTGGTTGGTTGTAACCAAGGTTCTGCATCCCTTGATTCCCCGGGGGCGGTTGATTGTAACCCGTTCCCGATACATTGGGTCCCGGCTGAACCTGGGCATGAGAGCCTGGGTTTCTATAACCCGACATATCTTGATTAAACTGACCGAAGCCAGCTTGAGTGGTACCAGACCCTGGACCCCATGGGTTTAAGGGCCCGGTTGGCGTTGGATCGGTTGGCGGATTTAACTGTGCAAAACTAGTTTGACCCATGCCAGATTGAGTAGTTCCATAGCCTTGATGCCCGGTTGTTGCATATCCAGAATTTGGATTTAAATTGTAGTGTTGGCTACTCTGTGGTTGTGATCCGGCATAACCACGATTAGGTTGGTTGTAACCTGGCTGAGCGGGTTGACTCCATTGATATGATTTTCCATATGAGGAGGTGTATGTGCTGGCTATGGTCTGACCATATGTACCAGACGTGGTGGCCTGGGTATAGACAGGACTATTTTGCATAGGCGGCACTCGCCCGTCACCTGCATATGCACCCTGCTGAGCGGCCGCATAGCTGCTCATTGGCGTAGACGTAGCAGGGGGTACAAAGCGTGACGATACCACTGTCGAATTGGCAGTTACGGTAGCTGCTGACGCTTGGCCGTGATGAACAAATGATGCAGCGGGGCTACCACTGTTGAATAGGCAGGCATGGTAGTCGACGCTTGGCCACAGAATGAATAGGCCGATGAAAATGATGCAGCCTGTGGTGCCCCAACTGTAGAACTAGCAGTTACAGCTGCCGGCTGTTGGCCAAAAAGACCATAGGATGGTATAGCAGGTAGTGTCGGGCGAAACCCTGGAAACGGTTCGCCCGCACTTCTTGCTGGGTTGGAAACCATGGGGCTAAACCAAGCAACGGGTTGTGAAACGGTAACAGCCGCAGCTGCTTGTGTCCCATCGGCTTGGGCTCCATGTGTGATGTCACCCTGAATCTGGGATTCAGACCAGCGACGTCTTGTGAATTCTGGATCGGTCCTCGGATTTGCGATGGGAGAATAACCTTTCGCAAATAAGGCCGCCATTTCCTGACTACTTGGGGGAGAAGGGGGGGTGTGTTAGCTTACGCCTCACACTCTCCGGCATCTGCTCACCCCCGGCATCATGGAGAACCATTTTCTCGGGGGTTGTTAAACCAGATGGCGGCTTCTTCTCTGTCTGGGGAGGGGTCAAGGGTGACTGGCTTCTTGCGTAATCCTCCCTTCCCTCACCATCAGACTCAGACTGATAGTTGTTGGGGTCCGCATGAGCCCTCGGTACCCAGTTATCAGCTTGGGACTTTGAAGTTGGGTGACTAAAGTCAATCACACTCAACTGATCCCTTGAACTTCTGAACCGGGGTACGAGACTGAGATCCCTTTGTGATATTAGAGTTACCTGCCGGCGTAACTGAATTATATCGGCGGCAATTTGGGGACCAACATGAGGAATTTGTTGCAACTCTTTCCAATTAGCTGTATTTATGAAAATCTTCATGTTGACCAACAAATCACTAAATATTAACCACTATGAAACCTTGCACTACCTAGACGCTAAGTAAAATATAATTACAACCAATTTCCCATAGAATCTAGGAAAACTACTCTATATTTTACCACATCTATTTTTATCCAAAAAGAAAATAGTAACGAACAATAGAGAATGGATTGTTCTATTCAACATGCAAAATACGCGAAGAGATGACCATCAAATTACAACAAGAGCGAAATTGTTTCCATCTTCCGTCTTCTCCGGTCAAATATCAAAAACCTAAATAAATGGATCTTTAATGATTCACGTACAGTGATGTCGATTATGTAATTAAACCGACTGGAAAATCTGTGCGAATTGGACAATAAATTTCCAGCGATAACATATTTTGAAAGTGGCGAGAAGCAAAAATTGCTGCAAAATCACTTTAATAAATTGATTTATGGGGAAGCATGCACAACACAGGAATTCCGGATGTACAAGTGGTGTGATGAAAAATTTAACCCAGAATTGAAGCAGAGATTTCCATGTGGAATTCACCGGAAAAAATTCAAAGTTATTTCAACACTCTATTCCCACAAAAAAAAAAAAAAAAAAACCCACCATGCGTAAAAAGCAAGGAGAAGCCATTGAAATAAGCATGGAAGGCTAAATTAGCAAGCAAAGTGAAAAAACAAGCTATAGAAGGCAATAGAATAAACCACGCTGAAATCACGTGGAAATTGGGGTAGAAAAAATACGAGAAATTATTCCGCAAAAAACATCAAATAATTAACGACTAACGTCAGTATTGTAAAAATTGGCTGTATATAATAACCAGTTACAATATAATATATAATAATGAACATACTTACTATTAATACATCTTGACACAAACGAGGATTACAAAGGATATAAACTGTAGAATATACGTCTGGATGGTTCGGTTTCTTTTTTGTTCTGATTTCTCCGGTTGCTGGTCCACTCGATTTCGACTCCGGATCCTCAGTATAATTTCCGGTCTAATAAGACTTTCTGCACCATATTTCCGGTTTAATCCCAATTTCACAACATTATCACCTCCCATACCAGGATTGTCCTGGATATATCAGTGTACTGGTATATGTAATAAAGCGACAGCGCTATATATAGATTATAGAAATCTGATCATGCGAATCGAATTTCATTAACACAATGTACATGTACAAGTAATGGTCACGTGTCAATTGATCGATTTTCACGCCAAACAAACGACGATGGAAATGCCGAATTATGTTGTTGAATTTATAACATGCGTCTTATTATGTGGTTTCATTCAGTAGAACCATTTACAAAACGATAATATGACCATACGTAAACGTAATAAAGCCCACGTAGATTAAATCTGGCAGTTTGCGATACGAAATATATTTATGATAATTACCGCTTTTGAATTATACCGGTATCGAAATTAGTCGACGAAATTGATGTGACAAAGATAAAGGGAAATAATGATATTTCTTCCTGTGCTCAAATAGAACTTTCGAAGAGGTGTTCTTTTGTGCGACACTGTTCACATTTTCACAACATTTTTTACTCGATGCGTTTACTGTTAACACCGAAGATCTGGTCTGCTTGACAGCGTGGAAATATTGAAACCAAACAGGACTATACATTGTCTATTATCATGGTTTATTCTATACATTAATGTCACAATTCATGGTAATCAAGATGTCAGCCAAAAGACGTGTGGTTCGGTCGGGATTCAGTTCTGTTCTGTTCTTCTTGGTAGCTGGGAGTGACGTCACATCCTCGGGTGCACTCGTACCGGATAACCGGTACTCTTCGGGACCTAAAACCACTACATTCCCCCAAGCTTTGAAAAGAAGGCCCTGTTGGAGGGGGTTGAAGAATTCGTCCATCCATCGTCATTAGTCAGTCCAAGTTCCAACAAGACTTCTGTTACGTCATAGGCCTCCGTGGGCTCGGTTGCAGAGTCTTGTAGTCGACGCATTGGATCCTGAACATCGGATGACTGACGAACACTTGTAACTTGGTCGGGGAAGGCACCGTCATATGGATGGCTGGCAGAGTGGAATTTCTCAGCATCTCGTATCATCCAACTACCATTTTCTGTCATATCTGGTAATGTCTTCGCCATTGTATCGGTCAAATGATTGTCTGGCCAGCTTGTTTACACCGCCCAATGTCTTGGCTCCATTGGGTGACCAGTTAAGTTCTTGATCCGGAACGCCTGTTGTAGTTACAGTAAGTTCCTTCTGTCGAACCGTATAGAGGTGGTCCGCACTATGTATACTCTGGCCATGGTGAATAGCTGCTGACATTCACTTCTTGGTCCACTCGACCGATAACCATTGACTGGGTTCTGCGTGTTATGCTTCGTGGAATATGTACCTCAATGCAGAGTGAAAGAGAAACCGGGGCCCGGCATTCTCAGTACATCATATAAATGGTGGTTCAATGTCGGTGTAATATATCAGCTGGCCCGATATCCATTACCGACAACGCAACCCCAATGTTGGATTCACTCATTGCTGCATTAACTGTGAACATCATTTAAACGTTGCGAACAAGCATATGATTATGTTCAGTGAGTCATGGAGGTACATTTCCATACTGGAACCCGCATCATTCTGGCGACAAGTAATGGTCTTAATAGTTTGCCATGGGGTCTGATGATACTCTGACCATGGCTGTGGATCTCTTCATTGTAGTTACTACTAGCGATCCACGTCTGATTCGGACTCATTTGCCACCAGGATCCCAAGGCCATTGATCTGGAGAACCTGCTTTATTTCGGAGCCAGGTGTGATTCATTGGATTCTGGCTTGGGTTCCCCCTGTATGATTGTTCGGCACTTACAGGTATGAAACCTGAACTTGGTTTGCAGATCCAGGTCGACCTGCTTTCCGAACTGCTCCTAAGTTGAGGCAATTCTGTACCAAAATTTCCATTGCTGCCAGGCCTCAACTGGACATCTTTCTTCACCCCATTGCTGTCATGGTGCTCATCATGTGGTGGGTGGTGATTCTGGTACGGCTTCTCAGGTTGACCATGTGATATTGGCAGGGCACAGAGACTATCTTCTGGACTGCCATTACATAATTTATGGTTCGGCTGGTCATGATCATTTAGTACTGGTGACAACACATCACTCGTGGTTGCGAGATGCTTCATATTTTGCTCTGGTGATTCATTGTCGGAGAGCGTCGCCTTGTTCATATGACCCACATGTTCATCAGAAGGGTCACATGGAACCGGTCTTAGAACTGTTGATACAGCATCTGAGACATTAGCGGGTGACTCCAGAACTGTTGGAACAGCGTCTGAGATGTTAACGTCTGATTCCAGGACTGCCGAATCAGCATCAGAGAAGCCCGATGTGATCGAATATATGGTAGAGTCCAAGCCAATTTTCCCGAATTCAATGAAGGATGTATCGCCATCGGATGTCAAAGAATCAAACTGTGTGAGAAGAGGGATCTGGGCGTCTCTCAGGTCGCCTCTGTCTCCACCTGACCATCCTTGCTGCTGAAGCAGAACTGCATCCTCTTCATCTTCTGAATAATCTATTGAACTCAGCTCTAGAGAAACGCTATCGTCCCATTCTAGAATGATATCATAGATCGGCGACTCTTCATCTTGTATATAGCTTGTGTTGGCATCGTGGTTGATATACGTCTCATCCGGCGATAGTGGTTTATGCTGAACTGCCTTTCTTGAATAGAATGCATACTCATCTGGTGTCAGGAGTTGCATGTCTATTTCAGACTGTACATTCAGCAGTTTGTCGGACGAGGTTGTCAGTTCCTGAACTAGTGTCCCTGGTTGTTCATCGTTGATAAATTGCCCAGACGCAGAATCATTTACCTCCAATGCTAAAGCGGGTGTCGGCCTAATAAGAGGACTCGTGATCGTTGGAGCTTCAGTCTTCAACTCAGAGCTGGGAAACATCAGAGTTGGATCGAGACTCTCAGATCTGGATGTCAATGTTTCTGGCAATGGCGATATTGGGACATCAAAATCTCGGAAATCGAGACGGGGATGATCCCTGTGCATTGAAGAAGTCTCGGGAAACCATTCTTCCGAGGGTGGATCACTCTGCGCCGAAGAAGTTTGTCGGGAATCTTTGCCGACCTGGAGCTTTGTGACTATATTATTGTCCGCTACTTCTTCCCCAACTAATTCAATTGGGCTGCTCTCTCCTCTCTTATTTCCATGTGCCGACTTGATGGCTATTGTTGACGGCTGATTGTCCAGGACTGCCGTTTTGGATGCCATCTTTTCTGATAATCCGCCTTGTAACAACTTTTTGACAAGTAAGTCCGATTGTTTGGAGGTTGGCTGGTTGTAGGCCACTTGCCCTGCCATAGTCTCTTCTGATGTGTTGACCGTTTGATTAGGATGGCAATCTGCAGGAACACTGTCGGTCTCTCTGGGACTCGTACATAGTGGTTGGTCATGTGCGGCCATTCTGGATGCCATCTGTATCGCAGACTTGGGAGACATTTCTTCTGAGGGCGATACTGGAACATCATAATCTCGGAAATCGAGACGGGGATGATTTCTCTGTATCGAAGACTTGGGGGACATTTCTTCTGAGGGCGATACTGGAACATCATAATCTCGGAAATCGAGACGGGGATGATTTCTCTGTATCGAAGACTTGGGAGACATTTCTTCTGAGGGCGATACTGGAACCTCAATGTCTCGAGAATCAAGACGGGGAGGATCTCTCTGCGCCGAAGAAGATTGTGAGGCTTTACTGTTGTCCGCCACCTCTTCCCTATCTAAATCAATTGGACTGCCCCTCGCTCTCTCATGCCCATATGCCGAGTCAGTGGTTATCGTCCACGATTGGGTGTCCTTAGCGACCGGTTTGGATGCCCTCCTTTCTGAAGTTTCGAATGGAGGCATGTCAATGTGTGCCCCCAGTGCATCTATGCTCTCCAAAGCTGGTTGGCGATGGATGGATGTCCTCTTGGAGTTTCCACATTTGTCTCCAATATATGATGACTGGTCTTGGGCGGCCATTTTGGATGTCCTCCTGGAATTTGCATATTTGAATTCAATAGTGTCAAAATTCAGTTCACGTAAGGTGGACGCTAAGCCATACAGTCTTCGACTTTCCAAATGGCCATTCTTAGCAAAGTTTTCAATCAATTCTCGTACTTCGTTCGCAACCCTGATTGACTCTTGCAGCTCGACTCGGAAATAACTTCTCAGCCTTTGGGGGATCATTTTCTTCATGGTGGTAGAATCATCATCTCCCCCCTTCGTAGAACTCCCGTATATACTCCGGAACTCCTCTTGGACTATACGGACCATGAAATGGATCTCTCGCCATTCTTCTTGTGCCTTATCTCCAAGTTTACGAATCCGCTCGAGCTCGATCTTAGCTTCTTGGGGTTTCATCGGCTGATCATATTCCCGCAAATCGTGCAAGAGGTCCCACATCTCATTACTAGCTCTGTAATATTCTTCTAGAATATTTCCCTTCTCCGCTTCTAGTTCTTTTAGAAAGCAAACTACATTGTATAGGACTGGACCGCCGATATTTTGGGTATGTTTATAATCATCAACAAAGTCCTGCACCTCCTTCTGAAGACAGTCTAACTCTTCCGATTCTTCTCGAAAACTTTTTCTCTGATCTCCAAACTGGATGTCTCTTATTTCTCGGACCATTTCATGTCTCCATTCCTCATTCTTTCGCTCACGTCTTGGTTTATAGTTCGATTCTCTCTTGCCAATGGGTTTCAATGAGGGTGATTCGATGGGCTCATCACAATGCCCAACTGAGGGGTATTTGTTTTCCAAACTGGAAATCTCTTTGTAAAACAACAGTATTTTGGAGTTTATGTCCCTCCACTTTTGTTCTTTCCTATTCCTGAATTGAATCTTTTGCACGACGATTTTCCTTTTGTTCTCGGCTTCCTGATAACCCATATGTTGATCAAATTTGCCTATAACCTCCCAGTAAATATCTATAATATCCCCGTCTGACAATTCACGGTGAGCTACCCTCCTCTCACGCCGTAGGTCGATCATGGTGAGTTGCACGCTCCTTTCACACAAGCCCCTATTAACATAGTCTACAATTAAGTCCCACGTTTTGTTTGTAAGACTGTCTGACTCGAGTTCCTCTTCTTGAAAACGCTCTTTCTCATATTTGGACCGGATGTAGATTATTTCTTCCATAATTATGAGTTTCCCTTTCGCAGTTTCATTCTGTGATTTTAGCTGTTCTTCCATGGCTTTATAATTTGATTGTATTTGGTCTTCACTTGGTGGTGGGTCGCTTGTTAATGGTACTTTGTTAGGAGGCTGTTCAAATCTAGGTGGCTCTGGCATGTGCACAGC
Source organism: Siphonodentalium dalli (assembly GCA_032622095.1). Taxonomy (NCBI): domain Eukaryota; kingdom Metazoa; phylum Mollusca; class Scaphopoda; order Gadilida; family Siphonodentaliidae; genus Siphonodentalium; species Siphonodentalium dalli. The sequence continues at coordinate 19,347,802 of CP136063.1, read as the reverse complement.
ATTGGCCATGGGCTGCTGACAATACCCAGTCGAAAACTCCGGACTATACCGGGGATTGATGGAATATGGCACACCTGGTGGATAATAACCTGGTGCTTGAGCTGGCCATGGATTATACCCGTGCCCGTATGGTGACGGGTATGGATTCTGTGGATATCCTGGACTTTGTTGTGGGTTGAAGCCATACATGGGAGTTTGACCTGGTAGGTTGCGACCTTGATTAGTACTGGACATCTCAATTGAACCCGAGCCTAAATAAATCAGGCGTAACAGGCTTATCAATTAATTTATTCCAGTCTGACCAATCAAGCGTCACGGTATGTAACTACCCAATTCCAAGCGTTTCAGAGTATGATTGGCAAATCAATTGATTAGTGCACTAGCAATAGTGCAATACTACAAGTGATTTGCCCTCTAAACTTCTGAAAACTTTGTAGGTACTTTTAATTCATTTATCTCAATTTAAATCAATACACAAAGAAAAAAAACAATTGAATATTCCAACAAGCAATCTGAGCAGCTATCTTATGAATAAATAATATATAATGCAATTTCAACAGGAATGATTGAACACAAACCGAGGTTCCAACAAATCACTCCCAGCAAATCTGCATAAGGAAAATACACAACACGGCTCAGAAAACTTAAGCAATATTCCTAAGAGAACAAAAATAATGGAAATAAATATACCTATTCTGACACACTAAACATGACAATTACTGCACAGAGAATACATAACTTATACTATTTAATACCAAGCAATTAATTTAATACTGTGCAAATGTGTATCAGAAATTCACAAAAATTAATACATATACATCAGGGTCTCCAAAGTAAATTTAACTTGTACAGAGAACCTGATCACAGTGACAAAAATATATGAAACAAAAACCAATTACATTTAGGTTAATCAGCTCTGAAAGTAAACATAACTTATATTGGCAAGCTGATTGCAAAACTACTGGTAGATAAATTGAATCGATGTGTATCAATTTAAATACAAGATATAGGCTGGCTTAATCCAGTCCGTTTCTTATGAAAAGAGTAATCTCCCTGGAAGAACGGCTGGATTATGTAAGAAATTAAGGTATTGAACGGTTATGCCCGCATCAATTTCTAAATTTGAAGTTGATCATTGAATGAACAAGAAATATAGATTCTGTTAACACAATGAAATATTTTTTCAGCCAGCGAGTTGTGGAAATATAAAACATAACAGAAGAAGTTGTATATATGGGAACTATGAACCAATTCAGAAATATATGGAAAATGCCTACTCAAAATACTACAAAAATATAACTTTATCTGATAGGCTACACACAAATAATTAATTCATTCATCAAAAATAACCACATACAAAATACTAATGAAAAACTAATCACAATGACATGAAAATATATAAATAAATACGAAACTACAATAAATTATTACCCAACTTTGAATTAAACGAGAAAACTCGCCTTAATTTATCAAAAGATCTGACTCAAATGTCAAAAGATGTGGAACTCTAAGTTGAGCTGACAGAGCTGTGTCTTATAATTGTGAAATGTCCATTATGAAATCTGACATTTGACATCAGCTGGAACAAGTAGTTTCATACTGATTTTACAAGAATTTCCTTTCAGTTCAGTACTGGTTGAGCTGGTTTAATTAATATGTTTATACTGGAAGCTGTTCAATTTAGTATATGAGCTGTTGAAGTTGATCAAATTACTGTCAAATTTTAACTCCGGATATGTTGATATCTGCATAAGGATGAACATGTAATTTTCAGGCTGCTTGGTTATCCATATTCAAATTAAACGAGTGGCTCGCGTTAATCTATTAAAAGTCAAGAGCATGAAAATCATGTTGAGTCAACATTGAGAAATGTTGATGTCCAATTTAAACTCAGATATCTGACATCAAGTTGAACAAGAAATTTCAGGCTGCTTTCAAAGTTTGTCAAGAATTTTATTTCAGTTGAATCGTGGTTGAGCTGGTATAACGAAAATTGTCCAATTTGTTGGGAACTGCCAAATGTTATATTTTCACCACTGGTATTTCACTGGTATGGCATCTATATTGGTTTGATGGGTGGAACAGAACTATTTAGTTGGTTGTGACTTGTATTCATGTCGATTATTGATGAGTTGTGGCATGTTCAAATCAGTTGGCAGATTGAACTACATTGTGATTGACATTTTGTGTAAAAATTAGGTAAGTTTATCTGACCGTAATTCTGGAGTCACTGGGGCAGTGAAGTTGTCGAATACCCTTCTCTCTCCCCCTGTCTTCAAAAATTGGCCAGCTAGCTGTGGTGAAGAATTGATGTCCGGAAACTGTCTTTACTTTATGCTATTTTTAGCACAAAGCGGCACATTGGAATTTTGTGCAGAAACGGCACAGAAAATGTCAATTTTACTCTTTTACACATGTTGTCGTTAGTTTTCATCAATCAGAATATGAAATATATATATTTAGCAGCATTATTACAGTTGAAATACAACCGAACACTGAATGTACAATCTCCAGGAACGGAAAAACATGACGAAAATGGCAGAAATTCACAAGTCATTTTTACGAAAGTTTTTCACATCAAAATAAACTTCTCCGCGTGGATCCGTGGTTGCTTCGTCGCCAATGAAACCAAACAGGACTATACATTGTCTATTATCATGGTTTATTCTATACATTAATGTCACAATTCATGGTAATCAAGATGTCAGCCAAAAGACGTGTGGTTCGGTCGGGATTCAGTTCTGTTCTGTTCTTCTTGGTAGCTGGGAGTGACGTCACATCCTCGGGTGCACTCGTACCGGATAACCGGTACTCTTCGGGACCTAAAACCACTACATTATAATAAAATTACATTACAAAATGCTCCAAGTTGTGTGTTGAAATTATGCACTACATGTGGAGTGATTACAGGGTGTGCTGTATAGCTCATGGTGTGTTGCTACACAGCTAAGTCATGTAGTCCGAAAATATCCAACGTCTATTCAAATCTGAGATAGAAATGCTTATTTGCATAAGTTGGAGGGAATTGTGTGAGCACATGGTGACGTCATACAGTATAGTACAGTTCACAATCCGAAGAAACAAGTCCTGTTACAGTCATGTCGCAAGCATGTGGGTGCTCGTCCCATATCCCAACTAAAGAACACAGGTGTGACATTAAGAACTAACCGGCACGATTGAACATAGTGACATTAACGGATTGACAGACCCATGTCACAGTATATGTCGCAAGCATATGAACGCATGCATTTGACACTATATCAATATGTGGGATACATACACAAAACCGCACGCGTATGTTACTGGTATCAGTATATCGAACGATTGCAACCTTAAGTGTCATCCTTACGCGACGCAGGCATGCACATAATTCCCAAAATTCAGTCATACCAGAGTCCAAAATATTGTACCCAAATACAGGTTATGTCACACCGTTATATAATCGGTCAATTTTGTTATCAAAATGTGTAATTTCTAAACCGGAAATATTTACTCTATAGACTATATATTACTCCGACGATACCGGTACACTTATGTTACACGAACTATAGTGACCTTTGAACTTCCCATGATTCTCTTGGATTTCCCATAATTCTAATATCGGGTATAAAACACTTTTCGCGCCGAAAATATTCACTCGATTTCGAATTTTTCGACATGGCACTTCGATTAAGTTTTTAGTTCCTTGTTTAGTTATTTTAAAAAACTTTCGACAGATCGATATATTGTCACCCGAAGTCAGCTCTAAGGCCGGAACGAGAGATTCAATCAGTATATTGACAGAGCACAGCAATATTGTCATCGAGATACCGAATTAATCAGTTAATTATTGCTAATGTATCGGCCAATGGAGGAATGTATTCACTCAGGAGCAATTACATGTGTTCATTCCGTGGGCGCTTCTGTGGTAATTCTTATTATATCAAGGAAATGGACTCCCGACTATCTGGACTTTAAGGTAATATAAACCCTTAATATCATCGTTCGTCGAACCATCAGAGCGTTTAATGGTCAATGGTTATGGAAGTTTTAATTACATTTTATCAAATGTTAACGCTACACGATATTCACGGTTAACAACGAACTTGGTTCTGGGGCTTTCTCAGCAATGCCCGCTATTGAACGATTGACGTCCTTGCTAACAGCGATGTATATATCATTTACGTTCATGGTGCTAACTGCTTGTTCGAATGGAGTTCTGTGCTGCATCCATGTTTAGCACGTGGACATGACGTTAAGAGTTATTTATAACCTGAATCTGTTATTACTATTGGAAGTGACATCATCTGTGACATCACGATCTATTTATATTATTGCCATGTTTATCAGTGACGCCAATTCTATATGGACCATGCAGTGTCTACTTTCATATTGTGACATCATCGTGGAATTCAAGATGGACATTAATGACTTATTCACTTATTGAATGTTATACTTCAAATTTTGACTTTGAATTAATTGTTTTTAATTCTAAATTTTATACATTGATATTTAATTTTTAAATGTTTTGAAATGAAATATATTTAAATTTTCTTATTCAGTCAACTTTCTCTGAAATTTAATTTGTTCTCAATTTTGAACATGTAATTTAATTTTTATGTTTTCAATATGAACTTTTTGAGTTATGAATTTTTCAAATCGAATCTATCCTAGTTTTGACTTAGTGATTTTTGCATACCCAATATTTACTTGTCAACTTTTTAAGAAAGTTTTTAAACATTACTTTGAATAATTTAGTATTAGGTATTGCAAATATAGTTTGATAGTCTGACTTAGATATAAGTTTGGCTAGTTATCATTTTTCAATAGAGAAGTTGAACTTTGGTTCTAATTTTGACAAATTTCATGAAATGGCATACATATATTACATGTGTCCGATCATAACATGGATCAATATCACTACAAATGTCCAAGTAAACTGAATAGTTGCTTTTCTCTGTATGTAGAAGTTCGGTTCTATGTAGGTTATACTTTATATTTTTGAAATTACAGAGATTATATTTTGACTTGAGCAATCTTTTTACAAAATCTATTGGATGCTGGTTGAATTATCACATGGAGTTAACAAATTTCATGAAATGGCATACATGTGCCCGATCATAACATGATCAATATCACCACAAATGTTCAAGTAAACTGAATAGCTGCCTTTCTCTGTATGTAGAAGTTCAGTTATATGTAGGTTATACTGAATATTATTCAAATTTCAGAGCTTATATTTTGACTTGACAATCATTTTAAAATTTGATTGGATGCTGGTTGAATTATTACATGGAGTTAACTTTAGTGTTAATGTCACATACATGTATAGATTACTAAATATCCAATACGTTATACATTGTAACAATCTCTTGTCAATATTCATGAGTTGCTTACTATACAAAAAATTGTAGCCTGCAATCCGCTCCTTGCAATCAAGTTGATCATTTTTAATTAATTATATTAATTAAAAGTAATTTTAAAATATTTTCAGTTTGCATATATATATTTATAACATGCTTGCTTAAGAAAAATGGTTTTATGTCTGCATAAGCTATATATTTTTAGTAATTTTCTCTCTTGTTTTAGTACATAAACTATATACTGTATTACATCATAAGATTATCATTATTACAGTAAAATGCTCTAGTGACTAGGTCCCCTCGCCTTTGTTTTGGAATATATATATGTGTGTGTGTAAGCATAGCGTCCTTTTGAGACATTGGCGAGTCGACTTTGTCGCTTTGAACCGACGAACTTCTTTGTCTCGGTGTCTCGAATTTGAGACATGCATCCGATGACTTTTGGAGGTGAAATTTAAGCCATCCAGCCATGGCAATTTCGACGCCCATTGGGCAATATCGACGCCCATCGCGCAATTTCGACGCATTTTATCGGGCAACTTCGACGCCCATCGGGCAACTTTGACGCCCATCGACCAACTACGACGCCCATCGGACAACTTCGACGCCCATCGGGCAACTACGACGCCTACAAGGGCAACTTCGACGCACATAAGGCAATTTCGACGCCCATCGGACAACCTTTTATCGGGCAACTTCGATGCCTTTTTTCGGGCAACTTCGACACCTTTTATCGGGCAACTTCGACGCCCATCGGGCAACTTTGACGCCTACATGGGCAAATTTGACGCCTACATGGGCAACTTCGACGCCTACATGGGCAACTTCGACCCCTACATGGACAACTTCGACGCCCATTAGACAATTTCGACGCCTATCGGCAACTTCGACGCCTTTTATCGGGCAACTTCGACGCCCATCGGGCAACGTTGACGCCTACATGGACAACTTCGACGCCTACATGGACAACCTCGACGCCTACATGGGCAACCTCGACGCCTACATGGGCAACCTCGACGCCTACATGGGCAACCTCGACGCCTACATGGACAACTTCGACGCCTACATGGGCAACCTCGACGCCCATTAGGCGATTTCGACGCCCATCGGGCAACTTCGACGCCTTTTACCGGGCAACTTTGACGCCTATCGGGCACTTCGACGCCTATCGGGCAATTTCGACGCCCATCGGGCAACTTCGACGCCTTTTACCGGGCAACTTCGACGCCTATCGGGCACTTAGACGCCCATCGGGCAACTTCGACGCCCACACGGGTAACTTTGACGCCAATCGGGCAACTTCAACGCCCACATGGGCAACTTCGACGGGTGTTATTGACGTCCCACAGGTACTATTGACGTCTCACAGACAGTTTGACACCCGCCGAGCAATTTTCATGCGAAGACAATTTCGTCCCAGAAACAATGACATTACCCGTATTTTGCGATTAGATGACATATCATAATTTATATATTTTGATATGCGACGATATCCACGGTATTTTTAAAACCGTAAAGCATAAATTTTGGTAATGTACAGTTCTTAAGTTAGACTTAACAAGGCAACATATTCAGCAATACTATCAGTGTACACAATTATACCGACAATTAAATGTCACGTATAGCAATTCAAACTGTAATTATTGGACATTTATGCTTGTTTAATACTACTATCCGACTCGAAATTCCAGTTCCGAAACAACTTGTAGCCAACCTACATGTACAACATTACTTCAACAACTCGAAAGTTTTATATGGAAACTTTGTAATTGGAAAATTAACTTTGCATCTTGAGGTACATGTACATTGTAACATTCGTAGTTCTATAATAGCAAACTGTTACCCTTGTAACACTCGTACTTCTATAACAGAAACACTACTACCTTGTTATGTAATTCGGAGCATCAATATATATATCAATATACATGTATATATATAGATATATATACAATTGCAAAAGAAGTGAATGCCTCACATTGCTCTCAACTGGATCATGTTACTGACCGCAATTAAAGATACATACTCTAAATTATTTTGTAACGCTCCTAAATTTATATAATATCGTTCACAGTGGTTAACCGTTTGTGTTGGCATTAAACCATACCTGACAAAATTGACAACCAAACCATCTTTTGTAGAAATATTGTTAGAATCTGATGATACGCGACCACCGAATCGAATCGTCCCCTTCCAGTGCATTTTTAGCATAAATATGGACTTTATCCTGTATAACATAAACATTTTTTCTTTATCAGCTTACAGCTGAATCTGTATTAACTATTCAATCAAATAGAATCACTTGACCAATTGGAACATGAATTCAGGTTTAGTGATGGTGTATTCCCAAGACATGCATTTACATTGATGTAGATCAGTTCTTGGTAATATATTCAACGTACACATATATATCCTATCACATAAGTATGACGTTGATAAACAACATTGCTTTAATAAATAGTATGCTCCGCCGTTGTATCATATTTTGTTTCGTTCGAAGTCTATAATGCCAAATTATAGGAGTAGATGAGAATTTGTTCTCTCAGTTTACTGATATTAAGTTCTGACTTTTACAAATTGTAACTCGATTATCTCTACATTCTTACATACACCTGTTGAATTCTACCACACAAAACAAAGATACCAGGGTTTTAAAATCATCCTTTTAATGTGTGAAACATCGCATTGAATATTTAATTTTTTTATGGAATATATTGACAATCAGTCTGTGTGTGTAACGCTTACAGTATAAGTCTCTATTTATAGTGTACCCTTCCCAATTGGTATTATGATGACTCTTGTCAATTAGATTGGATCATTCATTGTGCATCAAATTACGTAGAGTACTTTCTGGTAAAGGATTGAAATATATTTGCTGTTGTGGAAGTACATATTTATACTGATATATATTGAATCATGTATGACTGTTGAATTATCATATAATTTAATACCGATGTCTCCTCGAATTGTCCCTTTTAGGAGATAGTGTGAACCGCATCTCCTCCCAGAGAGATCAGAGGCCCAGATGACTCCTCTGACCTTTGGGCCCCTCTCCAAGAATCCATCATTATGAATTTCTGGTGGCCGTTGGCTTGGCAGAAGTTGGAGAATTCATAATCATTTCATGTGTAAAAGGTAGAGTGCAAGCATGAGGAGGAGAGAAAAGTGAGAGTAAGGTTTCATTATTGTTCACATGTTTAATGTATGTTTGTTGGGAGATCAGATCTCAATAAATAATATTATGGCCATTCCGTCTTAGTCATAATTTCCAAATGGAGTGGTTCTAATTAATAGTGAAGGGCATAGTAATTGGTCAATATTGTTATCAAAATGTGTAATTTCTAAACCGGAAATATTTACTCTATAGACTATATATTACTCCGACGATACCGGTACACTTATGTTACACGAACTATAGTGACCTTTGAACTTCCCATGATTCTCTTGGATTTCCCATAATTCTAATATCGGGTATAAAACACTTTTCGCGCCGAAAATATTCACTCGATTTCGAATTTTTCGACATGGCACTTCGATTAAGTTTTCCCACCCACCCTATTCCCCTGTTTTATAATTTAGATAAGTTTTAGATGATTGTTCACGGTAATTCGCTTACCGCTAGAATAATGTTTATTTCTTGAGATTTTGTCTTGTTCTGATTACATAATATTAATAATATGTGTTATATATTTATGTGGGCAGAAGTTGGAGAATTCATAATCATTTCATGTGTAAAAGGTAGAGTGCAAGCATGAGGAGGAGAGAAAAGTGAGAGTAAGGTTTCATTATTGTTCACATGTTTAATGTATGTTTGTTGGGAGATCAGATCTCAATAAATAATATTATGGCCATTCCGTCTTAGTCATAATTTCCAAATGGAGTGGTTCTAATTAATAGTGAAGGGCATAGTAATTGTTATTTGTTTGTGTGTAAAGCGTTCCTACATAAATAATGTGTACACTGCTACTACGTCAATAAAGCAATTTTCAGTCAACATATACCAGGATATGTTGATCAACTTCGGAACGCAATGTGAAATTAAGAAGTATCCACGATTAAATACCATTTCCCACTACCGGTTGGACAGACTATTGCCATAACTAGTGTATGTCGCAAGCATGTGGATGCACTTATGACACGATATCAATGTCGCATGCTTGGTATGGAATATATACACAAAACTACGCGTGTGTCTTACTGATGTCAGTATATCGGACGAGTTCAATGGCGTAGGATAGCACAATCTGCCAAAAACATTATTGTTATCATTAAAAGACGCATGCATGCATGATTATCATACACTATCGGCCAGTAACAAACATGCAACTGTGTCTGTTTACCACACGCTCGATCGATATATTCTAACTGACTCTTCCCCACCGATGTATCTATATCCCTGCAAGATAGATGTTGCCTAACACTGTTTCTTGAGTGAAAATGCTCAATTTCAGGTAAAAAAAACCGCATAGATTTAAAGATGGATTATCTCTTTAAATAACAAATTTTAAATAGTTGCGTGGGTATAAAATAATAGATATGAACTGAAGACCTATGTCCGTAAAAGCTTCTATCAATTAATATTGATTTTATTTCGAATATTAAATCGGGCCCATTTATGTTACTATTTTTAGAACCGACCATTCGGATGAGACCGTATTGCGATATAGAGCACTGGGCTGTTCCTACGGCTACGCAACGAATGTCAAATGTCACAGATTGGTTGTTTGTACTGTTTTGTTCCACAGATATAAGCGATAATGAGTATAATTAACGTTTATTTGTGACAAAATTGCACAATATTATTTCTGGTCTCTGTTAACAGTAACCAATATTGTTCGTTGGCTGAACAAACACACCTTTTTAGACCAGAAAATATTCGAAATAAAATTAATATTAATCGATAGAAGCATTTCCGGACAGGAGTCTTCGATTCAAATCTAATATTTTATAACCCGGTAACTATATAATACATGTTTACAAAGAGATAATCCACCTTTAACCATAAAACCTGCATTTTAGTAACTTAATTTGTATTTTTCTTGCGGTAATTGTCATATCTGCTTCAAAATAATACGGACACCAAACACCATCAGCACCAACATTCAGTCATACACGTAGTCGAGAATACTGTACCCAATTACTGGTTGTGTAAACATTTTAAGGCTTCATTTTTTGTACACTGAGCTACTACGTCAATAAAGCAATGTTCAGTCCATATGCCAGGATCCATTAATCGATGCCGCAACCATGTGAACGCCCCTACCGGAATATCGACGTATCCCAACTCTAGAACGCATGCAATGTGAAATTAAGAATTAACCACAATTGAACATAGTATACCACTAACGGATTGTCAAACTATTGCCATATACTGTATGTCGCACGCATATGGACGCACTTGACACGACATCAATATCGCACGCTTGGTACGGAATATATACACAAAATCGCATGCGCGAGATACTCGTATATCGGACGAGTGCAGTGGCGTAATGATCGCACGATCAGTCAAATATAAATTGTTATCCTTACGCGACGTATGCAAGTATGTCATATACCAGGGGGAAATAACACACATAATTATGCGGCTGTTAATCACACATTGGAACGACATATTCTAACTAACCCTTCCCCACAAGTGTCTCTACATCCCTGCATTATGGATGTTGCTCAACACGGTTTCTTCCACGAAAGTGTCAAATACATATAACGATTATAACTCATAGATTTAATCACACAACCTGGAAATGTTAAGTATTTTAGTGACTGTTTGTATTTTTCCTGCAATATTTGTTTATCCTTTTAATGCTGGGAGCTGCACTGTTGTGGTATTAAAGACCATGTTCCAGTGCCTTCCCTTATATATGAAGCCTCGTATATGTAAGAGAATGCGTTGGCACAGGGTTTTTCGTAATATTTCCGGAAACTCAAGTCATGAAATTGTTAAATTTAATAGACACCATGCACTATCAGCATCAAAACTATAATAGCAGGTAGCGTTGAGAACGCTGTACACAATTGCTGGTTATGTCACAAGTCTAAGGCCGTATTATATATTTTAATGCGCTCTCACATCACCCATTTTCACACTGCGCTGGTACACCAATAAAGGATTTTCAGTCTGAGTTGATCAATGTCGCAACCATATGGGCGTCCCTTCTGGAATATCGACATACCCAACTATGGAGCGCATTGTGAAATTAAGTAATAGCCACCATTGAACTTCCTACCACTAATGGGTAGGCAGACTATTTCCATATTGTATGTCGCAAGCATATGAAAGAACTTGCCACCATATCAATATCACCCGCTTGGTATGAAATAAACAAAACCGCATGTGTGTGCTCGTGTCGTCAGTTTATCTGACAAGTGCAATAACGTAATGATAGCTTGACCTGTCAAATACACTTCCACGATCGCACAGCATTTCATAAACATTCCGGAAGTCCACGCCACATCTTAACATCTTTGCAATGTGTCTGTTCCTGCATGTGCAATGGAATCGTGAAATTGCCAGTTTGAAACTGAATTTTTTTCGGATTTTAATGCAATTGCTTGTAGCTACAGGTACCTGCTTAAATATAACTGACACCACAAACCGTCAATATTAAATCACAATCATACCAAGTAGAGCTGAGAACACTGCTACCAATTACTGCTATACCACGATGCCAGTCTTATTAAAACTAGACCTAACTTTCATTACTTTCAACTTACGTTGAGAGTTGACTGTAAGGAAACCTTGGTCTAGTTATTACTAGACTGCCACGATGCTAAAGCAGTAGTTTTATTTTGGTTATACTGAGTAAATACGTCAATCATTTTCCACAGCACTACTGCATCAATAAAGGATCTTTCAGTCCATATGCCAGGACGTGTTCATCAACGTCACAACCGTGTGGACACAACTCCCAAAATATTGAAACATCACGAATCTGGAACACATTGTTAAAAATAGAAATGACCAACTTAGCAGACTCTTGCCATCGTGCACATCGCAAGCATATGGACGCATGTGCCACTACCGGTATATCAATATGAAACGTTGGTATGCAATATATACACACAACTGATTATGTGTGTTCCTGTCGTCAGTTTACCATATGAGTGCAAATGCGCAAAGATAGCACAATTTTCTGCACGAACAGTGAAATACCTCATGCGTTATTGTTATGGGATCGCAGGAGTTTCATAAACTTGGGGCCATAGCACCGATGTATGTTCTTTCTTTGAGTGTCTAATTTAACATAATAATTGCTGTTTGCAGTCATGTTTCACGAACTTATATAGCTATAGTAGTACATGTACCCTGATGTATGTAAGGCAAAATTATAGTAAATATTTGTATGTAGAGGATCTCACATGAGTTTATATTTTGTACGGAATCTATCAATCGAGATAACTAAATTCGATTTGAGCCGAGGTTCACCGAGACTCAAATAGAATTTAGTGGATGAGGTTGATAAATTACGTATAAAGTAGAATGAGTTTGATATACATTTTATCACATGATCAAATAAACGCGAAAGTATTCATCGAAGAAAACTATCATAAACGTCAGCAATCACAAGTCGTTTAAATAATGGCCTGACGTCATCGCACGTGCTAATATTACATGTGTGTCTTACCAATATTTATGCACCTGGTTTTGTGAGTTAATTATGTGATAAATTGTGATATTAAACGAACAACAGGAAATAGTGCCAGGTGACCCTTGACTTCCGGTCTGTCTTCTATTTACACTCCATATATTATGCCTTCCAATATTTTTCCAACCAACTATAATCATGAAGAGTTTGAACAGTTATGTCATTATATATACACCATTATATACATCAAAGTGTCTTTATTTATCTGGGACTATTTCTTTACACGCGCAAACAATGAACAGTTACATGAAAAGTCATCCCATGTCTTATAGAAGCCGATGTTAGTTTAGCGTCCCATTTGTTGATTTAAGTAGGTTTTGTCGAGGCTTTAGATCATGTAATAAATATAACCTATAACTCGTCCCCAGAGTATAGGCTATAGCGGAATTTACAAAACTCGTCCACTACATTAGGTCAGGACCTCAACAAAGGCTCGTCCAGTTCTAATTTTCTGGACTCGTTTTGTAAATTCCGCTATAAACTGGGGACTCGTTGTAGATCCTCTCTTTATTGCACACCCTGATCCCTGGAACATGACAAATGTGGCAAGAATGAAAAAATACCAACCGGTATGATGGCAGTATCTCATTCTAATAACAATATATTGCTTATTGGTGAATTTGGATTTAGTTCAAAATAATATGATCATACTGTTGGCCCAATATTTTATTAATCAGAAGGCAATCACATCACCCAGGAATCTTCATGTCTTTTCATTACACTTTCTGTTAGACATATATGTACATTGTACAGCCACATTCAAGTGTAAATTATGACACTTTCCAAACGTAATAGAACAAGATTTACATTCTCCAGAATTGAAGCAGTGTATATTTTCCTTAGAACAAGTGGATCAATACCCTGTACTTTCATAAGATGTTTTGCACTGAATAAATAACTACACATCAGCTTCCTGGAGTGAATTCCTTGTTACCTCAGGTCAAGAATCACTATACCGTGTGCACATATAATCATATTACACATGTATGCCTCCACCCCAAAAGTATACATTGCACACATGACTACCTCCAATATAATTTAGAATAGATGATGTATTTTCTGTTATCCTGTTTTCTCATCATTTCCTTTTCTAGTAGTATTATAAGCTGAAGTTGCAAGTTATTAAAAGTTTGTGTCCTTGGTGTTGATATTGTCTTTGTGTGTGAATAACATTCCAAGAAGAGAGCCCACAGAAAATAGTGGATTTGACATTTGTGTCATCATAGTCAGGATACAACAGTTCCATTTAATCTCTGATTGTGAATTTTAATTTTACACCTGTCCAAAAAAATTGTCTGATGCCTTTTCAAAATGTATTCAGAACCAGTAAATGTCAGATCACAGAGTTGAACTTCTGATAGTTGATATAGTTATATAGTTATATGTGTGATAAGCAGGATGTAGATCCAAAATATCCCTGAAAATAGAAAATAAAACACTTTAAGTATACAATAATACATACACAATACAGACATGATTTTAACAAGTGTGGTTGCACAACTAATCAATTGATCAAGTGTATGCTGCATTGTAAGTAAGTACTCACTTCTTTTCATGGAGCTTGAACAGTTAAATAAAAGGAACGACTAACAGTCCTTTTTTATGCCAAGCAGTTTGAACTACCGAGTACAACCATGTAAATTTTTGCTGACATCTAAAAGCATTGTTGTCAACATTAAAAATAAACAGTAGTAACTACTACTGTAGCTGGGATACCAGGAGTTTGCTTTAATGAGGGTTAAATAGTTATTTTGCTCACAAGTCATCCAAGCTAATTATTAGTGTCTCTTTGATTTGCCGCACCTATTCCATGAGACACCTGAGACAGTTCCCCCTACATATATTCTAAGCTGATGACAAACACTCTTTATTGCTAATTATTAGTGCCACTTTAAAATCATCTGAGAAACACAGCACCTATCCCACGACAATCCATGGGTCACGTTACAGTACCCCTGTGTATTAATTTTCCTACATATATTATTTTCTAAGCTGATACTACTTCATAGCTGATGCTATTTATTAACCCTTTCCTGACTGGAGCTTCCTGAAATTTTGCAAAATCCCTGTGCCAATGCATTCTCTTATATATGCGAGTCGCCAATATGGCACCTCACCTACTAATATAAAAGAGAATGCATTGGCCAAGTCTATCCCAGGAAAAGGGAGCTATTGCTCCCACACCTATAATTACTGGCAATATTTTGTTCGCAGGTGCCAAAATTTGCACTTGTCAAAATGTTCACGGTCACTGTAATAGTTGATTAAGCCCGGCGCGCGCCCCCCCCCCCCCTATTTTCGCCAGATAAATTTTTTTTGGGGATACTATTCCGGCGCCATTTTGCAATGGGCGCCATGGAACATTGACTTGATACCCACCATTCCAACAATTTCTCATGCCGTCGGATAATTTTACATGGTTTACGTTGAATCGTTTTAATTCTGACGTACGGAGCTACGTTTACCATGTTTTACGTTAGCGAATCACGTCATGTTATTGATATTTCGCGTATCGGTGTAACTATAGGCCGTCGACTTTGCGTTCAGTAGTTCCACTCGGAACTTATGTGCGACGTCAAGTCACCTATTTGTAATTTTTAAATAAGAAACAAATCATCGTTATAATTTAGAAAAGTTCCATTTATATATAGCCTTTTCCCTCATGTAACCAATATAACTGAAATGAATAATCAGTTATATTGCGTTTTGGTAAAATTTAATAAAAAGCTTGAAGATAAAAATAGAACTATCAAAGGGCGTATTAAGTTCAAGACCCATGGCACTGGCCATCAAGTCACCCCTTCGTTTCATGAAAATGGCGCAACATAATATGAAATTCTTCTTCGAACCGAGAAATAAAAAACAGAAGGTAATTGACTCAAACGAAGAAGAAGTGATAGAATGTAATTTAGAAGAGCCTCCAGCCACAAATGAAGAACAAGGGATAGCATCTAATTTAGAGGAGCCCACAGAATCTCCAGCCACACCGGTAGTGCAAATTGACATTATTAATTATATAAATCTGAAAATGGATGTCATTCCCGACAATGTTAAAATAAAACTGATAAAAGAGAGGATTCCCGATGAAAGCTATAAATTCCCACCAAAAATATACAAGGATAAGAGGAAGAAGGATGGCATATGTAACCGATATTGCCTTCGCGAGTGGTTTAATATTTTCAAATTTCTCTGCTACTCGAAAAAGCAGGAGGGAGTATTTTGTATTGCATGCGTGCTATTCCCATCAAAGGCACATCAGGGCATGCGGGGGAATAACTTGATAACAACACCGTACACAAATTGGAAGGATGCAAAGGAATCATTCAATGCACATTCGATATTAGCATACCACAAAGATTCGTGTGCAAAGTTAGAAGCGTTTGTAACAATCCAAAAAGATCCATCGAAGCGAGTTGACATGCTCATGCACGAGGAAAATGAACAAATTATTAAAAGAAATCGCATGGTGCTTGATACGGTCATTAAATGCATTGAGTTCTGTGGGCGTCAGGGGATTTCGTTACGGGGGCACAGGGACGATGGTTGCATAGACAGCGATGGCAACCCAGGAAATTTCAAGGCCCTTTTGCAGCTGGTTGCTGATAAAAATCCTGACATGAAGAGTCATATTATGAATTGCAAAAAAGAACGCACAATATATGTCTAAAACCATTCAAAATGAAATATTGTCGTGCTGCTTTGAATACATAACAGAAATAATTGTCGCAGAAATAAAAGCTCAACCAACTGGCCCATATTATGGACTGATGGTGGACGAGGTCACCGACTCCAGCAATTGGGAGCAGATGGGGATCATCATCAGATATGTAAAAGACGGCACCCCACGAGAAAGACTTTTGAAGTTTGTGGACTGTGAACGGGGAACCGGGGAAATACTATCCGATGCTATTATTACCTCTCTCAATGAATTATCTATAGATCCAGGCTATTGTCGCAGCCAAACTTATGACGGCGCGGGGTCAATGGCAGGATGCAATAATGGCGCTGCTGCAAAATTCATCGAAAAAACTTCAAACACTAAAGCACAATACTTTCATTGTGCTTCACATGAACTCAACCTCGCTTTAACCAAAGCATGCACAGTGCAGGAAATTCACAATATGAACTCCACTCTGGAAAAACTTGGTGTTTTTTTCAAGTATTCACCGAAGAGATCGAGAGAGTTAGAGAGGCAAGTGTCGCTTTTTAACTCGTCTAACCCTGGATTAAAAATTCCATTATCAAAAGTAAAGCCTCTCTGTGAAACGAGATGGGTCGAAAGGCATACCACACTCGATGCAATCTCCACCCTATATGTGCCCATTCTCAGAACATTAGAAGCCATCACATCAAACGAAGCACTTCACTGGAGTTCAAAAACAATAACCGAAGCAAATGGACTGCATTCTAACATCACCAGTAGCGTCTTCATTGTGGCATTTAAGGTCTGCCATTTTCTGTTGGGATTCACGAAGTCACTCTCGATGATCTTGCAGAGTGGGACCATTGATATTGTGGTTGCTTATGAGGAAATAGACCTAATAAGATCGGAATTGAAAAACATCCGCGAACACCACGAGCACGAATTTGCAAAGTTGTACATTGAAATCGAGGACATGGCAACAAAATGTGGCTCGAAGATTTCTAAGCCCCGAACATGTGAGAGACAGACTTTGAGATCCAATATTGAGGACTGCACACACGAAGGCTATTTTCGGAAGAATATTTTCACAACATTTTTGGACACAATGGTAAGCGAGCAGACAGTCCGTTTTTCCAAACTGACAACGGACGCAGTTAGAGCAATGCTTCTCATTCCAAACTACATGGAAGGCAAGTTGATCCACGACCCAACAGCCATCGATGGCATATATGACTACTACAGCGATGATATGCCAAGTGCGGGAACCTTCAAACAAGAAGTTCGCCTGTGGAGAAGCCACTGGAAATCCGAAATTATTAAACCAGCCACCATTGAGGATACTCTGAGTTCAATTAAACATATCTCAAATACATTCCCGAATATCTATACCATATTGCATATTCTGCTCGTCACTGCACCAACAAGCGCGAGCAGTGAACGTGCAAATTCATCTCTAAAATTTGTTAAAAACCGCTTGCGGAGCACAATGAAAGAGGATCGTTTGAATGCGCTCATTCTCCTGTTCGTTCACAGAGATATCAAACTCGACACTAATGAAATTATTGATAGATTTGCTAGGCGCCATCCGCGACGAATGACACTGCAAAATCCTTTACTGGACTGTTAATACGACAATTCGGAGACATATTGTTCACATATATGTTTATTCTGTATGACTTTATGCAGATGATATATATATATAATTCTGCACCATTATTCATAGTGGACAATAACTACATACCTGTATAAGTATAGCACGACATGCTGAACCGGTTTTGTTCCTATTTCTCATTATAAAGTTTTACAAACGTGACGAGTACCTATATAGATTATCATATGTCCCATCGTACATAAACTCAGTGCAGGAATAATGAGTAGCTATAGACATCCCGAAATGTGGGAAATTTTGTTTAATAATCATGTATACTCGCGCAAGCATACCCGTAATGTGAAACAATTATTTTAACTGTGGCCTTATTAAGCGTACGTTATTGATTACGAAATGACACAACGTTGTAGATTCGTTACTTTGTCGCTATTATTTACCCTCCCCGTCTCATTTCTCTTCTGAGCTGCCGACCGTCGCTCGTTTGTTGTGCCATTTACCTTGATGTGCTTGTTTTAATTTTAGTCGGTTTAAATTTAGGATAGCTGGAACATA
Organism: Siphonodentalium dalli; assembly: GCA_032622095.1. NCBI lineage: Eukaryota > Metazoa > Mollusca > Scaphopoda > Gadilida > Siphonodentaliidae > Siphonodentalium > Siphonodentalium dalli. Next base: position 19,329,010 of record CP136063.1, on the reverse strand, counting down.
GGTCACAAATAAAATCCATACGGCCCAAAGCCGTTTTGATTTTATATTTGTTTAAACGGGTATTGAACACGTGTGTGCTCTATGTCGACATGGTAATTATAATGAAAATAATTTTATGACTGGAGTTATAAAATAATTTTCATTATAACTATATGTTATTAGCATACTTCATAGAGCACGCGAATGCATTTTGCTCTAATCCATGGCTCAAATTCATTAATTTGTTGAATATATATATTCTGTTGATTGTTTAGAGATGGTCCCATAAATGATCGGATTTAGTTTACAGTACCCATTTAAAACAGTTATGCGTTTGTTTCAGGGGAAAATAGTAGGTGAGCTGTTGAAATTTACGATGCATATTCTGAAATAATTACAATAAAACAGACATCGATTGTGTGGTATGTCCTTTATGTAAGAATACACTAATCCAATAACTCTAACCCCAACCCTAGCCCTAAAACTAACACATGGATAATGAAGGGTGGTTCGTTCTTTCGTGTATTCTTACATGAAGGATATACCGAGTGTACCTCCGGTTTTGAATATAGAACAGGCTTAAGATACATCAATTTAAGATATATTTGTTAAAAAAAATCACTTGCAACATGTTTTATTAATTAATACAACAACTCCTAACGCAAATATATACAACTCAATCCCCGCAGCATGAATTCAAGATTTTAGTACATACATGTACATGTAAGAGGGTATCACCCCTCCCCCTGAATAATGATGGCATGGTGGTCGAATATGCCCAAGAAGCTATTATATCCACTCATTCATACAGATAACTAGCACACAATATTACTTTGCGCATCAAAACCTGCATCCAAGATGTTTTGCTTGAACCCGAATACCAGTAAATTCGGGGGTATGAATCCCGCGTATGGCTTCAAAACACCCTGAATCCCACGTACCGAAAGGGAGGGGGTTATCGATACCCTCAAGTAACCCGGATATCTGGAGTGGCAGATTAGATATTGAATTTGTGACATACGTATGGCCTATAAGGCTATATAGGTCCTATAGACGAGAGCATCAAATGAATGTATACATCTTCAACTCAGTTTTGATATCGATGTTCTACTAAGCAATATTAGACTATTTTCGCCTTATGAACGACGACAGTTGGAATTTACAAATGGGTTATTACGTATCACTTAAGACTTACAATGTAATGTGTATCCTTTTTTCCGTTCTCATTTTGCCATTCACATGTATCGGCAATCAAATTCATGACTATGTGTAGAATGACAAGGTCTTGGTTCTCTCTCATTATCGAGAACTGTTCTCCCATTATCCAGCTTATATATCGCTGACATTATTCTGATCTCAACCTAATTTAATCACGGGAAACAGTACCATATCACTTTAGTTTACTGCGAGTAGAGGTTTGAATGCAGATGATACAATAGAAGAAAGAACTTGTATAGAAGTCGTTAAGTCTGATTTATCGGACCATCTTAACTGTTTTGGCACAACTAGCTTCCCGTACTATATACCCATATAGCTGCCCTTGTTCATGCATGCGAATGTGTCTGGTATGGCTTGTTAATTCGAGAGCTTAAGCTTAGTCTAAGAATGTATGGAGAGACATATATATCTAATGTTATTTACATGTGGCATACATAATAGACATATGTGGAATATGTACATGTATACATATATACGGATTACACCGAACGACAACATCGAGATCGATTTGAGTCCTACATCCATAACAATTGCAAATTTCGTCATTACATCGTTTCATTTTGATTGGTATTCAATATCCTCAGAACAAAGGAGAATGCATCCTGTTAGGTCCTAAATAACCAATTTTTTCCGGGGGTGGGAAATATACATATTGGTATAAAAAGGGTGAAACTGAAACATTAAAAGTGAAACAACTCTTTTAATAAACAAAAGAATATTTCAGCGTGTTGTACAATGATTAAGAGTAGAAACAAACTAAGTTTGGTCATGACTTTTAGCTATCAGATCAATGAGTATGATAGTAGAAAATCACAAACAATTAAACAAAATTGTCTATATTATGACTAAATTTACCAACCTGAATAGCACAATATAAAGGTTCAGAATGCCCCAGATTCACTCTCAGGGCATTGGATTTTCAAAAATTTCCTGGGGGAGTACCCCCAGACCCCCCTTTGATGGGAGGGGAACACCCCCTCCCAAACCCACCCCCACCTCTGGCCGCAGGCCAGAGGGATATGCCTACGGTATATCGTCCTAGGACTGACAGGGTGCCCAAACTTAAAACCTAGATTATTCCCTGGTATGGCGCCCCCCCCTATTTCAATATCCTGGATCCGCCCCTGGATTAAGGTATATAGGTTGATCGAAGGTATATTTATAACCTTTCCCATCAGTTAAATTATGGGCATGTGAAAAGTTTAACTGGACATATGTCTATCCCACAATTCCACAGGTATTAGTATTTTTGGCCAAATATGCTTGAGGGTTATCAGCGTTGGCCATGTGTTCTGCGATGGGAACCATTACTTAAACAGTTGCTACTATGATGCTAATAAGATATATATCTTTCAAGCTAAGTTTGCAGCGGTACAAGTAACTTAAAATGGTTGAGTTTTAACATGTACGTTTCCATGGTAATAGTAACTGCGATGAACAGTGGCTTGTCACTGGGAATCGGTGTCCACTGAGCCACTGACCATGCACATGAGAATATAAATTTACTTTTGAGAAAAGTTCTACTGGTGTCAGCTTGTGTGAAACGAAAGGAGAACAATGTAATTGTACTTGCTCTCACTGATCGTTAGCTGACTAAACAATAAAAGAATTGAAAGACAGACCCAATTGGGTTTTAACATAACCACAAATCATGTATGGTAGCGATTTCGCATTCAGTAAGTTAATCCATTTTTACATCTCAGCTTACACATGGATAGGCCTACATGTACATGGGGACAGCGAAAAAATGCATGGTTAACTGATCATGATGGAAGGCTTGCATGATAGTTGTTTCGGTTTAATGTATAGTGTTTTCACAATGGACTTGTGTTAGAAATATTGTTTTGTATTTAAACAGGAAGAGGCAAAAGTGTGTAACGGTAAAGTTCGGCAAAAAAATTATCGCTGTCGAGGAAAAAAAAATTAGGTTTGAGGTCCTAAACATGGATTTTGGTCAGTCAAAACATGGAATTTTTTTTTGCCTTTTTATATGTACCGGTACTGGTGCATGCAGTACATTTACATGTATGCTGTGCATGGCGGTTCTCAAATATATATTCAACATCGATTAAGAACTGTATCTGTAGCTGCGTAAATTTAAAACTGAGAGAAAAATAATAATGTTCATACATGACTCATGAGTGTCAGAGAGACTATTATAATATTACAACTATTAGGATGAAAGTTAAAAAAAATAATAACTGGATCCAAGACAATTCCCGCTACGTACGGTATTTCGTTGGTATCATGATTAACTTGAAGATGAAGTGTATAAACATACTAGTGTTGAAGAGGTCACTCTCACCAAAAAAAGTGCTGAAGGGTACACAGGATTTTCAAAATGTGCTGAAGGGTACACATGGTTTGAAATGTCGTTCTAAAGGACATTCAGTTTTCGTATCTGCCATGATTTCTGTTAGAGAAAACAAACTGCTAATGAGCGCCAGACTTTCATAAACACACCCTGTGTACCCTTCAGCACATTTTCAAAACCCTGTGTACCATTTGAACAGCACTTTTTTGGTGAGAGTGACCCCTTCAGCCATACTAGTAGTGTGTAGGTGAGGCCATTTGGTATTGCAGAATGGTTAATAATAATACCAGTTTTAGTTTACTCTGACAAGTTTCATTTCAAAACTGAAAACAAAGTTACAAACTGTTATAACTTATATTAATAAACGGTACTGTACTGTAGTCAGTGTTGTGTACGGCAGACTTATTGTATTATTCCATACTTTCTCATTACGCCACCTAGTGTGGTGTTACTTGCATTTGGTTTTTTTATATCGCATGGAGTACAGGGCGAATGTATTCTTGGAGATTGTTTGTACCTTACTCAATCGTACCGATATAATCACGTAGATGCCGAAATTGTAAAGTTAACGCCAGCGGTGTATAATACGTTTATGAAAATATGATAAATCCTATCGATAGAGTCAGGACAGGCTCAAATTGTAAACTTAAAGTCACCGGTGTAATAATATGTTGTTGAAAATATAAATAATCTGATAGCCTGAAAATATTGTATAACCTATTGGGAGCCCATAATAAATGGGAATAACCTATTGGGAGCCCCTTCTGTATTTTATGGAGATTGTTTGTACCTTACTGAATCGTACCGATATAATCACGTAGATGCCGAAGTTGTAAAGTTAACGCCACTGGTGTATAATATGTTTATGATAAATCGTATCGATAGAGTGAGGACAGGCTCAAATTGTAAACTTAAAGTCGAAAATATAAATAATCTGATAGCCTGAAAACATTGTATAACCTGTTGGGAGCCCCCTGGTGTAGTGAACTGAATTATGGGTAATTTTAATTGGAGTGCGCATGTCTGTTTTTTTTGTAGTAACGGCCATCTTTTATTTTCTGCATGCGCAGTCTATATGCGTTCTTTTGGGGAAATTCGCTATTTTGGTTAAGTGAAACAATGGTATGAGTTCAATGTTTGTTTGTATATAAGAAAGTATATTGAATTTTGGAGGCCGACAATTGTATCTATTTGAAGATTAAAAGTTGCTTGTGTGTATTTAGCTGTGCATGGTTCGTTAATTAGGCCAGCCTATTGTCATATTAGAACGTCTCCAATAACATACAACCTCTCTGCAGTTAACATTGTGAATTTGGCAACAGTCCAAGCAGGCCCTCTAATGGAGCACTGTGAATTTGGCAACAGTCCAAGACACGTGGGGTATATATAGAATACACACGTAGTGTTTCTGAATACCAAATTTACACCACGAGTGGGATTGATGGTTTACCACACGAGCTTTAGCGAGTGTGGTAAATCATCAATCCCACGAGTGGTGTAAATTTGGTATTCAGAAACACTACGTGTGTATTTTGTTTATACCATGACCGGTACAGGAGCAACAACTGCTATGAAATCGAAATAAACCCACTTAAATTAAGATGATTCTGTCGCACCATTCACAATCATCCCCGTTGTGTTCCCCACACTTGGCCGTACATCGACGTACACTATCACAGCTGATCAGGCGTATTGATACATTGAATTAGGTCAACATTCAATTGTACGAATATGGTATCATTGTAGCCAATTCACAATAAACTGTAATCATGATGAAACCGCCATAAATAAACAACATGAATATATATATGGGAATACGAATTTAATGAATATAAATATAACACATTGCGGGAACTTTTTTTTCTCCGCCGTACAGTGAACAGGAAACCACGAAAGTCATTTTGAAATCCACCGTTTGTTGTTCGAGTTTTTTACGTCTATTTCTTGAAATATATGTTCAATTTGTTGATCTGGATGTGATTTCCACGGAAATAACTGTTCGTTTTTATCGCATTAGTGAGTATAATATTCAATTGAATCGAAAGTATCAAATTGTTTTCATCGCGAGGCGCTACATTTTAAAAATAGAGTGATTTTGATCGAGGTCATGGAAGGTTAATGAAAGGTCAACTCGGATGTAGTTCTACTATGGGTATAAACTTTAACCATTGAAATGCCATTAAAACGTGTTACCCACAGTAGAAACGTGTTACCCACGGTCGGACTCCTGTTCACACACAGTAGGGTGTACAGCACAAATATATTATATAGCATGTTTGTACACAGTACAATAGGGAGTCATGGTATAAAATAACTGAACACCTGTGGCCAACTTGATCTCCAGAATGTTTTTAAGTGGAAGGGACAGTGTAGTGGGGTGGGGGTGGAAGTTAGATTTTGAGTGTGTATGATTCACAACTTTTGTAAAAAAAAGTTAATGCACATGTAGTTGGAAATTTCATACATTATTACACTACAACATAAAGGTTAAAATACATGGTTACCATTGCCTGGTATCCCAACTAGTAATTATTGTCCCCATTATGATGGGGACGGGGATCGAATGATGGAGGTATTTTGAGGGGGTGGGAGTCACAACTGTTATAAAGAATTTTAACAGTTGGAAATTTCATACATGATTACACTAACTTTTTGTCCCCATTTATTTTACTGCTGTCTTGTTTGTTACTGTATTCCTGATATGGAAATAATAAAGAGCATTTATTACGCCACCTGTGGTGTATCTAGCTGCTGAGATTTTGATATTGCGTGGTGGACAGGGCGAATGCATTGTGGGGCTTTTATTTATAGAGTTGGAAATTCCGTTTATTTAAAAGTCGGAACTACGCGACCAGTAGCCCAAGTCCAGTAAAACGGTTCGTTATAGGTGCTGGTTGTTATTGTTATTTTAACGGAATTCTGAGTTGGTCATTCGCGAAACCAATATATTTTATATTCTATAATTAAAACCGTGGGTATATAATATATGATCCTCTTTATGGATATTGTAGGAAGGTAAATTTAGCTAAAGCGGTGGGATATCTTGCAAGACAACACATTTCGGTTTGCGCTATAACTGCTCAATGTTTTAAGGTGTTACACAACGTCTGATAAAAAGAGTTCTATCGGGAATATTCACACTATTTTTTCAGAGAACATGCATAGAGTAAACATAGTCCTATCGGACTATCGTAAAGTAGTTCCGTTTAATTCGGGATTAATTAACCCTCAGACTGCCGAAACTGCCGACAATAAATTCGCTTGTTCGTGTCCGCCGAAAATCAAACTTGCCTGTTTAGAGGTCCCATTTTCGTGGCTAATGGTGATAGAATCACAATTTTTCAGTCAAATTCATGGATAAATTACATTACACTTAATCGGCTTATGTCCGCGGCCATAAACCTGCGTTTTGATAACAATTTATTTGAGACAAACTGTTGCGCGGGTATCAGTCGGCGCTTATCGGTTGAAGTTATTATGATCGTGCAGCCTGCGCGTGCAACAAGTGTTCAAATACAACAGAAGAAAAAAATACTATGTCAAATAAATAACGTCATCAATGGACAGACAAGTTTCATTTCCGCGGGACACGAAAAAGCGAATTTAATGTCGTCAGTTTCGGCAGTCTGAGGGGTTTAATTAATCTCCTTTACGATATCCCGATAGGACTATATTTACACTATGTTCTCTGAAAAAAAATGGTGTGAATATTCCCGATAGAACTATTTTTATCAGACGTTTTGTAACACATTAAAACATTGAGCAGTTAGCGCAATTTTCTGGAATTTCGGACTATTTCGTCTATAAAAATACGATGAGCAACTGAAAATGTTTTTCAACATTCTGGAAGGGGTAGATGTCCAGGTATATATGTTTAAAATTTCACGCATAAACTATGACAGATAACAAAGTTATAATTAGTTTTATAGGCCCACCATAAATCCCCTATAATAAACGCATGCCCCCGTAAGCACATGGCTTTGCTGTGGATGCTTTCGTTCCCAGCATGCATCATTCTCGCTATCTGTAAAATGTCTATGAACAATGGCTGTGCCACGCACTCTTAGCTTTGATCCGCATTTAGAAGCATTCTGGTGTGGCGAATGAGAAACCTGCAGTAATTTATAAGCCGTAGTTCATTGTAATAATTTGAAGAATTACTTATCTTAACGGAATTCTGAGGCGGTCCATTCATGTAACCAATATATTTTATATTATGATTTATATTTATGGCTAATAATACGATCTTGGTGGCGTTACCATTTCTGACTATGGTTTTCTTGTCAGGATTATCACCGTGAAAACCATTTTACCATCGCCGTACGAGTGTCAGTGTTCTATCATTCGAAAAGTCAACAATGTGAGAATTCGATCGCTTCCGTTCTGTCTAAATAATTTCTGGTCGCAGGTAATGACACCTTTGACAAAACTGTGTTCATAAATTAATTTTGTAGCTGTGTACGTAAGTTACGTAAGGCCAAATAAAAAAGATAATATGTTTCCGTTAACGGAGAGAAAAAATTAGGGTAGGTAGGTAGGGAAATGTTTTTTTTATATTATTTTTTGATATTTTTTTCCAGCTGCAGAAATATTGAACTACCTCGACCGAAATGACATAAAATGCCTACTTGTATTACTTGTGGAAAGTTTTACTTGTGGAAATATACATTAACATTGAACAAGATATCAAACTTGCTGTTATTCTTAATAGTGTGTTTCAGTATTCACATACTGATTTTGGCCATAAACTCAGAGGGATGGGGCTTCATATTCTCCGACTGTCCGAAAATATTATAGAACCTATATATTTGAATTGTTCATATGGGATATTCTGCCTGATTGTTGAAGATGTCAGTTGGGCTGAAGGGGGTCACTCACCAAATAAAAGTGCTGAAGGGTATTTTACGGTACACAGGTTTTGAAAATCTGCTGAAGGGTACACAGGGTTTGTGATCAGCACTAATGCAGTTACTTTAAGTGTGTTCCCGAAAGTCTGGCAGCCACCAGCAGTTCGTCTTCAGTTAATTTTAAATTTCCTTGCAACCTATACAAAGATCCTCTAACAGAAATCATGACACGAATATACTGTTCAGCACATTTTCAAAACCTGTGTAGCATTAGTTGGTGTCAATTATAAAAGCAAGTTTATCAAAACAAAACATTTATTTTGAACAAAATAATATATTAAAGGGGTACTGTACCCTGAATCCGGTTATTTGTAGGACTATCTCCTTGTATACTCAACAGAATATATGCAACAAATGAATGAATTTGAGGCATGTATTAATGCCAAATACACTTATGTGCTCTATGAATGGTGCAAACAACATGGTAAGTATATCGAAAATGAATTTATGACTCCAGTCATATAAATTACCATGTTGTTTGCATCGTTCTCATAGAACACATCAGTGTATTTGGCACTAATCCATGGCTCAAATGCATTAATTTGCTGCATATATTCTCTTGAGTATAAAAGGAGATGGTCCCAGTACCCCAGTACCCCTTTAGATAGCACCCAGCATTTTTAAATGTGTGCAAAAGAAACATGGTGGGTGAAGCAATGAAGTGTACCAGTAAAATGTTGTTTGAATATTAAGTGTCAAACGAAATGGAAATGTACATTTCTCATGCTGTCAAGAAAATAATAAATGGGCATGCATGTTTATTTGGAACTCATGAATATGTTCCATAAGTCCCAAACAAGGCATAATGGTAAAGCAGGCATGAGATCCACTCTCTTGAAATTAAAATTGCAAGATTCATGCCTATCAATCCACAACCCATCACACACCTGTGGCTTTTGAGACAACTGTCACACTTCATGTCACTTATCACAGGCTTATGTTAGAAACCATGTGTTTTGCACCTAATGATTATCAATATTTATGAGCATTGGCGGTAAAAACAGTAAAAAAAACAAAAACAAATTTATTTTATTTTTTAGAAAATTTTGACTTTTTCTCAATATATCAATAAAAAGATTAGGGTCGGCGGGTTATTTTTAGGGTCGGTCGATGTACGGAAACATATTATCTTTTTTATTTGGCTTAACATAGTGCTCGCAAGTATAATCACAAATGAAGTAGATGCTTGATTCGTTCAAATTGTAATTTCTAAATTTGTTGCAAGAGTGAATCGTGGAATTATGACTTTGAACCCGAGTCACTAAACTTGGAGTCAACGGTCAAGAGTCAGTCTGCCATCGCCTGGGAATTGGCTGGAATTGGTGAATTTGTTACATTCGCGGCCAAACAAGGCGTACCATGGTACATCCTACACCCGATAATGATCATGTACATGTACTCACCTTGTATGTCATAATCTAAGCAGTTTTTTTTCTCGCCCAACGCGTGTATTGTAGTTGGTAATAATCCGAGGAGGCGATTTTCAACTTTGTTTGAATAGCATCACTTGCCTAACAACCGTCTGTGAGCAACGTTGATTCTGATTGGTTAAGACAAACGCGATTATCCAATCGCTGCATATGTGGCTTGGGAAGACGAGTTCAAAGTTCAAAGTGTGTGTCGGGGTCATGATATATTTTTAGAAACTTATTTTTCGTTTAACAGTATTGCAGATCCAATGCTCTCCCAGCGTCGAGTGCGTACGCCCAGTACCAACTAAAGCCCACCGCTCCGCCCCTACGTGGGCTTATAAATTCATATTCAAATGCACACTTTTATTTGTACAAAATCCAAAATAAGGATTGTGACCAACACAGAACAAATGCTATGTTCCAATTAATCACACAATACGACAGGCAAATTGGAAAATCGAAATGCATATTACAAATAATCAATATGGGTGATTTCACGAGAAAGGTAGCTCAAAAAGTGCCAAATACACAACAAAATGGAATTTCCTCAATAACCAGAGGGGGGGGGGGCGGGCGGAAAATATTTCCAGGCACGTATGATGGGGTGGGTGGGTGTCTCTCGACAGTGCACTCAATTCAGTCATGTATTTCCTCAATATATTTTGAGGGCCTGGCAAAGAATGCAAGCAGGCCATCACATATCACCTTTAGCGAAGCCAGAGCAGAAATCATCTCCACCATCCCCGGTGTCCAGTCAGACTTGTCCCATGTGTCTGAAGTTGTTAATATGTCAATAAGCCTTACAGCTAGCGGGACATTTTGCTTATCGACTGGGTTCAGCAAGCTTTCAGTTTCAGTTAACTTGCAAACTGTGTTAACCCTTTACCCAACAGAACGACCCTGTGCCAATGCATTTTTTACCCTGTGCCAATGCATTCTCTTATATATGCGAGTCGACCATAGGTCGCCTCGCATATATAAGAGAATGCATTGGCCTAACAATTTTTTACAATTTTAATAATTTGTTCTTGTATTCTTTAACAATTTTATAATTTCACCCATACAGAGCCCCAGACAAACATGAGCAGACGACACTCTTCTATATGCTTCTATATATGTGTGGGGCTCCCTGCAGGGTAATGAATGTTTTTTTATTTTATGTCCTAAAAATTGTAAGAAACATTTTTTTTTTTTAAATGATAACAAAATTGTTAGGCCAATGCATTCTCTTATATATGGGATGCGACCTATGGTCGACTCGCATATATAAGAGAATGCATTGGCACAGGGTAAATTAGGCTGTTGCAGCTTTATTTGGCCGTTTTTGGCCGGTTTGTTGGGTAAAGGGTTAAGAAGCAACGCTAGCACACTTACGTTTATGTTGATGTTATGTATTGTTATTCCTCTGGATAACATGTTATTTCGGAATCATTTGAGTATGTGTTTGGCATCAAAGTTAAAAGTTACATTTTGTTCTCCCGTTATATATATCTATATTCTCGTCGGCTGTGTGTGAATATACCACGAAGAACACGTCGACGCACATCAGCACCGTCTGTTGCTATGTTAAAATGGTTCCAGCAGCCTTATCCCAACATCCAATGAACTCATTAAAGATGGATTTTCTCTTTAATTAACAAATTTTAAATAGCTGCGTGGGTATAAAATAATAGATATGAACTGAAGACCTATGTCCGGAAAAGCTTCTATCAATTAATACTGATTTTATTTCGAATATTAAATCGGGCCCGTTTATGTTACTATTTTTAGAACCGACCATTCGGATGAGACCGTATTAATGAGTATGATTAACGTTTATTTGTGACAAAATTGCGATATAGAGCACTGGGCTGTTCCTACGGCTACGCAACGAATGTCAAATGTCACAGATTGGTTGTTTGTATTGTTTTGTTCCACAGATATAAGCGATAATGAGTATGATTAACGTTTATTTGTGACAAAATTGCACAATATAATTTCTGGTCTCTGTTAACAGTAACCACTATTGTTCGTTAGCTGAACAAACACACCTTTTTAGACCAGAAAATATTCGAAATAAAATTAATATTAATCGATAGAAGCATTTCCGGACAGGAGTCTTCGATTCAAATCTAATATTTTATACCCCGGTAACTACGGTATATAATACATGTTTACAAAGAGATAATCAACCTTTAAAGATGGATTTTTTAATTTTTGCAGTTCTGTGATCGCAAATTGGTAGAACTAATATAGGTCTGCCATGATAGTTTCGCTGAGACGAGATATGCCGAATACACTGTCATGATTCAGTGGCAAGATGTATTTTAGATTCTTCAATTTGTGATTCAAGAATTGTTACCGAATGCATGCTGTTGAAATGTAGATCCGAAGTTTGTGTGTGGTTTGCGCACAATCCGGCTATTCTATTTGAAGAGTCGTCCCAGCTAAGTCTCTTCTCAATAGCTAACTCATCAACTTTCACTGACATCAGAACTCTCAGTGGCAGTCTAGCAGCCAAGTACCGAATTTTGCCCTAACCCAAAATTCTATGTTAAAGTTTTTTTCTCGGCGGATAATTCATTAGTAGTACCTCCGCAAATGTTTTCCGGTTGATGTGCTCTTGTAACCCTTGGGGAAATTTAAATATTCAACATTGCAACAACCTACCCAAAACGACATATGGCCATACGGGTGTGATCATGTTTTATTCAGTAGCATAAGTTGGAAATCACGTAAGAACGTTGGTTTATGTACGTATGTTCACACCAGATCACAAAAATGTCAAGATCCTACTTTTATAGGATTATACAAAATGGCCGTCATACAATCTACACTTTCATGTTACGAAAATGTACACTTTCGAAACATGACTCAACGGTGACACCCAATATGATAGACCGGTTTTTGTTATGTCACATTATTTATTCAATACACCAATGCTGATTTACATATGTCATTATAATTCTTTTGTTTCTGTCCTAATGAGATGTTGTTACCAAATAAAGCGAAAATGGTATATGTCGGAAGCACTGCCTTGATAGACTTGCAACAGTTATGATTTGAGCAATGAGTGCGGCCATTTTGGCAGCCATCTTGAGTATTTAATTGTCGATTTTGTCCAGTTTATGTTATTTGTCACAGCATGTCATAATACATACATCGTATCGTATTTCTGCTGCCATATACATGTATGCTGTTATTGATACGGAATTGCATCTGACATGGTCAAGGTATACACACTATTTAAGATTTTTGGGTACTCAGCGGCCATTTTGAATAAAAAAAGTTCCCCAAAGGTTACACATCCACATCAACCGGAATATCAATAAAGACACCCCCGTGATACATTATCGACAGAGAAAAAAACATTAACAGAGAATTTTGGGTTAGACCCCAGTTCTGCTTATTGATGTTTTTTTATATTTGTGCAGTAATGTCATCCAACGAAAATACATTAAATTTTGTCTTATGAGAACCATATTCTTTTTCAATCAGTCTGTATGTGTGCGAAAGGCTCGGTATTCCAGATGTTTTATGCAGAAAATGGAGCAGACGGGGACCGCCTATGAATAAAATCATTCTTGCAATGTCGAAGTCATCAGAAATGTATCCCTTCGGGGGAATACATTCCTTCAATAGCTGCTATTATTTGCTCTATTATGAAACTTACACTCCTATGCTGCCGGATACACTGCAAGTAACTGATGTATCCTCGGAATGTTATGTTCTGATATAAGTTTTGTGAGTTTCTTGAACACAGAAAGCTCATTTTCCACAAACATCTGGTGTTTTCGGCTACGGTGAGTTTCAAGGCGCATTTTATTGATGAACTCTGTTTTAGCTTCTGGTTTTTCCACGAGTTGAACATGATTAAATAAGAAGTTTCTCATGTGAGGTAGATCACTGGCAGCCTGTTTTGCACGTGTAATAAACTCAGTCAATTTGTGGTTGAATCCAAGTTCTAAACAATCAGCACATGACATCCCTTCACATTCCACAAGCAGTCTCATTTGTCTCCGAAAGCATGTCTTCGCATATATGACTCCATTTACTGGTATAAATTCATATTCATCTGAAACATGTAACTGAAAGGGGTATAGCTTGTGAAAGTCAGAACCCAAATATGTAGCAAAGCCTGCCCACGGCTGTGGTTTATGAACAGATGCAGTAGAACAGCTGGCACTTTCTGACACTGTTGAAACAATCTTAGTTGTATCTTGTACAGATAGAGTTGTATGCTCTTTGGTAGTTGGTACAGCATCGGTGGTGTCTACATTTGTTTTTCTTTTAGTAGGTCCAAATAATTCAGTAAGTGTTTTGCTTTCAACTGGCCGTTTCCTTTCACATGACGCGATGTGTCTTTTCCAGTTTGTTTCTTTTCTTTGCTACAGTCCTTCCCACATATAGAGCATCGACGTTTTGGGTCACTCGATTCAGCAATAACTAATAAGTTAATAAGTGGCCCCGGTATCCATCGCCAATATTGTTTATTAAATAGAGTGAAAAAGTTCTAAGAACAGCTCAGAATGGCATTTTATTGTTAGTATGTGTTTTCATGCTATCAGTTCACAGTTGTTTACGCCTGTTAAAGTTATAAGATTCATTACAAAAGTTGTAAAAATGAGTCCAAACGTTATAAAAGACGCATAACTCCAGATAACTCCTGATAACTCTAGAAAAGATTCTGGACAAAACCCGTTCCGTGTGGATATCCTTTCCCCGATGTTGATTCATCAGCATACCAAACATTATTAAAATCCGACAAACGATGACTGAGATACAGATGTCCGAAGTTGTTACGGGCGGACCCCATTGCTAGATCCCCCGCAATTGTTGTTTCGCGGTGGATAATAAGATTATGGAAAAATAGTCCGATTTGATCACTGAATTAAACTGAAACCTCTGCACTGTACATGCAGTATGCAGCTCCACGTGTGGCACAAAAAACGAATGATCCAATCAGATTCAATTATTAAAAATTATAATAGACTACATGTAACCTTGCCATGTTTACATAGGGATCATATTGTCTATTGGATAATATTGTTTAGGCTAGCATATGCTGGTTTGGTATCCCAATGTCCTCATCACTCAGTGAGTCAGTGTCACTTTTCTCAATGATGCAAGATGGATAACTGTAGATTCCAACAAAATGGAATTTCAACACACTTTTCCAAGATATGTACAAATGTTTTCATTAAAAAAAAATTATGGGCAATAACTTTAAGAAGTTTTTTCCTTATATTGTGCTTTAGCTATGATAATAGTTTTAGCTTTTTGTAAGAACAGATTGTTGAAAACTAGAATATACAAGCTTTACTTACCATAATTTGAGAGAAGATTTGTTGTGTGTTGTTTCTACTTTCAGTTTGTTTATTGACAAAATCAGCTGCAGTCAATCACATACTGTTAGAGACTCTTCATGGTTAAAGGCTGATAATGCAGGATAATCAGGGATAATCAGCTATTTGGTTGGTCAATTGATAATTTTCTCACATTTAGGGGGTGGGTGTCCAAAACTGAACGGAAAAAATTCCTGAAACGGAAAAAAAGGGTGGGTGTCCAAAATTGCCTGGAAAAAAGGCCGGAAACGGAAGAAATTGGGTGGGTGGTCCCCCGAGGCCGGAAAAATTAAAATGATCATACGTGCCTGGAAATTGTTTCCCATCCCCTACCCCTGCCGAGGCTGGAAAAAATTTAAATGATCATACGTGCCTGGAAATTTTTCCGACCCCCCCCCCCTCCACTGGACACAAGGGGCAAAAAAAGAAAGCCGCCGTCTGGATACCCACCGCCCCCTAATTTAATTTCCGATTCTGGATTAGGGACCTACCCCCCCCCCCCCCCAAACTCAGCTTTCCTGATCTTATCCGATCTATGTTCCGTATCATGATTAAAGAAGCATTCCTACTTTTTATTTACCAACAAGACTGTAAAGTTTGAAAACAATTCTCCAATAAATGTGGGCTGTAGGGTAGGGATGAATTGACATTTGAAAAACAAGATGGCTGCTGTTGGCGGCCATGTTTTTTTAAACTAATTTTGTGGGGGGAAGGGATGCTCCCATCTAGAGGTCACCTCGAAGATCCATATGAAGTTTTGTGACGATTAGATGATAAATGTGACCTGTAAGGTGTGCTAAAGGATTTGGTCAAAACAAAGAGTAAAATTCAAGATGGCCACTGGGAGCCATGTTATTTTTTTTTACAGAATTCGGGGGAAAAATGGTAGGCACCCATCGATATGTCACACCGAGGATCCATATGATGATTGGCAATGATCGGACGAGGGGTAAGCTCGGTAGGGTGTGTTAAAGGATTTAGTGATGCAAAAAGTAAAATCCAAGATGGCTGCCGGCGGCCACGTTTTTCAGCGAAAATCATTCAAATTTGACAGCTCCCATCTAGAGGTGATCCTAGACCCATATACCGAATATCGTTGAAATCGGTCAAAGTTTGTTTTAACACCTTTGTTTTATTTTATTATGGTTTTCTGAATAGTATATTTTTATTTTTAAGAGTTTACAATTATGTTATGTTTTCATTTATATCAGGTTGAATAAATGATTTTTAATAAGACTGTTTAAATTTGGGCCTTTCCATGTCAATGTGCATTGATAGATCCTTGATGAAATAATTAAGCAAGCTGACCTTTTTTATTACCCATTGGTGTCATCCATCATTGTTAAGTGGTGAACTCAATCACACTACCAAGAGTTGAGTGCCTATTACATAATAGAAGCATTCTTCAAACATTTTGTCTCATTAGTTTGAAGAAAAATGACTCCAGTAAAAACTGTTGAACCACCCACCCACCCCGCCTCGTGTTCGGAAATACACCCCCTCCCCGATATGCACTTTATAATCGTGAAATATAATTTGTATTTGATGATATCTTCAATGCAATTTGAAGATATTTATAAATCGATCTGGTGATATCTTCAAATGAGCTGAAGATAAAAAGATATCTTCAAATGTTTCCAGATATCTGTAAATAGTTCAATATATCGGTATGACAGCCAAATTAACATAAACTCAAACACTTGAAGAGATCTACAAATATTTGCAAATATCTTCAAATATTTGAGGATATCTACAAACATTTTAACATATCCTCAAATAGTTAGATATCTGAACTATTTTAAGATATCTTCAAATACTTAGAGATATCTTCACATATTTTAACATATCCTCAAATAAATTATAAGACATCTCAGGACATCTGCAGATAATTTGGAGATATCTCTCAATCGGAACATATACGCAAATGAATCTTTGAATTGAAGATGTATCTAACAGATTTGAAGATATGTCTAATTATAAATTTGAATTTGAATTTGTTTATTAGCTTATAATAATGATCATTATGGAAAATAAAATAAATACCCTACCTACCCTAATTGTTTCACTCGTTATCAGAAACATAGGGGCTATCGAATGAGTGAGGGAGTTTACTTAGAATTAATTATGACTTAAAGATGGATTATCTCTTTAAATAACAAATTTTGAATAGTTGCGTGGGTATAAAATAATAGATATGAACTGAAGACCTATGTCCGGAAAAGCTTCTATCAATTAATATTGATTTTATTTCGAATATTAAATCGGGCCCATTTATGTTACTATTTTTAGAACCGACCATTCGGATGAGACCGTATTGCGATATAGAGCACTGGGCTGTTCCTACGGCTACGCAACGAATGTCAAATGTCACAGATTGGTTGTTTGTACTGTTTTGTTCCACAGATATAAGCGATAGTGAGTATAATTAACGTTTATTTGTGACAAAATTGCACAATATAATTTCTGGTCTCTGTTAACAGTAAACACTATTGTTCGTTAGCTGAACAAACACACCTTTTTAGACCAGAACATATTCGAAATAAAATTAATATTAATCGATAGAAGCATTTCCGGACAGGAGTCTTCGATTCAAATCTAATATTTTATACCCCGGTAACTATATAATACATGTTTACAAAGAGATAATCCACCTTTAAAGATTTAATCTTGGCCTACTATGTAATTATATATGTACACACATCTTACATCACACAAAGAATTAACCAAAAGCACACAATACTACATAACAATATGTAAACCAATATAACCAAATATATATCATACTCACAAGCGTTACTGCCCCGTATCTCCAATTAAAATTCCCCATGCTAAAGACTATAATATAATTATATGTTATAATGTTAAAGGTGGATTATCTCTTTGTAAACATGTATTATATAGTTACCGGGGTATAAAATATTAGACCTGAAACGAAGACTCCTGTCCGGAAATGCTTCTATCGATTAATATTAATTTTATTTCGAATATTTTCTGGTCTAAAAAGGTGTGTTTGTTCAGCTAACGAACAATATTGGTTACTGTTAACAGAGACCAGAAATTATATTGTGCAATTTTGTCACAAATAAACGTTAATTATACTCATTATCGCTTATATCTGTGGAACAAAAGAGTACAAACAACCAATCTGTGATATTTGACATTCGTTGCGTAGCCGTAGGAACAGCCCAGTGCTCTATATCGCAATACGATCTCATCCGAATGGTCGGTTCTAAAAATAGTAACATAAATGGGCCCGATTTAATATTCGAAATAAAATCAATATTAATTGATAGAAGCTTTTCCGGACATAGGTCTTCAGTTCATATCTATTATTTGATACCCACGCAACTATTTAAAATTTGTTATTTAAAGAGATAATCCATCTTTAATATGCCGTAAAAGGTATTCTATATAAAACATATTACCCATTACAAAACTATAATGGTGGGAGGGTGGGTTGATGTGTTCCCGATGCCCTGAGCGGTTGAAACAGAAATGGTCGAATAGAAGCGTGCACGTATACATTTTCTCCGTCACGCGGTAAGCGTCCAATCGGCTACCTGGTAGCAGCATGCTGATGGATGAATGGATAAACAACATATTTAGGTCATCCCTAACAAACATAATTGAGAGTAAATAGCCGTCCGTGCATTTCACAATAATGTTACCTTACGGCAAACCCAATGTTTTGATGTGTTTGTCTCCCCCACCCTATATATATATGTACATGATACCAATATGTTTTTGGCCCCCCGACAGTAATATCACACACTCATTAGCCATTTTGACAGTGTCGTAACACCGCCAAAATGTACATACAATCTTTCTTCTTTTGTTTTGGCCCTATGTCAAGTTATCATATGTAACGATCATGTTTTGATTTGAAACCTCTCTATTATTTCCTTTTCTTGTGTTATTGTTGTATAATCACATCAATCAATGTGTGTAACTCGTACATATGTGTCTCTTAATTATACGACGTGTATACGCGTCTTGATTGGCATATTAAATAAAATATCTTATACATGTTCATCGTCCAACATACGTATCCATTGCAAGGAACCACTTTTTAAAAATGTTATCGGTAAAAATCTTTTATCATTTTTAAAGGCTTTTAACAAAGGAAATATACATGTGATAATGTGTTTCTTGTTGCAATTGTCGTGGAGTTTGTTTATATTAACGGGTGATCGGATAACTCATACATTTGTAAGATAATTCATAAGGGAGAGTGCGTATCAGTGCGAGTTGTGTGCTAAATCACTCGCTCAGAGCAGTGAGCCGAGGACGATGGCACATAAGACAACTTGTAACACCGACGATAGTCCTTATAAAATCGATATGTCTGAGAAATCATTCTTCCAGAGCAGTGACCCGAGGCTGATGACATATAATACAAGTAACACCGACGATAGTCCTTGTCAAATCGATATGTCTGAGAAATCATTGGCCCAGAGCATTCACATGCATGCAATGGAACACGGTATCCACATCGATGCTCGTCCATATCAGTGTGATGTTTGTGACGAATCGTTCGCAGAGAAAGATAATCTGGTAACACATAGACGAATCCACGTCAATGGCCGACCACTTCAGTGCGGTGTGTGTGAAGAATCATTTACTACTTCATCTCAAGCGACAGTTCATATGAGAACACACGCCGGTGACCGACCACATCAGTGCGATGTTTGTGAGACATCATTCACACAGAGATGTAATCTGATTAAACATATGAGAATTCATACGGGAGAGCGTCCGTATCCGTGCGATATGTGTGAGAAATCATTCATCCAGAAATCTCACCTGATGAGACATAAGATAAGTCACACCCGCGATCGTCCATCATATCAGTGCGATATATGTGGGAAATCATTTACTACTTCATCTCAAGCCACCGTTCACAAGATAACACACAGAGAACGTCCATATCCGTGCGATGTGTGTGAGAAATCGTTCACTCAGAACCATCAACTCATGAGTCATAAGATAATCCACACCGGCGATCGACCATATCAGTGTGATATCTGTGAGGAGTTATTTTCCAATAGAAGTAACCTAATGATACACAAGGAACTCCACGCAGGCGATTCTCCGTTTCAGTGCAGTGCGTGTGAAAAATCCTTTGCCAATAGCAGTAGCCTAATTTTACATCACAGAAGTCACACAGGCGAACGCCCGTATCAATGCGAGCTGTGTGAGAAATCATTCGCTAGGAACTATCACCTGGTGAGACACAAAAGAATAATCCACTTAGGCGAGCGTCCATATCAGTGCGATGTGTGTGATAAATCGTTCTTTGAAAGCTGTGATCTAATGAGACATATGCAACTCCACACAGGCGATCTCCCGTATCAGTGCGATGTGTGTACGAAATCATTCAGCGTGAGCCGTAGCTTAATTATACATAAAAGAAGCCACACAGGCGAACGCCCGTATCAGTGTGATGTGTGTGGGAAATCGTTTGCCACGAACAGTCATCTGATGAGACATAACAGAAGTCACACGGGCGAGCGGCCGTATCAGTGTGATGTGTGTGAGAAATCTTTCGCTCAGAGCACTAGTCTCGCGAGTCACAAGAAACTCCACACAGGCGATCGTCCATAGCATTGCGATATGTGTGAGAAATAATTCGTCCTGAGTAGTAGCCTAATGCGACAAAAGAAGCTTCACGCAGGATGGCGTCAGTATCAGTGCGATGTGTGAGAAATACAAACTTAGAGATCATCTGATAACACATGGATGGCAAGGAGATCCACCCAGATTATCACCCATATCAATGCGATGTGTTGGAGAAATACAAACTTAGAGATGATTTGGAAACACAGGGATGGCAAGGAGATCCACGCAGATGACGGCCCATATCAATGCGATGTGTGGGGAAAAATAATTTTCCCAAAACGAGTCCCTTGATGGCGATTATACGTGTCAGTCCGATGTGTGTGAGAAATAATTATTTCATATAGTTTTACTTTAACATGTACATAAATTTGAGTTTTAACGGTGGTAGCTTTGTTCTATTATGTCTTAAAAGGGGAATCCCCGATTAATGTTGTAGAATGGTCGAAATTAGTATTACTCGTAACTGATGGGTGGGATTTTCATCTGTTATCGTTTTTTATTTACAGCAATTATTATACAGTAGTCAGTGAACGATTATTATTATTATTATTATTATTATCGTTTAAGAAACGCATTCTACAGCAATTAGTTCCAATGCGCAATGAACACATCACGCATGCACAGCCCTTTTTCCGTATTAAATTCTACGAGGCAGATAACAAAAGTTGATCATCTTCAAACTTGAAAGTATTTTCTATCACTATATGCATTATGGATTTAAAGATTGATTATCAACTTAAGTCTTTAGAATTCCTCAAATATATCACATGCAGGTTTTGGTACACGGTACTTCGTCGTTAAACTATAGCAGAACATGATTCCCGATATATTTCCCATTTCTTGGCGCCAAAATACACCAAAAATATCCCCGGGGCGGCAGAGTTCCAAGAAAAAACAAAATGACGTCTATCGATCCCATACATAGATAGTTTAATGACAAAACGTGCACACGAGACCGATGTCAAAATAACAAATATATAACAATGTCAACAATGATTCAACATAATATATATACTATAGTAACTATTTCATTATTATATCAGTAGAATTTGACCTTTCTTTGAAAAATGTCCGTGTTGCAGATTATGTTCCATGTATGAGAGATACTTTATTCCTCCATATCAACGGAGATTACATATATTACAAATAGAGGATCTCACATGAGTTACTATTTTATACGGAATTTATCAACCGAGTTCACTAAATTCGATTTGAGCCGAGGTTTACCGAGGCTCAAATAGAATTTAGAGGACGAGGTTGATAAATTACGTATAAAATAGGACGAGTGTGAGATACCTTTTATCACATGATCAAATAAACCCGAAGCAACGCGAAATATTCATCGAAAACAACAATCATAAACTACAGCGATCGCAAGTTATTTGAAGAACGTGTCTATTAAACGTGTCTATTACCGATAATTATGAAACTGCTTTTATGGCCAAATTATGTGATAAATATATATAACAAAATAATTACATAGTATTTGTTAATACAAGCTGGGAGCTATGCGCGTAAACATATTTGCTAAGTTTCAGTGCAATTTTACTGCCAGTATCGTGAACAGTGCTCAACACAGCCGCATTTGGTATTAAATGCCAAAATATACATATAATGGCTAGGATATGTTTAACCCCAATAAAACATATCCAGAGAATTGGTCGCCACTCAGAGGTGTTCATTTATATGCTGAGGGTATACTTTCTATTCCGAGCAGAGGAAACAAATGAAGCGAACGCATCGCTTTAATAAGAGATTCTCGTTGCAGAGAAGATGGATCTGCAATGGGATACACCCACCAAAGCAGTACGCTAGAAATGTGTTTTTGCTGAGGCTATCTAGGAGCGCGAATGTTTCTATCCCATGTCTGTCGATTATTGCATACCAGAAAGCATTCCTCGTCACCTGTGCAAATTCTGACATACAGTCATGATACATATTAGTAAGAAGATTAACGAATGTATTATGGCAATGAATACAGGTGGCATCATTATTGTACGTGGTTTTTGCCAGAATGTTCGCCATTTTGATGCACATAGGATAGTAATCGGATACATTGTGGCACAATTCCCAGTCTACACGATGAGTGGACATCTGGCTTCACATTAAATAGGAAGCTTAGGGTATCGTCTTGCAGCGCATAACGAAGCGTTCTTCAGTCTCAACGTCCATGTTACATTTCCTACAAATCACAACCTCCATGTTACATTTCCTACCAATTCTTTCATTAAGTGACACTTTTGGCTGTTTGTGGCGATTCTTTTTTATATAGATCAATGTCATCTCTCTAAGGCCCACATGAGTTCACAGTAACAAAAATATGGTGTTTTTGCAGTTATTCTTGTAATATGTCTTAAACTGTTACAAATGTCATATACGGGCCCAGAAAGTATGTAGTAAAACCAACCGCGCTGGACGATTTTCATGACAAAGCCGCCCAATAATGCACAGCGGCTATCGTACATACAAGTGTAACTTGTGGGCAAAAAAAATTAATGAGTCCGGCTCCATGACAAAAGAATCCCCACCGGTAATCGACCTTACGAGTGTGTCGAATAGCTTCCAGTCACACCAACACAGGGGAATCCACACCGTTGATCGCTCATACGAGTGTGACGTGTACCACGAGCCATCTAGTGAGTCCGATTCCATGCTTAAGCATAACACATAAGTGATCAACCACGAGTATTTATTATTGTTCCCTGTCAGTCCGGTAACCTGACAATCACCCTGATGAACGCCCTTATGGATTCGACGTTTGTCAGAAGAAGTTCGGCGTAACCGTGAGTATAGCCTATGTCAAACTTTCAAGTCGCAATGATCTTGGTGCCAAAAGGTTCAGCCTCCTTTAAAATGAACGAATACTATAATTTTATTCTCGATTGTCAGGCAGACCAATACAAAATAAAATGCGTAACACAATTATGAACGAATTGAGCCCGATTGTGGTTGAAGTAAAATATTTAATTAACTTTACCATCAACCTACCCTTGGAGTTCTTGAATAGCTATGTATAATATTCTACCATGACGGCAATACATGATGGTATAATACATTACTATTGCCATGTTACACCTATCAATTGGGGTCAAATTAAGTGACGTACTATAGACAGGGAAGGATGGGGTTTCTCGTGGTCTGATAACTTAACATAAAATACAAAGATAATGTTTTATATAGCGAAAATATATTTTCTAACATGACCACATATATGTTTATCTTCTAATTGGAATTAGGTCTTTCGCTCATAATTGAACTTTTCAGATTACGAAGATACATTTAGTATTTTTGCCATTGCTACATCAGTTTCCAACCAACGTATATTTCACTTCCGGTAATGGATGACGTTGTTAGATCGCATTCAGTTCGGGTTTATATTTAAATCCCGGATGAGTCTTTGAAAGCTGTTGGTGTTTCCATTTCATGGAATGAAAATATTTTTAAATTTCCGTTGCCACAAACATACAGGAATTCACTAAATTTAATTTGTCTGTACACTGGCAGTCTTGTGTTGGCGGTGACCCGAAAAACTTTGGCGCAGATTGTTGCCAATTTCGCCATTGTATGATTCTCTGAACCCAGAGCACATGATGTAGACACAGTTCTGTGATTTACATGTCTTACATGTGCATGCATTTTGGTGTGATAGACATGCCATCTTGTGTAGTAGTTTGGAACCTGTTTGAGTATAATTCTAACATGTATTCTGTGTTCTGTAAGATTTCAATTGATAGGTGCAACATCGCAATAGTAATGTATTACACTAGCATATATTGCCTTCATGATAGCATATTATACATAGTTTATCAAGAACTATAAGATCTAAGGGGAGGTTGAGGATAAAAGATAACTATTTATTATTTCATTTCATCAAACACAATCGCGTTCAATTCGTTCTTAAATGTGTTATGCGTTTCATTTTTGATTACTCCGGCTGACAATCGAAAATGCAATTATTTATATTCGTTTATGTGGTTGAATATATTTTGAAAGGATACTGAACCTTTGTCAGTCAATAAGTTTATTGGGAAACAAAAACTCACGCTTTGTTTCGTGTACTAGTAAAATATATAAAGAGTAATCAATTGGTTCCGAGTCTCCGATAATTACGTTAACCCTTTACCCAACAGAAGGGCCCTGTGTCAATGCATTCTCTTATATATGCGAGTCGACCATAGGTCGCCTCGCATATATAAGAGAATGCATTGGCTTAACACATTAAAAAATATATAATTGTTAAAGAATGTAAGAAAAAATGGTAAAAAGTGTTAAAAAAAGAATGTTTTTAGGCCAATGCATTCTCTTATATATGCGAGGCGACCTATGGTCGACTCGCATATATAAGAGAATGCATTGGCACAGGGCATAACTGTAACTATCACAATGTGGTCAAGGTGCCGATTCCAATGATATCCATATTTGTATGGTTCTATTGAGACAGACCGAAGATATTTTAGGCTGTTGAAGCTTTATTTTGCCGGTTTGTTGGGTAAAGGTAAATTCACGAGAGGCGAGCGATGTCGGTAGAAAATGAGTGCGCGTTTTCTTACCTAAACATCTCTCGCCTTATTTAATTATTTAACGCATTTCTCTATTCGAGTACTCTATTTAGTACACTTCTGCATCAATGTAGTTCGTCAAATATGATCAAACCACTCAGAATTAATGCATGCAAGTCCCCAGAATTACCCCACCCCCCCCCCCTGTTGAGAAAGACCCAGAATTAATGCATTATGCGCCCTTGTCGAGAAAGTTCAACCATCGGAAATTCAGTCTAGATCAGCAAGTCACACGTCAATGACGTCACGAGAAATGAAATAATTCACAAGTGATATTACCATATTTAATTAACGGCGTTTGCAATGGTTGCAATGAGAATTGCACATATGTAAGTGTATAGTATGGCAGCATGTCAATCAATCAGTTTATTATTAAGAACAATTTGTTACCTGTACTAGTTACACCCGACAATGTAAGTGTACGGCCGCGTGACGTCATATTGAATTAGGCAACTACAAATTTATCCGGACAAGCGACATATCACAGCGCTAACTCTCCTCATGGCCGCATGACGTCACACTAAATTAGACAAGTTCACATGTTTCCGTTGAATGGGTATCCAGCCGCTACAAATATATCCGGACAAGCGACATATCACAGCGCTAACTCTCCTCATGGCCGCATGACGTCACACTAAATTAGACAAGTTCACATGTTTCCGTTGAATGGGTATCCAGCCGCTACAAATATATCCGGACAAGCGACATATCACAGCGCTAACTCTCCTCATGGCCGCATGACGTCACACTAAATTAGACAAGTTCACATGTTTCCGTTGAATGGGTATCCAGCCGCTACAAATATATCCGGACAAGCGACATATCACAGCGCTAACTCTCCTCACGGCCGCATGACGTCACACTAAATTAGACAAGTTCACATGTTTACGTTGAATGGGTATCCAGCCGCTACAAATATGTTCGGACAAGCGACATATCACAGCGCTAACTCTCCTCATGGCCGCATGACGTCACACTAAATTAGACAAGTTCACATGTTTCCGTTGAATAGGTAACCAGCAACTACAAATATGTCCGGACAATTGACATATCACAGTTATATCTCTCCTTACTCTTCTTACTGAATTAGACGTCATGAAGTGCTGGGCAACACCTTCAATTGACAAAAGTACCTTTAAGTTATTACCATTTAGTTAATTTTGAATATGACATGTACATGTATGAAGGTTATGACTGTATCTGCCATAAATCGACAATGGGATACATGTTAATGTGCCATATGTAGTGTCTAAGTCTATTTTAAAACCCGTCACTTAAAAACATCAGCGGTCAGATGCTCGTAGTCCGTTTATATATAATCATGGGTATATGCGAGAAATACACAACGAAAACACACTCCACAGTTTGGATCGATAAGCCTTGCCCTGTGTATTTTGAAGTTGCGTTTTTGACAATCCTTATCATTTCTATAACACAATTATCGTCTTACTTGCAGCACGACGTTCCCGTGTGATCGCCACAGAAGCGTTTTCATTTAGAATATGGTCAATATATTGCCGCCGGTTCAGTGTGCTCGGATAGAAAACAAATAGGCCTATGCCGAAAGCAGAAGCTAAGTCGCGAGGGGCACCCCTGGTTGAATCTGGGATATTTGACACTCGGGGCTTGGCTATAGGGTTTTCGTTGGAGGGAGGGGGTGTGAGGTCTCCACCTTGGAATTTCCAACCATACACCACCCCATTGAACCACATGCACTAAACTCACAAGTTTTCGTAATTAAATGTTCACCCCCCCCCCCCTCCGGGGGCTTTTATTTTTCCCAAATGTTCCCTCACAGACTACTAGATGGTAGCATATAGCATATTCAAACTGGACCAAGTAGTTGGCCACTAGCCATGCAGGGGGACGAAACGGATGATTCGGCTCAGTATGGGATTTAAAAATCCTAACATATAGTGGTATAAGGGCACAGGACACACGATCGGACGATGGTTCCGCCCGATGTGAGAACATTTTGAAAATCTGAACATGAAAATTTGACAATCCTAGCATCTAGACTGGCCTCAAGCTTTCCATTTCGGGAACACTTTCAACCTGACACTCACCCTTAAGTTTGAAAATTGCCAACTGATGGCAATTTCAGTCCAGAAGTTTGCAAATGAAAAGGAAATAAGCAAATGTTGGTCTAAAACAACACATTTGTCACTAAGAAATTGTTGGAAAATCAAACTACGAGAATAATTTCAACCTAATTTTGGTGTGAATTTTCCAACCAATGTTGCATTAGTTTTGACTACATTTTGGGGGGTAAGACCACTGCATAACCACCCCTGTCGCATGTCAGCACGCCCGGCTTGGCACCTCATGCTAAGAGCGCGGTCTTGCATTCACTGAAGACGAGAAATCATCGATACTAAATATTGTTGGGTGGCACCTGGGGAGGGGTCAGGGGCTACATCCCACCCCTGTCGGGGAGGGATAGCCACCCCGTCGGTGAGATCTGCAATGGTAAAACCGGTAGCTAAAGCCCGTCCCATATCGGGAATCGTATAGCCACTACGTCGGGGATATCCTGACGCCACCCCTGTTTGAAATCATATAGATATTTTAAAGGAGAAGACCACATATGGAGCAGGAATCAGGGGGAAATGAGCTCTCATATTCACAAAACTACACTCAAGACATCCCAATAAACCCAAATTGGATGCAGTCGCATTTTTATGTATGGTATCGTTCTGTTGCATGGCCTCTCTATATCATATAAATACTTTTTCTAAAAACCCTTAAACCAACTCGACGTGCGATTTCACTGCGCTCCTGTTGAGCAAATTCTAGTATAAAAGGTGCGTCTATTTCAGACAAAGTTCAAACAGTAAATATGACCAGACAAGACATAGAAACCGCTAATCTCACTACCAATCTAACAACACCAGTCGAACATGATTACCTTTCAAAGCAATAACACAGAGCACCAAGTTAAGGACAACCATAGGCACACACACACCATGGACAAATACACGGTCTTTTATGGCATAATTGTCGAGAAAAGATTCTAAATCGTTTAGATACCTTGAAAATAGGAATGGCGTCAGTGAATCAGTTCTCTTCAATCAGTTTCATCATTTCATTTTAAGTAAGGCCAGATTCTATTATAGTGCCAGTTGTTATATATAAATAAGGGAGGGGTGTTGTTCCGATGGCTGAATTCCAGTTTTCACTGATTTTTAAGGGCAAAAATACCCGGGTAACCATAGAATCGGATTTAGTCCAGCGGCACCTTGGCATAGTTATTAATTACATCGAACACTTAAATTGTAACGGCATGAAACTGGGAATTGTTATACTGTGACGTGAATTAATGAGGATTATTATGTTGTGATGGATCCCCGAATTAAACCATACCAAAATCAGTTCACAAAATGTAAACAAACCTACCCTATAATGTCCAGTTGCGTACCCATTCCAGAATATATGCAAATATTATTCAGGCGGTTAGCTTCCATTTTTCACTGTTTTTGGTTAACGAAAAAAATTATTTTACCACAAAAATAAGCAGTATTATAACACTACACGAACAGGCAACACCGGTATGTTATCAGCTGAATAACCACAGTCATTTTGGTATATCTACAAGCAGATCAATGAACAACGATAGTCAAAATGAAGCAAACAGGTTGAAATTTGACTAAATCCAGATTTAATCGTGTTTATTTACGAAAAATCCCAATTTACCCCAAAAATAGAAAATCGTACATTTCACAAAAAGGCAACACCGACATGTTATCTGTTGTATCAATATGAAAATGTTGACACATAATTCATCGTGTTACTCTTTCACGTGATTCATTTCGAATAAGTGCCGAGTCTCCTCCCACTAATAATTGTGTAGTACCTATATAGAAATAAAGGGGGATGTTAGTCAGAGATAGTTACCTCAAAACGAACCCTATAGATATACATAATCATTGACATAAACCAAAATTATCCTACAAATGTAAACATACCTACCCTATAATGTCCAGTTGCGTTCCCATTCCAGAATATATTATTCAGACGGCTGGATTCCATTTTTCACTGTTTTGATTGAAGAAAAAGCTAATTTACCCCAAAATAATCGTGTTACTCTTTCACATGATTTAATTCAAATCAGTGCCCACTAAAAATGTGTATAGTACTTATATAGAGTTAAAATGGATGTTATTCAGAGTACAGGATTCCAGTTTTCACTGATTTCATTAATTCAAAACAAATTACCCTGGTAACCATAGAATATGCCTTATTCCAACAACGCTTTATTAAATTTATTACTGACATCTAACACTTAAAATTATTAACAAATACAACTAGGAATTTGTTGGCATGAATTAACGATACATATCATGTTGTGATGGATTCCAGAATTCTCTCATTTTTTACCAAAAAAAGCTATTTTTACCCAAAAAATGAACCATGGAACATTGACATGCTCCAAAATACGCTTAAAAAATGTGAACATATCCCCCATCTATTGTTTAGTTACGTTCCCGTCCAAAACTAGATGTAGATGTTACTTAGGCAGCTGGATTCCATTTTCCACTGGTTTAATTCATGGAAAAGCCTATTTTACCCCAAAATAAAATGATAATGTACACTATTACACGTAAAGTTAACACTGACATATTAACCGCCGTATAAGTACGGATATTTTGATATATAATTCAGTTTGTTACTCTTCCACATATTTGACTGGAAGAACACTTTATTGACTTTCGGATGTGAAAATATGACATCTTGGCAGCCATGTTGAAAACGGTTGCCATGGAGACGGGAGAACCATTTGACGAAGTCTACCCAAATTTTTTTGGAAACCCTTAACCCAAGGTACATAACTTATATGGAGTCCGCTCTAGAGCAAGAAAATCCTACGGGGGTATAGGCTGGGGCCAGTATTATGACGTCATAATGAAGTAGACAAATTCACATGTTTACGTTGAATGGGTATCCAGCAACTACAAATATGTCCGGACAAGCGACATATCACAGTTATATCTCTCCTCACGGCCGCATGACGTCACACTGAATTAGACAAGTTCACATGTTTACGTTGAATGGGTATCCAGCAACTACAAATATGTCCGGACAAGCGATATATCACAGTTATATCTCTCCTCAAGGCCGCATGACGTCACACTGAATTAGACAAATTCACATGTTTCCGTTGAATGGGTAACCAGCAACTACAAATATGTCCGGACAAGTGACATATCACAGTGATAACTCTCCTTACGGTCGCATGACGTCACACTGAATTAGACAAATTCACATGGTCCGTTGAATGGGTATCCAGCAACTACAAATATGTCCGGACAAGTGACATATCACAGTGATAACTCTCCTTACGGCCGCATGACGTCATACTGAATTAGACAATTTCAAATACTACCGCATGACGTCATACTGAAGTAGACAAGTTCACATGGTCCGTTGAATGGGTAACCAGCAACTACAAATATGTCCGGACAAGCGACAAATCAAAGTGATAAATCTCCTTATAGTACACAAGGCTCTATCTATTAATGTTTCCACAAATAGCCATTATAGTTGCTAGCCCTGCTGACCGAGCTCCCGCTTAAATGTACTCAATCCGATCATACGCTCCGAAATTACTAGTTATTTGGCTTCCAGGGTAAAACAATATTTGATTCTAGTCAAGGAACCCACCCATCAAAGCTCAGAGTGATAAAATATCTATATATACCTTTGGGTTGTGATCATGTGGGGATTCGCTTGTGGCTCGCCAATGAGCTCGATTGATTTAAGATGAATGATCTCTTTGTAAACATGTAATATTTAGTTACCGGGTAAAACAATTTAAATTTGAATAGAAGACTCCTGTCCGGAAATGTTTCGATTGATTAATATTTATTTTATTTCGAATATTTTCTGGTCTAAAAAATGTGTGGTTGTCACAAATGAACGTGAATTAGACTTAGTATCGCTCATAACTATGGAATAAAACAATACAATCAATCAATATGTGACTTGTCGTTTGGTGTTCGGTAGCAATAGAAACACCCCAATGCTCTCTATCGATATGTGGTATCGCACGAATGGTCTGTTCTAAAAATAGACAAATAAAGTGTCCCAATAAATCATCTCATTACATCATAAAATATTGGAAATAAAATAAATATTAGTTGAAGCTTTTCCGGGCAGATGTCGTCAATTCATTATTATTATTTTATTCCCACGCAAATATTTCGAATTTCTAATTTAAAATAATAATCCATCTTTAAATTATTCCTAGGGCTTATTTCCGGTGTGTCTCATGTTTCACCAAGTCGTTCAATTGATTAAATGATTTCCCACTTATATCGCAATATCTCCATTGTGGACGATTCTCTTTTGTGTAATCAAGTTACAGGATGATTAAATTATTCACGATAGTGAGGTTTCTCTCATGTGTGCATTTCTTGTGTCACCAAGAGGTTAGATTGATTAAATGATTTCCCGCATATGTCACAACGGTAAAGTTTACCTCAAGTGTGGATTCTATTATGTTTCGCCAAGCTATCCGATTGGCTAAATGATTTACCGCATATATCACAACTGTAAGGCTTATATCTGGTATGGATTCTCTTATTTGCCACCAAGTTGCTCGATTGAAAGAATGATTTACCGCATATGTCTTAATGGTAAAGATTATCTCATGTGTGGATTATATTATGTCCCGCCAAGCTGCCCGATTGCCTAAATGATTTACCGCATACTAGCATATCACAACTGTAAGGATTATTTCCGGTGTGCATTATCTTGTGTCAGCACAAGAGTCGATGTATTAAACGATTTTCTGCCTACATCACAATGGTAAGGCTTATCTCCTGTGTGTATTCTCTTATGCATCGCCAAGTGACTCGACTGATTAAATGATTTCTCGCATATATCACAATGGTAAGGCTTATCTCCGGTGTGGATTCGCTTGTGTGTCACAAAGTTGCTTGATGTATTAAACGAGTTCCCGCATATATCACAACGGTAAGGTTTATCCCCGGTGTGGATTCTCTTATGTTTCACCAAGGTGCTCGATGTATTAAATGATTTCGCGCATATATTACAATGGTAAGGCTTATCTCCGGTGTGGATTCTCTTATGGTTCACCAAGGTGCTCGAATGATTAAATGATTTCCCGCATATATCACAACGGTAAGGTTTATCTCCGGTGTGTATTCTCTTATGTGTCACCAAGTCCTTCGATTGATTAAACGATTTCCCGCATTTATCACAACGGTAAGGTTTATCTCCTTTGTGGATTCGCTTGTGTGTCACCACATTGCTCGATGTATTAAACGATTTCCCGCATATATCACAATGGTAAGGCTTATCCCCAGCGTGGATTCGCTTGTGTGTCACCAAGTGGCTCGATGTACTAAACGATTTCCCGCATATATCACAACGGTAAGGCTTATCTCCGGTGTGGATTCTCTTATGTGTCACCAAGCTGTTCGATTGATTAAATGATTTCCCGCATATATCACAATGGTAAGTCTTATCTCCACTGTGTATTCCCATATGCATCCCCAAGTGATTCGACTGATTAAATGATTTTCCGCATATATCACAATGGTAAGGTTTATCTCCGGTGTGGATTCTCTTATGTCTCTCCAGGTGACT
Organism: Siphonodentalium dalli; assembly: GCA_032622095.1. Lineage (NCBI taxonomy): Eukaryota > Metazoa > Mollusca > Scaphopoda > Gadilida > Siphonodentaliidae > Siphonodentalium > Siphonodentalium dalli. The sequence goes on along the minus strand of CP136063.1, from coordinate 19,296,067 downwards.
CGACCGATTAAATAATTTCCCGCATATATCACAACAGCAAAGCTTATCTCCAGTGTGGATTATCTGATGTCTCGCCAAACTGCCCGATTGGGTAAACGATTTCCCGCATACGTCACAATGTTTCCCTGTGTAGGCGGTCTCATGAACATTCAGGTTAGAATCTCCCATCCTGTGGAATTGAGTCAGTTGTATATGTCGTGAAGCGGCAGTCTATATATAGCGAGAATCTTATCTAACTGTATCTGAATTATACAGTGTAACTGTCGTGGGGCGGCAGTCTATATATACATGTAGCGAGAATCTGATCTAACTATATCTGCATTCTACAGTGTAACTCACTAACTGTCGTGAAGCGGCAGTCTATATATAGCGAGAATCTTATCTAACTGTGTCTGAATTCTACAGTGTAACTGTAAATTATTTAGTTCGTTATACGGAATGATCGTTTACCGATTTTCAAGTCGAACAATGGACGACGGAAATACCGTATTAGGTTCAATTACCGTGCAACGCATTATGTGGTTTTGTTTAGTAGAACCGTTCATAAGACGATAGATGTATACACACCCTAAATGTGCATTAATTAGTGATTCCCTTTGTATGATTCCAATTGACTTGTAGCATATGAAAGGTGTTAAAGGGATCTGGTCAAACTTTGTTTACGGATGTATGATATTTAAAGGAACTCACACAATCGTAGCCCGTGTATTGTATTGAAGGGTCATTGAACACATATCAAACGCATATCGAACAAATATCAAACTTTTGTGACATATATCTTTATATACATATACATATATACATACATATACATATGTGTATATATATGTATTCCTTATAACTGTCTTGAGACTAGAAACTTAAAACATGTATGTTTTTGGTAGCATTTACAGAATCAAAAATGCATACTGTTCTATTCTAATATCATAACTTATAACATTCAAGCATTGTTTAAAGGTGGATTATCTCTTTGTAAACATGTATTATATAGTTACCGGGGTATAAAATATTAGATTTGAATCGAAGACTCTTGTCCGGAAATGCTTCTATCGATTAATATTAATTTTATTTCGAATAATTTCTGGTCTAAAAATGTGTGTTTGTTCAGCTAACGAACAATAGTGGTTACTGTTAACAGAAACCAAACATTTTATTCTACAATTTTGTCACAAATAAACGTTAATTATACTTATTAGCGCTTATAAATATCTGTCGAACAAAACAATACAAACAACCAATCTGTGACATTTGACATTCGTTGCGTAGCCGTAGGAACAGCCCAGTGCTCTATATCGCAATACGGCATCATCCGAATGGTCCGCGGTTCTAAAAATAGTAACATAAACGGTCCCGATTTAATATTCGAAATAAAATCAATATTAATTGATAGAAGCATTTCCGGACATGGGTCTTCAGTTCATATCTATTATTTTGTACCCACGCAACTATTTAAAATTTGTTATTTAAAGAGATTATCCATCTTTAACGTTTATTTGTGACAAAATTGTAGAATAAAATGTTTGGTTTCTGTTAACAGTAACCACTATTGTTCGTTAGCTGAACAAACACATTTTTAGACCAGAAATTATTCGAAATAAAATTAATATTAATCGATAGAAGCATTTCCGGACAAGAGTCTTCGATTCAAATCTAATATTTTATACCCCAGTAACTATATAATACATGTTTACAAAGAGATAATCCACCTTTAAGGGTGTATGATATTTAAAGGAACTCACACAATCGTGGCCCGTGTATTGTAATGAAGGGTCATTGAACACATATCAAACAAATATCAAACTTTTGTGACCTATATCTTTATATATATATATATATATATGTGTGTGTGTGTGTGTGTGTAATGTATTTAAATGTTTTGAGACAAGAAAATTAAAACATGTATGTTTTTGGTAGCATTTACAGAATCAAAAATGCATATTGTTCTATTCTGATATCATAACTTATAACATTCAAGCTATTTTACTGGATGTTAGTGTTAATTGATAGACTAGACTGACAATATAGAATATGTAGGGATGAATATATGTGCAATATTGGACAGTTCAAAATTTATGTCACTCAATTTTGAGATCTGTTTGGATTTATCTGTATATTTAACTTAACTTTTACCACCAACTGACCAGGAATTTTCCACAGCTGAGGATTCCTTGGCACTTTTCAAGAGCGAACTGTTAGTATCAGTCAGGTCTTCTTTAATAACAATTCCTTGACCCTTCAATGCTTTTCTTTCTCGAATAATGTCATTCTTTGCTCTCCTGGATATAAACTGACATATAACACTTCTTGGAAATTTTTGTTTTGTGTCAAATTTGCCAATTCTGTGTGCGATGCTTATATCGCGCTGTTCAATAGGGAGATGTAATTTGTCTTGCATGATTTTTACCAAATAAACTTTGCATTTGAATTTATATCGTTTTGTAAATGGTTCTACTGAATGAAACCACATAATATGACGCATGTTATAAACTCAACAACATAATTCGAGATTTCCATCGTCGTTTGTTTGGCGTGAAAATCGATCAATTGACACGCGACCCTTCCTTGTTACATGTACATTGTGTTAATGAAATTCGATTAGCATTAGATCAGATTTCTATTTATAGGCTGTGGCTTTATTAAATACACTCTGATTTAAATATACCGTTACACTGATTACCCAGGACAATCGTAGGATGGGAGTTGATAACCTAAATATCCAAGAGACCGCTCACACAGGGAATATACATCATTGCGACATATGTGGGAAATTGTTTACTCAAGCAGGCAACTTGGTGGTACATAAGAGAATCCACACCGGAGATAAGCCTTACCATTGTGATATATGCGGAAAATCATTTAGTCAATCCAGCAGCTTGGTGACACATAAGAGAATCCACACCGGGGATAAGCATTGCCATTGTGATATATGCGGGAAATCATTTTATACATCGAGTCAGCTGGTGAGACATAAAAGAATCCACACCGGAGATAAGCCTTACCATTGTGATATATGCGGAAAATCATTTAGTCAATCCAGCAGCTTGGTGACACATAAGAGAATACACACCGGAGATAAGCCTTACCATTGTGATTTATGTGATAAATCATTTAATCGATCAAGTTACTTGGTGACGCATAGGAGAATCCACACCGGAGATAAGCCTTACTGTTGTGACATATGTGGGAAATCATTTTATCAATCGAGTAACTTGGTGACACATAAGACAATACACACTGGAGATAAGCCTTACCGTTGTGACATATGCGGTAAATCATTTAATCAAGTGAGCCACTTGGTGAGGCATAAGCCAATCCACACTGGAGATAAGCCTTACTATTGTGATATATGTCAGAAATCATTTACCCAATCAAGCAACTTGATGACACATAATAGAATACACACAGGAGATAAGCCGTACCGTTGTGATATTTGCGGGAAATCATTTAATACATCGAGTCACTTGGTGACACATAAGAGAATCCATACCGGAGATAATCCTTACAGTTGTGACATATGCGGGAAATCATTTAATCAATCAAGCATCTTGGTGACACATAAGAGAATCCATACCGGTACCGGAGATAACACTTAGTTGTGACATATGCGGGAAAACATTTCATCAATCGAGCATCTTGGTGACACATAAGAGAATCCACACCGGCGATACGCCTTGCAGTTGTAAAATATGCGAGAAATCATTTAATCGTTCAAGCATCTTGATGAGACATAAGAGAATCAACACCGGAGATAAGCCTTACTGTTGTGACATATGCGGGAAATCATTTAAAAAATCGAGCAACTTGGTAAAACATAAGAGAGTCCACACTGGAGATAAGTCTTACAGTTGTGATATTAGCGGGAAATCATTTAATCAATTGAGCATCTTGGTGGCACATAAGATAATCCACACCGCATATATTTGCGGCAAATCATTTAATACATCGAGCAGCTTGGTGACACATAACAGAATTCACACCGGATATAACCCTTACCGTTGTGATATATGTGGGAAATCATTTAATCAATCGAGCATCTTGGTGAAACATAAGAGAATCCACACCGGAGATAAGACTTAGAGTTGTGACATATTTGGGAATCATTTAGTCAATCGATCAGCTTGGTGACACATAAGAGAATCCACACTGGAGATAAGCCTTAGAGTTGTGACATATGCTGTAAATCATTTACTAAATCGACCGCGTTGGTGAAACATAAGAGAATTGACACCAGAGATAACCCTTATCGTTGTACGGTGAATAATATAGTCAGTCGAGCAGCTTGGTGATACACAAGAGAACATGTACTGGAAAAGCCTCACTGTTGTGACATTTGCGGAATTCATTTAATCAATCGAGCAGCTTGGTGGTACACAAGAGAACACACACCGGAGATAAGTCTTACGGTTGTGACATTTGCGGGAAATCATTTACTCAAGTTTAAATCTGGCCATGTAAACGTATATAGATATAGTTCAGGTGTCAAAAAAAAAAAAACAGTTATTCGAAGAAACTACCCTTCCCGTGAAATCACCCATATTGATAATATGATTACGTCAGTACGTATGGACAACCCAAAACACGTCCATCTATAAACTGAAAAATGTATGTTTCATGGGAGTGCCTATATATACATTATGAGAATGGAGTAAAGTTGTGACAAACACGTCCTTGTTAATTTTGGTGACCCCTACCTGATCTGACGGTGCTTCGGTGATTTTGCACAAAATAATTATATTCCTCATAGCAGGAGATGCTTGTCTATATACCACTTTGGACAACATAATTATAGTCCTCGCGCCAAGGAGATGCCTGTCTATGCACAAAAATATTTTCATAAAACAATATTCCCCTATCAATAATAGACATCGAACCACAACAAATACTAGATCATGTCATGAATCTCTACACTAGCTACATGTATGTCCGTACATATTACTAGAGATCATATTACACAAATTGCTTTTTATGTTCTGACAGCGAACTTTATAACATGAACAAACAAGCAGGGAATATATTTCTCTTAATTGTTAATACTTGTTCCTCAGTAATCTACTTCACAGAAGGGGTGGTAAAGCTCGAGATTGCATGCTTGTTTGTGACTTGTGAGCTGAAACTCTCATGTGCCTAATCATTGTGACGGCCATTAATAGTGATAGTGGGGATTTGAGGCTGAAATTAATAATAGTGATAGCAATTTAACTCTATATACTGTATGTATCTATGCCAAATAATTTAATGATCGTTGAAAATTTTTTCCAAAATTAATAATCATGCAGCACATGCTGACAATATTGTTAGGAATCTGAGAGTATATTAACATTTAATTAATTGCCCGGGATAAATTACATGAGTGTGAGGGACGGAAAGCAAAATCAATCACAAAGTCACTTAAATCATGCACTTTTAATTTTGGACCTTCACGTAATCACGTACATTAAAATACATTATTAACTTATTAAGGAACAGGTATTTTATAATTTATTACCTGTACTGTTTTTTTTTCATTGTTACAAACTTCCCTTTCGCAACAGCAAAAAGGTCTCATGGCTTGTACTGGTGGAATATATAATCTTGACGGGCATATATACTAGATAGAATAGAGATTCATGGCATGATCTAAGAAAATGCTACCAGATTAACAAATTATATGACAATCTGGGGTTGCATCATGAGTCATGAAGAAGGTCATGACAGTTCCACCAGCTTGGCATCAGAATTATTACGTATAGCATAACCGATGATTCCAATGTGTCAAGTCGACAATAGAACGTACACAAGGCTATATCTAATAATGTTTCCACAAATAGCCATTATAGTTGCTAGCCCTGCTGACCGAGCTCCCGCTTAAAGGTAGTCAATCCGATCATACGCTCCTAAATTACTAATTCTTTGGCTTCGCCGGGCTTCGAGGGTAACAAATATTTGATTCTAGTCAAGGAACCCAGCCATCAAAGCTCAGAGTGATCAAATATCGATTTTTGTTATTACTCGAGATATGTAATAATATGTGGCCCAGAAACACGTGATCAAACGGAAGATCTCTAGTACAAAATTGCGGATGGAGATGGATAACTCTAAAATCAAGTAGTAATATAGTCTTAAGTGACAATGCGGCCTTATTTTGTGATAAATAACAAGTTTTGGGAAATTTGATACCAATTGACAGTGGTTAGCAGTGGTGGTACATAAGAGAACACATAGTGGAGATAAGCCTCACTGTTGTTACATTTGCGGGAAATAATTTAATCAATCGAGCAGCTTGGTGGTACACAAGAGAACACACACCTGAGATAAGCCTTACGGTTGTGACATTTGCGGGAAATCATTTACTCAAGTTTAAAGATGGATTATCTCTTTAAATAACAAATTTTAAATAGTTGAGTGGGTATAAAATAATAGATATGAACTGAAGACCTTTGTCCGGAAAAGCTTCTATCAATTAATATTGATTTTATTTCGAATATTAAATCGGGCCCATTTATATTACTATTTTTAGAACCGACCATTCGGATGAGACCGTATTGCGATATAGAGCACTGGGCTGTTCCTACGGCTACGCAACGAATGTCAAATGTCACAGATTGGTTGTTAGTATTGTTTTATTCCACAGATATATGCGATAATGAGTATAATTAACGTTTATTTGTGACAAAATTGCACAATATAATTTCTGGTCTCTGTTAACAGTAACCACTATTGTTCGTTAGCTGAACAAACACACCTTTTTAGACCAGAAAATATTCGAAATAAAATGAATATTAATCGATAGAAGCATTTCCGGACAGGAGTCTTCGATTCAAATCTAATATCTTATACCCCGGTAACTATATAATGCATGTTTACAAAGAGATAATCCACCTTTAAATCTGGCCATGTAAACGTATATAGATGTAGTTCAGGTGTCAAAATAAAGAAAAACAGTTATTCGAAGAAACTACCCTTCCCGTGAAATCACCCATATTGATTAATATGATTACGTCAGTACGTATGGACAACCCAAAACACGTCCATCTATAAACTGAAAAATGTATGTTTCATGGGAGTGCCTATATATACATTATGAGAATGGAGTAAAGTTGTGACAAACACGTCCTTGTTAATTTTGGTGACCCCTACTTGACGCTGATTCGGTGACTTTGCACAAAATAATTATATTCCTCATAGCAGGAGATGCTTGTCTATATACCACTTTGGACAACATAACTGTAGTCCTCACACCAAGGAGATGCCTGATTATATACAAAAATATTTTCATAAAACAATATTCCCCTACCAATAATAGACATCGAACCACAAAAAATACTAGATCATGTCATGAATCTCTACATTAGCTACATGTATGTCCGTATATATTACTAGATAATCATATTACACAAATTGCTTTTTATGTTCTGACAGCGAACTTAATAACATGAACAAACAAGCAGGGAATATATTTCTCCTAATTGTTTATACTTGTTCCTCAGTAATCTACTTCACAGAAGGGGTGGTAAAGCTCGAGATTGCATGCCTGTTTGTGACTTGTGATCTGATACTCTCATGTGCCTAATCAGTGTGACGGCCAATAATAGTGATAGTGGGGATTTGAGGCTGAAATTAATAATAGTGATAGCAATTTAACTCTATATACTGTATGTATCTATGCCAAATAATTTAATGATCGTTGAAATTTTTTTCCAAAATTAATAATCATGTGGCACATGCTGACAATATTGTTAGGAATCTGAGAGTATATTAACATTTGATTAAGTGCCCGGGATAAATTACATGAGTGTGAGGGACGGAAAGCAAAATCAATCACAAAGTCACTTAAATCATGCACTTTTAATTTTGGACCTTCTAGTAATCACGTACATTAAAATACATTATTAACTTATTAAGGAACAGGTATTTTATAATTTACTAGAAGGTGACCCGACTTCGTCCGGGCTTTGACCGTGAATTGACCATTTTGAAGGTCAAGGTCAGGTGGGGTCAAACACCAACACCCCAAAAATGGTGGAAATCGGCCCAGCGGATACCGAGATACCCTATGCATCAAATTTCGTCCGTAAAACCCGCCAGTTTAACCCGATTTGATTTCCACTCAAGTATATAAACGCGCCTCATATACACACGCTCATTAATTATCAAGTTTCAACGTAAAGATAAATTACCATCGGTGCCCGAGATATCGCCAAGACGTCGGAAACAGTCAAATGCATCGGCCGGTTAAGCGTTAACGTTATGACCTCTAACGACGTCATAGAAGTTACGCATTGTTTTTATCCTGATGGAAGATAGTACCACTTCTTCTTGATAATTGAGGCAGATAACTAAAACGGATACATACGCATTATATATCGTTGGAAAGAGGAAACACGAAATATTCTCACAGTGTCATTATTATGACTGGCATTTTATTATTCGCGCTGTTTCGAATCGATTTGTAAGCACCGAACTCAAATGAAAGTCCCGTAACACAGCGTACACAGCGTAACACAGATACACCACACACACACAGACAGATCTTCCAAAATATATAATAGACTAGAAGGTGACCCGACTTCGTCCGGGCTATTCAAAAACCAAATTTCAAGTCGATTGCTCCACCCGTTTCCGAGATCCGGTCTGCGCATGCGCGAAGCTGGCGTCGCACGGGCTCGGCGACCCGATAAAATTCGTATCCGGGGCAAGATACATTCACATACCAAATTTCAAGTCGATAGCTCCACCCGTTTCCGAGATATATAGCCCAATGTCATTTGCGGATACCTCGGCCGGTGATGAGTTAACGCGACATCGGCCGGATAAGAGTTAACGCGATCACGTCACGATATGTTGATGGCGTAATATATTTACGCAATGATTTTCGATGAGCGAAGCATGGTCCTGCGTTCTTCCCGATAATTAAGGTAGAATCTTTAAACGTACACAGGCGTGTGATGCATCATTGGAAAGATGAAGCGCCACAGATTCTAACCGTGCAAATGATATGACTGGCAATTTATTATTCGCGCTATATCGAATCGATTTGTGAGCACCGAACTGAAATATATTAGCGCAAAACGGCGTAAAAACAGATTTGACCTCGGCACGTGAAAAGTTGACCTCGGATCTGAAAATCAATAGGCCTATGTTACTCCTGACCCGAAAATACCCCCACATACCAAGTTTCATCGAATTCGGCTGGGCCATTTTCGAGTCCATCGATTACACACAGACAGATACACACACACACAGATCTTTCAAAATATATAATAGACTAGAAGGTGACCCGACTTCGTCCGGGCTATTCAAAAACCAAATTTCAAGTCGATTGCTCCACCTGTTTCCGAGATCTGGTCTGCGCATGCGCGAAGATGGCGTCGCACGGGCTCGGCGACCCGATAAAATTCGTATCCGGGGCAAGATACATTCACATACCAAATTTCAAGTCGATAGCTCCACCCGTTTCCGAGATATATAGCCCAATGTCATTTGCGGATACCTCGGCCGGTGATGAGTTAACGCGACATCGGCCGGATAAGAGTTAACGCGATCACGTCACGATATGTTGATGGCGTAATATATTTACGCAATGATTTTTGATGAGCGAAGCATGGTCCTGCGTTCTTCCCGATAATTAAGGTAGAAACTTTAAACGTACACAGGCGTGTGATGCATCATTGGAAAGATGAAGAGCCACATATTCTAACCGTGCAAATTATATGACTGGCAATTTATTATTCGCGCTATATCGAATCGATTTGTGAGCACCGAACTGAAATATATTAGCGCAAAACGGCGTAAAAACAGATTTGACCTCGGCACGTGAAAAGTTGACCTCGCACGGACAAATTAATAGGCCTATGTTACTCCCGACCCGAAAATACCCCCACATACCAAGTTTCATCGAAATTGGCTCAGCCGTTTTTGAGTCCATCGATTACACACAAACACACCACAGACACACACACACACAGATCTGTCAAAATATATAATAGATTACCTGTACTGTTTTTTTTTCATTGTTACAAACTTCCCTTTCGCAACAGCAAAAAGTTCTCATGGCTTGTACTGGTGGAATATATAATCTTGACGGGCATATGTACTAGCTAGAATAGAGATTCATGGCATGATCTAAGTAAATGCTACCAGATTAACACATTATATGACCATCTGGGGTTGCCTCAGTTCCACCAGCTTGGCATCAGAATTATTATGTATAGCATAACCGATGATTCCAATGTGTCAAGTCGACAATAGAACGTACACAAGGCTATATTTTCCACAAATAGCCATTATAGTTGCTAGCCCTGCTGACCGAGCACCCGCTTAAAGGTAGTCAATCCGACCATGCGCTCCTAAATTACTAATTCTTTGGCTTCGCAGGGCTTCGAGGGTAACAAATATTTTATTCTAGTCAAGGAACCCACCCATCAAAACTCAGAGTGATCAAATATCGAATTTTTTTATTACTCGAGATATGTAATAATATGTGGCCCAGAAACACGTGATCAAACGGAAGATCTCGTACAAAATTGCGGATGGAGATGGATAACTCTAAAATCAAGTGGTAATACGGCAAAATGTGTAGATACTTATAGTCTTAAGTGATAATACGGCCTTATTTTGTTGATAAATAACAAGTTTTGGGAAATTTGATACCAATTGACAGTGGTTAGCATTAATTATTTCGTCGCAATAAATCTTTTCTGATAACTAAAGCATATTTTGAAGAAATGTTGTTGTTGGTGTTGTATCTTGTTGATATGGGACCGTCTGATCGGATTGAGTACCTTTAATACTTAAAGTTTAAACTGAGAACACAGTGTTAGAATCATGATATATTTAATAGGTGAGAATGGTAAAACAAATCACCGTTAATGGCATTATTTAATAACAGTTAGTCACGTTTAACTTGATCTGTCCATCACAGGAAACATAATTCATACCGTAGATTGAAAGTTGGAAACTGTTCAAACATATCCTCACACTACACTCAGTCACTCTGTTGTCTCTGCAGTGTGCCGAGGGCGAATGGGAGATGTTCTTCTTTTTCTTCCAATTTTATGGACTCACTTAATCCACAGCGCACTAGCCTTCACATGTTTGTCACTTTTGTGTGTAGTCTGTAGATAGCCAGAATTGTATTCTGACCCGAGTCACAGTGATTGAGGCTGAGCCTGAAGTCGGTGATAACTAAATGAGTAAATCGGTGAGTCAGCTTATGTATGTCCATTTTCTGATTTCCTTGACCTGACATGCAGTGACAGCTATTAAATTATGTGAAGTAGAAGGTACAATTTGCCACTTGCAACACCAACCAGTCCAGGTGAAAAAAGACTTAAAGGTGGATTATCTCTTTGTAAACATGTATTATATAGTTACTGGGGTATAAAATATTAGATTTGAATCGAAGACTCCTGTCCGGAAATGCTTCTATCGATTAATATTAATTTTATTTCGAATATTTTCTGGTCTTAAAAGGTGTGTTTATTCAGCAAACGAACAATATAATAGTGGTTACCGTTAAACGAAACCAGAAATGTTAATTATAATCGTTAGCGCTTATATATGTGGTACAAAACAATACAAATATGGCAGTGTGGATTTTCGGGTGTGGGTGATTCCCTACTTTTGTAATTTTTCATTTCTGTGGGGAATTAGCTGGGTAGGCTGTTGGTACCTAAATTCGTGAAACAGAACAGTATAAATAGTTGTGATGAGAATTTATTCGTTCAAAAGTCAAATAGTAAACAAACCAGAATTAGAATCAGAATGATAATAACAGAATAAGCTGTGGTAACAATTCAGCGACCATACATCAATAAACCAATCAATCAATCTTTATTTAGATTTAAGCATATATGTTGGGTCCTCAAGCATAGCCCAATATAAAGTATAGAACGATAGGTGTATATTAATTATAAGAATGTGACTAATTTCAGTTTATCGAAATCTCACGGATTAAAATGAATAAATGATGTGTTCTGCTTTATATCTTGCATTAATTATATAATGTAAATACCTATAGAGAATCACACAAAAGTTAAACATCTTTTTCCGTGTAGAATTAAAATCTGGAATCTGGGAATGTCACAGCTCCGAAATTTAGTTCTGAATCCATTGAAGAAGAGGTCCGTGCATATTGAGAAATTCTTGCATTGTTGAAATGGTATTTTATTCATGTCAGCACTGATAATGAAGTAACAATATGATACTGCCGTCTATTTGGTCGACCTTTGATGAGATCGGCTCCCTCCTGCATGCCATCGAAACAGTCCTGAGTTCAGGCTTTGTCATTTTCTTCATCTGATTGTGATGAATGCCCGGATTCTCCACCAGTATGGCAGTGTGGATTTACGGGTGTGGTGATTCCCTACTTTTGTTGTTTGAAATCCTCTGCCATTTCTAATTTTTCATTTATGTGGGGAATTAGCTGGGTAGGCTGTTGGTACCTAAATTCGTGAAAACAGAACAGTAAAAATAATTGTGGTGAGAATTTATTCGTTCAAAAGTCAAATAGTAAACAAACATGGTAGTATTTGATTGTTAAATGTTTTGCTCCATTAAGTGACCGAATCATGGTTGAATTTAACAGTTGCCAGTGCATGCAACTTCGATTGATTGGTTGGATGGATGAATTCAGACATATATTGATCTATGCTTATAATAACATTGAAGTAATACATAATATATGTGATGGGGAAACACATTTTCCAGCGCGTAGATGCGATTATATATAGTTAACTGTCCCCCGAACTATTTGGGCATTGTATGATTTTGGACATATAATTATGCTAGGGTTTGCACCTATCATAAGTATGTAGATAAATTGAATGTATTAGGAACTTGATATTTGAAATGTGATATCGTCCTGATAGTCACAGGTCTTTTAACTCAGCTTAAGTTTCAAGACCCGCCAGTTCACAACCGACTGATTAAGGTAAATTTCAAACTAGCTGTGACATCCAAGAGAAAAACATTTTTTTTATCAACCCCGACTAAAATTTACACATGGTAGACTGATTATGTACCCACTAGTACTTCAAGTAATAGCTACATAATATACATGTTTAACGCGAACGTTCCCAAGCCATGCTGATTGAATACAGGAAATGTATCGTAGAAACTATTGTTGACTTGTTTGGGAAAATCTGGGAAATGGAATAACAATATAGCCTTGACAAATCCGGGATAATTGGGTGTACAGAAGCTTGAATTGTATGCGGCCCATAAAACCTATTTGCAAAAATTGAAGAGTGTGATACACGAATATATAAAATTAGTAGACCAACATAACACATTAACATGGCTATACAAAATTACCTTGAAACAGGTTCACATATAAAAATTACTCGCTCATTACAAATATTCATTGTGTATTCTTTGTTTTGGACATATTAACTCCAAATAATAAAGGTGCTTCCGTGCCTACAAATGTTTAGCTTAAATGTGAATTTTTAGCTGATAATAACGCAATGTAAAATCTGCAAACGAAAAGTATCGTAGTTTTTAACTCACCTAAATTCGTGAAAACAGAACAGTATAAATAGTTGTGATGAGAATTTATTCGTTCAAAAGTGACGAAATTCCTATTACAATCCATTTATACTCCCTGTTCTGCACGAATTAAGGTGTTCCCTGTGGCAGTATTTTGCCTGGATTAACAAATCAAATTAACCACATTCGTGATTGATAGCTCGCTCATTTACATGTTGGCCACCATCTGGACTTAGACATTAATTAGCCACCAGATGGGCTCGGAATCCAATTTCCCCCCTCCATGCAGACCTTGTAATTAAAAACCCATCTCGCGTTGAGTTCCAAAAGATTTATCACTGCCCCGTCTTGTAATCCCCGATCGGCGTTAGAGTAATCATGCAAATGTATTCATCTAAAAACATTTGGCGCCGGTCAGTCGCGGGAGAGGTAATTAATATGCGTAAACTGATTCTTTGGCCATTCAATTCAGGTAGTCATAATTATTTCCAACGGATCCCCAAATGACCGGCTATCTTAATATGTAAACTTTTTAACGAACCCCAGTTGTTTGATGGAACAAATATTTTCCATGACTTTAAATTGTTTAGCTGCGTTCCATATTAAAACTCAAAGTGGAATCTCCATACAATCTGCTATCCAGTCTAGAAATTTTTGGTATAATATTGAAATATAAGATATGAATTTTCTGAAACAAATAGAATAAAATGACCCCAGTCTAGACATTTTTGAGCGAAATATTTGAAATATAAGATATGAAATTTCACAATATGACACAAACAACCAATCTGTGACATTTGACTTCCATTGCGTAGCGGTAGGCACAGCCCAGTGCTCTATGTCGCAATATGGTATCATCCGAATGGTCTGTTCTAAAAATAGTAACATGAACGGTCCCGTTTTAATCACAACCCAAAGGGTTGTTTTACAGTAACATAAGCGACGCACGTATAGTTGTGACGTCAGTAATTTCTATACCCTATCAACATGAAAAAATTGTTTTTACATCCGGGCGATTCAGACATATGGGGCCCTATGTTGGCCGCCATGTTGGAATAGAATTGTCAAATTAATAAAACGAATTTATTTTCTTCTTCGATCAGCCTCCCTATAGCAACACTATTAAATTTGAAAAACAAAATCAACCGTATTCAAAATTAAATGCTTAATGTGGATTTAGCTGACACGGGCGCATAGCATTCGGCAAACCTCGCCAGATTCCGTACCGTTACAGTTAGAATATTACGTCCCCTGGCAGGCCATAGCAACGTTGGAAATGATGACGTAATTTCGTTACAAAATGGTTGCGCTCTCTTGTTTGCGAAATTTGAAATGGAATTGCTTGTTATTGTTATCGCTCGTATTTTAAATGTACAACGGTATCACAGCACGTAAGCGTTGAGAACAAACGAGAAAGCACAAGCGAAGATAGCACTACGAGCCAATTACTGGAATGACTTTAGAGTCAAAGCAGTCAAAAGAAGAAGAAGAATAACAACAACATGTCAACAACAACAACAACTTGTTAAGTTGTTTTGAAGTTGAAGTGAACTGTGTTTAAAGTGAAAATCAGTCAGTCGGAAAGAAACTCAATGACGAATCTGTGACTGAAAAAAATATGAAAATGAAGGTCACTGGAATGGAATGTGGACTGGTCTGTGCAGACTGCTCACCACGGCAATTTGACTTGTTCTGTTGTTGTTCAATTTTAAGTCTGTTTTCACCTGGACTGGTTTAGTGGTTAGACTTAGAGTTTCAACTGCAAGCGGCAAATCGTTCAATCTACTAACTACTTCTCGGAATAGTAAATTTAATTGTTAATATCTAACACTGTCATGTCAAACCTCAACTTGGCTCAAGGAAATCAGGAAATGGACATTTTAGAGCTGACTGATTTACTATACACAGTATAATTCAGTCATGAACCGTTGAACGTGGCTCGTAGCTGGAACTTGTGGACGCAGTAATCGGTGAAAGCGTTCATGTGGCTTACTAATCTAATAATATTAGGATTGTATTAATCAATTTAGTGATTACAGATTACTAAATTTAGTTATCAACGACTTCAGCCTCACCCACTCACTGTGAATGTGACTCAGGTCAAAATACAATTCTAGCCATCTACAGTCGACAGACTCGACACACAGATGTAACAAACACGTGAAGCCCAGTGAATTGGTGACTAACAAAGTGAGTCATTTATCTTCTTGTTGAGTGAAGGAAAAGAAGAACATCTCCCAATCCCACTTGGTCTCGGCACACTGCATAGTTCATGCAGTGACTGGTGAGAGGATATGCTTCCGGCCAACTTTCCATCTGTGTGTATGAATTCTGTTTCCTGTGATGGACACATCAAGTTAAATTTAATAATTATATTAATGCACGGTGATTAGTTTTAGCATTCTCACATATTAAATAATTCATGATTTTAACACTGTGTTCTCGATTTAAACCTTAAGCATAAAGCGGGAGCTTGATCAGCATGGCTAGCATATATATATTAACTAGTGGCTATTTGTGGAAAAATTATTAAATATAGCCCTGCGTACTTGCTATTGTCGACTTGACACATTGGGATTGGAATAATATGTATGCTAAACATAATAATTCCAGGCCAACTTAGTTGAACTGTCACGACCTTCTAGTTATACATGTACATGACTAATGTAGTAATGAGGCAATCATATAAATGTTTAATCTAGTAGCATTTACTCAGACCATGCCATGAACATCATTGTATCTATGCCTGTCAAGAATAATGCCATTCCTCCCGGGCAATTATTAAAATGTTCATATACTATCAGATGCCTATTAACCAATAGTGTCAGCATGTGTCGCATGATTTGTAATTTTAGATAAAATTCTCAACGATCTTTAAGTTTTTTGGCAAAGAGACATATATAGAATTAAATTGAAATAGAATTAAATAGAATTAAATTTCCATCAATATTGTTAATTTCAGTCTTGGTCTCCGCTATCACTATTGTTGACCATCACAATGATCAGACATCTGAGAGTACGATAAAAGCTCACAAAAGTCATGAATAAGCATGCAATCTCGAGCTGGGACCACCCTTAATACTTGTTTCTTATCATCTACTTCACAGAAGGGGTCACACCTAAGTAGTAACCATATAGGAAATGCACCAAACATATCACTATTGCACAATGACATCAGTTTGTTTGATCTAAAATATTTATCCACTCCAGCCCCAAAACAATAGTCATTTGGCAAATTATCTCATTCATTTTTGAAGTGCCTATCATCTACTGAAGTTGGATCCTACCACAGGCCATAAATTATGTCTCATTGAGTCATTGTGCCCCATCCACGTAACCCGTTTTCATAAAAATGTATTCAGTATTATATGTAAATTTATCCAATAAAGATATTTTTCCCTTAAAGGTCCCCATATCATCAGATTCCAACAACAAGAAGATTTTTTGAAATGCCGCTTCAGTTGACAGAATCGATTAATTGCTCCAAAAAAACTGCAGTCAATTACAGCATAAAATTGACAAAAACTTGTAATTTATCAACTTTTTGCTCAACGAATATTGCTGACACACACACAAAAAAACAGTTGATTTTAGAATTATCCATCTTCATCTGCAATTTGGTCAGAAAAAAGTATTCTCGTCTGCTGTTTGCTGGGCCACTAAAAAATTTAAATGATAGATTTTAAAAATCGGTATCTGATCACTATGAGCTTTGATGTTGTGGGTTCCTCGACTTGAATCAAATATTTTTCACATCCGAAGTCAAGGAAATAATAATCTGCGAGGGTTAATTTGGATTGAGTACCTTTAAAATTGCAAAAATTAAATTTAAATAATTTTGCCTTGAAAATTGGTCGCTTGGCCAGATTCAACCTTCACCTGATGATTGCATTTTGAAGAAATATAGTAAAATGTGCTATATGGCTAATATCGCTTGACTGGCGCCATGGATATTGGTCTGGAAATTAGAGAAATGTTAGAGGCAATATCTCTCTCTGACCCATGTCTAACTGTGGCCCACATTCCTCTATATCTGGTGCTGCAACATATTCTCGTGCAAATAGGTTTATTTGTACCTGAATATTCACATATGTTCATATTTGTTTTATTCATTTAAATTTGTTTAAATCAAAATTTAGAAAAACTAACGCCATTATACACTCTGCCAGGGCACCCTGAGTCACCACACCAAATTTCGTTGAAATCTGGGCACCAAAATTAACAAAGACATGTTGGTCTCAACTTTACTCCAGTCTTATATATGTATATATAATTATAAACAGTCCCATGAAACATGTATACATTTATTGTTGGACGTGTCATGGGCTCTTCATACAGGATCGCGTTCATTATTTCGAAGGTTCCATATTCGCTATTCCAAAGGTTCTTATTCAGACATCGAAGTTTCGCTATTCTGAATGTTTGCTATTCTGGGCGTATTTAACCAGAAAAGATGGACAACTCTAATACCAAGTAGTTATTATTACCACGATTTTACAGTTATCCATCTTTATCTGGAAGACCGCCCATTTGACCTCGTCCTTCTGGCACGATCAGGCCCAGAAACAATAAAAATAGCAAACTGCAAAGATCGATATCTAATTACTCTGAGCTTTGATGTGTGGGTTCCTCGACACTAATCAAATATTTTTTTCCCCACCGAAACCAAGGAAGGAGTAATTTAGCAGCGTCTTATCGGATTGAGTACCTTTAAGTTATTTCCTTCATAAAAAGAGTCTTATGATAAAGAAACCTCTCAAAACTTTAGAATATAGAATGAAAGTTCAAAATAAAAGTTATAAAAACCTTCTGAATATCGAGGAATATAGAGAACCTTGGGAATGGCGAAACTTCGGTATAATGAACCTTGGGGTTAGCGAACCTTTGGACACAGAGTGACATGTCGCCGTCCTACGGTCCATAGACTCCATACGCACTGGCGTGATCGTATATATCCCAAGTTGGCCAGAAATACAGGCACTCCTATGAAACATACATTTTTCATTTTATAGATGGACGTACGTGTTTTTGGGTTGTCCATACGTACTGACGTAATCATATTATTCGAAATAAAATCAATATTAATTGATAGAAGCTTTTCCGGACAGGGGCCTTCAGTTCATCACAACCCAAAAGGGTTGTTTTACGGTATTGCGTATGTGACGTCAGTAATTTCTATACCCCATCAACATGAAAAAATTGTTTTTACATCCGGGCGATTCAGACCTATGGGACCCTATGGTGGCCGCCATGTTGGAATAGAATTGACAAATTAATAAAACGAATTTATTTTTCTTCTTCGATCAGCCTCCCCATAGCAACACTATTAAATTTGAAACACAAAATCAACCTTATTCAAAATTAAATGCTTAATGTGGATTTAGCTGACACGGGCGCATAGCATTCGGCAAACCTCGCCAGATTCCGTACCGTTAAAGTTTGAAAATTACGTCCCCTGGCAGGCCATAGCAACGTTGGAAATGATGACGTAATTTCTTTACAAAATGGTGGCGCTCTCTTATTTGCGAAATTTGAAATTGTATTTTTAATTGTACAAGTGTATCACAGCACATAGAGTTAAGCACACACGAGAAAGTACACGAGAAGAGAGTACAACGAGACCATTACTGGAATGACTTTACAGTCCAAGCAGTTAGAAGAAGAAGAAGAACAACAACAACAAGAACTGCTTGTTATTGTTATCGCTCGTATTTTAAATGTACAACGGTATCACAGCACGTAAGCGTTAAGAACAAACGAGAAAGCACAAGCGAAGATAGCACAACGAGCCCATTACTGGAATGACTTTAGAGTCAAAGCAGTCAAAAGAAGAAGAATAACAACAACACTATAACTTGTTTTGAACTTGGAAGTTTAAAAGTGAAAATCAGTCAGTCGGAAAGAAACTCAATGACGAATCTGTGACTGAAAAAAATATGAAAATGAAGGTCACTGGAGTGAAATGTGGACTGGTCTGTGCAGACTGATCACCACGGCGATTTGACTTGTTCTGTTATTGTTCAATTTTAAGTCTGTTTTCACCTGGACTGGTTAGACTTAGAGTTGCAACTGCAAGCGGCAAATTGTTCAGTCTACTAACTAACTACTTCTCTAAATAGTAAATATAATTGTTAATATCTAACACTGTCAGGTCAAGCTTCAACTTGGGTCAAGGAAATCAGAAAATGGACATTTTAGAGCTGACTGATTTACTCATTTACTCAGTATAGACAGTATAGTTCAGTCATGAACCGTTGAACGTAGCACGTAGCTGGAACTTGTGGAAGCAGTATTCGGTGAAAGCGGTCATGTGGCCTTCTAATCTAATAATGTTAGGATTGCATTAGTCAATTTAGTGATTACAGATTAGTAAATTTAGTTATCAACGACTTCAGGCTCAGCCTCACCCACTCACTGTGAATGTGACTCTGGTCAAAATTAAATTCTAGCCATCTACAGAGCAGTCAACACACAGATGTAACAAACATGTAAAGCCCAGTGAATTGGTGACTAACAAAGTGAGTCGTTTATCTTCTTGTTGAGTGAAGGAAAAGAAGAACATCTCCCAATCCCACTTGGTCTCGGCACACTGCAGAGTTCATGCAGTGACTGGTGAGAGGATATGCTTCTGGGCCAACTTTCCATCTGTGTGTATGAATTCTGTTTCCTGTGATGGACACATCAAGTTAAATATAATAATTATAATGCACGGTGATTAGTTTTAGCATTCTCACATATTAAATAATTCATGATTTTAATAGTGTTCTCGATTTAAACCGTAAGCATTAAGCGGGAGCTTGACCAGCATGGCTAGCATATATATTAACTAGTGGCTATTTTTGGAAAAATTATTAAATATAGCCCTGCGTACTTGCTATTGTCGACTTGACACATTGGGATTGGAATAATATGTATGCTAATTTACTAAATATAATAATTCCAGGCCAACTTAATTGAACTGTCACGACCTTCTTGTTATACATGTACATGACTAATGAGGCAATCATATAAATGTTTAATCTAGTAGAATTTTCTCAGACCATGCCATGAATATCTATGTATATATGCCCATCAAGAATGATATATTCCACCAGTACAAAGTGTTTGCTGTTGTGATAGGGAAGTAACTAGTACAGTTAATAAATTATGAAGTACCTTTCATTAATAATGTGTGTCATAGAATGTGAAGATCCAACTTTGAAATAGCAAGATTTAAATGACTTTGTGGTGGATTTTCCTTTGCGTCCCTCATACTAATGTCATTCCTCCTGGGCAATTATTAAAATGTGTATATACTATCAAATGCCTAACAATAGTGTCAGCATGTGCCGCATGATTAGTAATTTCAGATAAAATTCTCAACGATCATTAAGTTTTTTCGCATAGAGACATATATAGAATTAAATTGAAATAGAATTAAATAGAATAAAATTTCCATCAATATTGTTAATTTCAGTCTAGGTCTCCGCTATCACTATTATTGACCATCACAATGCTTAGACATCTGAGGGTACGATATAAGCTCACAAAATTCATGAACAAGCATGCAATCTCGAGCTGGGACCACCCTTAATACTTGTTTCTCATCAACTACTTCACAGAAGGGGTTACCCATAAGTAGTAACTGTATAGGAAACACACCGAACATACCACTATTGCACAATGACATCAGTTTGTTTGATCTAAATTATTTAGCCCCAAAACAATAGTCATTTGGCAAATTATCTCATTCCTTTTCGAAGTGCCTGTCATCTACTGAAGTTGGATCATACCAGGGCCATAACTTATGTCTCATTGAGTCATTGTGTCCCATCCATGTAAATCGCTGACAGTCAAGCATACATAAACCTCTATAAATAAATCAGATGTGGCTATGTGAAATATGCAATAAATCCCCGTTTTCATAAAAATGTATTCAGTATTATATGTAAATTTATCCAATAAAGATATTTTTCCCTTGAAGGTCCTCAATCCGAATCAATAGTCCCCATATCATCAGATTCCAACAACAAGAAGATTTTTTGAAATGCCGCTTCAGTTGACAGAATTAATTGCTCGAAAATAATGCTAACTGCAGTCAATTATGGCATAAAATTGACAAAAACCTGTAATTTATCAACTTTTTGCTCAACGAAAATTGCTGGTTTGTCAAACATCTGACACACACAAAAAAAACCAGTTGATTTTAGAGTTATCCATCTCCATCTGCAATTTGGTCAGAGAAAGTATTCTCGTCTGCTGTTTGCTGGGCCACGTAAAATTAAAATGATAGATTTTTAAAATCGGTATCTGATCACTCTGAGCTTTGATGTTGTGGGTTCCTCGACTTGAATCAAATATTTTTCACCTCCGAAGTCAAGGAAATAGTAATCGGCGAGGGTTAATTCGGATTGAGTACCTTTAAAATTGCAAAAAGTAAATAAAATAATTTTGCCTTGAACATTGGTTGCTTGGCCAGATTCAACCTCCACCTGATGATTGCATTTTGAAGAAATATAGTAACATGTGCTATATGGCTAATATCTCTTGACTGGCGCCATGGATATTGGTCTGGAAATTAGAGAAATGTTAGAGGCAATATCTCACTCTGACCCATGTCTAACTGTGGCCCACATTCCCACATTCCTCTATATCTGGTGCTGCAACATATTCTCGTGCAGATAGGTTTATTTGTACCTAAATATTCACATATGTTCATATTTTTTTTTTTTTTTTAAATACAAATTTAGAAAAACTAACGCCATTATACACTCTGCCAGGGCACCCTGAGTCACCACACCAAATTTCGTTGAAATCTGAGCACCAATATTAACAAAGACATGTTGGTCTCAACTTTACTCCAGTCTTATAATATGTATATATAAACAGTCCCATGAAACATGTATACATTTATTGATGGACGTGTCATGGGCTCTTCATACAGGATCAGGTTCATTATTCCGAAGGTTCCATATTCCGAAGGGTCGCTATTCCAAAGGTTCTTATTAAGAAGGTTCGCTATTCTGAAGGTATGCTATTATGGGCGTATTTAACCAGAAAAGATGGACAACTCTAATACCAAGTAGTTATTATTACCACGATTTTACAGTTATCCATCTTTATCTGGAAGACCGCCCGTTTGACCTCGTCCTGGCACGATTAGGCCCAGAAACAATAAAAATAGCAAACTACAAAGATCGATATCTAATTACTCTGAGCTTTGATGGGTGGGTTCGACACTAATCAAATATTTTTTTCCCACCGAAGCCAAAGAAAGAGTAATTTAGCAGCGTCTTATCGGATTGAGTACCTTTAAGTTATTTCCTTCATAAAAAGAGTCTTATAATAAAGAACCCTCTCAATACTTTAGAATATAGATAATAGAATGAAACTTAAAAATAACAAGTTATAAAAACCTTCTGAATATTGAGGAATATAGAGAACCTTGGGAATAGCGAAATTTCGGTATAATGAACCTTGGGAATAGCGAACCTTTGGACATAGGGTGACATGTCGCCGTCCTACGGTCCATACGCACTGGCGTGATCGTGATTCGTATATCCCAAGTTGGCCAGAAATACAGGCACTCCTATGAAACATACATTTATCATTTTATAGATGGACGTACGTGTTTTGGGTTGTCCATACGTACTGACGTAATCATATTATCTATTATTTTATACCCACGCAACTATTTAAAATTTGTTATTTAAAGAGATAATCCATCTTTAACATTTAACAGAACAAGTCAAATCACCGTGAGTGGGGACCACAGACCAGTGACCTTCATTTTCATATTTTTTTAGTCACAGATTCATATTCATATTTTGTTCAGTCACAGACTCATCATTAATTAGTTTTCCGACTGAC
Organism: Siphonodentalium dalli; assembly: GCA_032622095.1. Lineage (NCBI taxonomy): Eukaryota > Metazoa > Mollusca > Scaphopoda > Gadilida > Siphonodentaliidae > Siphonodentalium > Siphonodentalium dalli. The sequence goes on along the minus strand of CP136063.1, from coordinate 19,272,751 downwards.
TGAGTTTCATTTCCCCTGTTCAACTTCAGAAGTCTGGAATGGAGGCTTCACACGCAATGTATGCCCAATCGAGTGGCTTACACCTATAAAATTCAGTACGAGAACCACAACTGTAGTTCGAATGGCAAGCGCCTATAACTAATTCCACTGGTCTGGTCGACGCCATTTTCTGACGAAAATTACGTCATCATTTGCAACGTTGACCTAACTGAAACGGTACGGAATTTGACGAGGTTTGCCGAATTATATGCACCTAGGTCAACTAAATCCACATTAATCATTCAATTTTGAATAAGGTTGATTTCGTTTTTCAAACTGATCGAAGAAGAAAAATAAATTCGTTTGGTTAATTTGTCAATTCATTTTACAATGGCGGCCGCCACTGGGGCCCACAGGTCCGAATCACCCGGATGTAAAAACAATTTTTCAGGTTGATGGAGTATATAAATTAGTGACGTCACAACTATACTTGCGTCGCTTACGAACCGTAAAACAACCTTTGGGTTGTGATTACTTTCGCCAGGTTATGTTGGACGCGAGTAATGTTTTCGGTCCGGATCTCTGTGTATCTGTCTGTTTATCTGTCTGTTTATCTGCCTGTTCTTCCGTGAACATGTTACATCATACCGGAAGTACATACTGTAAATAATGCACACGCTAATATGAAATGGTTGCATCAATTGTAATTTAAATCTACATATATACTCAATTTGCATCGTTATCTGGTTTTATTTTGGTTATAAATCGTTCATAAATGAATACAGAATGATTTATTTCTGGAAACCGATCAAGACGCCATGACGTCACGACGCACACCAGGATGTCGCGAGCTACACGGGCGCGCAAAACACCATACATGATTGCGTCGATGTCCAGACAGCTGATACTCGTATTACACGGACAGACTAAACCATTCCAATTTCTGAAAAGTTCAAAGCATTTTGAAAGATCCTGGTGCATATAAATCATGTCCGGTCAAACAGTCGAGCGCGTAGTTCAATTGAAATAATAATTGCACTATAGAACATGTGAATGTAGAAACGTGGATTATTAAAATGCCTTATTAATTAACTGGGAAAACAAGCTTTTTCATTCTCAACACAATAGAAATGTTGATGATATACTCGCGAAGTCTGAAGATCAGTAGCTAAGGGCATGTTCTCATTGACACACTGTTAATCAAAGACCAGCCAACAGTCGCGTGTCTTTTATTTAATTGTGTCGGTATTTGTAATTTACTTTGATGGTTTTCACCAATGAAGTGCAATGACATACACAATTGATGTCATTCTAGTCAAACTAGTAATTTATTCCAATTGGTATATAATATAGCATCATCGGCAACCAATCGTTTGCACAATATGAACGTCTATATTGTTCTATAAATATGTCAAACAACTCGTACGTATTACTGAGACTAGCATTAGTGTAATAGATCAACTTGAGATAACAGATCTATTATGTCCCTACACACACATATTTCAGCGATGGATGACCTGAGATTGATATCCATAGTTTTGTTATCGATCTCTCCCAAACGAGGTGCCAGCACCCGTGGTTCAAACTGTTGTTTGTAAAAGACCACAAAACATGCCAAATGTGTGATGGGCGCAAGTATATAGGCAGCTCCAGTGAGTGCATTCTAGTTTGTAATATGCCTTTCGATGTTTGATATTGTGTGATTAATTGCAACATAGCATTTGTTCTGTGTTGGTCACAATCCTTATTTTGGATTTTGTACAAATTACACTTTGCAAATTTTTTTAATCAAGAACAAACATATTAACCACAACAAGCGAAAGCTTTTGAGGCTCAATAATACAGGTAAATACAGGTAAATTTGAATATGAATTTATATCGTTTTGTAAATGGTTCTACTGAATGAGACCACACAATAAGCCGCATGTTATAAATTCGGTATTTACACCATCGTTTGTTTGTCGTGAAAATCGATCAATTGACACGGACTCCTCCTGTTTACATTGTATTAATGGAATTGGATTAACATTATATCAGATTTCTATATGTACGTATAGGCTGTGGCTTTATTAAATAAGCACTGATATATCGAGGACAATCCTGGGATGGGAGGTGATAATCTGAATGTCCATGAGACCGCCCACACAGGGAATAAACATCATTGTGACGTATGTGGGAAACTGTTTACCAGAGCAGGCAGCGTGGTGATACATAAGAGAATCCACACCGGAGATAAGCCACACCGTTGTGATATATGCGGGAAATCATTTAATCAATCGAGCAGCTTGGTGACACATAAGAGAATCCACACCGGAGATAAGCCTTACCGTTGTGATATATGTCAGAAATCATTTACTCGATCAAGCGACTTGATGACACATAAGAGAATCCACACCGGAGATAAGCCACACTGTTGTGATATATGCGGGAAAACATTTAATAAATCGAGCAGCTTGGTGAGGCATAAGAGAATCCACACTGGAGATAAGCCTTACCATTGTGATATATGTCAGAAATCATTTAATACATCGAGTGACATGGTGACACATAAGAGAATCCACACCGGAGATAAGCCTTACTGTTGTGATATATGCGGGAAATCATTTAATACATCGATCGACATGATGACACATAAGAGAATCCACACCGGAGATAAGCCTTACCATTGTGATATATGCGGGAAATCATTTAATCAATCGAGTAACTTGGCGAGGCATAAGAGAATCCACACCGGGGATAACCCTTACCATTGTGACATATGCGAGAAATCATTTAATACATCGATCAACTTGGCGACGCATAAGAGAATCCACACCGGGGACATCCCTTACCATTGTGATATATGCGGGAAATTATTTAATACATCGGGTAACTTAGTGACACATATGAGAATCCACACCGGAGATAAGCCTTATCATTGTGATATATGCGAGAAATCATTTAATACATCGAGCAACTTGGCGACGCATAAGAGAATCCACACCGGGGATAACCCTTACCGTTGTGAAATATGCTTGAAATCATTTAATACATCGAGCAACTTGGCGACGCATAAGAGAGTCCACACCGGGGATAACCCTTACCGTTGTGAAATATGCTTGAAATCATTTAGTCAATCGAGCAGTATGGTGAGGCATAAGAGAATCCACACTGGAGATAAGCCTTACCATTGTGATATATGCGAGAAATCATTTAATACATCGAGCTACTTGGTGACGCATAAGAGAATCCACACCGGAGATAACCTGTACCAGTGTGATATATGCAGGAAATCATTTAATCAATCGAGCCACTTGGTGAGACATAAGAGAATCCACGCTGGAGATAAGCCTTAGAGTTGTGTCATATGAGGTAAATCATTCGACCGCTTTGGTGAAACATAAGAGAATCGACACCAGAGATACCCCTTATCGTTGTACGGTGAATCATTTAATACATCGAGCGACATGGTGACACATAAGAGAACCCATACCAGAGATAAGCCTTACGGTTGTGACATTTGCGGGAAATCATTTACTCACGCATGCAGCTTGACGAGTCATAAGAGAATCCACACCGGAGTTAAGCCTTACTGTTGTGATATAGGCGGGCGGGAAATCATTTAATACATGAGTGACATGGCGACACACAAGAGAATCCATACCGGAGTTAAGCCTTACTGTTGTGATATAGGCGGGCGGGAAATCATTTAATACATCGAGTGACATGGCGACACATAAGAGAATCCACACCGGAGATAAGCCTTACTGTTGTGATATAGGCGGGCGGGAAATCATTTAATACATCGTGTGACATGGCGACGCATAAGAGAATCCACACCGGAGATAAGCCTTACTGTTGTGATATATGCGGGAAATCATTTAATACATCGAGCGACATGGTGACACATAAGAGAATCCACACCGGAGATAATCCTTACTGTTGTGATATATGCGGGAAATGAGTTAGTCATTCAAACAGTTTATTGAAGCATATAAGATAATTACACAATAAAATTTCTGGTCTCTGTTAAAGGCCCACTTAATTTTTGAACCCCCCAGATTACTTTATATAAAATATATGCCATATTGTATATCATTTGAAAGAGGAAGCTCCAAAACATTGTATTATAAACTTATCCGGTGTAATAAACTGTGGAAATGTTGTTTTTGTTGAGTTGCCAATCCATTTTGTCATCAAGATTGAAGTAAAAACCAGTATTATTTTCAATGCAGGGGGAATAACTCTATATATTAAAGATAGAGTTCGCACTCTTTCATTGAAAATGTTTGAATTCTGTTGCATTCTGGGTGCAAGATAGGAGGGGTGTCTTCGTCAGTTTTCTATTGAGGGCATCTTCTAAGACACAGCTGTTTTAAATAGTGATGACTTATAGTATTTTAATAATATTTTATGACAGAGATTGTTATTAAAACCGTATATCAAGTCACTATAAAACAATAATTGGAGACTCGAAAATTAAGTGGTCTTTAACAGTAACCAGTATTGTTCGTTATAGCTAAACATCCACCTTTTTACCAGAAAATATTCGAAATAACATTAATATTAATTGATAGAAGCATTTCCGGACAGTAGTCTTCGATTCAGATCTAATATTTTATACCCCGGTAACTATATAAAACATGTTTACAAAGAGATAATAATCCACCTTTAAAGTTGCACTTAATTAACCATGGATATCTTAGTAGTTAAGAGACTAGGCAAGTTGTATCACGAGAACAATAGCAGACCTATTGTTCTCATGTTTACACAAGACCTGATCCTCCCATTGATCCATTGTTCTCGTATTTACACAAGACCTGATCCTCCTATTGTAATATATGACCTGATTTCTATTTTAAGCAATAACCAAGGTCGAGTAAATATTAATACTATTGTAATACCTGACATCAATTCTATTTTAGACAATAACCCAGATCGACTAAACATTAATCCTATTGTAATACCTAACCTCAATTCTATTTTAGACAATAATCATGTCGAATGAACAGGACTATTGAATGAGTTTACTTATAGTAAATAGTATTGTTTATTCGCCCTGGGGATTGTCTGAAATTGACATTAGGTTAGTTATTACAATAGGTTTAATGTTTACTCGATCAATAAATAGCATACGGCTCATTATATTGTAATGACTGAGATTATTCCTATTTAGACAAACGAACCAGGACGAGTAAATATGTACACTTAGCATAAGGTTCACCGATTATCCTATTGTAATAAATGATCTTATTTACCCAGGTTGAGTAAATGAAAATGTCTGTCATATACAAACTCGTGCAATAGCGCAAGTTCAAAACCCGTCGAAGTACGTGAGCTATATAAATCAACCTCTAAATAATGCAAAATACCAGGTCAATTCAGAGAGCGGTGCAACGGATATGAAATAGTATAAGGAGAATCGTGCAAGAACACAAAGCTATAGAAATCACGATATAGAGATGTAATGATAACAGGTCGAGAAAACAAGTCAAACAAGTTTTTCTTTCACTCACCCTGATAAGTGGTACGAAATTCGGAGAAGATTATTTACTACTTAAACAGATAGGTAAAATTATTGGGAATTATATATCACCAAATTAGCAGGAACCACACCAAATCGAAAAATATATATAGAGACAGAGAGAGGGAGAAGAATCTAAACCAATTTGGGGTAATTATATTGATTTTTGTATCCAACCCGACATAAGAAAACACTAGATCGAGAAACAAACGTCCAATTGGTATAACCTTTTAAACCCGGTCGAAAATTACTATTATAGCGCAGACAAAAAAAACAAATATTCCAGGCAAAGCAAAACCAATAATTCACCCGTGTACCGATAAGAAATTAGCAGTGTGTACATATAGCACGCGGAGCTGTTGATAGCTACGAGCAAGGTGTACTTTCTAATCAGAACAGAACATGATAAGCCTATTATAAATCAACAAACATGCGTCAGAGATAGTCAACCCAGAATGTAATTTATAGAGAAATTTGGTGCGAATAATAGTCAAATTACGTCGTGTCTAGTACGAATAACGATCAATTGTTAGTTTTTCAAGTTTGGAGGAAGAATAATTATATGAGAGAATATATTTATTGATAATGTTAAATAATCAACTGAATACAAATTTCATAAAATTCAACATTAGTGATAATGAATGTCTATATATTAGACATATGCAACAATATCGCAAATAATGCCCAGAAAATGAGACGATAAGTAAAATAATCCAAGAGACAATCGTATTTTCACTACCCAACTAAAAAAGGTCAGTTAAAGGTACTCAATCCGATAAAACTCCTCTCAATTACTATTTCTTTGGCTTTGGGGGGTAACAAAATATTTGATTCGAGGAAGTCACCAAACAAAGCTCAGAGTTATCAGATAGTTATTTTTGGAATTTGTTATTTGCTCGAGATAAATACTAATAATTGGCCTCAATTTCGTATACTGCTCGAGACGTGTACACCAAAACACCTTTCAAACAGACAAGGATGGATAACTCTAAAATCAAGTGGTAATAATAACGCAATTTTGAGTTCTAGACCAGAAAGTATTCCCGATAATGAAAAATAACAGGTTCTAAAATCGATATCTGACAAATGTGAGCTTTGGTAGGTTCCTCGAGTCGAATAATTTTTTTACCCACATAGCCATTGAAATAGTAATCGAGAGGAGTTTTATCGGATTGAGTACCTTTAAACTTCACTCGTCATAAATGAAAAATACGCACGGCTATATCGATCGAGTGTTTCACGGAGAAAGATGCTAACTCAATACTAACTAAGAAGGGAGATAACACCTTTTTACACGAGACTATCGATATGGAATTGTCTGATCAACGCGAATTATAGTTGAGCGCGAATGCGGCAAATGAAAAAATGCTGACGAAGTTATATATCTGAGAACCTAACTATCTCTCATAATCTACACTAAAGTTCAAATGGGTAGGTCATCCAAAACAAATATGCATTTAAGCTTACAATGAAAAACGTCCAAGTTTAATTTCAACACGGAGACAGTGTTATTCTGACCGAACCCAATGTTTGATATATATCAAATGTACACAGACCTTGGGAGGACAGTCAATAAGACCAACCACGAAAAAATGTAGAATGTTAATTTCTATTGCCACAGCTTATGAGAATATAATTGGCAAAATATAATGATATATGTCAGGTCATAGCTTGGAATTTAACCCAATAAAGCTAAAAAAATCGGTTAATGAATCAGTATATCTCATCAGAAAGATAAGCAAAGTTATATATTCGTCTATCGCTGCTCTCAGTCGAGAATAATATTATACGATCGGGAAATCCAACCTTATTGAGGTAGTCATATTGAAAATCATAAAAATATAAATCCACTATCAATATAAATTTAAGAAAAGAAAATGAAGATAGTGAACGTATTAAAGATACACAATCAGATTGAACAACTCTAAATCGTAAATTAATTGTATCGTCTCAAGGGTTGAAATTATCAAATTTTAGTCGAACAAAGTTGAAAAACTTTCTCTATGTACCAAATTTCGATGGGAAGAATGCAATGACGACTATTTAGTAAATTATATGATATCGGAAATGTTGTTAGCGCAATCCTGCGGTCTTATTACCTCACAATCTGATTGTCTATATTTAATGAAAGTAACAATTTCACACGTTTCGCCTGTCTGGTACGAAATGGTGATGGTAATAAAACAAATGAATTATATGCCAAGATATTTATTACAAACGATTTAGCGATCACTACACGTCTGTCTGCAAAAACGTTGATAGATGTGTAACGCAAAGTCAGTCGCACAATTGTTTTACACGTTAATTAATCGCGCCTGTCTTGTAATTACTTCCGACGGAGTTGTCGTAATTTTCTGTTCTAAATGTCTCTATATTTAAACTCACGCTGATATAATCGCGTATAAGTAAACGAGAAAAATATCTGGTCTGCCTTCATCAGTTGCCAAGAAAAATAAACTGACAAAGGTTCTTTACATAGTCAATGAAATAGTCACGTGCGCACTATAGTATAAAATGACCCAAATCGCGCACAACAGGCCAACCAAACAGTTAAAAATGGCAGCACCGATGAGAAACATAGAAAATGGAGTCGAGACATACTACGAATATGTGTTAAGTCCTACGAAAAAGATAAAAATCAAAACATTTGTGGGACACCGCATCGTGAATATTTGTCACAACCTCGGATCAAGGATTAATTTTGTTAATATTACAGGGAAGGAGCTAGGAGAAATAGTCAAATACACACCTGGTAAGTTGGTAAAAACTATCGCGTTGTCAACGTCTATATTGAACCACTGAATGGGTGTTGTATGTATCCAATGCAGTCACAGCTCAATTACATGACATGTCGGATATTTTTCTCGTTTATTTATGCACGATTATATCAGCGTGAGCTTAAATGCAGACGCATTTAGAACAGAAAATTGCGATAGCCCAGTCGGAAGTAATTACAATACACGCGCGATTAATTAACGTGTAAAACAATTATGCCAATGACTTTGTATTATGCAATTATTTATATTTCAGATTTCAACGGACCTCGAGGTCGGTAACCGCAAAATGTTGGAACATGTGAGTAATGCTAATTCGTTTATAATAAATATCGTTCACCTGCTATACAACCTTTTAAACGGCAGTCACTGTGCCCACGGATTTGTCGACGAACCCGTAGGGTTTCAACACGATCGTCTCATCCGAACTGGTCATGGGCCTCGGAGAACGATCGCGTTCAAACACCACGGTTTAGTCCAAATCCGTGATCGCGGTGGTATTTGCAGAAGTTATGGGGCTAATTGTAAGGTCCAGCAAGTCTCCCGTGTGGCTGCGCCTACACCATCTTCGCCGTATGAACCGCACGAACAACCCAGCCAGTACGCTCAACACTCCATCACCAATCCCGCCAACTATCCATTCCCATTCTAAAAAAAAAAAAGTTACATACAGGCGATAAGTCAAAGTGTGAAATAGAAAATTGCTGATGTATATCTCGTTTCGGATCAATATCAAGCGGGGTATAACGAATTAAGTAACATGATGTTTGTGTGTGTGTAACAACCGCAACGCAGGATTAATTTATACACCGTGTAATATCAATTATAAACTCACCATCTTTACCGGCCTCTTTCAGCATACTCTTCAACGTCTTTATTTTATCCTGCAAAGAAATAAAAATATCGCAAGGTGAATAATAGCGAGTACACTCGTCACATGACAAGACATACAGCCTTTGATTACCAATATCGAATGATGTTAATCGATGTCAACTGTCGCAAATAATTAACTAAAACCCACCCCAAAAAAGAAGAGAGATATCAACCTATAAGGACAACCCCAATGCTGCGCAATAACCGTCGCGTAAATAAAATGATATCGTCAAAACCTAATATGTATTACCTAAACAGAAGACGTCACAATTATATTGGGGTAAAACGCTCTTTATTATTCACACATCAAGAATGGTATAACAAACAATGTTATTTATGTTCACAATCGCTATTTAAACAAAATCCGAGAACTGTACCACGTTTTGTGCCTTTGTGTAGATAACAAAAGGGAATACGATGTGTATGTGATATGTCTGATTGGGTATGAGAACAAAGACGGTCTAAATTATAATATTGTTTGTGATTAGACCTCGTTTTTCCTAAGTCAGGTAGAAAATGCATAAAATTATATTCTGTAAATACATACCTTCAAGCTGTTCGACGGTGGTGCTGTCGTGCTCGCCCGATCAGTGATAAGTTCAGAGGTGGTACTCGCAACCATACTCGCCCCATCAGTGATTATTTCAGTGATCTGTAACAGAAATATACATTACCACACTAAATAAATGTCATAATTATAGCCATGAACTGTATAACGCGGCGGTACGAAGTTGTTTCAGTACGTTTATTTAACAATTAATTTTCTCACGGATCTAGTTATATCACAGAAAATGGAGGTAATTGTTTTTTGGCTTAATTACTTTTATCTTAACCTAATAATTGTAGAAACAATTCAATCATGTGATATTGTACGGTGTTTATCGATTTCCGGCAGAATATTGGAGTAAATGGATATCTATTCACTATAGGTGAATGTGATTTTGACAATACTGCGCACTTAAATATTATCGCCCGTGTCTTTCTCTGTTCAACACACAGAAGACCTAACTGTATTATTAATAGTTTCTCATCATAGCCGTACTGACCCAGTTACCAACTAACACTATTTGACGACGTAATAAGTCACTAATAGTTCAATCGTGACCAATATATAATAGCTCAATGATCTACTAGCATCACTGTGACTTCGTCGGAACAACTCGAAGACAGGATTAAAGTGATATCAAACACTCCGGTAGGGGTGAACAAATATGAATACTCTTGTTCAAAGTAGTTATTTTTACAAATATTATACCCAAATTGACAACACATACCGTTATTCTTATATATAATAATGCAATGCGGTGACTCTCGATCGCGAATCATTTTGTTAGGTTTTCGCCGATATATACATCCCGAAACGATCTATTTTCTTCATATTTTCGGCGATGCTAGTAGAATAGCATATTCAGCCAGTTGGTATAGCGCCTTGGTACTAACTTATCAGTTTCACGCAACAGAACAAGTACGTAAGATATCATAAATTATTATATGCAAATGTATGCGTAAACGTGGGCAGGGAACAATGCGTTAAATTCTTTGAAATTGCGTGTACCTGAATATCTGTACTGTGTGACACGGTGGTGGTGGTATCGACACTTGAAACACTCCCAGTTGTCTGTAAGAAGAACGAACTCGCGTCAAAAGCCTATATATAGTTGAAACGAGGCTCAGTATAAATGTGCGATCGCACAATATTACAATGTTACGAACAGACGACTGGCAGCAAAGAGAAGTTAACACACTTTTACCACTAATTCCACGTTATGGCAATACATAAATGCAGTTGTCTGTAATAAAACCGAGATAACATCGTATCTATTAAACGGTCACTGCGTGTCAAATCGGATGTCTGAACCTGGACAATGACTGCCGAGGTTTTTGTTTGCACAATTTACGCCCTAGCATATGCTTCGCAAATATAATTTTGCAAATTTCTTTACATCGGCGATGCTAGTAGAATAGCATATTCAGCCAGTTGGTATTGGGCCTTGGTACTAACTTATCAGTTTCACGCATCAGAACAAGTACGTAAGATATCATCAATTATTATATGCAAACGTATGCGTTATACGTGCGTAAACGTGGACAGGGAACAATGCGTTAAATTCTTTGAAATTGCGTGTACCTGAATATCTGTACTGTGTGACACGGTGGTGGTGTCGACACTTGAAACACTCCCAGTTGTCTGTAAGAAGAACGAACTCGCGTCAAAAGCCCTATATATAGTTGAAACTAGGCTTAGTATAAATGTGCGATCGCGCAATATTACAATGTTACGAACAGGCGACTGGCAGCAAAGAGAGGTTAACACACTTTTACCACTAATTCCACGTTATGGCAATACACAAATGCAGTTGTGTGTAATAAAACCGAGAGAACTTCGTAGCTATTAAACGGTAACTGCGTGTCAAATCGGGTGTCTGAACCTGGACAACGACTGCCGAGGTTTTTGTATGCACAATTTGCGCCCTAGCATATGCTTCGCAAATATAATTTAGCAAATTTCTTTACAATACTCTACACGTTTCGGAAAATTAGTATTCCTGAAAGTAATATCAATGTTTTTCATTCCCTACGGCATAATAAAAATAGCCCCTATTTATAATTATTCTGAACACACAATCTAAATTTCTATATAATCCTCGACGCGATTATAGTATTTTAAATTTTGTCAATTATTCAGAGGGTTTAAATAGGGCGCAACACAGTTATTGAACACAGGTACGCTCGTTTTTCAATTCGTCTATTTCATTATCACGGTGGTGAAATATGAGCTGCTGGCAAAACCAAACACGTATTTGGGGATAAAACATGAATTTGTTACGTTCACCAACGTAAATCCCCCTCGAGAAGCATTTGTTTGGCCACGACAGAGGTGATCTAATATCAATCTCGTATAAGTCCGAACTACAATCGGTCAATGGAACGCACAGTCCACACGAAATAATAATAACCTTTAGAAATGTGCTATTTGCTGTAAATATGAACAAATTTCACGTGCAATTACGAAGGTGTGTACATAAGCTTTTGAAGGGACATTATTTCGCCAACCTAATACCTCCGTCTAGTTCTCGACAGAACTTCATTACGAGTCGACCGGTTTAAAAATGTATGCAAGTTCTGACTACGGCAGCCAATACTCCATATTAGACCTTAACGAATTGGACAGTGATCTACAGAGTGTAGAAGAAGAATCTCCTGTCCGCACGTTGCAGGGGGACTTTATGAAGAAATGAAAGAATTGTAAAATATCATAATAGACGGCAAAGAACTAGAGAATTGTGGAAGCCCACGGTCCAGCTTGTGGATTTGAAAAATTTCAAGCCGCGTGTGTTATTGCGCGCGGCGAGGATTTACGGGATAAGAAAGATCAATTTCCAAAACGTGAGTTATATAATTAATGCCGCATCTGAAAGTCTCCACCTTTTCCCTCGAATCGTGAGTGGATTGTGAAGGCTAAATATGTGACAAACAGACGTATTTTGATCTAGTATAATTAATGCGATACTGTAGTAGAGTAATTGTGAGGAGAAACACTGAACAGGATGGCTATTAACGTATATACTTAAATATTTTTTATGAGTATTTATCCCAATGTTTATATAATAAGTTCAACAAATCATTTCGTTGAACTTATTAATATATTTGACTCAATAATAGGATAAAATTATACATCCTAGAGCCCCCCTCCCAGCAAATAAATTATGCAGTATTTTGGTTCAGGATATTCGCAACAAAATTACTCCACCCCAACAGAGCTCTGTTTCCTAGACCACCAGAAAAAAAAATAGTCAGCATGCTGTTTGCTAGGCGCTTCCCCACCTGTTCCGAACAAAAACACTTATTCATACAGATAACTAGCGCAGAATATTTTACACCCTTAAAAATCCAGTGTCCAATATATTTTTTTTTAAACCCCGCATACGACATTATCGTACACACTGAATCGCCAAAGAAATTTACCTGTAAATAATTATAATACTCACCTCACAGCGTATGCCACCTATAAAGATGATTGCATCTGTGGTAGTTACGATATCTTGGCACCCCATCTTCGATCGCTCTACGGTGACCAAACTCAAGGCAGGGAATTTTTCAACACTGTCAAGGAATGTCTGATCCTCGCATAGAAGGGAATTTTCAAGCTCTCTCACAACGCAAACTTCCCCGAAGTCGGTAGATGAACACACGGATATCAGAGATATTATAAAGACTAAACCGTTCATGATTGCGGGTACACTAAAACAAATGCGGGGGCGTGTGGCGGCTTTGTAAATGGAACGTGACAATAAGGGGATTTCCCACGAAATTTCCGTATGATATAGTTTCCTTTTTGCCCAGTATGCAATGAACGCGGGATAACTCTACAGTGATTGGAACTGCTTTTTCACAGTGTGTGGGCGGTCAATCATCAAAACACAATCGCCTCGGTGTCAAAGGTGTTGATGTATTTAATGTGCTGACGGGTGTCAAACCACTCAAGCAGGTGGTGATATATTTGATGATGCCGACAACGAAAAGTGCTTGCGTTATCAATTTATTGGAAAGAGGCGCTCGAAGGGGGATATAATTACTACGATATTTCGTTTTGTTTTACAGGAGGCTGCAATAGCCGGAGTCAGTATTCCATATATTTAATTCGCAAAAAAGCTTATTTTCCTTAAATATTTATCGACACAATTCGTCGGGTGAAACGATTACCGATCGCTAATTATATATTCATGGCGACTGCCGGCTTGCACAGGAGTGGACGCGCTCATACCTGCAGGTGCTTTTGATTGACAGTAATATATTCACAACACTCTCGGCACGCGTTGGGTAATTATAATTTCACACTGGCGTCTGCACAGGAGTGGGCGTTAGCAGATTTAGCAGGTGGTTTTGATTGACAGTGATATATTCACAAGACTCTCTATACGCGCTAAATCAAGTCTGTATTATGAGTTGTCAATAAAATTCACTGATGTATTGAAAAATAAAAACATGTGTAGACATTTCCACAGATTTGAAGTCGTTTTGTTTAATACCCGTACCATTAATATTATCAATTCTGACCCCTCTCTCTACCAACCAGCAACACATGCACCAATCCCACAGGCAGCAGCACGGCCGTATAAAAACATTTCTTCTTTTGACGAAAGATCAACCTTCCCACTTTTTAAAAACTGACATGAGAAGTTCACCACGCTTTGCGACATAAGCACTAATGTTGGGAGGAAGGGTGGGTATAATAATCAATGCAATATTGCTATTGATCATAAAAACTTGTCCATATATAATGTCATGGAGGCGAGCCACAGTCTTACGCAAAGGATAGTAAGTAATTCTTTTTTTTATTTATATATCTACAATTAATCGTACCAGGGATAGAGTTAATTACTTACCCGGAGTAAACAATTGCAATTAACAGAATTACAAATTCAATTATGTTAATTACAATTATTCGACAGCGTAATGAACTTACTATGGGGACCTAGCTTGCATGTCAGCATGATACGACATAAAAGACTGTCAAAATTTACAATTGTCCTCACACACCACCAGCCGATGTTATACTATTATTTCTTTTATTCAGAAGAGAATGAGGGAGATGGTGGCTGACGAAAGTCGGGCAGAGAAGAAGAAAAGGTGTGTAAAAAAAAAAAAAAACAGGGTGCGGGTGTGTGTGTGGGGGGGGGGGGGGGGGGGGGTAAAAATTATTTTTATTTTAGTTTTTTTTCTTCCTATTTCAGAGCGGTACAGTTTCTGATACAGACCGACAGTGACACCGAATAGGTAAGTGTTTAAAAAAAAAAAATGTATTTTTCGAAAAAAAAAAGAAAAAATTATTATATTTTTCATGATAACTAGTAAACACAGTGTTTAGAGTGACTCCGCTGTTCAATCTCGAGAGCTCACGTGGTTCGCTGGAGACTGACAGTAGATTAAGAACTCATAATGGGTGCTATTCACTGAATTTTTTCCTTCTATCCAGGTCGAGTTAAGGTTGTGTGGACAACAGTGGGTCTGAACCGATCTGATCGGGATCAACTGAGTTCCTACCAACACGCGGCTTTAGGGTTCTCGCTATTAAAAAAACGTCCCCTGACCTGTGAGGAAGAAATTTTCATAGAAATTTATCCATTCTCTCTCACCATTTGGTGTTGTAAACTTGATTTTTTGTTCAATTAGCTGTTTTCACAATTTTGCAAAAACATTGAATATTTGTAAAACTTTTTCTCACAATTTACAAAAACATTAAATATTTTTAAACCTTTTTCTCCCCCAGGTCGATGAACATAACGCAGTGTGTTAACAGAATACAGTGTGTGAGTACAAATTATTTAAGAGCCCCGACGGGGGGGGGGGTGTGATGAAATAAGAAAAAATATATATATATATATTTATATAGTAGAATCATACAATCAACAATACACAAATTTTATATATAAACAACTATACAATATAGAATGAATGGAACTCATTAACACTGTTAAAGATGGATTATCTCTTTAAATAACAAATTTTAAATAGTTTCGTGGGTATAAAATAATAGATATGAACTGAAGACCTATGTCCGGAAAAGCTTCTATTAATTAATATTGATTTTATTTCGAATATTAAATCGGGCCCATTTTTGTTGCTATTTTTAGAACCGACCATTCGGATGAGACCGTATTACGATATAGAGCACTGGGCTGTTCCTACGGCTACGCATCGAATGTCAAATGTCACAGATTGGTTGTTTGTATTGTTTTGTTCCACAGATATAAACGATAATGAGTATAATTAACGTTTATTTGTGACAAAATTGCACAATATAATTTCTGGTCTCTGTTAACAGTAACCACTATTGTTCGTTAGCTGAACAAACACACATTTTTAGACCAGAAAATATTCGAAATAAAATTAATATTAATCGATAGAAGCATTTCCGGACAGGAGTCTTCAATTCAAATCTAATATTTTATACCCCGGTAACTATATAATACATGTTTACAAAGAGATAATCCACCTTTAAGAAACGACTTGTAATTCGAAAATCATTTGAAGAGAAATTTTTTGAAAATAAAAAAAAAAAAAATCATTAACACTGTTGATGAGTTGAATCAATAGTCCAAATATGATGAGAATTTTGGTTTTTCAACAAATGAAGGTATATACATGTAGAGAATTTCTTCGATGATCAATGATTAAGATTTTTTTTTTCCTCTCAAGATTGAATAAACTTTTTTGAATTACAGAGAAATATTCTTAAACGTTCTATGAATAAAAAAAAAAAATTCTGAAAACAGATTCAATTTTGATGAATTATATTGACAATCACTTAAAGTGGCACACTCTCAGATCTTGAGAAGAAAAATCTCAGGTATACCAACGAATAAATGTTTTTTTTTTTCTGAACAAACTTTTGATGAATTACGTGCATAACTCGTAATCACTTAAAGTGATACTGTCAGATAATGAGAGAAAAAAAATTCTTAGACGATCAACAAATAAAATATTTTTTATTTTTTCTGATGGTAGAATTGACAAAGTTTTGATGAATGGGCACTCGTAAAGTGACACATTCAGGTTATTGAGGAAGAAAATTCTTTCTGATGAATGAATCAACAAAGTTTTTATGAATTACATTGGAAAGTACATACACAGAACTCGTAATCACGTAAAGTGACACTCTCAGATCATGAGAAAAAATTCTTCGACGATCAACGAATAAAATATTTTTTCTGATGGTAGAATCGACAAAGTTATGATGAATTACGTAGGAAAGTACGTACACAGAACTCATAATCACTTAAAGTGACACTCTCAGATCGAAAAAAAAAAAATCTTCGACGATTAACGAATAAAATATTTTTTCTGATGGGAGAATCAACAAACTTTTGATAAATTACATATGAAAGTACGTACACAGAACTCATAATCACTTAAAGTGATCGATAAAAAAAAAAAATATTCTTCGACAATCAACAAAATAAAATATTTTTTCTCTGATGGTTGAATCAACAAACTTTTGATGAATTACATAGGAAAGTACGCAGAACTCATAATCAATTAAAGTGACACTCTCAGAATATTCGACATCAACAAATAAAAAAAAAAATATTCTGATGGGTGAATCAACAAACTTTTGATGAATTAGATAGGAATTAGGCAGAACTCGTAATCACTTAAAGTGGTACTCTCAGATTATGAGAGAAAAAATTCTTCGACTATCAACAAATAAAATAATTTTTTCTGATGGTTGAATCAACAAAACTTTTTGATGAATTACATAGAAAAGTACGCAGAACTCGTAATCAATTAAAGTGACACATTCAGAGAAAAAATTCTTTGAGGATCAATGAATAAAATAAAAAAAAATTCTGATTGATGCGCAGAACTCATATTCACTTAAAGGGACACTGTCAGATGATGAGAAATATTTTCTCAATTGATTGTCGAATTTTATAGTTTTTTTTCTGATGATGAATTACATAGCTTAAAAAAAAAAACTACATATAAATTATGTGAATTTTCAATTACAAATATAGACATTTTACCTAATATCTGCGAGTTTGTAGTGACCAAAGGCTATTGTGTCGATACCGTTTTCATAAACAAAACGTTTGTCATTTATATGTGTGCAATATAAGAGATGTTTATGATGCGTGATATCAGTTGATTTACATGTCAGAAAGTGTGGTGTGTTGAACAGACATTCTATATACAGTTTGTGTTGTAGGTAGTTCCTAGCATTATTTAAACCCTTTGCTCTCACACGTTCATCATTGGTTGAGTAGGTGAATGAGTACATCTTCGGTCTTAAACCTACAAATTCTTTTATGGCACGCCCACCTTGTTCATCCTTAAATAACCCTGGTATAGCTTTATTTTTAGTGTTGTACAACTTATGGTCTGAGTTATAATTACTTGTGTCATACAGTTCGATATCTGCCAACATGTCATCATATATGTCATCAGTGTAAACTTCGTACAAGAAACTGTCAGTGTATGTCAGCAGAACGCATACATTTTCACCACATTTCGGTTTCATGTAATCGTAATGATGTTCGTACATACGTAGCTTGCTCAGTTCTAGTATGACAAATCCTGCATACAATGGTTTACAAAGGACTAAATTTAACACTCTTGACTCGACGGCGACTAAGTCCTCGTTGAAAATAGTGAATGTTTTAAAGGAACTTTTGGCAACATAATGCTCAAATCTTTCGTCATTATTTATCAGTTTAATGTTCCTTCTATTGCGAAGTTGCTCGCATGTTTTTCCAAAAATAGCATTATTAGCATATTTAAATAGGGTCTTTTGAAAGTTATTTTTAGCATTAGCACGTTTTTTGCTATTGAATTCAATGTATGGTCTAAGCCAAGGACTTTGTTTAAATTTTATAACCCTGTGAATTTTTCTCACTATTAAACCTAGACGAAGGTACAGTTTCAAATTTCTATAGTGGGTCAGATACTTCATCTTATTCGACAGTGTGGGTACCAAATTTTCAACTGACGCGTTATTTGTTGAGCCGTATATTTCCTTCCACATCCTTTTGGAGTAAGGAGACAATTCTACATATTTAGTCGCTCTTTTCCCAGCAGCTACAGGGTAATCATTGTGAGCATTATGTAAATGTTGGGGATATTAAAGATCGTCCTCAAATAAATAACCCACACTAGAGTCATCAGCCAAATTGGGAATATCCAACAGTTCGAAATCTTCACGTTCCATAAGCTCAAAAGAGCCGCAAGGGAGATAACTCATCATACTAAAACCATCCAGATTATTAACGTCGAGACTGATCAAATAAGAACTTGGCTTTGAAGGGTCATAATCATCCATATATTTGTTGTTTGCCTTTGCATACCTTTTGAATATCGTGGACACGCCACCCTTCAAAGCATGTTCTATCATGAGGTATATTTCACTGTTAGTTATAAGCTCTAGACGCACTGCTGTTTGCATTAAACAAGCTGCCCATGAAAACCCGGGGAGTGTACAGTAGTATGCTGGGTCGAGCCCGTAGTATGTCTTCGCTAAGGTGCGAAAATTTTCAAAGACCTCTGCCAAAAGGACGACATCACTTTTGAGGTAGATATCGTGAAAGTGTTCCAATGTCTTGCAGTCGAAAGTAGTCCATATTAATTTTGCGTGAGCATAGTCTTCATTGCTGATGTGTTTGTCTGTCAGTTTGTTGTAGAATTCGCTTTGTTCGGGTAGGTCAGTCGCTTTGAATTTTTCCAAACAGTCTAAGTAATCATATGGGAACACCTGTTTTCTGGTCAACAATTTGCATTGTTCGTCACTCCACCCCTCGTCCTTGAGAAATTTAAAGTCATGAGTAGTATCGTCTTTTAAATTTTCCACTAGAGATTGTAATGATGCATGTAGGAATTGGCAACTATCTATAAAACGCAAATTTCCCAGACTAAATGTCACATATTTCTCAGTTGATTTTGCAATACAACTTACTTTCATGTCTTTAAATGAACCCAATATTTGCATAATCAAATGTGTGTCGAAATTACTGGATCCGTGTAATACTACAGGTATGAACTTTCCACCTCTTTTTGTTCTCTAAAGGTTACATTTTTTATGGGCAGCGCCGAGGTAGCGGCTAGTGACGTGGCAATGGTCCCTGACCTTGCCATTGTTGAGGTAAAATGGTTTATGACAAATATAACATTGATAGGAATTTTTGTAATTAATTTTGTCATCGTCTGTCATCTGCATAGGTTCGTCATTACTCAAAATATCCTCTATTTCTTCCTCTTCTCTCAGTAATTTTTCGACATAGTGTTCAAGCAGGCCATTTTCACTTTTATGAATATATGTATTTTTAGAATATGACTCATCTATGCGACACACTCTTTTGATACCGTAGCTGATGGCATCTAATTTTGCAATATTATTGTGGTAACATTTTTCTGGATTAGGTTCTGTAGTGGAAATTTTTTTGTTTAATGTCTCAAAGTCGCAATATAGCACAAAAGGAACTGCCCAAATTCGGTGAATTCTAGAAATTTATCCTTATCAGATGGTAATGTCGTTGTTTGCATCCCATGTACTTGACATTCGGGCATATGTTTTTCTAGAAGATCGCCTCTGATAAAGCCATGAAGGCAATAAGGACAGAAATATCTCATATGTATGTGACGTTTTGTTGCATTCATGAACTTGTCAAAATCCCTAATACATATATAATATATAACCCTCTTTGAGTAAAAGCAAATTGACATGTTGTGGCATTGATTGATATATAACTTTTGTTATATAGAGTGGGAAAAATAGTTTCTTTTTCGTAGCCAAAAATATTGACAGATATGTCATTCTGTTTTTCGAAAATCCCCACTTGAGATATGGCGAATGGGAATTTAATACCTGTCAGGTTCAGTTGGTTCAAATATGGAATATATTTACTCACTCTGTTCGAATTCATCTCACATGGAAACAATGAAGCTAAAACAGAATAGGCGAAACACATATCGTCATCATTTTGAACATTTACGATTGCGTGTTGTCCCCTGAGTTTATCTGGAGTTGGAATATAACTTGATGATCGGATTGGATTATATTTCGCCATGTTGATCTGCAAACGGCCTACAGTTTCTATCCTCCAGCCACTGCCCAGATGTATTAATTTGCTATAGTTCTCATACATTTGCTGTAGGGATTGATTTAGGTAGTCATCACTCATCTCATGCACTGTGTTATAGGAGTATGTTCCCCCTCTGAAATATGTTGTTAGTCGTTTCTCTTGTTGTTGACCTTCATCATCTGTTATATATTTAATCAAATGTAGCTGTGTGCATAACCACCATTTGATTCCACCATTTTTCAATCTGTTTTCTAGTCGCGCATTAATAGTGTCATACTTGTTGGAACAGAATGTTAATAAATCTTGTTTCTCTACTGTGCTTCCCGGATGTATGTTATACACGTACGCACACTCATTCAACGCTGACGAGGTTTGTTCTGTTTCATCTTGTGTGGAATGTGCTCCAGCTTCAACACAGTTATTTATATGCTGATTTCTTTGATGTTTCTGTAGCGCGTTCATAGTTTTCATAGTTCATCCGCATTGATCACATGTATATGTCTGCCCATTGTGTTGAATTTTAAGTTGTTTCAGATTACTTTTCGTGGTATACTTCTTCTGACATATTTCACAAATATGTTCTTTTTGCTTCTCGTTTCTTTCCATAGTTGTAGGGCGTACATTTTCCAACAATCTGGAGAAATCGGTCTGGTCTAGTCGTCTTATATCATTCAAAAATGACGGTGGCAAATCTTGCACAATTCGATCTATATCTGCTGGATTGTAGTTAGCCATAATCGCTGATTGCGTGAGATGCGTGTCTGTATTTTATATGCTTGTCGAGTCATCTACTAAATATAAGACCGTCGTTTCATCCAATCCACGCATATACTTTGACAATAGGATCTATATCTTAATTGTTTTCCACTTAATAGTCCCACCCACTGGATTTTTCAGTTTACTAACTCCTCCTACCGGAATCTTCCTTTCTCTCACATACTGTACAGTCGTACTTTGTGGGTTCTCCATTTAGTTTTCTTCCTCTTGTGGTGTGCTATCATTTATCACCTTCTGCACAGTCTCTATAGTACTGTCTTCTCCCATAGGAGGTGATTGATCTTTACTGTGATGTATCTCCTCCCGTTCTTTCATCATCATTTGATCGTATCTCTCCTTTGGTATCAGAATAAGTTCTCTCGCCATTCACTAGATATTCCATAACCGTGTCAAATATGAGAGGTATCACTTCAGCGCAGTGTGAGAGCAACTTCCTTCTTCTGGCAATGCTAATATCTTTCTGAGTTACAGACCTCATTCGCCCCTTGTGTCGTCTCAATTTCTGCTGCTGTATTTTTTTTATCTTTATGTTACCAACAAGCACATTCAACTACGTGTTTCAACTGTATTTTTGATAGATTTTTCAGAATATTATGCTGTTTTCTCCAGGGAATATATCCGTTCTTAGGCGATAGCGATTATCCGATAGGTTGAGCAAGTCAATCAATAAATAACCGAATAGTTGTTCAGTCGCCTTTTCATAGGCATCCATAAAGTAAGATGTTTTTTTGGATAGATTTGATGAGCTAGCCCATACAGAAATTTCTCATGAGAAGTTGTTAGAATCTTATAAGAATCTCATGAGAAGCATATTAGAAAGACATGCAAAGCAGAGAAATCTATCATGAACCTTGTGAGAAGATGTTAGAAATCAATTTTCTAACCAAGGGTCTTATGTGAGAAAAATTTCTCACGTGAGAAATATGAGATCTCGTAAGAAATGCAGACTTAGAAATATTTCCACTGAACCGATAGTATATTTTTCTAAGTTGCAAATTCTAATTTGAGTTCTCATGAGAAAAATAGACTTTGTAATTATCATCCTTCAAGTATGTTTTTAAAAACAATGCAGACTTTGAAATTTTTCCACAAAAAACTTATTGGATATTTTCAAAGTCAGAAATTCTCACGTTAGATCTCATAAGAAATACAGACTTTTAATTGTGTGGTCTCCAATTCCACAAAAGTAAGCTAAGTGTGATTTTCTTAAATGAGAATATGTTAGAAATAGGGTAGATATTTTTAAGTCAGATTTCAATGGTGGGTAAATGATTTAATCTAGAACATGTGGTCTTGAGAAATCTGATCTGGTGTATGCTGGAGAATTCAAAATATAAAATGCGCCAAAACAGTTACTGGAGTTAACCTGTACATGTCAGTTGCTGTGCATGATTTAGACTGTAAATTATCATTATATCTGTGCTAGAAGCTAGTTGTATTATATTCATGAGAAGGGAAACATGGAGTTATATTATGGTTTTATTTGTGGATATTCTTTAATGATAAGTTCCACAACATGGAATACACACTATACTAGGTAAGTGTAATATTTATAGAAATGGCAGAGGGCTTTAGGCATCATGCACCTGGCATCATGGCAAGAATTTAGGGCATGTGGTCTCTTGTGTTAAAATTGCCTTTATTGCAGGTTCTAATATGTAATTTATCAACCAGGTAGACTACATGCAGTATATTAAATTTGATTTAAAATTTATTTTCCAATATTTTAAATTATATTTCTAGAATAAATAATGATGGACCATATCACATCAAATAAACTTCTGCTATTGTTAATTGATTCTAAGACAGAGTAAATGTGCGAATCTATTTACAAAATGAATGAATTTTAGGAAATAAACAATTTATGGCAGTTTTCATTGTTTCATGGAAGTGATTTTTGAGTTATTTGGAATATTCCACGAAGAGCAGTTAACATGTTGCAGTGTACAGATGCACATATGTTGAACGGCAATTGAAAAATTGGTTGATCAAATATTAAGAAAAGTTAAGTTGAAGTTTAGTGTGAGATTTGTGTGATAAATACAGATCTCTATTTGTACAATTTAGATTCATCGCACACCCCAAATGCCTCTAAGATCAGGGACCCCAGAAGCAAAAAATGGCAAGGTGGCAAAAGCAGTCCGAAAGCCTGGAAATTCTCAATGACAGTGTTTGTTATTTTATAACCTTAAAAAGATGATAAATGACAGTGCTAAATTGTTAATGATACCAAAATGAATTTGGTAGCACACAGATTTGTTTGAATTAGATAGTCCTTACTTGTTATACTGGTCATTATATTTTGAAATATATAGAACAGGAATTTGTTCTTATATGCATGAAAAAAGGATTTTTCTCGCGAGAGAAATGTTTCTTTCTCACGTCAGAAATGATTCTTTCTCACGTGAGAAATGATTCTTTCTCACGTGAGAAATGATTCTTTCTCACGTGAGAAATGATTCTTTCTTACGTGAGAAATGATTCTTTCTTATTTGAGAAAAAAATATTTCTCATGTGAGGTTTTTAATATGCAAATTAGCAAGATTTTTTCTCACGTGAGAAAAAATTCTTACGTGAGAACAAATATTTCTTACGTGAGAAAAGATTCTTTCTCATGTGAGAAAAATTTCTTACGAGATCTTGCTAATTTGCAAATTAAAAACCTCACGTGAGATTCTAATGTGAGATTCTAACGTGAGAATCTAACATGAGATTCTCATGAGAATTATGTTAGGAATTTTTGGTAAGGGAGGGTTTGAACCTGTAACTTGTCTCGGTTATTTTTAAACAAGATAAGAATTTGACAATTAAGCGATATCGCTCGTGCATTCTTCCCTTTGGGGAAAATCTGATGAGTTACAAATATTACATTTACATGATCATGATGGGATGATACTGTAAATAAGTTCAGCATGTCTGTGTCCTTCATCACGCTATTCATTATATCATCGAGAACGATGATCTTGTGCTCCTTGTCATTTGATTTTAACCATTTTTGCACAGTTTCCATAGATGGAAGTCCACGATGGAAAATAACGTCTTTCTCCATTGCAGTGTATAGTGGTTGCCAAGCGGTGTAACAATACATAACAGACTCGATCTTCTTGTCGAACATTCCATCTTTATTCTGTAGAATTTTCTTCACAAAATAAGTTTTCCCGCTCTGACTTGGTCCATTTATTAGTATATTAGAGGGTGATCGAAATAGTAGCAAGCTGTTCCTTATCCACCATTCATTATCATCATGTTCGCACATCTTTTTATTTATTCGAATATAATTTCTCTGTTTTGCGTTATTTCAAAATAAGCTTGGAATTCACCGACAGCAATACATGTAGTTTGTCTTGGCAAGAGCTGTTCCAAACTGTACATCAATACGAATATTTGCCGATTTTAATAAAGTTGTGTAATTTGATTGGTCAAAAGTTGTTTCTATATTGAAAGAATATATGCAAAACCCATCTTCAAATTCTTCCCGATCAATGCCGTTCGACAGTCTGTTTTGCCATAGACCGTTTCCTCAAAGTAGATTCACATAACCTACTACTGCATTGCCTTTATTTTTGTAATCAAATTTTAAAGGTGAACCATCTACCGGTATGCCATCGGCTAAAATTGATATGCTTGTTACATCGAAATTAGCGAAATCGTAGGGGTTAAGTGTCCACGAGCCGGAGGTTGCTTCACTGTTGCAAAATGCGATTGTCATCTTCTTGGGTTTTGCGGCGGTCCATACGTTATCCCATATAAAATTCATTTGCCCGGAGTGTATGGAATGTAATTTGATATCACTTTTGGTAAATGGATATTTTGCATTGACCGATTTTAACATCTGCGCCTGTCCAACTATAACAGAGGAACTTACACGTACTTTACACGCCTTGAATACAATATCTTCTATTTTTGTCTCGTATGCTGGATTCGCGACTACGCTCATTAAATAAAACGATGGTCGGTTGCGATATAGTTTCAATTGTACATCAACTTGGTTCAAAATATATCTATCAAGATTACATAAATCACTGTAAATTGGACCTTCGACTTCAAATGATTTACTCTCACTCAATGGTATCGGCTCAATGGTATCGGCTGTATCCATGTGTCCACTTCGGTCGGTGTAGAACAATTGAGTGCTAAACTGTCGTCTATCACTTTCTTCACCATATTCCTGAATTACCTTCAGATACGCTTTGTATGCGTAATACGGGTTAGGCGCAACTATATTATTACCCTGGAGACTCACATCCACTTGGTTGAATAAGGACTGTAGAAGAAGATTTACTGGTCCAACCTTGTCCGTCGCTGTTATATTACTTCCATCTGTTTTCTGAATCTTTATTTTCATGTAAAGAAGTGAGTTTTTCAGGTCGAGAAAGTCCATTGCATTCTAATTTGCAATATTAAACTCAATAGGTGATTGTCGTGATAGCTGAGATATAGGTCGATATTCCTGGAAATAGATGTTTTCGAGCGCCGTTTGTGTGGGCTCTATCTTGAACAACTCGAGTTCAGAGGGTAATCCCTCAGTAAATGATTTCTCGTCCAACATCGCCATAGTTTGTTCTGTTCCATTCCGCTGTATTTCACTTTGAGAAAATATCTTTATACTTTTTTCGATTTATTCTCTTCGCCTTCTTCTTTACTCGACGACTTCCTTTCCTCTTATGCTTCGCCCTCATTTTTTTTCTCTTTTTATACATTTTCCTTTTTGACATATCTTCATCTTTCTCTTCGCGAATAAGGTCATCTTCTGCTTGATTAACTGTTTGTTGCGCTGGTGAAACCACTTCAACCACAACTGGTTTCTTTTGATCATCCAACTTCTTATATATTGATTGAATTTCAACCATTTGTTGCTGTTTTTCTCCATTCTTTGTAATGTTTTTTGCATGGTGATCCACCCAAGTCTTCGGGTTTGGGATAAACAGTTTTCTACTCATGTCTAAAGTGTAACGTCAGTGCTACTGGATTGGTTAGAAATAAAGCTTTTTCGTGTGACTGTGTTCTTATACATATATCTATTTGTGTAATTTCATTAAATCGTGCCGAAATATAAGGTATACTGTTTGCTTCTAAAAGCCATCTACTTGAGTCATTCATAGAAACTCGATTCAGTATTGGTTTTTCTTCGCAAAATACTAGAGAATCGTTGACGATATTTGAATATATAAATAATTGTCTCGCAAAATTAGCATTTTCAATATTTTTTTCATTTGCATATTGGAAGTCGGTTAATGCAACTCTCCAAGTTCCCACGAGTCGTATTGGTTATTTTATAGGAACACAAAATTCGTAAGGCTTATTATCTGGATAATATCGCATATATTTGTCACTTTGTATATACACAAATTTCTCCTGTGATAGTTCACTGTCGAACATCTTCAATGTCCTCTGCATTTATCCAAGAATTGTATGAATTGGGCCATCCATCAAATTTCGCAAAAAACTGAACACATCCATTTCTAGTCCTTTTCTTTAGTTTTTTTCTCTACAATCCACAGTGAATTTTCATCCTTTTCCACTTTCTGCAGTTCACTTTCATAAAACGTTCCTTTTATAACTTCTTTGTGATAGTCTTGAATTTTATATAATGGTATCATTTGTCGATAAAATCTTTCATAAATTGTAAATATTTCTGAACTCCACTGTTGTTGATAAGCTCGACGAAAAGGATGTTTGAGAAATGATAACCTAACCTTATCTTTTATCTTAAACTTAAATGGTCGTTTCTTCTGCCATTTTAACTGTTTCTTCAGATACATTCTTGCCCATACATTTGATTGATTTTGTTTGTTAACTTCCGCTGGTGACATATAGTTCAGTGACCTATGCGGTGTTTTATTATAACCTTTCACTAAGTCCTGTAAAATCTCTACATAGCGATATGTTCTATGCTTATAAAAATATTTAAACATCTTAACCTTCAAAGTGCGATTAATTCATTCTGCGTAATTAGGATGGGTTTCATTTTCGGTTTTTCGAATAATTTTGTTCTTAAATTCACCTCCTTTATCACTCCTAATTACATTAGGACGTCACTCAGTATGATTCATTACAGATTTTAAGCCTTTGTGCACGGATTGCGCATTCTTAAATTTGATAGGTTGCAGAACATAAACCTGGAAAATACATCAATAATCACCAATAAATATTGATATTGATTGTTATATTCAGATAAATTCTGCACAGAAAGTAGGTCCATATCCCACATATCATCGATACCTGATGTCACAATTTTGTCTGTGCAATGTATGTGTATCTTGATTGTTCTGCCATTTCCGTAAATAGCCTTTGGAAATATGCGGGGCGTCTGTATGTTGTAACACTTTATACAGTTTTTATATGCCACTATATGATCCAGGATTTATAGGATTGTAATAGTATCTCTGAAGGAAATCATCCTTAGAATCCTCTGATGAAACATTCAGAACTGTACGTCTCCAGCCAGATGTAGGTTGACTTTGTTGAATCCATTGTTGGTCGTTGAGAAATGTTTGAATAATAACTTTGTGTTTATCTCCTATGTAAGCATTAAAGATGGATTGTCTCTTTAAATAACAAATTTTAAATAGTTGCGTGGGTATAAAATAATAGATATGAACTGAAGACCTATGTCCGGAAAAGCTTCTATCAATTAATATTGATTTTATTTCGAATATTAAATCGGGCCCGTTTATGTTACTATTTTTAGAACCAACCATTCGGATGAGACCGTATTGCGATATAGAGCACTGGGCTGTTCCTACGGCTACGCAACGAATGTCAAATGTCACAGATTGGTTGTTTGTATTGTTTTGTTCCACAGATATAAGCGATAATGAGTATAATTAACGTTTATTTGTGACAAAATTTCACAATATAATTTCTGGTCTCTGTTAACAGTAACCACTATTGTTCGTTAGCTGAACAAACACACCTTTTTAGACCAGAAAATATTCGAAATAAAATTAATATTAATCGATAGAAGCATTTCCGGACAGGAGTCTTCGATTCAAATCTAATATTTTATACCCCGGTAACTATATAATACATGTTTACAAAGAGATAGTCCACCTTTAAGTAGTTGGAATTGATCAATTAGTTCTTCTACATTCGTTTCATTAAATGCTTCATCGAAGTACATTACACAACTGTCCCCTGGTAAGGCTACCGCGATAGGATATAGTATCATATAAGCAGATAGAGTTATTCCCCTTGAGTAGCCTGCTGTCGCGGCCTCGCGGGTACCAGCCGTTGTTTGAATAAACATTGCGTAACATGACACGAGACTCTGGAGATTCCTAGTTAAAATGTTATCTTTTCAGTGTGGGCTCAAACTTCTAAATCAACTATGCATTGTTAAATATACAACAATTTCTGTATAGTTTGACTCTTCAGTTACAAAAATCGGACGGTAAACACTCAAATTATAATAATATTATATATTCGTATACTAGTATCGATCTGCCGGTCGAAAAATGTTAAGCAAGACAGAACAAGTGAACTGCATTGCATCATAGCCGCATGGGCCGGGAGTGGGACTTGGAGGGCTGCAGCCCCTCCCAACGTTTTGAAAGCTCAATATTCAGGCAAATTGAATGGTATTTCAGGTGCAAATTAATGTATATTACAGTATTTTTTCAAATTTCTGCCCGAATTATACACACTTAAGGTTAACCGTACACATTTTTTAGCTTTAGCTAGCCGACCTTTTAAAATTCTATGAGACTTTATTAAGTATTCAATTTCAGCAGGATTTAATTAAAATTTGTAATTTGTATTTGTAAAATTTATATCCCAGTTTGTGGGAAGTGAGAACAATATATATTTATTATAATGATATAATCATCAGTTAATATAGAGTTCAGTGGGGGCGTATTTTCGTTAATAATTTACAGTTAAAACTTTTGAAACGCTCTTTAAGGTTTCACGTTGTGCGTATTTTGGCGTATAACACCAATTAATTTCTGGTAAAACTGGCCACCAGGCTGAGATGGATGTCAGCATAAACTTATGAGATTGGTTATATCTCACAACTTAGGATTTAGATATAAAAAGTATGGATGGTGTTCACTTTCTGCAATGTTCTAATTCAGTGTCATTATTAACTTGAACAACTGTTCAATGACTAGCGCTGGGACAGTTGTTTTTTTTTCCTAACCGGTTAACCACGGGCATTAACCTAACCATAACCAGTTAACCGTGACCAGTATTACCCTCAGTACGAGATTGAATACATACTATATACTACATACTATATCGGCAAAACAAATGTTTATTACGCGTCCCGGAAACGTTGATATACATGCGATCACAAACGATGTCTTGGACATACAATGCGTTCCCGTTACGGCGATCAAATAGTTGTAAATCGATGTTTACGGGAGTTTCGCACTGCATAACGCTTGCTTGAAAAACCTTCAACGACGAAATATAGTCCCCCCCCCCCTGTGTGTATCCCGGGGCCCCCGGGCACGATTAGCCCAAACAATGTACTGAAGATAGGCATACTGTTGTTTAGTAATGATAAGTGTTTGGGTATAGCCTATAGGCAGGTATGTGTTAATCACAGTGGCTACACGATGTTACTTCAATTATTTAATAAATAAATTCAAACAAAATTAAATCGTCGTGATTCATTACTCAAGCCCCAGCCAGTGTTTAGGAATTAACGTTATCACTAGATATCCTCTTATTTCCCACTCCCAGTAGGCCTGTGTTTTTTCTGGATGTGCGACTTCATATTGGATGTTGATCCAGAATAAACGAATCGCCTTCGGCAGGCCTTGCATACCGCCCATTTCTTCTTCCTTTTTTTTTCGTCATCTTGAATTATATGACTAAATGTCCCCAAACGTTTGATTTCCGTTTGTGTAGGTCTTCTGTCATCGCTTTGAGACGAACTAATGGTAATGACAAGGGGGGGCAGTTTCAAGAAAACAGACATAATATTGATGACGTAGTAAAAGTCTAGACTTGATTGCTTTGATGTATGCCGCGGTGCGCGTGCAGCCGGAACGTCATGTAATGCCGCCAAAGGAAATTGGCATTGAATGTGTAGCAAGTGATTCACAGACTGACACAGATAAGAGTGTTGTTGTTGGTTTCACGTCTAGAAAAGCCACCGGTGATCAAACAGGCATGTGTTGTGGGGTATATGAATACACAATCAACTGTCCAAATCGCTTCTATAAGCGGCTACTACGTTGATAGTACGATCGTTATCAATATTACGGTGATCCGGCTGTGGCCTCCTCCAACCGGTTGACACGCATATCCGAACCGTAACCGGTTATCCGGACAACCGCCCCAGCACTACCAATGACGAGATTTAACTTCGCAAAACCATTGTTATGTGAACATTACTGGTACAGTCAGAATGGCATTACTGAGTAAATTAAATTAATCCAATAAGATACCAAACAAATTGCATTGGAAAAGCTCAAAGCATTGAGAAATATTCTAATAATATTTTCGACTAAAGTAATCGAACTTATTTCACTACTAAGTTGTTGACAAATCACTGTAACAGTTCTGTTTACATAACAATAATTTCATTGTGCGGCATTTTTTTGTTGGAGAACTTTCAATAATTGTTATAGCAACAGTTATAGTTTTAGTTCAGTTGCCTCCAATTCTGCCCCTAATAGAGGAAGAGTAATAGAAACCTCAAAGGGAGGCAAGATGGTTGTCCCATCAAGGGTCAGATCTGCCACAAAGTGTGCAGTTTGTACTCAGGCATTATTTCATGCCGTGCATTTAATTTAATTGTGATATATATATATATAACAATTAAATTAAATGCACGACATGAAATAATGCCTGAGTACTTTTATGTCAAATTTTGCTTGACCAATTAGAAAAATGAAAGCAGGCCATCTGACATCGTCAACTAATCAGAAAATAGCCTGTGCGATCAAAGGCTACCTTTGCCGCCCGGCAACAGATCCCATTCTGCGGATTGATAAGTTAGCTGAGTTTTGAATAGCAAATGACATGAAAAACAGATGTCACATTTTTTTGTAACGAATTTAATATTGTTTTTTTGTACCGAATATTAAAAAATTATAACGCCAAAATTATGGTCTTTTATAGACATCCCGCATTACAGTTTTATGCATGATGACTCCAACCGTTCCACCAGAGACGAGGGTTTTTACTCTATGTTGAGTAGATCCATGTGTCCTGGATTTCAACATTACACGAATTGCTACAATATTCAATTACCATTACACGGGCACAATTGTGAGCCATGTCATGTTTTAAATATCTCAGTTTGAATAACTTCTAAATGTTGGAAATTTCTTTACGCCCACAATCTATCCGAGTCTGGATTTATAAATTTATCTCGACCGTCACGGGGATCGCTCCCCCATTTAAAACGTTGTGTTCGTATTTGGAATTAAGTTGAATACAAGTTAATTGTATGGGTACATAACATTCAAATATGTTCACAAACATGCATGAGTTGGAAATAAGCAGAATGCTATGCATCTTTGCAATCACAGGAACCCGCCATTAAACTTCAAAGGTAATTAAGCTTTTACATTTTAAAAGCAATAGTTTATAGTGCTTCATAATGAGTTATTTTGTATTGTTTTAAAATATAAAAGCTTACCTTTGATATATTTCATGGTTAGTCGTAAATGTGAAATCACTTATTCTTATCGCACAGTATATATCTAGATAATAGTTAATTTATATATTTTGTTCTTTGTGTATAGTGTATATATTTGTTCGGCAAGCATGAAACGTTTATGTAAGAATGTTCAAGTCATATTATCTGAAGTATAAATAAATTATAAGACACATCTATGGTTCATGCATTATCCTTTCCCAATACAACAAAGTTATGGAGACACAGACTCAGTATGATTATTCATTGCCGCGGTGTCATATGCGCTTAATTTAGTGAGCGTGAACAAATACCCATTTCTTATCGAAATGTCCATTTATCGATCGGAATGGCTTTAAGTTGAATACAAGTTAATTGTATGGGTACATAACATTCAAATATGTATGGGTACATACATTGGGATATTCCTCAACAAATCAACTTGAAGCGCGGCATGAAAATCGATTCAGATTTTCGCCCATGTCGGGGTTAGAACCCTTGCCAACCTGGTGTATTCCAGACTGTGATGATCGTATCCACAACCTAAGTAGCAAAATATATAAATTATACTGTTCGGGTATTAGTGGCCTAATAGACATTTACAGCGCCGGAATCAACAAACGGCGAATATTCGGGTACTGCCAGTAAACTCACCTAATAAACTAGACGCGTGATTCCGTCTGGTGTATAAGTGCCGACAATACAAAGGGATTACCGTTACGAAAGTAATTACTTTGTTGATGCACCGTCTGTCCTGACTCCTGACAGCCGTTCAGAATTTGTGCAATTGTTAAACTAGTCGCATATTGTTGGTATATCTTTGAAGTTAGGAGCATAGATTTTGATTATCTTATCTGTTAATTAAAAAAAGAGTACCGTTTAACTTTTATTTATATCTGAGAAAGATCGGCAGAATTTGTATCAAAACTTGAACTATGTTTTAAATAAGTTAGAAAGGGAGCTTAACATTAAAACAAAATCCATCGCAATACTGCCCCTGGAAACTCATAATTGCATGCAGTAGGACACATTACTTCAGTCGTCAAAATATCCACTTTCGACTCGATTTCTGGAACGACCTTCTAGAATGGGGCGCACATTTCAGTCTATTATTGTAGATATGTCTTTTGCCAACAAGTCGGTACATAATATGATGGGGAAAAAATAATGGTTGTCATTGAAATAATTGCTCAAAGTTACAGCGGTTCACTACCACTATCCGAGTCGGCGGACGGACATAATTATATATAAATTAAATTTGCTGCCGAAAAACTATGATATTTGGCGTCATTTATCGTAGCTGGTTTGTACAAATCAGCTGATGTTTTTACATATTCACGAAGGTCTGTCTTTTGCCAACAAGAATATATACTATATGATGGGGAAAAAATAATGTTTGTCAGTGAAATCATTGCTCAAAGTTACAGCGGTTCACTACCACTATCCGAGTCGGCGGACGGGTATAATTATATAGAAATTAAATTTGCTGCCGAAAAACTATGATATTTGGCGTCATTTATCGGAGCTGGTTTGTACAAATCAGCTGATGTTTTTACATATTCACGAAGGTCTGTCTTTTGCCAACAAGAATATATACGATATGATGGGGTAAAACTAATGTTTGTCAGTGAAATCATTGCTCAAAGCAACTGCGGTTCACTACCGCTATTCGAATCGACGGACGGACATAATTATATAGAAATTAAATTTGCTGCCGAAAAACTATGATATTTGGCGTCATTTATCGGAGCTGGTTTGTACAAATCAGCTGATGTTTTTACATATTCACGAAGGTCTGTCTTTTGCCAACAAGAATATATACGATATGATGGGGTAAAAATAATGTTTGTCAGTGAAATCATTGCTCAAAGCAACTGCGGTTCACTACCGCTATTCGAGTCGGCGGACGGACATAATTATATATATAAATTAAATTTGCTGCCGAAAAACTATGATATTTGGCGTCATTTATCGGAGCTGGTTTGTACAAATCAGCTGATGTTTTTACATAATCGTGAAGGTCTATCTTTTGCTAACAAGTACATACACGACATGGTGGGGAATAAATAATATTTATGGGTAAAATCATTCCTCAAAGTTAGTGCGGTTCACTACCGCTCTTCGAGTCGGCGGCCGGACATAATAATATATCAGTTAAATTTTCTGCCGTAAAACAATGACATTTGGCGTTATTTATCGGAGCTGGTTTGTACATATCAGCTGATATTTTTACATATTCACGAATGTCTATCTTTTGCCAACAAGTACATACACGACATGGTGGGGAATAAATAATATTTATGGGTGAAATCATTGCTCAAAGTTAGTGCGTTCACTACCGCTCTTCGAGTCGGCGGCCGGACATAAATATTATATAAATTAAATTTTCTGCCGTAAAACAATGACATTTGGCTTTATTTATCGGAGCTGGTTTGTCCAAATCAACTGATGTCTTTACATAATCGGGAATGTCTATCTTTTGCCAACAAGTACATACACGACATGGTGGGGAATAAATAATATTTATGGGTGAAATAATTCCTCAAAGTTAGTGCGGTTCACTACCGCTCTTCGAGTCGGCGGCCGGACATAATTATTATATAAATTAAATTTTCTGCCGTAAAACTATGATATTTGCCGTTATTTATCGGAGCTGGTTTGTACAAATCAGCTGATATTTTTACATAATCGTGAAGGTCTATCTTTTGCCAACAAGTACATACACGACATGGTGGGGAATAAATAATATTTATGGGTGAAATAATTCCTCAAAGTTAGTGCGGTTCACTACCGCTCTTCGAGTCGGCGGCCGGACATAATTATTATATAAATTAAATTTTCTGCCGTAAAACTATGATATTTGCCGTTATTTATCGGAGCTGGTTTGTACAAATCAGCTGATATTTTTACATAATCGTGAAGGTCTATCTTTTGCCAACAAGTACATACACGACATGGTGGGGAATAAATAATATTTATGGGCGAAATCATTCCTCAAAGTTAGTGTGGTTCACTACCGCTCTTCGAGTCGGCGGCCGGACAATAATTATATATAAATTAAATTTTCTGCCGTAAAACAATGACATTTTGGCTTTATTTATCGGAGCTGGTTTGTATAAATCAGCTGATGTTTTTACATAATCGTGAATGTCTATCTTTTACCAACAAGTCAATACATGACATGATGGGGAAAAATTAATATTTATGGGTGAAATCATTCCTCAAAGTTACTGCGGTTCACTACCGCTCTTTGATTCGGCGGACGGACATAATTATATATAAATAACATTTTCGGCCGTAAAACTATGACATTCGGCTTTATTTGTCGGCGCATTAGGTCAATTGATGAAAATTATTTCCTTTGATTAACTACATGATCGTAAGCTTAAATAAGCGACAACACCACTTTATAAAATCATAATTAATTGTAGTGATAGCACAAAGTAATCTTCTTGTACACGCACCGAAATTCAGGTGCCCACTAAACTAATTACCACCTTTACTAACGGCTGTTGGCTAGAGCGGTAGTCGACCGCAGTAATGTGTACAATGGTGTGGTTATGAGTTTCCAAGGGAGGGTTGTGTAATGATATTCTTATTTTTCACTGAATGTTTCATTGATACAATCATGATCTCGTTGACTGCCTTTACTGTATCTGCATCCGAAACAATCTTGTTGAGCTAACTGTTGAATTCTCAGACATATAACTTCCGAATGATGTTCCATTAGCTGATCAACAATTTTGAAATAATCACTATTATGCTCAACATAATCCATATTTCATTTGAAGTTCAAATATGAGTGAATATAAGACACACTGTACATATACTGTTCCAGGTTTCGAGATCAAATTATATAGATTTGGATCCTTTTTGAATAAATATATTTTTTCTATTCTTCTTTATTATAATCACAGTCTTGTAGTCGACATTTATTGTGATCTGCTTATCTTGTGAGGTATCCAATATTATCTGTTTCTCCAGCTGCGCTTGTGCCATTCTGATAACTAACTATTACTTTCTTCTATATATTTCAGGGCAAGATAGAACAAGACGAAAAGAAAAATAATTTAACCAGATTTCTCATTTATACCTTTTCTTTGACCAATCAGATTAATTGAAACATAACTATACCATCATCATAATACCTATTTTTGACCTTAGATTTGGCTGTGTACTCATAATTGATAAAAAAAATTGTATTACATCACTTGTCAAATTGAACCTACTTTTACTTTGAAGTGTTTAAATATAAATAGTGTTTTTGTTAATTTTATCATTTCATTTGTAAATTTTTCTTCCTAATTTAAATATTTTTGTTGAGACCATATTTTTCAATATTTATTACACTTAGGTTAGTTAAAATTGTTAATCTGATTGGCAGTAGTTCTTTGCTGCATTGTCATATTAATTTTAATTTATAGTTTTCTTAAAATATAATTGAAATCACATATTTAAATATTCATTACTTTCGTGGATAGATTGTGTACTTATACAGTTGATTTGATCAGTACCGAAATATTGATTTACCAGGTTAACAATCTCTAGTTTAAAAAGAAAGAAAAACAGCTTTAAATTTAAAATAAATATGACTCTGCACTTCATTCCTTTTCAATAATTAAAAAACATTTAATTTTCTTTTTTTCTTTTGTTGCATTCCCTTGTGGGGTATACAGCTGTGTACGACATTAAATAGAATTCAGGTCAGTTATTATAATAGGATAGACAGTCACCTTAGTGCTGTTTACTCTAACTGTGTTATCGCACAAAATATATATCATACCGAGTAAACAGGACTATTGAATGAGTTTACTTATAGTAAATAGAATTGTTTACTCGTCCTGGGGATTGTCTGAAATAGAAATTAGGTTAGTTATTACAATAGGTTTAATGTTTACTCGACCTTGGTTAATGCCTAAAATAGAATTGATTTCAGGTATTACAATACGATTAATGTTTTCTCGATCTAGGTTATTGCCTAAAATAGAATTGAGGTCAGTTATTACAATAGGATTGATATTTACTCGACCTGGGTTATTCCTTAAAATATGAATCATGTCATATATTACAATTGGAGGATCAGGTCTTGTGTAAATACGAGAATAATGGATGAATGGGAGGATCAGGTCTTGTGTAAACATGAGAACAATAGGTCTGCTATTGTTCTCGTGATACAACTTGCCTAGTCTCTTAACTACTTATCTTATCATACGCGGACGATACAACTCTAGTAACTGGTGGAAAAAATGGCATGCTTATAGAAATTTATGTGAATAATGAGTTATACAACATATTTGCTTGGTGCTGTAGCAATAAGTTAGTGATCAATACTAAAAAAAGCAACTATATGCTAATATACCCAGAGAACAATGATGACAAATGGAACTTTATAAAGGTTTACTTGAATAATACGGAACTAAACAAGATAGAAAATCTTGAGCACGAATCCTCCACAAAATTCTTAGGAATCCATATAGATGAAAACCTGACTTTCAAAAAACATGTGTCCTCTGTTTGTTCTAAAATGGTGAATGCCATATACCACATCAATAAAGTTAAAAACTTCTTTCCTGGTAGCGCACTTAAAACATTATATTATGCTCTAATACAAAGGCATCTTGTCTACGGTGTTCAAATATGGGGACATGTCCCTGCAGTCAAACAAATGTTCATGCTTCAAATACACGCGATACGAGTTTTATGTAATAAGAAATATAGAAGCCACACAGAACCTCTTTTTAAAAAAGAAAATATACTCAAAATCTACGACATCCATGATTGGTATTATGTGCGTTTAATAGAACCATTCACTGACATGTTTACCAACGCAAAACCGGACCAGACACCAGAAAAGAGCACCCACTAAAAAAAACAAGAACATCTTGGTCCCAACATTCTTATCCAACTATATGGAACAACGTAGATAACGAATTTACATCATACCAAAACAGACACACATTCAAACGGCGTTTACATGCCGATTACATTAACAAATATGCTGCAACAATTAAATGCAACAATCAAAGATGTCCCGACTGTGTGGTAGCTCGTCAATAGAGTGACCTCCCCTACACCGCAATCCACACCTCACTCAGCACATTCCTACTCGAACTTCAAGGAACTCCCACTTACAACAACAAAGAGACAAATCGTCGAGTAACCAATACGCGATTTATCTACACGTATACCCTCCATGTATATAATCCATTTAAATGCAACCATTATGTGATACATAATTATATAGCCGCACATTGTACAAGAAATCTTGACCGCCAATCGTAACATCTATTCATCTTTAAGGGGGTGGCAGTAAGACAGTCTAGCTTGACTATGCCACCCCCTCGAATATACAATACAATATTTGTCAAATTTGTATTATGTATTAATATGTGTATATTGAAATAAAATATCATATCCTATCCTAATTGGTGAGAACCCGGGTATGTTCATCAATCACATATCACACTGGTACGTAGGTGAGAACCCCGGTATGTTCATCAAGCACATATCACACTGGTACGTAGGTGAGAACCCCGGTATGTTCATCAAGAACATATCACACTGGTACGTAGGTGAGAACCCGGGTATGTTCATCAAGCACATATCACACTGGTACGTAGGTGAGAACCCCGGTATGTTCATCAAGCACATATCACACTGGTACGTAGGTGAGAACCCCGGTATGTTCATCAAGCACATGTCACACTGGTACGTAGGTGAGAACCCGGGTATGTTCATCAAGCACACATCACACTGGTACGTAAGTGAGAACCCCGGTATGTTCAATAACATATCACACTGGTAAATTGGTGAGAACCCCGGTATGTTCATCAAGCACATATCACACTGGTACGTAGGTGAGAACCCCGGTATGTTCATCAATAACATATCACACTGGTACGTAGGAGAGAAATCCGGTATGTTCAATAACATATCACACTGGTACGTAGGAGAGAACCCTGGTATGTTCATCAATAACATATCACACTGATACGTAGGAGAGAACCCCGGTATGTTCATCAAGCACATATCACACTGGTAAATTGGTGGGAACCCCGGTATGTTCATCAAGCACATAATACACTGGTACGTAGGTGAGAACCCCGGTATGTTCATCAAGCACATAATACACTGGTACGTAGGTGAGAACCCCGGTATGTTCATCAATCACATATCACACTGCTACGTAGGTGAGAACCCCGGTATGTTCATCAAGCACATATCACACTGGTACGTAGGTGAGAACCCCGGTACGTTCATCAATAACATATCATACTGGTACGTAGGTGAGAACCCCAGTATGTTCATCAATCACATATCATACTGGTACATAGGTGAGAACCCCGGTATGTTCATCAATCACATATCATACTGGTACGTAGGTGAGAACCCCGGTATGTTCATCAATCACATAGCACACTGGTACGTAGGTGAGAACCCCGGTATGTTCACCAATCACATATCACACTGGTATGTGGGTGAGAACCCGGGTATGTTCATCAAGCACATATCACACTGGTACGTAGGTGAGAACTCCGGTATGTTCATCAATCACATATCACACTGGTACGTAGGTGAGAACCCCGGTATGTTCATCAATCACATATCACACTGGTACGTAGGTGAGAACCCCGGTATGTTCATCAATCACATATCACACTGGTACGTAGGTGAGAACTCCGGTATGTTCATCAATCACATATCACACTGGTACGTAGGTGAGAACCCCGGTATGTTCATCAATCACATATCACACTGGTACGTCGGTGAGAACCCGGGTATGTTCATCAAGCACATATCACACTGGTACGTAGGTGAGAACTCCGGTATGTTCATCAAGCACATATCACACTGGTACGTCGGTGAGAACCCCGGTATGTTCATTAATAACATATCACACTGGTATGTAGGTGAGAACCCCGGTATGTTCATCAAGCACATGTCACTCTGGTACGTATGTGAGAACCCCGGTATGTTCATCAAGCACATATCACGCTGGTACGTCGGTGAGAACCCCGGTATGTTCATCAAGCACATGTCACACTGGTACGTAGGTGAGAACCCCGGTATGTTCATCAAGCACATATCACACTGGTAAATTGGTGAGAACCCCGATATGTGGTCTCGTATGACTTGCCAGGTTACCGCCAACACTGGATCATCCCCTGCGTAAATTATATTGGCACGGGAGATATCACGTGACGTGTGGATTATCTTGTGTTTCGCCAAGTGACCCGATTGACAAAACGATGTCTTGCATATATCACAATGGTAAGCCTTAATTCTGGTGTGAATTATCTTATGTAACACCAACTTGCCCGATTGATTGATGATCCACAGTGTGTGGTGTGACGGTCATTGGATTATGTTTGTATAAGGCTTATCTCCGGTGTGGATTCTCGTATGCGTAACCAAGATGTTCGATTGATTTAATGATTTCTGACATATATAATTTCTGAAATGTGCATCAAAACCAGATGACAAAAATATGTCGGTAACTCAACAAAAACAGCATGTTCACAGTTTATTACACCGGATAATGTGATAATACAATGTTAGAGAGCTTCCTATTTCAAATGGTATATAATATGGCACATATCTTATATATGTGATCTGGGGGTTCGAAAATTAAGTGCACCTTTAAAAGTGGATTACCTCTTTGTAAACGTGTAGATCTGAGACGAAGACTCCGGTTCGGAAATGCTTCTATCAATTAATATTAATGTTATTTCGAATATTTTCAGGTAAAAATGTGGTTGTTTAGCTAACAAACAATACTGGTTACTGTTAAAGACCCACTTAATTTTCGAGTCTCCAATTATTGTTTTATAGTGACTTGATATACGGTTTTAATAACAATCTCTGCCATAAAATATTATTAAAATACTATAAGTCATTACTATTTGAAACAGCTGTGTCTTAGAAGATGCCCTCAGAGAAATAGAAAACTGGTGAAGACACCCCCGCTCTTGCACCCAGAATGCAACAGAATTCAAACATGTTCAATGAAAGGGGACGAACTCTATCTTTAATATATAGAGTTGTTCCCCCTGTATTGAAAATAATGCTGGTTGTTACTTCAATCTTGATGACAAAATGGATTGGCAACTCAACAAAGACAACATGTCCACAGTTTATTTCACCGGATAAGTTTATAATACAATGTTTTGGAGCTTCTTCTTTCCAATGATATACAATATGGCATATATTTTATATAAAGTAATCTGGGGTTTCGAAAATTAAATGGGCCTTTAACAGAGACCAGAAATTTTAATGTGTAATTCTCTTATATGCTTCACCAAACTGTTTGAACGACTAACTCATTTCCCGCATATATCACAACAGTAAGGCTTATCTCCGGTGTGGATTCTCTTATGTGTCGCCATGTTGCTCGATGTATTAAATGATTTCCCGCATATATCACAACAGTAAGGCTTATATCCGGTGTGGATTATCTTATGTGTCGCCATGTCGCTCGATGTATTAACAAATTTCCCGCATTTATCACAACAGTAAGGCTTATCTCTAGTGTGGATTCTCTTATGTGTCGCCATGTCGCTCGATGTATTAAATGATTTCCCGCATATATCACAACAGTAATGCTTATGTGGATTCTCTTATGTGTCGCCATGTCGCTCGATGTATTAAATAAGTTTCCGCATATATCACAACAGTAAGACTTATCTCCGGTGTGGATTCTCTTATGTGTCGCCATGTCGCTCGATGTATTAAATGATTTCCCGCATATATCACAACAGTAATGCTTATGTGGATTCTCTTATGTGTCGCCATGTCGCTCGATGTACTAAATGATTTCCTGCATATATCACAACAGTAATACTTATCTCCGGTGTGGATTCTCCCATGTGTCGCCATGTCACTTGATGTATTAAATGATTTCCCGCATATATCACAAGAGTAAGGCTTATCTCCGGTGTGGATTCTCTTATGTGTCGCCATGTCACTCGATGTATTAAATGATTTCCCGCATATATCACAACAGTAAGGCTTATCTCTGGTGTGGATTCTCTTATGTGTCGCCATGTCACTTGATGTATTAAAAGATTTCCGGCATATATCACAAGAGTAAGGCTTATCTCCGGTGTGGATTCTCCCATGTGTCGCCATGTCACTCGATGTATTAAATGATATCTCGCATATATCACAACAGTAAGGCTTATCTCCGGTGTGGATTCTCTTATGACTCGTCAAGCTGCATGCGTGAGTAAATGATTTCCCGCAAATGTCACAACCGTAAGGTTTATCTCCGGTATGTGTTCTCTTGTGTACCACCAAGCTGCTTGATTGATTAAATGATTCACCGTACAACGATAAGGCTTATCTCTGGTGTCAATCCTCTTATGTCTCACCAAGCTGATCGATTAAGTAAATAATTTACCGCATATGTCACAACTCTAAGGCTTAACTCCGGTGTGGATTCTCTTATGTCTCATCAAGCTGCTTGAACGATTAAATGATTTCTCGCATATATTACAACTGTAAGGCGTATCCCCGGTGTGGATTCTCTTATGTCTCACCAAGTGACTCAATTGACTAAATGATTTCCTGCATATGTCACAATGGTGCGGGTTATCTCCGGTGTGGATAATCTTATGCGTCACCAAGTGACTCGATGTATTAAATGATTTCCCGCAAATATCACAACGGTAGGGCTTATCTCCTGTGTGGATTCTCGTATGTCTCATCAAGCTGCTCGATTGACTAAATGATTTCTCGCATATATCACAATGGTACGGGTTATCTCCAGTGTGGATTCTCTTATGCGTCACCAAGTGACTCGATGTATTAAATGATTTCCCGCAAATATCACAACGGTAGGGCTTATCTCCTGTGTGGATTCTCTTATGTCTCATCAAGCTGCTCGATGTATTAAATGATTTCTCGCATATATCACAACGGTGCGGCTTATCTCCGGTGTGGATTCTCTTATGTATCACCACGCTGCCTGCTCTGGTAAACAGTTTCCCACATACGTCACAATGATGTTTATTCCCTGTGTGGGCGGTCTCATGTACATTCAGATTATCACCTCCCATTCTAGGATTGTCCTGGATATATCAGTATATATTTAATAAAGACACAGCCTATACGAGCATATATAAATCTGATATAATGTTAATCCAATTTCATTAATACAATGTAACCAGGAAGACTCACGTGTCAATTGATCGATTTTCACAACAAACAAGCGATGATGTAAATACCGAATTTATAACATGCGGCTTATTGTGTGGTCTCATTCAGTAGAACCATTTACAAAACGATATAAATTCATATTCAAATTTACCTGTATGTACCTGTATTCTTGAGCCTTATGAGCGTTCGCTTGTTGTGGTTAATAATACGTTTGTTCTTAATTAATTTTTTTTGCAAAATGTAATTTGTACAAAATCCAAAATAAGGATTGTGACCAACACAGAACAAATGTTATGTTGCAATTAATCACACAATACGACCAGTATATCGAACATCGAGAGGCATATTATAAACTAGAATGCACTCACTGGAGCTGCCTATATATACTTGCTCCAATCACACATTTGGCATGTTTTGTGGTGTCTTACAAACAACAGGTTGAACCACGGGTGCTGGCACCTCGTTTGGGAGAGATCGATAACAAAACTCTGGATAT
The DNA here is from genome assembly GCA_032622095.1 of Siphonodentalium dalli. NCBI lineage: Eukaryota > Metazoa > Mollusca > Scaphopoda > Gadilida > Siphonodentaliidae > Siphonodentalium > Siphonodentalium dalli. The sequence goes on along the minus strand of CP136063.1, from coordinate 19,229,022 downwards.
CAAATCTCAGTTCATCCATCGCTGAAATATTTGTGTGTAGGGACAGAATACATCTGTTATCTCAAGTTGATCTATTACACTAATGCTAGTCTCAGTAATACGTACGAGTTGTTTGACATATACATGGAACAATATAGACATCGTTCATATAAAGGGTGTGCAAACGATTGGTTGCCGATGATGCTATATTATATACCAATTGGAATAAATGACTAGTTTGACTAGAATGACATCAAGTGTGTATGTCATTGCACTTCAGTGGTGAAAACCATCAAAGTAAATTACAAATACCGACACAATTAAATAAAAGACACTCGACCGTTGGCTAGTCTTTGATTAATAGTGTGTCAATGTGAACATGCCCTTAGCGACATTTCTATTGTGTTGAGAATGAAAAAAGCTTGTTTTCCCAGTTAATTAATAAGGCATTTTAATAATCCACGTTTCTACATTCACATGTTCTAGTGGAATTGTTTTTCAATTGAACTACGCGCTCGACTGTTTGACCGGACATGATTTATAATTTTATATGCACCAGGATCTTTCGAAAATGTTTTGAACTTTTCAGAAATTGGAATGGTATAGTCTGTCCGTGTAATACGCGTATCAGCTGTCTGGATATCGACGCAATCATGTCTGGTTTTTTGCGCGCCCATGTAGCTCGCGACATCCTGGTGTGCGTCGTGACGTCATGGCGTCTTGATCGGTTTCCAGAAAGAAATCATTCGATATTGTTCATTTATGAACGATTTATAACCAAAATAAAAATTTGAGTATATATGTAGATTCAAATTACAATTGATGCAACCATTTCATATTAGCGTATGCATTATTTACAGTATGTACTTCCGGTATAACGTAACATGTTCCCGGAAGGACAGGCAGATAAACAGACAGAAAACAGAGATCCGGACCGAAAACATTACTTGCGTCCAGCATAGACTGGCGCAAGTAATAATCAATAGGGTGATTTCACGGGAAGGGTAGCTCAAAAAGTGTCAAATACACAACAAAATGAAGTTTCTTCTAATAACTTTTTTTTTTATTTTGACACCTGAACTAAATCTAGGAGAAAGCGGGACACCAACTGTTTTCAAGGAATTTTAGAGAGGGTTTTCGCCGGAAAAAACTGGAAAGCCGTCGATTGGTATAAAATTCATCGGCGCATATAATCGGGTGGTCATTGATATCAAACAACATCTTGGTATTCCCTTTTGGAACCTCTTGTTGTGTCCCACTTTGCCCACGCCTTTGGGCAAAGTGGGACACCACACTGGGCAAAGTGGGACAATATGCGATGCTATCCGGGCAAAATGGGACAGCAAAATCAAAGAGACAGTGCGAGTTGCCATTGCTCAGACTGCTACAGACAGACAGGCTCTGAGTGGCAGATCAGTTTCTGTTGGGTTATGTAGATGGATTTCTTGTCTGGCGACCACAGTTATCTATCTTAACGATATATTCACCCCTGTCACAGTACCGATTAAAACGAAGGTGACTTCCATTCATTAAATTACTTCGAAATTTTTCTAATTATGTCAAACAAAGGGTGTTGTATGGTGCCCACCCCCCCCCCCCCCGCTACAGATATTCTTTCCACACACCCCATCCCGATCCAAAGTAGCCGCCATCCAGAATGGTTCAAAAATGGACGCCGTCCAGAAATTGAAAAATCGGGCACCAATGCCATTTCTCGGCCCCTTGACCGATTTAGGTAAATCAAAGGTTGTTGGAGGGTGCCCCCCCCCCCCCCCTCCAAGCCAATGTAAATATTCACCCATTTCACCCACCCGATCCAAACTGGCCGCCACACAGAAGGGTTCATATATGGCATCCATGCCATTTCTCGGCCCCTTGACCGATTTAGGTTAAACAAAGGGTGTTGCAGGGTGGCCCACAATGGACGCTTTTCCAAGTACCCCATGCTATTTATCATCACCTTGGCCGAATAAGATCAAATGAAGGGTGTTGTGGGGTGACGCCAAGCCAATCTAAATATTCACCCTTTCACCCTTGTTTTACTTAAATCGGTCAAGGTGCCGAGAAATGGCAGGGTGCCCTATTTGAATCTTTCTGGGCGGCGGCCATTTTGGATCGGGTGGGATGAAAGGGTGAACATTTATAGATTGGCTTGGGGGCCACCACACAACTCCCTTTATTTTACCAAATCGGTCAAGTAGCCGAGAAATTGCCATCCAAATATACTATATTGACCACCATTGCGGGCAAAGTGGGACAGGCTGTAGGAATCAGGGAGCTAAATGTGTTCTAGAGTAGGGGAGCGAGTACACCGTGGAACCCTAAAGGTGAAGGTAACTGAAGAATGACCTTCACCTGATACATGCGACACGTTGTTAAAGGATGACATCGCGTTTATTTGATTTGTACATAATATCTAAATAATTTAAACTGGTGAATGAATGGGGGAATGGATTTTTGTGAGCGGGAAATTTATTTAACTAGCTGCTGTAGTTCGGGATTTTTCCAGATCAAATTTGGCTGTGTGATAGCCCCGTCGTACACTTGGGGATTTATTTTTAAAAGTAAACACATGACCTATGATTTTTCTTGCATTTTCGTGATCAACTGGTGTCAATCTAGCTGGGTAAACATCACTGGTATGGCCTGCAGGCTTCAATTCAGTGAATTTGGCGGAAACGTTAACACTGTCGCCTATGGGAAACCATTTAGTTCAGTGATTCCTGTACATGACGCATGTATTAACAGTTTACAGAGACATACTTATCTATTTCAGTGTTATTGTTAGGTGAGGTAAGTTGGTAGGCTATACATATGAAATGTTTCTGGGATGAAGGCAACGAACGGAAATTAGTGAAACTATGGCACTTGTTGTTCAAATAGAAATGTGGCCCCACAAAAGTAGCCTGGTGATCTCTTCTAAACCCGGTGGCTCTCCAAACAAATTGCGCGCTGAAATTGGTCACAACCGACGTCATCTAACGTTATAAAGTTTCAGGGAAATGCGTGGCACGTTTAATTCATGTTATGCCGATGTCCCACTTTGCCCGGGTCTCCTCTATATACGTTTACATGGCCAGATTTAAACTTTTAAAAACTAATATAGGCCTAATATAAAGAGTGTCGTAAAACGTTTGCGGGAAGGTATGCCGTTTTTTAAGGACGACCAGCTGGGCGCAGCCCAGTCGCGTTGAATTAGGGGCACCACCATCTTGGATTTGAGGGGTCGCCATCTTGATACGTCATTGCAATTAAATTAAAACTACAAAATGTTATTTTTCATATAGACAACATAACATTATTCATTGCGTAAAGGCATGACATGGTTTATACTTTGAACAATAATCATGACTTAAATCATAAATATTGTCGACCGGACTCGGGTTGCTATTTTCCTTAGCCAACTCACATAGGCCTAATTCATATCGTAAATATCTTGAATGTTTATCATATAACTAAATAAACTGTTCTTTAGTTTATTAAATTAGTAGAAGCATGTTCACGTAAACTGTTAGGTTGCGTCATATGTTGTATCCAAAGCGACGTCATATTGGTACGCGCATTTTCCCGCAAAAGTTATTGACGTTTTGACAGCGACGCGACATATCACACAAAGCAGGCATAATGTTGGCATGGTTCGCATTAGGTTTGGTTGGGTTGACGTTGTTTCACAGTGCATGGCTCCGAGTCCGCGCTGGTATAAATGTAGCTCCATGCAATTGTAATCAAGCTGGTCAAATCCCAACCTATAAAATCACTATACAAATTTGTACAGGTACAAACAAAACATGTTCTTGCATGGAAATTGAATGTTCTTCCTTACTTATATTCTAATGATTTGGTTTGTGATTTGAAACAAACAACCCAAATTATGAGGGAGTAAACCCAAGTTCTCACTCATAATAACCCCATTTTTCAACTAAGGCCAAGGGTTGTGGAGGCGAGTACAACTAATATTTCATCCAAATTGAGAATGGGCATATGTGCCAGTCAAAAAAAATGACACCGGGGGCCACGTAGTCCAGACGCCAAGTCTCACAAGGGCTCTATTTTAGGAGTTAGTTCAACCGGTCACCAAGAAAATTTCCACGTGTTGCCTGTTGTGGGGGACTACAGTGCGGTCCATGCAAGGGTGGGTGTAATTTCTGAAAGTGTTGCAATTTTTTTCTATTCATGGTTTTTAATTGCATTAAGCCTAAAATTACCATAAACTGAAAACTCAAACTACAGATGACAGTTTATGTCATTTTGGCATTATTTTCTTTCAAAATATTAGTAATAGATATATTATTCCACATCGCCACATAAGATTTTGGAAAATAAATACTATTTTCGAAAAAAAAATATTAAAGGTTTTTTTTGGGGAAAATATTTGCTTTCGTTTCAATTTATTTTGAAACTGATGGCACACAGCTTGTAATCTCCCTAATGAATTCCCTGTGTCAAAGCGTAATAAACTGGGAAGTCAAATTGCCAGATACAAACTTCAGATAGTGCCTCGAATGATTATTGTTTGTAAAAAATATAACCCTCCCCCCTAAAATTAGAAAATTGTCATTTTTTGCAGTTTCGTTAAAAAGACGCTTGTTCTGTAATATTACAATGGGAATACACCCGTACCCGATCTCACCGTGTTCACAATGTCACCGGAGGGTCAAGTTAGTACCGGGTTGTAGCTTTAAACCAAACCCTTGGATTGCATATAAATATTAAAGACGGCTTCTACATCCAATAAGCGAAATCAGACCATACGGATGTGATCAATTTATATTTAGTTGCATGACTTAAAACCCAAGTTTGAACAACCTTTGTATGTCTAGAAGTCACGGAAAATAACTTCAACCTTTCCCAGGTCACGGTGGAATTCTGTTCCCGATTCCCGGAAAAAAAATAATAATTGGACCGGGATTAGAGGTTGGGTTGGTTATATGTGGATAATTGGATATGGAATTCATACCGATGAAACGATACAAATTAGTGGAGCGATAAAGACCAATGTTGACACTTGTCAGGCTACGCGGGGGAGATAGGGGTTGATACGATAGACCGAAATAAATTTGTCGAGTGATAATGAACAATGTTGACGTATAAAGTAACGCGACTGTACTGTCGTACAATTATCAGGTAGAACCGGTCAAATATGGACTCTGGTGCCCAATATGGAACAGCTCAGAAAACATTTGCAGGGCCCTAAAATTTATTTAACATGGGATTTATTTAACATCGATTTATGTTGATAAATCTCTTATTTTTCAAAATGTTAAGCTGAGACTTAGTGTGTCTAAGTTTTGGTCAAACTAAACCTTTTTCGACCGGGACAGCAGATCGAATAGTAGCTAAGATGTATTTAGATAGAATTATCATAAGAATTTGACCGATTAGGGTGCATTTTAAAAGAATCGAGTGGAGAAATCTTGGCGACATTTCATAAAACTCGCAGATAATTCCAGAAAATAAATATGGCGGTTATCACAATAGAACAGGCATAACATTACCCATAATGCACTTCACTACACCAGGGGCTCCCAATGGGTTATATATTATTTTCAGGCTATCAGATTATTTATATTTTCAACAACATATTATTACACCGGTGACTTTAAGTTTACAATTACAGCCTGTCCTGACTATCGATACGATTGAGTCATATTTTCAAAAACATATTATACTTTACAATTTCAGCATCTACGTGATTCTATCGGTACAATTTGAGTAAGGTACAGTCGACCACATAATATGAACAACTCTAATACAGCTTACACTACCTTGTGGCGTAATAAACTTTGACGTGCTAACTACATTGGGTCTTATATTGTGAGCTTTGACAATAGACTCAGTGGGTTGCAAACCATGACACCATGTAATTTCATTTCTTGGTGTGTTGAACTTGCATTGTGTGATCATTGTTGCAACAGAATATCAACACCTAAAATTGAGCCTCCTTACTAATATATTGGGTAATATTCTGAGAAGGGACTTTTATTTCACACTTTTCGAATGAATTTGTTAACCATCCACAGCGATATTTTCTTGTGGGGGAAACTGTGGCCCTTCACGGTAAGTTCACACCGTCCAAAGCCGCCATTTATAGAAGCGATCCGAAGTGCACAAATTCGCTCTTCCGAGAGAGTGATGCGTGAGGGGTGAACATTTGGTGGTTTCGGGCGTCCCATGATTTGTGGGGGTGATTTGCGATGAGATGTTTAATTTCAAGTTGCATTACAGGTTGGTAGCAGGTGGTGAATTTCAAGGGATTATTGCCCACACCAGATATATTCTTTCTACATAAAGGTCATGCAATCATTGTAAGGGAATTTATCTGTGGGTAGGGCGCACTGGTGTGGTGTACGCAATGACCATTTTTACCAGTCTAGCATTACATTGGTAAACTTCAGTTTTTCGAATCTGAGACATAGGGGCCTGTGATGCGCTCAGTTCCCACTTTTGCGCTGCCCATATACGCGCCTGCTTCATGTTAATGGTAGTATAATAAGGACATTTTATACTACCATCAACGTGAAGCAGGCGCGTATATGGGCAGCACAAAATGTGACAAAAGGGGGTGGGTAGCGGGTAACAGACCCCTGTGTCTGAGAGTACAGGAGGCATTTATTTGATTTTCCTATCGGGTTGTAAATTAAATTCAGATAACCCTTTCAACGCCTGAAAGTCCACAAAGCATAATAAATTAGGGTTCATAATCACAGCAATTATTCACAAAACATATTTGAATTCTATACTGTGAGACTGGAGAAGACTATTTTCAAAAGTTTAAAAGGATTTTTAAAAGGAAAAAATTTGTGGGAATTTTTTTTGATGGATGAACACATTAACAGACAAGAATTGACTATAGCTCACTTTTATGTTCCACATCAGGTGAGCTAAAAAGTGTACTAAGGATCACAAGATAACAATAATGCTTGAAACCCTCAGTATATTTACAAATATAAAAACATATATACCCCGTACAGAATGATACCAGGTAAAATTTGCCCTTAGTAGTAGTCCTTATCACCAGCAAGTAGATAAAATTCATAGATAGTCCATAGGACTCAGTGCTTATCTAAGAGTCCCGTGCGCCAGCTAAATATCATTTAACCTGAAGAAATCTTAATTTAAGGGTCATCTCCATGACTTTTATTAGCAACAAAATACAACTTGAACAGTTTTATTGAACAAAAGATTAATTAGCTTATAAACAAAATTCGAATAATATTGTAAAAACTTCAGCATTGGTCCAAATTCAACGTTTAATTTCTGTAAGATTAAAATGTACTACATGTAGAACACACCATTTTGACACTTTTTATCAGCAAGGGGAAAAACCAGATTATCTGCGAATTTCAACTCCCAACACAACTGATATTCAACAAATTCTAGGACCGTAGCACCAACTCTGGGCATTTGGTAACAAATTATATCCCGGGCATTTTAGAATGGAAAAAGACCCGGCACTGAGTATTGTAACAAAGCATGTACATGGTCATTACACATGATCATGGATCGGTTTTTCTATTGAGTGATGGTGTTCAGTAAAGTGAGGTGCGCTCTGAGGTTTGAATAATCTTTCCTTGAAAATTAACACTGAATTTCCATTCAAATGCTGCCACTTTACCTCCTGTCATGATAACACCACCCCGCACCCTACCACACTTTCATCCGAGATCACACATATGTTTAATAACAGACAACCACAAAGTTTTATCAATTTGGACTAACTATATATTTGAAAAAAATGAGCTGCTGTTATACGGTACCATAAAAATTTAAATCACATAATTTCAATAACTTCTCATGGCATATGTGGCCCAACTCTATGAAATTTTAGCTTAACTTACAATATATATCTGGCAGTCTGTTCACAATTCGTTTAGCATGAGCTACGAGCGTATTCACACTGTCCTGTCGGCTCGCGGAATACCATAACATAACCAGAAGAAAATGAAAATAGTTCGGACGTGACCCATTTTCTACAGGCAGTAAATAGTCATTGGGAGCAACTCACATACCAATTTTTTTTTGAATCCGTTTACAAATGTCAAAGTTATAAGGCATTCTTTTGGTCCGCCCGCCCGCCAACCGTCCCTCGTCAAACCATAAGTCTAATTTTTGAAAAACTCGACTAAAAAATGTAAGCCGATTTAAATAAAGACAAAATGACATGCCATCAGTTATTGATTTAAGAATCTTGACCATCCACTCACTCTAAATAAAATAAAGTTATGGAAAGTGCTACATGTTTTTGTTAGCGTATATATTCCTTAACCATACACAAATATGTGTTTGTTTTTTCAGCTCAACTTGCGATTTTGTGCTCTCGATAATGTTGGGAACAAAATATTCAAACATATGTGGCTTTAAATTTTGGTCAGGTTACATCTTCTTCGAACATCATTATTCTGGAGGTTGATCTGATGTGGATGTGCAACATTTGAAATGTCCCAAGTGCATATGATTAAATTAAACCTAGTAATTGCTCGTTTACGTACCAGTAATATTATATATAGAGGGAACTTCATGCATGGTGATATAAAATATATCAGAAAGAATATCGCGTTTTTGCATGCCGTTTTCTAATTATTCCATGATACTGTTCTGAGTATATAAATTCATTACAGCAATTAATGTTATCTGTTGATATTATTATGAAATGAGCAATCACTAAGCTTATTTGTATCTATGCACATACCGTATGCATGACGCTTATTGCATATGTTGGGATGATATATCTGGGAGAAATTAAACTCGTATATCCATAAAGATTAATTTATGTGTACGAAACCCAACATATTATATCAAATATAATATTTTATGTTGTGTAATGAACTGGATTCAGTGTTCTCATGGTTCATGCATATATGTATGCAGGAACTTGGCTTGAATGAAGCAACTGTTTTGTAGGACATTGATTGACAATTCTTCTGAGAGAAACGATTTTATATTCACCTCCTTGAATATCTGAAATTTACCATTTGCATGGGTTATCATTATGATTAATTACTGATGTATCAGATGTAACTGCAACAAGAAGAAGAACACACATCCTTTCAGTGCCGATTATTGATACACCGATGAATGCCGAGTTTTGGCATCTGATTGAATGCACAACACAGGACACGTAATAATTTCCATCCAAGTGAATAACCATAAACTGATGAATTCATGTCATACGTGGTGTTCTGTCAGTCGCGTTGATGTCAGACGTGCAATAATATTCACAATATAACGATGTGCAACACAATATAGACCATGCTGGAATACTGGTACATGCACGTTCCTATCCCAAAGATGTGTATGGTCTCGACAGACGAGTAGACTTTGATCGAATCTGCTTGTAGTACCGTAGCTTATTAACAAAATTTCCAGATCCAGAAATGTAGATTTTACGAAGTCCTGAAAGAAACAGAATAAGGTTACCCCAATGCATTTTCTGTGTGCATCTTGACAATGTCACATATACTGTACACCTCTTGATAAGAACCAGACCAATCCGGGAAATTCCTACTTGTATCAACCAGTTAATAATCTAATAAAATTGCACAGATCCCACAAGAGCCAGCGCATGGCAAGTTTCTGTTCATTGGAAATTTTCCCAGCAAATATGAGACCGAACATATTAGTAGCTTCGCATATTGAGTAAAATTTTATTTTTAGCAGGTTTCGAATTGTTGTCGGCAGGATCATCATATATAAAGAGCGTTTGTGTTTCAATGCCCATTTACTAATACGATGAATATTAAACAGCGGTTTGAAAACATGCTTTATTATTGAACTCAGCATTTGTCAGTGCAGCTGTCAAATCGGATTGGATATGCAGAACGGGGGTTTGAGAACGGTGGGGGGGGGGTAATATATCAGATATTGGGACATACAGCCTTCGTTGGTTAATGGGATGCATTGCAACCGCCCGTGAACCAATCAGTTTACCAAACTTGACTAAGTTTCATTTGCTCTCCCTTCGATACTGAGTTTGAAATCCAGCACACGACCATTTAAATAGCTATAATATGTCTGTAGAAAATAATACAATGTACTCAAAATATCACATATCTGTTGAGAACCTAAACTATCCAGACGATCTCAATAAGATTTTGCCTGAAATATATTCAACTTATGTTATTGTAAATTCGAAATCTTGAAATTAGCTCACCCCATAATAATGACAAAAAGTTCAACAGTTAGGCATTCCATGGCTGCCACTATATTCATTAGATATTTGAAAATGTAAACTATCGAAATCATCTCAAAACAGTTTTTGCCGTACTGGTTATAACAACAAACTATTTTAATTGATAGCTTGGTGAGCCCCAAGCCAATTAATTAATTGATAGGAATACCTCAGACAAATTATGGGATGGGTAATATATGTATATTGGTTAAAAATGCCAAAAGTTGTGCATGTCGCCAAAGAGTTAATTACCCCCACCCAATAATTAATAATCATGTCTATTATTGGAGGCATGTTAAATTTTATATTTTAGGAACAAGTGGCATTTAATACAGTGGCAACGTCCCTGTAGTCATTTGATGGGGAGGCATCAATACAAAAATTTACCCCAACCAAATACACAAATCCTAATATTGCTCAACAGTATTTGACTACATTCCAGCTGAAATAATTATTGTGACAAAGTAATAACTTCCTTCCAACAGCTCCAGTCATTTGAACATTGACACAACATATCAATGTGACGTGCTTCTTAGGCCTAAACAATGCAAAATGATACGCACGTAATTTTGTAAAATGAAATTATTTTTTGCAACTATGGGTGCATGCCCAATGCAGCGGAGCCCGTTGAAAACTCCCATGTGACGGGACTCCAGAGATTGTCAGTGTATAAAAGGAGGAACTTGGCGACAGGAATGGCGATTGGTTCTCAACTTGCCAAATTTGGTCAAAAACAGTTGCAAATGTCATGCCTGACACATCATTACTTGGTAACTTTATGTACCGGTACGTATAGGTTGAATATGTTTTCATTGTCTGATATTCCAACAATCAGTAGGAATATATTAACATATTTTTTCAACTTTTAGACTTTAGTAAAAATTGTTGTCTGAAATGAACACACATTTGGAAATGTTCCAGTTTTATTCAATTTGGAAATTGCCAACAGTTGGAAAGCCTGGGTGCCGGGTGGTAAATTTCAATCCAAAAAGCGGAGGTGCAAATGGAAACTCGCGAAGCTAGGAGTTTGGTGTATGGTTCAAGAGAATGCAGTTGGGAAATTCAAGGTTGACACCCCCACAACAAAATATCCTGTAGCTATGTCACTGATTCTGAGACCATAAATAGGTAGGCCTACATGTACATATTTCAGAACTAAAAGACCCTTTCCTTCACCCCTCAATATACCTCCTGCTATTAAAGGTACTCAATCCGATAAAACTCCTCTCAATTACAATTTCAATGGCTTCGGGGGTCAAAAATATTTGATTCGAGTCGAGGAAGTCACCCATCAAAGCTCAGATTTGTTAGATATCGATTTTAGAAATCTATTATTTTTCATTATCGGGAATACTTTCTGGCCCAGAAAACAGTCAAAATTGCGTTATTATTACCATTTGATTTTAGAGTTATCCATTCTTGTCTGTTTGAATAGTGTTTTTGGTGTACACATCTCGAGCATGTTACGAAATTGATGGCAATTATTAGTACTCATCTCGAGCAAATAACAAATTTCAAAAATCAATATCTAATAACTCTGAGCTTTGTTAGATGGGTTCCTCGACTCGAATCAAATATTTTGTACCCCCAAAGGCAAAGAAATAGTAATATAGGACCCTCTGATCGGATTGTTGTTGTTGGAATCTGTTGAGATGGGGATCCTCTGTTCGGATTGAGTACCTTCAAGTATGTGCTGGTAAACATACACGAATTGCCTGGATGACACATACACGAAATGTTGATACATTAGCGTCAAACTCTGGTAAATAATTTACATGGCCATTTTCCAGCTGTTTAAAATTTTTCGCACAGAAGTGAAAGGAACGCTCTTTATTTCTGACATTTCAGGAATATATAGACTAACACGGAACGCTCTGTGTACATAGCTGCTTTTTTGTTGGAAACCAAAACATCTTGTTCAATGTTTTTTGCTATGACTTCAATGCATCTTTTTGTGACATGTATTTATCGACCTATATCGATATGGGGAAAAAATCACAAATTGCCCGACCAGGAGAGGAACGGAATACACTGAGAACATTTTGAGAACCGAAACTGAAAATTGCAAACTCCTAACATCTAGTCTGGCCTCAAGATTTCCAATTATTGGAAATTTCCAATTATTGGAAATTTCCAACCTGAGACCCTCCCCCCCCCCCCCCCCACCATAAGGTCGGAAAATTTCCTTCTGATGTCATTTCAGTCAAAAATGTTACCTAAAGTAGGACTATATGCAAATGTTGTTCTAAAAACAATTAAAAATTGTTGGAAAATCAAACTACGATAACAATCTCAACCTATAATATTGTTGGTATAACCGTGTGAAAGTTCCTACTAATGTTGTGTCATGTATGAAATATCCAACTGTTGACAATTTTGATCAAAGTTTGGCCGGGTGGGGATGTGAGATACCCGTGCAACACCCTGCCGCCATGTCCCTAAATCCATGAATTATCACACATGGATCGTGAAATTTAGGTAGTAATTAGGATGCTATCACACGAAACAGACATGATTTTGGTTTCATTTCTAAGAATTAAACTTTAAGTTGTTTGTGGAGGAAATCAATCCGACAACGCGTGCTTATCATTGAAATTCCAAGTTATTCGGCATGATATTCTCAACTAAAGTATTACGATTGTTATCAATAGTACGGTTATCCGCAAAAAGTTGATCTTGGGAAACAGCTTTAAAGGGGTACTGTACACAGAGATGGGCAATTTTTTTATTTACTCCCATTGACATAACTTTCAAGTTAAGATTGTGTTCGTGTTATATGAGTTTCGTATAAACCTAATTTAGCGACGAAAATATTGATCTTGGAAATACAAATATTACGCCATGTTTTTGCATTCACCGGAGAAGACGCAGGTTGCAGAATGAACCGGAAGTTCAATTGATGCCTGCAATCTCTTCCATCGAACAATCTAACCCCTATAAAAATACTTGACGCTTTATAATGAATCTTGTTTCTTCTCTTTTTTTCCAATTTGGTTATAGCGGGACTTCCTTTTGCATGTAACATGTTTTGTTCGCAACTCAATAATGTTCGTCGTAAACGGCCGTATATAAAAGACACCCAACATGTGCGATTTCAAGAACGGTAACTCGTATAAATGGCATAAATGACTCCAGCCATAAATTCATTTATATTAAATAATTCAATTTGACTTTTATGATAGCCTGTTAACCGGAACGTTTTCAGTAGACATCGTCGACTCAAATACCGGTACGTTATTTTAAAATATAACATTGATATTAGATCGCAAATGTTACCGGGAATTTATTGAAATTGGCGTACAGTACTCCTTTAAGCTGGGCGGTCAGTGCCAAACATTATTTGCTTAATGTGTACATTGTATGGGGGTCATTTCACAATCAGGTTGAGCATTTAAGTTTTCTCACTCCAATGAAAGTTGTTGCCATGCCTGTAGATTTATAGGACAGCTACTGTCGTCTTACCCATGTGTACATTTAGCTTAATATTTTAAATGGTCATGTTATAGATAATAAATAGAACATGGCCATATAAATGTGGGCTGCACATTGGCCATATATCAATGGGCTTCGATGACTGTTATTTGTGGGGTGTGAGGTTATGCGTAAAATTGGATATTTAGATAGACAAGTTCCCTGGCCAATTGGTCATGCATCACTAAGTGGGGTGCGATGGCTGTTATACCGGTATGTGGGCTGCACATTGGCCATATATCAATTGGCTTTGATGACTGTTATTTGTGGGGTGTGAGTTTATGTGTAAAATCGGATATTCAGTTAGATAAGGCCAAAAACAAAGATTGTATGTTTCCGATAACAGAGTGATAAAATTAGGGTAGGTAGGTAGGGAAAGTTTTTATTTTTATTTTATTTTGATATTTTGTATCCAGCTGCAGAAATATTGAATTACCTCGACCGAAGTGACATAAAATGCCAACTCGTGTTGTGGGGAAAGTATTACTTGATAAACAGTGGAAATAGACATTAAGATTGATGAAAGATCAAACTTACTTCATGCTTAAGTATGTTATTTATTATTCACATACCACATTTTCATAAATTTGGCTATAAACTTGGTACGAAATTGATGTCACTAACTTTTATAAGAATTTTACCCATAATACCGCCATTATACCTTACTTGTATTGTGACGACTACATCCCATTGTCTGGAGGTAGCCAGTACGCCCAACCTAGCATGCCTGGTTTTTGGAAACAGTAGCTGTACCCCTAATATATGTGGTGATAACCTGTATACATGTATATATACAGATACACACACCATGTCTGTTGATAGTGCTCATACCGGTACTCTCAGGCTCCAAATAAAAGTGCAGGCCCAAATAATAGTGCAGGGGAAAAATTCCATGGAAAGTTAACAATAGCACAGTGGAAATTCTGAGCAAAACATCAACTATAGTTAAAACAATTATAGTACATGTAGATCAAGCATAGGAATCAACATAGTATGTGTCATGTAGTGTTTTATTCAATATTTAAATGTTCACATCTATGCGATATATCTGAATATGTACATACATAAAGTTATAAGCTCGTCAATTTGGTATCAGAATCATATAGAAATCTTGAGTTTGTGCTGATTTCAATTTTCATAGCCTAAAAATTAATAAACTTGCAGACTCAAATAAGCACTATGCAGGGAGGAAATTTCCCAAGAAAATAATAAATGTGCGTGCATGTTTATTTGGAACCCATGAGTATGTTCCATAAGTCCAAAGCAAGGCATACAGGTAAAGCAGGCATGAGATCCACTCTCATGAAATTCAAATTGAAAAATTAATGCCCATCAATCAACAACACATCACACACACCTGGGGCTTTTGAGACAACTGTCACTTCATGGTCACTTTTCACAGGCATATGTTAGAAACCATGTGTTTTGCACACTAATGTTCATCAATATTTATGAGCATCAGTGGTAAATTTTATGAAAATTTTGACTTTTCTCAAAATATCAATAAAAAGATTAGGGTCGGCGGGTTATTTTTAGGGTCGGTCGATGTACGGAAACATAGCATCTTTTTTTTTTGGCCTAAGTTCCCCGGACCACTAGCCATCAAGGCTGCAAATAAGGGGCCTGACAAGGATAATGTCAGGCTAAAAATTCTTTCATGTCAGACACCAGTATACCGGTATGTCAGACACAAATCAAATTTCACTTGTCCTCGACATGATTAAAATCATTCATGTTAATTTAATATTCTACTGCACAAGATACATGTACTATTGAATAATATGAATCAATATCTTTTAAAGTTTTGGTGAGTAAACAAATTTACTATTTATTGATACCAGTATCAGTGAGAAATGTCAGGCTCAATGCACATAAATTGCAATGGGTTGAAACCTTCAATCAATTCATCAGCAAAATCGCTCTCCAAGACATTTAAGTAGAGTGAATTTTAGCGCTCCATGATTTTTCAGAATGCTAGGCCTGCGTAATGTCAGACACAACATTATATGTGACTGACATATGTCAGGCACACAATTTTAAATTATTCGCAGGCATGTTGGCCATACATCAGTGAGGTGCGATGGCTGTTATAGGTGGGCTGCATAGGGCGTCGATGACTGTTATTTGTGGGGTGTGAGATTCTGTGTAAAATTGGATATTTAGATAGATAAGTTCCCTGGCCCATTGGCCATGCATCAGTGAGGTGATATGGCTGTTATATGTGAGCTGCACATTGGCCATACCGGTATGTCAATGGGCTTCGATGACTGTTAATTGTGGGGTGTTAGTTAATGTGTACAAGCAGCTTTTTAGATAGATAAGGCCTAAATAAAATATACATTTGTTTCCGCTAACGAGCTGAAAAAAATTAGGGTAGATAGGTAGGCTTAACTTCTTTTTTTTTAACTTTTTTTTTCAGTATCTTTAAAAATAATTGTATAATACTTGTCAATATTACCCAAACTATGCACTTCTTAGCCCCAATCAGGTTAACCCAGATGACAGAGGAAATAGAAACTCCAATTCAATCTTACATATGCTTTAATATTTACATATATACCAGTCTATATACTAATATAGTCTTTGATAATCCTAATATTTCCCATATGGTCTGGCGACAACTGGAGTCAGTCCAGCGCCACTGCACTGTTCACATATTGGAGTGACCATCTTGTACCGATCTTTTAAAGATGGCGTCACAACACTACCTTCTCCTCCGCATTCAGTGAAGGATCTAGGTATTTTTTGGGGACACCTGATTTTGGGCAATGATATGCCGAAGGCATAACCTGAAGGCCTGAGCGGAGGAAGGTTTGGGAGGGATGACCCCCCTGCTGATGATGGGGGTTCTCCCCTGGAAATGTTTTGAAAATCCATTGCATTTAGAGCTAATCTAGTACACTTTGAGTCAGTATTTTGAATTTTACTGAGAGGTCAATTTGATCAAGTTTCTCAAGCATAACTTTGGAAATTTGTTATATATGTATGGATTGGAAATGCTTATAAGTCATTGTCAAATATCTTTTGGTTCAATGGATTATGCTTATCCTGCTTGAAATGAGACTTACCATTATCACTCTAATTCATATAATTGGCTATTTTATAAATTCAAGTAAGACACATACATAATATACTACATGTAGTACAGAAACAATGTCTATTAAGTTAGTAATTACTATTTATCGTACTAATCTCTATATTAATTATTCACTTGGTATTATGAGATCCCATCTGATAACCAGATTGATTCGATCAAATTGTTAAAATAGGGTCGGTAGGGTTAGCGGAAACAAACGTCTTTTTTTAAGGCCTAAGTTCCCTGTTCCATTGGCCATGCATCAGTGAGGTGATATGGCTGTTATATGTGAGCTGCACATTGGCCATATATCTTTAGATAGATAAGTTCCCTGTTCCATTGGCCATGCATCAGTGAGGTGATATGGCTATTATATGTGGGCTGCACATTGCCCATATATCAATGAGCTTCGATGGCTGTTATTTGTGGGGTGTGAGTTAATGTGTAAAAGCAGCTTTTTAGATAAATAAGTTCCCTGTTCCATTGGCCATGCATCAGTGAGGTGGTATGGCTGTTATATGTGAGCTGCACATTGGCCATACCGGTATATCAATGGGCTTTGATCACTGTTACTTGTGGGGTGTGAGTTAATGTGTACAAGCAGATTTTTAGATAGATAAGTTCCCTGTTCCATTGGCCATGCATCAGTGAGGTGATATGG
This sequence comes from Siphonodentalium dalli, assembly GCA_032622095.1. Taxonomy (NCBI): domain Eukaryota; kingdom Metazoa; phylum Mollusca; class Scaphopoda; order Gadilida; family Siphonodentaliidae; genus Siphonodentalium; species Siphonodentalium dalli. The sequence goes on along the minus strand of CP136063.1, from coordinate 19,211,667 downwards.
CTGTTATATGTGAGCTGCACATTGGCCATATATCAATGGGCTTTAATGACTGTTATTTGTGGGGTGTGAGTTAATGTGTACAAGCAGCTTTTTAGATAAATAAGTTCCCTGTTCAATTGGCCATGCATCAGTGAGGTGATATGGCTGTTATATGTGAGCTGCACATTGGCCATACCGGTATATCAATGGGCTTTGATCACTGTTACTTGTGGGGTGTGAGTTAATGTATACAAGCAGCTTTTAGATAGATAAGTTCCCTGTTCCATTATAGTCACGCATCCTCAGGGATATTCCGGAATGTAAATACCGATACCAATACTAAACATTTAAAATGACTCAATCAGCCAATGGAAGTTTTACAAAATCATGTGACGATTGGTCAAAAGAGTACAAATGATGTCGACCCCCTGTGAAGTCGACCCCCTATAAGATGACCCAATATGAAGACGACCCAACGCGAAATCGAACTGAAAGATGTCGGCCCCGATGATTAGAGGCATTGAATATTGTTAATATTAATTTAAATGAGCGCGGCGGACAATTACACTTTTAACGAGCTCATTATTATTACAATGTGTGTATATAAGGAGGGACTTTCCTCAGTCATGTTGCACAATCAAACAATTTCAACATATTGTTGGTGTGAAATTTCCAACCAATCTGGTGTAAGGTATGCAATTTGTAACTATTGAACAATTTGACCAAGCCCCCCTCCCCCAAGGCAAGGCCATCACCTATCAATGATTCAGTTGAACTTGATTTCATAAGATATGTTCATGTCCGGGCGACAAACATGCGTAAATGTCCCTTAGGCGGGACTTTCGAGGAGGAAATATGTTGGTGCTGGCATCGAAACATTGTCCCACCTGGATCTTTCAACGATGGCCCTGTATTTATAATTAAATGAATATAACATCTCATACATGTAATCCCCTGAGAGTAGATTTCTATTACCATTGGTGATTTATATAGGCGGGCATGATTATGATATTATTCCCCTCGGAACTTTCAATATTTAGTTTCTGCCAATTTCCCTTAATCTCCCGTTTTAGGTATATATTGCATTATTTCTTGATATACCTGTTGTATTATGTAAATGACATAAGCTACAGTCATTATCTGCTTTAAAATGTCAGATACACAAGACGATATTCCACCCAAAGTGCAGAAATCGTTTGAATAAATCTCATGTATAGAACCGTCACAGCCAGGCTTGTCAAAGTACCACCGGTACCAAGGTACCGGTACTGCGTTGGAACTGCGGTACCAGTACCGCGGTACCGGTACTGGTGTTGTATTGTTTATTCCACTACATATCACACATTTAAAAGAGTATATTCTAATGTGGTAATTACTGATAATGTATGGCACTTTGTGCCAGTTGTTGGTGAGTGTTGTGGATGACAAATACAACCATGTCATACTATCCTAATGCACGTATGCCACAGCAGCCACACATAAATAGATAGAACAGCATGAGTGTCTGGATTTTGACGAAATTATCGCACGAGATTTGTTGGCGGAGCAATACATCGAGTGCGGGACGCAGTCCCGCACGAGAGGTATCGCGTTCCGCCATCAAATCGAGTGCGATAATTAGTCAAAATCCAGACACTCATGCACTTCTATTTTTATTACATATCTGCGTATTACAGTAAGTTGACTCACAATCGTACATCTCCGGTACAGAAAATGTTAATTTAATTGAGTTTTAATGGCATTTTAGGGTTAACGCAACAATCAGATAGGGAGCCCGTTTATCTGCGAGTGAACTTGACCCATCTTGACCGCTCAAAGGTGTTAATTGGGTTTTCCCAGATTTTCCAAAAATATAACTCAATCAGCGCGCTGCGATTTCGGCAAGTGGGTTGTCGTCCTTGCGTTGAAAAGTTGAAATAGTAACGGCGAGAGCCAGTCTAACAACACTGAATTAAATAGTTCCGTCGACAGATTGCACTAGTGAGATTCTGAGAATTATCACACGCCTGGAACGTCGTGCGATCATGCGACTTACGTTGATATATATGTAATAAATGTGTGACATACATGCATTAGTTTTGTCTGAAATAGTTGGATTTATCACCCACAACAATCACCTAAAGTGTGCCATAATTTAGGCAGCCTGAAACGTGTTAGAACTTTCATGTTTAGGGCTTCAGGCGCTCAAATACATACATTGGAAAGATGGGTATATATCTATGGTGAATGGCAATTTAAACTAAAATCAATTTTATGTACCTGCACGGCTGCAATCCTCTTATGTAAGTTATAATGTAACACACATTGAGTCAATGACATATATATACATTGTTGAATACAATGATAACAGCTTCAACACACTCGTTGTCTGAACTCAATGCGCCGATTTTGCGTGTGGTATGGTACCATAATGCAAGCGGCAGTTGCGGCACGCTTAAAAGAGGAAAGTTCCTTCAATTTTAATCGATCTATACTGATCTATTTACTATTTTTGGCGAGTACCGAGAACCGTCGGTACTGAGTATCAGAACCGGTACCGTTGAAACGGCCAAGTACCACCGGTACCGGTACTGGTACCGGTTGACAAGCCTGGTCACAGCTATGATTGACTTTAAATAGAACCGTAATAAGCGCATGTGTTAATTACGAGGCTACTCTTCCAAATTATCAACCCCTACCGGGATATTTTCTCAGCTATTTTACAGAATAACACGAGTATACTTTATAGTATTTACTCAGTGTTCGTCTTCGGACTGCATTTCATGTTTTATACGTTACCAAAAACAAAGGAATTGCGTTCACGTGGCTTGATTTTCAGTGATAACATATTGATACCCGGTATAGACCATACTGGGAAACACTTTTTCAAGTTTTTGCATTGTATCACTTGCTTGAGTCTTCATACCTTCACTATTTGTATTATCATCAACATAAATAGTCTACTGTCATAAACAAACGTAATACAAATTTGAGACCACTTAAAAATCACAGCTAAATAAATAATTCAAATGACTCATGGGTAAAACAATTTAAAATATTTGCGTAATTTATCCGTAGAAACACTGAGAAATGATCGATAACCGTTGCAACGAAAATAGGATACATTTCAAAACGCAACTGATCATGCTACCGTAGTTTATAACAATTTTTTAACCAAGCCTGGAATCAGGATTCTTACCAGGCACGCCACATGATCAGTCGTCATGGAACATCTGTATTTTACCTGGTATATTAAGCGTTCAATTGATTTATTATGGCTATAGTATTTCAATTGATTTATTATGACTAAACCTGTACCTCGATCACAAGTCTTCCCTGTACGCCCGAAATCACAAATGACAAAATGGCTACCGAAACGCCATGTGCGCTTTTTTTAAGTAATCCGTCTGGAATAATCGTGGTCTAAGTAAACAAAGTAAGCATCGCTAAATGCAACGTGTCGTTGGCGCGCCACATTGCGATATAAATCCAGGAAGCATTCAGACGACAAATAAACTTGGAATAAATAAAACATATTTACCTTTGACAATCAGATCCAGAAAATCGGCCATCATTGCAGATGCAGATGGAGGCTTGCATAGCGCATGCGCAAACAAAAGCGTTTTGATTGGTTGAAGTCCCAAGATTCAACAATCGACATAAGGGGAGTTACTCTATTATCCGTTTGTCCGTCTCAGCAATTTGTCCATGTAAAAACGGACATCCGTTTCAAATGTGGGTTGCAAAACAAAAATGATTCTGAAGCTCACAAATACCATTTAAACGTGTCCCAGTATGGTGACTTGTGGGGTGCACCCCACAAAACGCAAATCACCTCACAAGTCTTCCCTGGACGCCCGAAATCACTAAATTCATCCCACAAGTACCATCTCGGGCACACGGACGAACGGACGGACAAGCTGACTCCAGTATACCCCCCCCCCCATAACTTCGTTGCGGGGGATATAATAAATGACAAACACTCACTATGCCAGACTTGGATATTTTAGGTGTTGTGAGAGTAACGGATCATATGAGTTGATAGACATGCAAATATTTCACTGAATGGCTTGATGCACTGATGAACAGTGTGATGACAGTTATATTCTCGCCATTGATAGTCACATTAATGTTTGAATCAGTTGCTCGCTCTTTTTCCATACACACAATTATCTTGGCTTTAGTTACATCATGACAAGTTTATTTATTACAGTATTACATTCTCGAATCTTCCAAGGGGTGTCGGGAAGGATTTGTTTCCACCCCACCACCCCATATGCAACATGCCATATAGCTCAATGTCATCTCTTCTGAGGCCCATATGAGGTCCCAGTAATATATATAAGGCGTTTTTGTAGTTATAAATTCTTATAATATGTTTTAAACTGTTACAAATGTCATATAAGGGCACAAAAGATCTTAAGTAAACAATTTGCATGAGGGTGTAAAACACTCGTTTTTGCCCCTCGGGCCACCCATCCACCCCGGCATACCTTCCTGCAATTTGTCTATTACCCCCTGGTTCGTCTATAATATAAAGCGCGTTTATATTCTCGTTGCCATGATTATATGTGGTCATTTTTCCTTTTCCTTTTGAGAAGAAATGCGATTCCATCGTCCAACACAACACAAACATCATGTCACGTGGTAGAAAACTATATAAGAGAAGTTGTATTGAGCACTAGATACCCGGATATCGAAATATTTCATCGCGAAAACAGTTGTGTGAGTGTTAATTATTGCCAGCAAATTAAAACCTTATTTTTTGGAAATTATGTTCAGTAACTGTGAACTATGCTAGCCGCTTTGAGTGCAGTTTATCAAGTTGGTTTAGAAGTTTCTCGGTTTCTCCGGAGCGCAGTCCCATACAATAACTACGTAATCCATTAGGAGGAGTACATATGAATTGTACATGAGAGCAAGTCTGCAAATAGCGTGTCTGTCATTTGCAGAATGAGGTCGCCAGATGGTGAATTTAGTGACGACCATTCCGAGGACCTTATTCTGCTTAGGCCCTTAGGATCAGACTGAAGTTCCGAAGTTGAAGTTGATACTCTTCACCCATTGGGCACCTCGATTAAGCATTTTATCTTCTGAAAAGTAAGGGATATAGAAACTTACCAGAAGGGAGAATGTTACTAAAACAATGTTAATTTGAGACTATGGATACTTCCCATAAGATGAGGCATAAGCAGAATGAGGTCCCCAGAGTGTGCATTTAGTGACGCCACCCCACATAGCGGGCTAACATCACTAAATCCACCCTGTGCTTCCTCGTTGTGCTTAGGCCCTCAACTGCTATGGTAGATCTAGGATCAGATTGAAGTTCCCCAGTTGAAGTTGATCATGTTCACCGATTGGGCACCTCGATTATCCATTTTATCTTCTGCAAAGTAAGGGATATAGAAACTTCCCAGAATGGAGAATGTAACTAAATCAATGTTGATTTCAGATTATAGATACTTCCCAGAAGATGAGGCATAAGCAGAATGGGGTATCCAGCGGGCTAGCGTCACTAAATTCACCATCTGAGGACCTTATTCTATCGCTCAATTTGACACGTGCCAGATAAGTCTTCCTACACTATCCATAAACAAGATCATAAATTATATAGCCATGATTTTAACTATAGAATATTAAATATATTGGTTTCGCGAATGACCAACTCAGAATTCCGTTAAAATAACAATAACATTAAACAACCAGCACCAAATTAACGAACGGGCGACCGACTCGGACCACAACCAAAAACGAACGAATAATAACTACAAAAGTTGAAATATAAGACTTGCAAATTATCTTTTAAATTTCTTTTATTGGTAATTGACATAGCTTGTCACAAACCAAAAATCAACATATTGAGATAATAATGTAAAGGACAATAAAGGAAATTGAAAGGAGAATCTCTTCACCAGTATACACGCGGGCGTGTTAACCCTTTTCCCAACAGAACGGCCCTGTGCCAATGCATTCTCTTATTTATGCGAGTCGACCATAGGTCGCCTCGCATATATTAAGAGAATGCATTGGCCTAAATAAAATCTTTTTTTTTAACACTTTTTACCATTTTTTCTTACATTCTTTAACAATTTTATAATTTTGTCTTACATTTTTTAACAATTTTTATAATATTTTTCTACATTCTTTGACAATTTTATCATTTTTAATATGTGTTAAGCAATGCATTCTCATATATATGCGAGGCGACCTATGGTCGACTCGCATATATAAGAGAATGCATTGGCACAGGGCCGTTCTGTTGGGCAAAGGGTTAATAAACAAGCATTACAATAGTGCATCTGTCAATTGCATAATGAGCTCCCCATGGGGTGAATTTGGTGACGCTATCCCGTGCGGTGGGTTAACATCACCACGTTCATCATCTGGTAAACTAATTCTGCTTAGGCCTCAATTGATATGGGGGACCTATGATCATATTGATGTTCTCCAGTTGAAGAATGTTCACCCATTATTCACCTAGATTATGCATTTTATCTTCTGCACTCGGGTATCTACATGAAAAGATCGCCCGAAATCCCGAAATTTGTAGAGTAATCCCATTTGCCATACTCTCTCGAAAGCCTTAGAAATATCACAGAAACACTGCACGTGTGTACATGTGGTTGTCGAGAAAATGACATAGGTGGTTATGCGGTTCTTGAAATGTGTTAATGTGTCTTAAAGTGTTAATGTCAGGAAGGAAGCCAGATTTTTAACTGTAAATTAGAGATGGATTAGCTCTTCAAATAACAAATTTGAAAAAGTTGCGTGGGTATAGAATAATAAATATGAATTGAAGACCCATGTCCGAAAACGCTTCTATCAATTAATATTGATCTTATTTCTAATATTTTATTGTGAAATGAGATGATTAAATGGGACACTATGTAAATCTAATAAAATTTAAAGGTGGATTTACTCTTTGTAAACATGTGTTATATAGTTACCGGTGTATATTAGATCTGAGTCGAAGACTGCCGGAAATGCTTCTATCAATTAATATTAATGTTATTTCGAATATTGTGTAATTTTGTCACAAGTAAACGTTAATTATACTCATCACCGCTTACAACTACATGTATGGATTAAATCAATACAACCAATCAATCTGGGACATTTGACGTTCGGTACACAGCCATAGGGACAGCATAATGCTATTTATTATATGACTATCGTTTTTCTTTCCCCAATACCGCTATTGTATAGCGATCATTTCCTGGCCATCGGATCAGCTGCAGTTTGATCCGATGTCATACCACCCTTCCTCGTCTCGCATACTGCGCATGACCGGAAAAAGCAGGACAGTTCTTTCTTTATTTTTGATACTAGCGAGCGTGTGAATTGGTTTCATTTCATAATTAATGAGAGAAATTGTGCTTTTTAAATAAAAAGCATGTGCTTTTTAAATAAAAAGCATGTCATATAATAAACCTGTTATCGCTGCAGTGAATTGATCTGGGCTTCGCGTCACGTCTCGTTGAAGAGGTCAGATCGCTGGATCAAACTCGACGCCTGCGGCGGCTCGTTTGATCCAGCGATCTGACCTCTTCAACTCGACGTGATACTTCGCCCCAGATCAATTCACTGCAGCGATAACATGTATATATCGCTATGTTGTATCACCCGAATGGTCTGTTCTAAAAATAGACACATACAGATAAACGGGCCCAATAAAATATTTGAAATAAAATCAATATTAATTGATAGAAGCCTTTCCGGATAGGGGTCTTCAGTTAATATTTATCATTTTATACCCACGCAACTATTTCAAATGTGTTATTTAAAGAGATAATCCAACTTTAATGTTGATGTTTCTTTCAAATACAGATTGCCAATTCTTACAGGTAGTTTTTTTTTTTTTCAATCGTGCAGTCATCACGTTTTATAGGTTAACCAATACAGGTAAGTGGGTGTTTTATAGATTAACCAATACAGGTAAGTGGGTGCCTGACAAGGTGACACATCTCTCCGGCTCAACGAAAATCACACATAGCCCTCCGTAATGACAATACAAAGTCAGAATGGAGCACTGGCTGACGGACCTTACGACTTTCCGTTTGTCAACATAAGTATAGTGAAATAATTAACGCTTTCAACCTATCCGTCATATAATTTCCCCACATAATGAAGGTGGTGCACAAATGTATGGATGTAAAAAGAAAGGGGATGTTGTCAGCTGTAGGCATATTAAAGAAGATTCGAGGCTAAATGTGATGATGACCAAGGTCCCAATTTCTCGCAGACAAATTGCTCCTCGTACTGATGACATGAATTTTGAGGTGGAAGTTGGACCCTGGAGCGGTTTATTAGAATTTTGAAAATAGTTTTAGAACGTACCCCACAAAAATAAGATTCATTTAATGCCAAAGGTAGAATTACTAGGTTTTTTTAAATTACTCGCAATGCCAGAATGTTTTGATAAGACCATCATCAGTTGCAGTTTGCTGACTATATGTCATGCTAAGCGCATATCATAATTATCATGTTTCGACTCTTTCAAATATTTGAAATAAATTAATATTAATTGATAGAAGCCTTTCCGGACAGGGGTCTTCAGTTCATATTTATTATTTTAGACCGACGCAACTATTTCAAATGTGTTATTTAAAGAGATAATCCATCTTTAATAATTGATGTTTCTTTCAAATATAGAATGACTGTATCTCTTATAGGTAGTTTATTTCATCACGTTTTCAACTTTCCATTATAAACGACAAACTGATACTGTCTTCTTGCTATTATATAATAACCGACACCTGTGACAATTTGGGAATTATAATGGGGTGTACATGTATAAATGTACTCTATGTGAATACTAGCATAAAATTATTTTTCATTACTCAAACTGTTTGAATGACTGAATTTCCCGCATAAATCACAATGGTAAGGCATGTGGAATTTAGAATTTTAATTGACAGTCGATTGAATCGTGGACTTACTTGAAACATATACCCGCCGAATACAACACACTATGTACATCATTAAAATAATATGTACTTCGTATTACGGTCAGCTATAGTAACAATGCACGGACTATACATATTCATGCTTGCATTTTAAATTCATTCTGAAGTGGAGGGCATACATTTCATTCATTCCATTATATGTCGTATACATGGCTACACATAGCGTAAATCTGAGTGAGGTTCGGGATTCTGATGAATATAACTTTACAATGAAATGGAACGAAGTGGAACAGGAAAATGACGATTATTTAAATTCTGCTATCAATACCTGCAATGAATGTGGATATGTTTCACCATCACATGCTATAGATCTACCTAATAATAAACCTAAATTTTCAATATTCAGCCTCAACTGTCGAAGCATTAACGCAAATTTCGATTCATTGTGTAATCTCCTGTGTGACTGAAAGTCGAATAATAATTCATTCGACGTTATTGCTTTAACAGAAACATTTAAAATACGACAAGCGTCACACTTTCAAATACCGGGATATCACCCTATGGAATTCAAGTGTAGAGCTGATGATGTTGATGGTAGAGGTGGCGTCTGTCTTTACAAAAAAGAATCCATTCACTATAAAAATCGACCCGACCTTAGTGAATTTATTCCACGCGTAATAGAAACAATATTCGTGGAAATTAACCTTGGAAAAAATGACTCTCGGATAATCGGCTGCGTTTATCGACCAAACACCGCGCCAAAAGCCAACATTGATCAATTTTTGACAAAATTCGACGATATTCTAGAAAATATTAATAATCACAAATCATATATATCAGGAGATTTCAATATTGACCTACTCAATTTATAAACTCACAAACCAAAACGAATGATTTCATAAATAATATTTTCACTAGTGGATTCGTGCCAAGAATAACTAAACCTACTCGAATGACTGATCATTCAGCAACGCTTATCGATAATATATATACCAATAATCTACAAGGAGAATATAAATCTGGTATAATCACATGCGATGTATCCGTTCACTTCGGCATATTTTATTCAGAATCTAACCGAAAAAGACACAACAACAATAATAACGAAACTACAACTAATCAAAGAAGTTTTAGTCCGGATAACATAATTAGATTACAAAATCTTTTTAAATCGTGTACCTATCACCCTGTCTCAGCTTGTAGAAGTGTCGACCAAGCATATGACAACTTCTTAGATATATACATGAATGCATATGAATTAGCTTTCCCCATTAAAAGTCGACATATACCCAAACAAATTCATAAAACGCGAACATTGGATGACATCTGGATTGACTAAGTCAAGTATTGTTAAGAATCAGCTATATTTACGCAAATTGAATAAACCCATGGAAAAGAACGTAAATAAATATCTGAGTTATCGTACCCTGAATAATAAACTAATCAGAAGGAGTAAAAATATATACTATACAAATATTTTAGAAGTAAATAAAAATAACTTAAAGAAAACATGGGAAATACTTAAAGGTGCATTGAAGATAAATGGCAACACAAATAATAACCCCAAGACCTTTACTGAAAACGGAATAGAACATGAAAATTCCAAACTCATATCGGAAAAGTTCAATGACTTTTTCTCAAAAATTGGGCATGAAACTAGCCAACTCAATGAACATGAAAATGACTCTCATTTTACAGAATTTCTCCATGACCGTAAACCAGACGACATTAATTTCAAAATAATTCCGACCTCTATACAGGAGATTATTCTCACTTGTTTCTTTATGACTGGGAAGGTATCGAGGGATTGCAATGGTATATCAACTAAACTTATCAAGGAAACAATTGAGGAGATAGCCCCAGCATTATTGCATATTTTTAACTTGTCCTTAGAACATGGAATAGTCCCTAACAAAATGAAAATCCCAATCCCAAAAAATACTACCACTCATGAAATTTCCAACTACAGACCTATCAGCATTATTCCAGCTATCTCTAAACTTCTCGAAAAAATAATGCACAAACGATTACTAGACTTTTTAAATGAACAAAACATACTCTATAAACACCAATACGGCTTCCGTCCTCATCATTCAACCTTCTATCCTGTACTACACCTTCTCTATCAAATTGTCTCAAATAATGACAAAATTAGAAGATATTCCACTTAAGCTCTATTTCTCGACCTCTCAAAAGCATTTGACACGATAAATCATGATATTTTACTTCATAAACTAGACCACTGTGGCATACGAGGCACAGCATACTCATGGTTTCAGAGCTATCTGCAAAATAGAAGGCAATATGTTGAATTCAATGGTACCAAATCTAATTTAACGGAAGTGACGTGTGGAGTGCCACAGGGCTCAATTATGGGACCGATAATTTTCTTAATATACGTTAACGATATGTCAAATTCGACAACCGTGGATATCTTATCATACGCGGACGATACGACTCTAGTAACTGGTGGAAAAATGGCATGCTTATAGAAAGTTATGTGAATAATGAGTTATACAACATATTTGCCTGGTGCTGTAGCAATAAGTTAGTGATCAATACTAAAAAAAGCAACTATATGCTAATACACCCAGAGAACAATGATGACAAATAGAACTTTATAAAGGTTTATTTGAATAATACGGAACTAAACAAAATAGGAAATCTTGAGCACGAATCCTCCACAAAATTCTTAGGAATCCATATAGATGAAAACCTGACTTTCAAAAAACATGTGTCCTCTGTTTGTTCTAAAATGGTGAATGCCATATACCAAATCAATAAAGTTAAAAACTTCTTTCCTGGTAGCGCACTTAAAACATTATATTATGCTCTAATACAAAGCCATCTTGTCTACGGTGTTCAAATTTGGGGACATGTCCCTGCGGTCAAACAATTGTTCATGCTTCAAAAACGCGCGATACGAGTTTTATGTAATAAGAAATATAGAAGCCACACAGAATATCTTTAAAAAAGAGAAAATATACTCAAAATCTACGACATCCATAAAGTCCAAGCGGCTGTTTTCATGCATGATTGGTATTATATGCGTTTAATAGAATCATTCACTGACATGTTTACCAAACGCAAAACCGGACCAGACACCAGACAAGAGCACCCACTATTTTTTTTTTAAACCAAGAACATCTTGGTCCTAACATTCTTATCCAACTATATGGAACAACGTAGATAACGAATTTACATCATCCCAAAACAGACACATATTCAAAAGGCGTTTACATGCCGATTACATTAACAAATATGCTGCAACAATTAAATGCAACAATCAAAGATGTCCCGACTGTGTGGTAGCTCGTCAATAGAGTGACCTCCCCTACACCGCAATCCACACTTCACTCAGCACATTCCTACTCGAACTTCAAGGAACTTCCCACTTACAACAAAGAGACAAATCGTCGAGAAACCAATACGCGATTTATCTACACGTATACCCTCCATGTATATAATCCATTTAAATGCAACCATTGTGTGATACATAATTATATAGCCGCGCATTGTACAAGAAATCTTGACCGCCAATCGTAACATCTATTCAACTTTAAGGGGGTGGCAGTAAGACAGTATAGCTTGACTCTGCCACCCCTCGAATATACAATACAATATTTGTCAAATTTGTATTATGTATTAATATGTGTATATTGAAATAAAATATCATATCCTATCCTAATCGGTGAGAACCCCGGTATATTCATCAAGCACATATCACACTGGTACGTAGGTGAGAACCCCGGTATGTTCATCAAGCACATATCACACTGGTACGTAGGTGAGAATCCCGGTATGTTCATCAAGCACATATCACACTGGTACGTCGGTGAGAACCCCGGTATGTTCATCAAGCACATATCACACTGGTACGTCGGTGAGAACCCCTGTATGGTCATCAAGCACATATCACACTGGTTCGTAGGTGAGAACCCCGGTATGTTCATCAAGCACATATCACACTGGTACATAGATGAGAACCCCGGTATGTGGTCTCGTATGACTGTACGTAGGTGAGAACCCCGGTATGTTACACATATCACACTGGTACGTACATGTATAGGTGAGAACCCCGGTATGTGGTCTCGTGTGACTTGCCAGGTTACCGCTAACACTGGATCATCCCCTGCATGAATTATATTGGTACGAAAGATATCACGTGACGTGTGGATTCTCTTGTGTTTCGCCAAGTGACCCGATTGACAAAACGATTTCCTGCATATATCACAATGGTAAGGCTTAATTCTGGTGTGAATTATCTTATGTAACACCAACTTGCCCGATTGATTAATGATCCACAGTGTGTGGTGTGACGGTCATTGGAGTATGTTTGTATAAGGCTTATCTCCGGTGTGGATTCTCGTATGCGTAACCAAGATGTTCGATTGATTTAATGATTTCTGACATATATAATTTCTGAAATGTGCATCAAAACCAGATGACAAGATGACAAAAATATGTCGGTAACTCAACAAAAACAGCATGTTCACAGTTTATTACACCGGATAAGGTGATAATACAATGTTAGAGAGCTTCCTATTTCAAATGGTATATAATATGGCACATATCTTGTATATGTGATCTGGGGGTTCGAAAATTAAGTGCATCTTTAAAAGTGGATTACCTCTTTGTAAACGTGTATTATATAATTACCGGGGTATAAAATATTAGATCTGAGACGAAGACTCCGGTTCGGAATTGCTTCTATCAATTAATATTAATGTTATTTCGAATATTTTCAGGTAAAAAGGTGGTTGTTTAGCTAACAAACAATACTGGTTACTGTTAAAGGCCAACTTAATTTTCGAGTCACCAATTAATGTTTTATAGTGACTTGATATACGGTTTTAATAACAATCTCTGCCATAAAATATTATTAAAATACTATAAGTCATCACTATTTGAAACAGCTGTGTCTTAGAAGATGCCCTCAGAGAAATAGAAAACTGGTGAATACACCCCCGCTCTTGCACCCAGAATACAACAGAATTCAAACATGTTCAATGAAAGGAGGCGAACTCTATCTTTAATATATAGAGTTGTTCCCCCTGTATTGAAAATAATGCTGGTTGTTACTTCAATCTTGATGACAAAATGGATTGGCAACTCAACAAAGACAACATTTCCACAGTTTATTACACCGGATAAGTTTATAATACAATGTTTTGGAGCTTCTTCTTTCAAATGATATACAATATGGCATATATTATATATAAAGTAATCTGGGGTTTCGAAAATTAAGTGGGCCTTTAACAGAGACCAGAAATTTTATTGTGTAATTCTCTTATATGCTTCACCAAACTGTTTGAACGACTAACTCATTTCCCGCATATATCACAACCGTAAGGCTTATCTCCGATGTGGATTATCTTATGACTCGTCAGGCTGCATGCGTGAGTAAATGATTTCCCGCAAATGTCACAACCGTAAGGCTTATCTCCGGTATGGGTACAAACAAGCTGCTCGAATAGCTCGATTAATTAAATGATTCACCGTACAACGATAAGGGTTATCTCTGGAGTCAATTCTCTTATGTTTCACCATGTCGCTCGATGTACTATATGATTCACCGTACAACGATAAGGGTTATCTCTGGAGTCAATTCTCTTATGTTTCACCATGTCGCTCGATTAATTAAATGATTCACCGTACAACGATAAGGGTTATCTCTGGAGTCAATTCTCCTATGTTTCACCATGTCGCTCGATGTATTAAATGATTCACCGTACAACGATAAGGGTTATCTCTGGAGTCAATTCTCTTATGTTTCACCATGTCGCTCGATGTATTAAATGATTCACCGTACAACGATAAGGGTTATCTCTGGAGTCAATTCTCTTATGTTTCACCATGTCGCTCGATGTATTAAATGATTCACCGTACAACGATAAGGGTTATCTCTGGAGTCAATTCTCTTATGTTTCACCATGTCGCTCGATGTATTAAATGATTCACCGTACAACGATAAGGGTTATCTCTGGAGTCAATTCTCCTATGTTTCAGCATGTCGCTCGATTAATTAAATGATTCACCGTACAACGATAAGGGTTATATCTGGAGTCAATTCTCTTATGTTTCACCATGTCGCTCGATTAATTAAATGATTCACCGTGCAACGATAAGGGTTATCTCTGGAGTCAATTCTCTTATGTTTCACCATGTCGCTCGATGTATTAAATGATTCACCGTACAACGATAAGGGTTATCTCTGGAGTCAATTCTCTTATGTTTCACCATGTCGCTCGATGTATTAAATGATTCACCGTACAACGATAAGGGTTATCTCTGGAGTCAATTCTCTTATGTTTCACCATGTCGCTCGATGTATTAAATGATTCACCGTACAACGATAAGGGTTATCTCTGGAGTCAATTCTCTTATGTTTCACCATGTCGCTCGATGTATTAAATGATTCACCGTACAACGATAAGGGTTATCTCTGGAGTCAATTCTCTTATGTTTCACCATGTCGCTCGATGTATTAAATGATTCACCGTACAACGATCAGGGTTATCTCTGGAGTCAATTCTCTTATGTTTCACCATGTCGCTCGATGTATTAAATGATTCACCGTACAACGATAAGGGTTATCTCTGGAGTCAATTCTCTTATGTTTCACCATGTCGCTCGATGTATTAAATGATTCACCGTACAACGATAAGGGTTATCTCTGGAGTCAATTCTCTTATGTTTCACCATGTCGCTCGATGTATTAAATGATTCACCGTACAACGATAAGGGTTATCTCTGGAGTAAATTCTCTTATGTTTCACCATGTCGCTCGATGTATTAAATGATTCACCGTACAACGATAAGGGTTATCTCTGGAGTAAATTCTCTTATGTTTCACCATGTCGCTCGATGTATTAAATGATTCACCGTACAACGATAAGGGTTATCTCTGGAGTCAATTCTCTTATGTTTCACCAAAGCAGTCGATTGAGTAAATGATTTACCGCATATGTCACAACTCTAAGGCTTATCTCCAGTGTGGATTATATTATGTCTCATCAAGCTGCTTGAGCGATTGAATGATTTCTCGCATATATCACAATGGTAAGGCGTATCGCCGGTGTGGATTCTCTTATGTTGCACCAAGTTGCTCGATTGATTAAATGATTTCCTGCATATGTCACAACTGTAAGGCGTATCGCCGGTGTGGATTCTCTTATGTGTCGCCAAGTTACTCAATTGACTAAATGATGTCCTGCATATATCACAATGGTACGGGGTATCTCCGGTGTGGATTCTCTTATGTGTCACCAAGTGACTCGATGTATTGAATGATTTCCCGCAAATATCACAACGGTAGGGCTTATCTCCTGTGTGGATTCTCTTATGTCTCATCAAGTTGCTCGATTGATTAAATGATTTCCTGCATATGTCACAACTGTAAGGCGTATCGCCGGTGTGGATTCTCTTATGTGTCGCCAAGTTACTCAATTGACTAAATGATGTCCTGCATATATCACAATGGTACGGGGTATCTCCTGTGTGTATTCTCTTATGTGTCATCAAGTTGCTTGATCGAGTAAATGATTTCTGACATAGATCACAATGGTAAGGCTTATCTCCAGTGTGGATTGTCTTATGCCTCACCAAGTGGCTCGATTGATTAAATGATTTACCGCATATGTCACAACGGTAATGCTTATCTCCTGTGTGGATTGTCTTATGCGTCACCAAGTTACTCGATTGATTAAATGATTTCCCGCAAATATCACAACGGTATGGCTTATCTCCTGTGTGTATTCTCCTATGTGTCATCAAGTCGCTTGATCGAGTAAATGATTTCTGACATATATCACAATGGTAAGGCTTATCTCCAGTGTGGATCGTCTTATGTGTCACCAATCTGCTCGCTTGGTTAAATGATTTCCCGCATATATCACAATGGTGCGGCTTATCTCCGGTGTGGATTCTCTTATGTATCACCACGCTGCCTGCTCTGGTAAACAGTTTCCCACATACGTCACAATGTTTATTCCCTGTGTGGGCGGTCTCATTGACATTCAGATTATCACCTCCCATCCCAGGATTGTCCTGGATATATCAGTGCTTATTTAATAAAGCCACAGCCTATACGAGCATATAGAAATCTGTTATAATGTTAATCCAATTCCATTAAGACAATGTAACAAGGAAGAGTCACGTGTCAATTGATCGATTTTCACGGCAAACAAACGATGATGTAAATACCGAATTTATAACATGCGGTTATTGTGTGGTCTCATGCAGTAGAACCATTTACAAAACGATATAAATTCATATTAAAATTTACCTGTATTTACCTGTATTATTGAGCCTTATAAGCTTTCGCTTGTTGTGGTTAAATACGTTTGTTCTTGATTAAAAATGTGTGCAAAGTGTAATTTGTACAAAATTCAAAATAAAGGATTGTGACCAACACAGAACAAATGCTATGTTGCAATTAATCACACAATACGACCGGTATATCAAACATCGAAAGGTATATTATAAACTAGAATGCACTCACTGGAGCTGCCTATTGTCTTACAAACGATAATTTGAACCACGGGTGCTGGCACCTCGTTTGGGAGAGATTGATAACAAAACTCTGGATATCAAATCTAAGTTCATCCATCGCTGAAATATTTGTGTGTTGGGACAGAATACATCTGTTATCTCAAGTTGATCTATTACACTAATGCTAGTCTCAGTAATACGTACGAGTTGTTTGACATATTTATAGAACAATATACACATCGTTCATATAAAGGGCGTGCAAACGATTGGTTGCCGATGATGCTATATTATATATCAATTGGAATAAATTACTAGTTTGACTAGAATGACACCAAGTGTGTATGCCGTTGCACTTCAGTGGTGAAAACCATCAAAGTAAATTAAAAATACCGACACAATTAAATAAAAGACACGCGACCGTTGGCTAGTCGTTGATTAATAGTTTGTCAATGTGAACATGCCCTTAGTGACTTAGCTATCTACAGTCTTCGGGAATATATCAACAACAATTCTATTTAGTTGAGAATGAAAAAGCTTGTTTTCCCATTTAATTAATAAGGCATTTTAATAATCCATGTTTACACAGTCACATTTTCTAGTGCAATTGTTTTTCAATTGAACTATGCGCTCGACTGTTTGACCGGGCATGATTTATATGCACCAGGATCTTTCGAAAATGTTTTGAACTTTTCAGAAATTGGAATGGTTTAGTCTGTCCGTGTAATACGAGTATCAGCTGTCTGGACTTCGACGCAATCATATCTGGTGTTTTGCGCGCCCATGTAGCTCGCGACGTCCTGGTGTGCGTCGTGACGTCATGGCGTCTTGATTGGTTTCCAGAAAGAAATCATTCAATATTGTTCATTTATGAACGATTTATAACCAATATAAACCAGATAACGATGCAAATTGAGTATATATGTAGATTCAAATTACAATTGGTGCAACCATTTCATATTAGCGTGTGCATTATTTACAATATGTACTTGCGGTATGATGTAACATGTTCACGGAAGGACAGACAGATAAACTGACAGATAAACAGAGATCCGGACCGAAAACATTACTTGCGTCCAGCATAGACTGGTGCAAGTAATAATCAATATGGGTGATTTCACGGGAAGGGTAGCTCAAAAAGTGTCAAATACACAACAAAATGAAGTTTCTTCGAATAACTGTTTTTTTTTATTTGGACACCTGAACTACATCTAGGGGAGACCCAGGAAAAGCGGGACACCAAATGTTTTCAAGGAATTTTAGAGAGGGTTTTCCCCGGAAAAAAACTGGAAAGCCGTCGATTGGTATAAAATTCATCGGCGCATATAGTCGGGTGGTCATTGATATCAAACAATATCTTGGTATGTCCCTTTTGAAACCTCCTGTTTTGTCCCACTTTGCCCGCACCTTTGGGCAAAGCGGGACACCACACTGGGCAAAGTGGGACAATATGCAATGCTATCCGGGCAAAAAATGGGACAGCGAAATCAAAGAGATAGTCCGAGTTGCCATTGCTCAGACTCAGACTCAGACAGACAGGCTCTGAGTGGCAGATGAGTTTCTGTTTGGTTATGTAGGATGGATTTCTTGTCTGGCGACCAGAGTTATCTATCTTAACGATATATTCACCCCTGTCACAGTACCGATTAAAACGAAGGTGACTTCCATTCCTTATATTACTTCAAAATGTTTCTAATTATGTCAAACAAAGGGTGTTGTATGGTGCCCCCCCCCCCCCCCCCCCACAGATATTCTTTCCACACACCCCATCCCGATCCAAAGTAGCCGCTATCCAGAAGGGTTCAAATAGGGCACCCATGCCATTTCTCGGTCAATTGGCCGATTTAAGTCAAACAAAGGGTGTTTTAGGGTGCCCCCAAGCCAATCTAAATATTCACCTCACCCAGATCCAAAATGGTCCCTGCCCAGAAGGGTTCAAATATAGCACCCATGCCTTTTCTCGGCACATTTATTCGATTTAGGTCAATCAAAAGGTGTTGTAGGGTGCCCCAAGCCAATCTAAATACCCACTCCTTCACACACCGATCCAAAATGGCCAACATCCAGAGATGTTTAAATAGGGCACCCATGGCATTTCTCGACCCCTTGACCGATTTAGGTCAAACAAAGAGTGCTGTATAGCGTGCCCACACGATAATCTAAATATTCACCCATTTCACACCACCCGGATCCAAAATGACCACCGATCAGAAGGGTTCAAATAGAACACCCATGCCATTTCTCGTCCCGTTGAGCGATTTAGGTCAAACAAAGGGTGTTGTATGGTGCCCACCCAAGGTACTCAAGATTTCCACCCACCTCAATCTGATCCAAAATGGTCGATGTCCAGAGGGGTTCAAATAGGACATCCATGCTATTTTTCGGCCCCTTGGCCAACTTAGGTCACACAAAGTGTGTTCTATGGTGCCCCAAGCCAATCTAAATATTTACCCCTTTCATCCCACACGATCCAAAATGGCCGCCGTCCAGAGGGGTTCAAATATGGCACCCATGCTATCTCTGCCTTTTTATCGATTTAGGTCAAACAAAGGCTGTTGTAGGGTGTCACCAAGATAATCTAAATATTCACCCCTTTCACACAAGTATAGTTGTGACGTCACCAATTTCTTACTCTATCAACCTCAAATTTTTTTTTTTTACATCGGGGCGAATCGGACCTATGGTGACACTCCACGGTTTCGAATGATCAGTAGGGGTGATTTTATAGATATAAAGTGCTAGTGGTTTCTGGCACCATTCATGTGGTATGTATATTAAAACAAGGTGGGATATGAATTTGTGTAATTTTAGAAGGTGTTCTAGACTGATGAAAAAAATAAGTGCAAGTGACCTTGACCCCACCCATAGACAGCAGTAGCGTTTTCTGCGAAACAGTGGCTCTAGATACTGGGCCCATTTTTTAGCGCCCAAAATTTGTCATCTGAATTAAAAATTGATTTTCTGTTATTTTTAACGGCAAAAGTTTGAAATTTTTTCCCATTGATGTTGGAAGAAGCCAGAGGCCTCTAAACATAGGTGACCATGCTTGAAAAAGTCTGTGTATTCGTGCCCCTTGGGTATAAAAATGCAATATTTTGGTCATTTTTTGAATAAAAATCACATTTTCAATCAAAAGATCAAACTCTTGATAGCCTATAGATTATGGAAATTATGTATCACATTCTGAATGCCTATTCTGTACTAATTTCAGGCATATATATATATTGTCTATATGGTTTGGGATCATAATATAGATAAATTTCAATGAATCGATGGGTCGGAATTTTCATTAAAAGTAGCCTTAAATATAAAACTAGAAATGACCTCTCGATATTCATTCCACATGTTATTGAAACACTATTTGTAGAAATAAATCCGGGTAAAAAAATTCAAACATTGTAGGCTCTATATACCGACCTAACACTGCCCCGCTCGCTGACATAGAAACCTTCTCTAATCAGCTTGACAATGTTATTATCAAACTTAACGAATTAAATGCAAAAGTATACATCGTAGGTGATTTTAACATAGACTTACTGCATTCTGATTCACACAGTAAAACAAATGCTTTCATCAGCAATATGTTCGAACGTGGATTCATGCCAGTGATTACTAAACCTACGAGAGTAGCTGAATTCTCAGCGACTCTCATTGACCACATTTACACAAATAGCATATCCAACTGCAAATTTCACAGTGGAATCATTCTATCGGACGTCTCAGACCACTTCGGTACATTCCACGTCGAAACCAATGATACCAATACAAAGAATGACGTAAATCAAACAACAACTAGAATAATGTCCGAAAACAATATAACAAAATTTAAAAGTCTTCTGTACAATCATTCATTCGATGAGGTCTTCATATACCAAGACGCAGACCTAGCATATAACGCCCTTTTGCGCATCTACCCCTTATTCTTCGAAGAAGCCTTTCCAAAAATTAAACGCAAACCACAAAACAAGTACACTAAACGAGAACCATGGATGACTAAAGGACTCATTCAATCGTCAGTAAAAAAAACAAATTGTACACAAATAAATTAAACTTTCCAACAGATGAAAACAAAATATACTGCAGAATATACAACCAATTAACACGGCGAAGTAAAAATTATTACTACGACAATATTCTCAAAGAAAATCAAGAAACATGCGACGCACTTGGACGATACTGAAAGACGCCCTTAAAATATATCATGGTTTGAATACCTTTCCTACCGAATTTTCAAATGGTACCGGCAACGGAAAACTGTCTGACCCGACAACTATCGCATGCGCATTCAACACATTTTTCGCTGACATTGGAAGAATTACCGCAAACAATGTAACGCAGATTCCAGGGATGAACTTCACCGATTACCTACCGGGGCATTATGGAAATAACCTTTTTATTTTCCCAACAAACAGAGATGAACTAATATCACTTTGCTCGAAACTATCTAATAAAACTTGCACAGATATAAACGATATATCCGTGAAACTAATGAAACAAACAATTAACGAAACGGTTGGACCACTCACGCATATTTTCAATCTCTCATTTGCTCAGGGACTTGTGCCCGAGAAAATGAAAATATCTAGAATAATGCCTATATACAAAAAAGGGGAACGCGATTAGATTGAAAATTATAGACCAATCAGCATATTACCTGCATTTTCCAAAATAATTGAAAAAATAATCAATGCTCGGCTTTCATCTTTCCTCAACAAACATAAAATTCTTCATGAATACCAATATGGCTTTCGTAAGAAAGATGTAGCGGAATGTAATGACAAAAAAACCCGTGACTCTACCATTGCCATTTTCTTAGACTTATCAAAAGCTTTTGACACCATAAGTCACGAAATTTTACTTAGAAAGCTCGAACACTATGGAATAAGAGGAATCGCTAATGACTGGTTCAGATGTTACTTACATGACAGACGACAATATGTAGAAGTCCACGATCATCAATCGGGAATGTTGACTATGGAATGTGGAGTACCACAGGGGTGTATCCTCGGCCCCATCCTATTTCTAATGTATGTCAACGACATGCCCAACAGTACCAATCTCAAATTTCTTTCAATTGCTGACGACACAACATTATACACATCAGGGAATAACTCTAAAACCATTCAGAATAAGATAAACGATGAACTAGATAAAGTATACCGCTGGTGCTGTAGTAACCGACTATCCCTCAATGAATCAAAAACTAAATATATGTTGTTGCATTAAATTGAATAAAAAAGAACTAGTTCGTGTAAGTAATCAAAACCAAGAGAAATCACTTAAATTCCTTGGCATAATCATTGACGAAAATCTTACTTTGATGTACCACATATCAATGTTGACCAGAAAAATATCATATGCGATATACTGTCTAGGTAAAGCCAAACGATTCCTCCCCAAAAGTGCACTAGTCATCTACTGTACGGAATAATAATCTGGGGACACGTTTCAGCATCAGGGTTTTTTCTTTCGGCTACAGAAAAAAGCAGTCCGGATCTTATGCAAAAAAGATATCGCAGTCACACACAGCCGTTGTTTAAAACTCTAAAAATTCTAAAGTTGCATGACCTGTATCATCTTCAAATCGCTTTGTTCATGTATGATTGGAAAAACAAAAATCTTCCCCCGTCTTTCGAAAGTTTATTTATGTATACACCAATATCAACAACACGACAGACCGGCAACTTGGCTACTACAATTCCAAGGACGAATTTCTCACAAATTCTACCAAGATACTCATTCCCGTGTGTGTGGAACTGCTTGGACCCAACACGCAAATTTGCAGCTAGCAGAACCATCTTTAAATCTTCCATATGTATAAATGTGCAATCACACTATAATAAATCAGTAACTTGTGACAACGCGGAATGCCGAGATTGCAGAAAGTAATTTGAACAATAGGTATACATGTATTATGTATAATTGCGCTTAAGAGACGTGTCCTCATTTATGGGCAGAAATCCATGGACACATAATTGTATAGACATTTATTTAATCAAATCTGCCCGAACAAAATGGACATATAAAACACAACCCCAAAAGTGTAACAACACATTATCTCAACAGCTGACCCTCATGCAACATCTCGATTGTCACACAACAATATGACCGCCATCTACCT
This sequence comes from Siphonodentalium dalli, assembly GCA_032622095.1. Lineage (NCBI taxonomy): Eukaryota > Metazoa > Mollusca > Scaphopoda > Gadilida > Siphonodentaliidae > Siphonodentalium > Siphonodentalium dalli. Next base: position 19,188,192 of record CP136063.1, on the reverse strand, counting down.
ATTCTCTATTGTTTATAAGGGGCGACAGGAAGACGGCCTGTATTGGCCATGCCGCTCCTGTGCAAATTTGCAGGATATATTATTATGTTTGTGTATTATGTATTTAATTTGTCCAAATAAACAATCCAATCCAATCCCCTATTTTGGGCCCATTCCTGTTGAAATTGTGGAGTATCACCTATAGGGCCTTTGTGGTGGCCGCCATGTTGGAATAACCTTGACAAATTAACATAACTAATTTATTTTTCTTCTTCGATCAGCCTCCCCATAGCAACACTGTTCAATTTGAAAAACAAAATCAACCTTATTCAAAATTAAATGATTGAAGTGGATTTAGTTGACATAGGCACATAGCATTCGGCAAACTTCGTCAGATTCCGAACCGTTTGTTTGAAATTACGTCCCCTGGCAACGTTGCGATTGGTGACGTAATTTTCGTTACAAAATGGGTGCGCCCATGTGCAAGAAGTTATCGGCGAGTGCATATTCGAAATTCTCCGTTGTTGTTGTTGTTGTTCTCGTGCTGAATTGTATTGGTATAAACCAATCGATTGGGCATACATTGTGTATGAAGCCTCCGGACTTGGTTGAACAGTGGAAGTGAAACTCAGTCATTCGGACAGGTCACAGAAACTGAATGATGAATCTGTGACTGAAAACATATGAAAATCAAAATGATGGTGTCTGTCATGGTCAGTGGAGACAGTCACAGTGGGGTGGACTGTGGGCGTCGGACTGGTCTGTGATCACCACGGTGATTGGACTTGTTCTGTTAAATTTTAAGTATGTTTTCACCTGGACTGGTTAGAGTTGCAAGCGGCAAATTGTTCCCTCTACTTCACTAAATTTAATTGTTAGTAGCTGACACTGTCAGGTCAAGGAAATCAGAAAATTTACATTTTAGAGCTGACTGATTTACTCGTTTACTACTAGTACTACTAGTATATTACTATTAGGATTGTATTAGTGATAACAGATTAGTACATTTAGTTTTCAACGACTTCTGGCTCAGCCTCAGCCACGCACTGTGAATGTGACTCGGGTTAAAATACAATTCTAGCCAGCTATTGATCAGTCGACACACAGATGTGACAAACATGTGAAGCCCAGTGAATTAGGTGACTGACAAAGTGAGTCAATTAACTTGGTGAGTGAAGGAAAGAAGAACATCTCCCATTTGGTCTCGACACACCGCAGAGTGTAGTAAGTGACTGGTGAGAGGATACAATACACTTTCCATCTATGAATTCTGTCTCCTGTGATGGACAGATCAAGTTAAATATAATAATTAAGTTAACGGTGATTTGCTGCAGCATTCTCACATATAAAATATTTCATGATTTTAACACTGTGTTCTCGGTTTAAACCTTAAGCATTAAGCGGGAGCTCGGTCAGGATGGCTAGCATATATACTAGTGACTATTTGTGGAAAAATTATTAAATATAGCCCTGCGAACTTGCTATTGTCGACTTGACACATTGGGATTGGAATAATATGTATGCTAAACATAATAATTCCAGGCCAAGCTGTTCGAACTGTCATGACCTTCTGGTTCTACATGACTCGTGGGGCAGTCGCAGATGGTCGTATAAATGTTTAATCTTGTACTGGTAGCATTTTCTTAGACCATGCCATGAATCTCTGTGTATCTATGCCCGTTGAGAATGATATATTCCATCAGTACAAAGTTTTTGCTGTTGCGATAGGGAAGTTTGTAACAATGAAAAAACAGTACAGGTAATAAATTATGAAATAGCTGTTCCTTAATAATGTGTGTCATAGAAGGTCCAACTTTGATATTGCACTAATGTAATTCCTCCCGGGTAAATTATAAAATTCTCAACGATCATTAAATTATTTGGCATGGAGACATGTATATAATTAAATTAAAATAGAATTAAATTTCCATCACTATTAATAATTTCAGTCTAAGTCTCCACTATCAATATTATTGACCACCACAATGATAGGATACCTGAGAGTACGATATAATATCACAAAAGTCACAAACAAGCATGCAATCTCGAGCTGCGACCACTTCTATTGTGAAGTAGATTATTGAGGAACAAGAATAAACAATAAAGGGAAATATATTCCCTTCTTGTTTATTCATTGTTATAAATTTCGCTGTCAGACCATAACAACGTTTCCAGGTTTGTGTACAGTGCAATTGGTATAATATGGTCTATAGCACGGTCATATCTAGTGCAGAGATTCATGACATGATCTAGTATTTTTTGTGGTTCGATGGTCTTTTAAGGTGAACTCAGTAAACGTGCATATATGCACGTTTGATTAATTAGTAGTAACCGTATAGGAAACGCCCCGAACATACCACTAAATATACACAATGACATCAGTTTGTTTGATCTAAATTATTTATCCACACCAGCCCCAAAACAATAGTCATTTGGCAAATTATGTCATTCCTTTTTGAAGTGCCTATCATCTACTGAAGTTGAATCCTAATACAGGCCAGAAATTGTGTCCCATTTAGTCGTTGTGCCCCACCCGTTTAACTCGCTGACAGTAAAGCATACATAAACGTCTATAAATAAATCAGATGTGGCTATGTGAAATATTCAATAAATCACCGTTTTCCACATCACAAAAATGTATTCAGTATTATATGTCAATTTATCCAATAAAGATATTTTTCCCCTAAAATTGCAAAAATTTAATTAATTAATTTTGCCTTGAAAATTGGTCGCTGGCCATCTTTAACCTTCACCTGATGATAGCATTTTGAACAAATATAGTAACATGTGTTACATTACTAATATCTCTGGACTGGCACCATTGATATTGGTCTGGAAATTAGAGAAATGTTAGAGGCAATGTCTCACTCTGACCCATGTCTAACTGTGGCCCAAATTCCCCTATAGCCGGTGCTGCAACATATTCTTGTGCAAATAGGTTTATATTGTACTTAAATATTCACATAGGTTCATATTTTTATTCACTTAAATTTGTTTAAATCAAAATTTAGAAAAACTAACGCCATTATACACTCTGCCAGGGCACCCTGAGTCACCACACCAAACTTCGTTGAAATCCGGGCACCAAGATTAACAAAGACGTGTTGGTCTCAACTTTACTCCAGTCTTATATGAATATATATAGACAGTCCCATGAACCATTTATACATATATTGATGGACGTGTCGTGGGATGTTCATACAGGATCGGGTTCATTATTCCGAAGGTTCCATATTCAGCAGGTTCATTTTTCCGAAGGTTCGCTATTCCAAATGTTCGTTATTCCGAAGATTCGCTATTCTGAATGTTTTCTATTCTGGGCGTATTTAACCAGAAATGAATTCAAATTTGCAGCCCCACCCCCCCCCCCCCCACAAAAACCACACGAGGAATGAAAAATGCTATTACGCTAGTATTCACATGTATTACATTTATACACCCCACTCTAATTCCCAAATTGTCCCAGATGTCGGTTATTAATAGCTAGCAAGAAGACAGTATCAGTTTATCGTGTATCATGGAAAGTTGAAAAGACGATGACTGCATGAATGAAATAAGCTGCATGTAAGAGTCTAAGTGATACAGTCTGTCCGGACTGGCGATCTGTATTTGAAAGAAACATCAACATTAAAGGCCCACTTAATTTTCGAACCCCCAGATCATATACTCTCAGATGATGGCTTACATTTACACCTAAAATTATTAATAGTGCTGGCATTTTCACTATATATATCATGACCAAATAATAGTGATGGCCAGCATATTCTTCCAAAATTAATAAGCGTGCCAGCACGTTTATTTGGCACCCAAGAGTATATATAAAATATATGCCATATTGTATACCATGCATTTGAAATAGGAAGCTCTCTAACAGTGTATTATCAAGTTATCCGTGTGTAATAAACTGTGAGCATGTTATTGTTTCCGACGTGTTTTGTGCTAAAGTTTCATCTGGTTTTGTTGTGCAAAGTGTATTATTTTCAATGGAGGGGGAATAACTCTATATTTTAAAAATAGAGTTGTTACCCTTCCATTAAAAATTCCCCTTTTAGCTTGAATTCTGTTGCATTCTGGGAGCCATAACGGGGGGGGTATTTTTTTATGATTTCAGTTATTTTATATTTCTCTGTGGGAATCTTCTGAGACACATACGTTTCAAATGGTGATGGATTAGCTTTAGCTGGCGTATTCTTGCCGCCTCTGAGATTATTTAGATGTAACGCCATGGAAACATAGCAATTGTGTGGGCTGCGTGGCGTGACATTAAATTTCAAGGAAACCCGCGAAAAAAAAAATCACATTTATTGTTTCAATGTTTTAAGTTATTTTGTTGGGACGGTTTACACTAAGACTCACTACTCGCGCATCGTTTAGTGTATGACTCATATATATGCGACCATGTTTGTATTATAGTTATAATAGTTCGTTCTTCAACTTAACCACGTGTTCTTTCACTTTCTACATCTCTCCAATTCCCCAATATTTGGCCGAGCACATCGAGGACAAAGTTCCAAACTGCTGAAGCTACTTGAAGAAGCGTTGGTACACCGGAACACAACGGAAACAACTCTCGTTCTGGCCAACTTAAAAAGAAAGCTAGCAGAACTCGAAGAGATCGATAAAAAGCTAATTTCCCTGTCTGACGAGAAGGACGATAATTTCGAAGATATTATCATTGAAGCGGATGAGTTTCTTTACGGATTGAATAAACGCATAAATGAAGGAGATATCGCACTGAATTCCCTCTTCCTGGAGAAAAAAGACAAAGTCGAGTCAATTGAACACAAACCACCTCGATCCCCGATCACAAAATGTTATCCTTCCAAGGACTGATCTACCAATGTTCGCTGGTGACATAATGCAATGGCAAACATTTTGGGAACTCTTTGATTCCTCTGTAAATTCCTGCACACAATTGAGAGATATCGATAAGTTCATCTACCTCAAGAATTCCCTGGCGGGAGACGCAAAAACGTGTATATATATATGGACTACCGCTAACATCTGCTAATTACAACAATGCACTAGAGCTGCTGAAAGCTCGATTTGGGAAAACTCATCGAATCATATTCTCACATGAAACATCTGGCAGATCTACCTCGAGTCACCTGGAACCTTCTCTCCATTCAGACATTTTATGACTACCTGGAGTCGTCCATTCGTGCGCTTCAATCTCTTGATAAGCCCGAAGAATCTTATGAGACAATGCTTCTACCCATTCTTTGGGATAAGCTTCCTTTCCAGCTAAAAAGCAATATGGCGAGAACTCATGGTAATACGGAATGGAAGCTAAACGAATTTCGGAAACTTCTTCAAGCTGAAATAGCTGTTCTGGAATCATGTCAACCAGATAAAGAACATAACACAACATCAACTACCAGTATGGACGATATTTTAGGTACGGTAACATCCCTCATCATCCCAACCACTGGGAACCGACCGAGAGTGTGTGTGTTTTGCTCAGGAAAACATTTTCCATCGGACTGCACTTCATTGAAAGACGTGGATTCCAGACTTAATTACATACGAAATCACGAATTGTGTTTCAATTGCTTGGGTAGACATAGGGTTAATGTTTGCAGGTCGCTGAAACGGTGTTTAGTCTGTAAAGCGAAGCACCATACAAGTATCCATCGGACCAGTAAACCGGAAACAGTTACTACCGAAGTGAGAATGTCTGCACCAAATCCAGACACAACTGTTGCCACAACAGCAGCATCATCACCCGCCAATGTGTATATAAAAACGGCGGTGGCAGACGTTTACGATAGGGAATGCTACAATCATGCAGTGGCACACTTACTATTCGACGATGGGTCGCAGAGATCCTTTATTTCGGCTAAATTTGCCAATGAACTTGGACTACACCCTGAGAAAAAGGAGAATCTCACAATATCAAGCTTTGGATCAGAGACACAAACTTGTCGCGAACTTGATGAAGTTACCATCCATATAGCGAGCGATACGTCCCTTGTCGCCATCAAAGTCCTGATTGTCCCTACAATAACAAAGGCACTCACTGTAGCTGTTAGTCATCGTCGTGACTTACCTGAACTGTCTGGCCTTAAACTAGCACACCCACTCAATTATAGTTGTGAGGCGTTCGATGTTTCTGTACTTATAGGGAGTGACTTGTACTACTCGTTTGTTGAAGACCACCATATCAAGATAGGAAATGGACCAATAGCTGTCAAATCGAAGTTAGGTTATTTACTCTGTGGACCGTCACTTACAACCCAAACAACTCTAACGACAACGTCATTGAACGTCCTCACGCAACCGGACAACTTGGATTTGAAACGATGCTGGGAACTCGAAACAATAGATATCGGAGCTGATGAGACGAATCCACAATCAAGTTTCATGGATGAGTATGGCGTATCTACTGATATCGAAAAAGCCTTCTGGAACATCCCACGAGACACTCTTCTGTCGAATAACATCAGCACCGGGAAGGCATTTTCGCAACAAATCAATGATACGGATGATCTCACTCCATCTCACTTCCTGAATGGTCGACTTGCAACATTACCTCACCCAGACGTATGCGATGACGAACTGACTGATCCAAATTTTAACATCAATTCCACCGAGTTAAAAAGACGTGGACAAAAACGCACAGTGTTATTACAGTCCTGGGCTCATGAGTATCTGATAAATCTAAGAGAGTTTCGCCGTTTTACTGGCGACAATCGAGAATGCATTAAACATGGTTCAGTTTTACAGATAGATCAACAGGTCAAAACCAAGTTATCCCCATCCGTGCAAATCGCAGTTGAAATAGAGCAACGACCAACGCGAGCCGCAACCGAGCGCGCGAATGAACGAATACGCACGATATTTTTCAACGATGGTTAAACATTGTGGCGGGGAGTATGTTGGGACGGTTTACACTAAGACTCACTACTCGCGCATCGTTTAGTGTATGACTCATATATATGCGACCATGTTTGTATTATAGTTATAATAGTTCGTTCTTCAACTTAACCACGTGTTCTTTCACTTTCTACATCTCTCCAATTCCCCAATATATTTCCTTCATAAAAAGAGTCTTATGATAAAGAACCCTCTCAATACTTTAGAATATAGAATGAAACTTCAAAATAACAAAAACTTTCGGAATAGAGAACCTTCGGAATAGAGAACCATCGGAGTAGTGAACATTCGGAATAGAGACATGTCGCTGTCCATACGTACTAACGTGATCATATATCCCAAGTTGGCCGGAAATACAGGCAAACCATGAAACATACATTTATCATTTTATAGATGGACGTACGTGTTTTGGTTGTCCATACGTATTGACGTAATCATATTATAATCGAGTTGTTTTACAGTTCGCAAGCGACGCAAGTATAGTTCTGATGTCACTAATTTCTATATCCCATCGACTTAAAAATTAGATTTTTAAATCCGGGCGATGAGCCCCAGAGGTTGCCGCCATTTTGGAATAGAATTGACAAATTAACAAAACGAATTTATTTAAGGACGACCAGCTGAGCGTCCTTATACTAAGTTCGCTTTCGAACATGGGCGCCGCCATCTTGATTTAGGGGCGCCGCCATTTTGAATTTGAGGGGCCGCCATCTTAAAACGTCATTGCAATTAAATTGAAACTACAAAATGTTACTTTTCACATAGCTAACATAACGGTATCCATTGCGTGACATTACATGGTTTATACTTTAAACAATAATAATTACATAAATCATAAATGTTGACGATCTGACTCGGGTTGCTATGCCATTCGGAAAATGACGGAAATTACGTAAATCTGCACATTTTCCTTAGCCACATCGCGAAAACAACATGACTCATCTCGTAAATGTCTAAAATGTTTGTCATATCAGTAAATAAACTTTTCTTTAGTTTATTAGTAAAAGCACGTTCACGTAAACTGTTAGGTTACGTCATATGTTGTATCCAAAGCGACGTCATATTGGCACGCGCATTTTACCGCGAAAGTTATTGACGTTTTGACATCGACATAGCACACACAGCAGGCATAATGTTGGCACGGTTGGCATTAGGTTTGGTTGGATTGACGTTGTTTCATAGTTCATGGCTCCGAGTCCGCGCTGGTATAAATGTAGCTCCATGCAATTGTAATCAAATCCCAACCTAATATGACCATACGTAAACGTAATAAAGCCCACGTAGATTAATTCCTTATGGCAGTTTGCGGTCCAAAATACATTTATAATAATAACCGCTTTTGATTTATTCCGGTATCGAAATTAGTCGACGAAATTGCTTACACAGATACAGGGAAATAATGACATTTCTTCCCGCGTGTTCAAATAGAACTTTCGAAGAGGTGTTCTTTTGTGCGACACTGTTCACATTTTCACAACACGGTATCTACTCGATGTGTATACTGGTAACACCGAAGATCTGGTCTGCTTGATAGTGTGAAGATATAATAAATTTACATTACAATATGATCCTTGTTGTGTGTTGAAATTCGGCAGCGTTGAAAAAATTCACGCCGATAGTGTGACTTACAAGTTAATAAGAAAGTGATGTGACACACAACCGTACTACATGTGGAGTGATTACAGTGTATGCTGTATAGCTCATGATATGTTCTACACAGCTAAGTCATTTAGTCCCAAAATATCCAACGTCTAATCAAATCTGAGATGCAAATGCGTATTTGCATAAGTTGGAGGGAATTGAGTGAGCACATGGTGACGTCATATAGTATAGTACAGTTCGCAATCTGAAGCAACAAGGCCTGTTACAGTCATGCCGCAAGCATATGGGTGCTCGTCCCATATCCCAACCCAAGAACACATTATGGCATTAAGAACTAACCACGATTGAACATAGTGACATTAACGGATTGACAGACCCATGTCATAGTGTATGTCGCAAGCATATGAACGCATTTGACACTATATCAATATTTGGGATATATACACAAAATCGCACGCGTGTGTTACTGGTGTCAGTATATCGAAATGATTGAAATGTGTAAGGACAGCACGTTCAGTCAATACCATAAGTGTTGTCCTTACGCGACGCAGGCATGCACATAATCACCAAAATTCAGTCATACCAGAGTCGAGAATATTGTACCCAATTACAGGCTATGTCACAACGTTATGGCTTTATTTGTTTGTATGTAGTGCGTTCCTACATCAATACTGTGTACACTGCGCTACTACGTCAATAAAGCTATTTTCAGTCAACATATACCAGGATGTGTTGATCAACGTTGCAACCATGTGGGCGCACCTTCCGGAATATCGACTTATCCCAACTCTGGAACGCAATGCGAAATTAAGAACTAGCCGCGATTGAACATAGTATACAACTACAGGTTGGACAGACTATGCCATAACTAGTTTATGTCGCAAGCATATGGATGCATTTATGACACGATGCCAATATCGCACGCTTGGTATGGAATATATACACAAAACCGAGTGTGCCAGTTACTGTTGTCAGTATATCGGACGAGTTCAATGGCGTAGGATAGCACAATCTGCCAAAAAAGCATTATTGTTCTCCTAAGAGACACAAGCAGGAGTGCCATACATGTACCGTACACTATCGGCCAGTAACACAAATGTGGGTCTGTTTACCACACGCTCGACCGATATATTCTAACTGACTCTTCCCATGACCAATGTCTCTACATCCGTGCAATATGGATGTTGCCTAACACAATTTCTTCAATGGAAATGCTCAATTTCAAGTAAAAAGGCATAGATTTAACCATAAAACCTGGAAATGTTAAGCATTTTAGTGATTTCATTTGGATTTTTCTTGCTATAATTGCCATATCTGCTTAAATTTAATACAGGCACCAAACAACACCAGCACCAACATTCAGTCATACCAGTAGTCGATAATAATGTACCCAATTACTGGTTATGTAACCATTTTAGGACTTTTTTTTTTTTTTACAATACTTTGTGCACTGTGCTACTACGTCAATAAAGCAATGTTCAGTCCATATGCCAGGGTACATTGATCAATGTCGCAATCATGTGAGCGCCTCTTCCGGAATATCGACTTATCCCAACTCTTGAACGCAATGAGAAATTAAAAATTAACCACGTTTAAACATAGTATACCACTAACGGATTGTCAAACTATTGCCATATTGTATGTCGCACGCATATGGACGCACTTGACACGATATCAATATCGCACGCTTGGTATTGAATATATACACAAAATCGCATGCGCGAGTTACTGTTGTCCGCATATCGGACGAGTGCCATGGCGTAATGATCGCACGATCAGTCAAATACAAATTGTTATCCTTACGCGACGTATGCAAGTATGTCATAAACTAGCGGCCAGTAACACACATATGCGGGGCTGTTAACCACACGTTGGAACGGCATATTCTAACTGACCCTTCCCCACAAGTGTCTCTACATCCCTGTAATATGGGTGTTGCTTAACACTGTTTCTTCAACAAAAGTGCAAAATATCAAGTTCTAAACTCATAGATTTAACCACACAACCTGGAAATTTTAAGCATTTTCGTGAATATTTGTATTTTTCCTGCAATATCTGTTTAACGTTTTAATGATGGGAGCTGCACTGTTGCAGTATTAAAGACCATGCGCCAGTGCATTCTCTTATATAGGGACTAGGGAGCCTCGTACATGTAAGAGAATGCGTTGGCACAGGGGTTTCGCACTATTTCCGGAAACTCCAGTCATGAAAGTGTTAAATTTAATAGACACCAAGCACCATCAGCATCAAAACTCTGCATAGCGGGTAGCGTCGAGAACAGTGTACACAATTACTGGTTATGTCACAATTCTAAGGCCGTATTATATATTTTTAATGCGTTCTTTCTTTCAGTCTATATTCTAGGACGCGTTGATCAATGTCGCAACCATATGGGCGTCCCTTCCGGAATATTGACATACCGAACGCTGGAACGCATTGTGAAAATAAGAAATAGCCACCATTGAATTTCGTACCATATGAACGCACTTGCCACCATATCAATATCACTCGCTTGGTATGAACTGTTATACAAAACCGCATGGGTGTGTTCATGTCGTCAGTTTATCTGACAAGTGCAATGGCGTAATGATAGTTTGGTCTGTCAAATACACTTCCACGATCGCAGGAATTTCATAAACATACCGCAAGTCAACCCCACATCTTAACATCTTTGCAATGTGTGTGTTCCTACAATGGAATCGCGAAATTACAAGTTAGAAACTGAAACTTTTAAGGATTTTAAAGCAATTGTTTGTAATTACCTGCTTAAATATAACTGACACCACAACCCATCAATATCAAACCACAATCATACCAAGTAGAGCTGAGAACAATGCAACCAATTACGTGTATACCACAATGGTAAGGATGTAGTTTTATTTTGGTTATACTGAGTTAATACGTCAATCATTTTTCCACTGCACTACTGCATCGATAAAGGATCTTTCAGTCCGTATGTCAGGACGTGTTCATCAACGTCACAACCATATGGGCACCCCTCCCAAAATATTGAAACATCACGAGTCTGGAACGCATTGTTAAGTAAAGAACTGACCAAATTAGTAGACTCTTGTCATAGTGTATGTCGCAAGCATATGGATGCATGTGCCACTATTGTGACTATACCAATGTGAAACGTTGGTAAGAAATATATACACACAACTGTTTGTGTGTGTTCCTTTCGTCAGTTTACCATACGAGAGCAAGTTAAGCACAATTTTCTGCACGAAGAGTGAAATACCATAGATGTGTTGTTCTTATGGGATCACATGAGTTTCATAAACTTGCGGCCAGTAACACTGGTGTATGTTCTTTCTTTGAGTGTCTAATTGAACATAACAATTGCTGTTTGCAGTTATGTTTCATGAACTTATATAGCTATAGTAGTATATAGTAATATATGTCTAACATTATCCACTCTAGACTCACAAATTTACAATTAAAATATATAAGTAATAAATACATGTACTAATTAATTTAATTTACTTTTTTCAACTAACGTTCCACGCCAAAGTGAGAGTCACTCGTATTTGCTGTATAAGGAAGGCACTAAAAGGGATCATGCTTTATTGATACATATGTAACCTTCATATCACCTTCATTGTTATGTCGGATTGAGTGTAGTTGGGGTTACAACTTATTGAAGGGACTTCATATTGAAGTTATTGAACGTATCATCATATTTTGTTTTATTTTGACGTTCTTATGACTTTACAAGTATTATATTTGATCTGCAAGTTTGCATAACCTTCAATCAACACAATCATTTAACTGAGAAGTCAATCCATTTTTGGTGGGGGTAACATACATGTAGGTGTGGTAGGGAGGCTCAAACACAATCATATTGGCCTATTTGTATTTATTGCACACACTGTCCCCTGGAACATAACAAACGTGGCTAGAATGAAAAAATACCAACCGGTATCTCATTCTAATAACAATATACCCCACTGTTGCTTGTCAAACTGGTGAATTTGGATTTAGTTCAAAATAATATGATCATATTGTTGGCACCAATATTTTATTAATCAGAAGGCGATCATATCACCCAGGAGTCTTCATGTATTTTTTATTACACTTTCTGTTAGACATACAGACACCTTCAAGTGTAAATTATGGCACTTTCCAAACGTAGTAGAACGAGATTTACATTCTTCAGAATTCAAGCAGTGTATATTTTCCTTAGAACAAGTGGATCAATACCCTGTACTTTCATACGATGTTTTGCACTGGAGAAATAAATACACATCAGCTTCCTGGAGTGAATTCCTTTGTGACATCAGGTCAAGAATCACTATAGCGTGTACACAAACTACACATGGATGCCTCCATCCCAAAAGTATCCATTGCACAAATGACTACGGTACCTCAAATATAATTTAGAATAGATTATGTGTTTCCTGTTATCCTGTTTTCTCATCACTTCCTTCTAGTATAATAAGGAAGCTGAAATTGCAAATTATAAAAAAATTGGGTCCTTGGTGTTGATATTGTCTTTGGGTGTGCAGAACATTCCACCACGAGAGCCCACAGAAAATACTGGATTTTACCTTTGTGTCATCATAGTCACGATACAACAGTTCAATTTAATTTCTTATCGTGAATTTGAATGTTACACCTGTCCAAGTAAATTGTCTGATGCCTTCATATGTATTCAGAACCAGTAAATGTCAGATCACAGAGTTGAACTTCTGATAGTTGATCTACGGTAGTTTGTGTGATAAGCAGGATGTAGATCCGAAATATCCCTGAAAATAGAACATAAAACACTTTAAGTGAAAATAGAACATAAAACACTTTAAGTATACAATAATACATATACAATACAGAGTATTACAGAGATGATTTTAACAAGTCTGGTTGCACAACTAATCAATTGATCAAGTGTATGCTGCATTGTAAGTATTATGGCTTCTTTTCAGGAAGTTTGAACTGTTGAATAAAAGGAACGACTGCAGTCCTTTCTTTTGATGCTGAGCGGTTTGAACTACTGAGTACAACCATGTAAATTTTTGCTCGCATCTAATTTAATATTATTGCTGTCAACATTAAAAACAACATTAGTAACTACTAGCTGGGATACCAGGAGTTTGCTTTAATGAGGGTTAAATAATTATTGCACCTACATGTCATTCAAGTTAATTATCAGTGTCTCTTTGAGTTAACTGGTGTAAACCGCACCTATACCATGAGACACCTGGGAAAGGTCCCCCTACACCCATCCATATATTCTAAGCTGATGATAAACGCTCTTTATTGCTAATTATTAGTGCCACTTTAAAATCATCTGAGAACCACAGCACCTATCCCACGACAATCCGTGGGTCAAGTTACAGTACCCCTGTGTATTAATTTTCCTACATATATCGATTATCTTCTAAGCTGATACTGCTTCTAGGCTGATGATATTTATTAACCTTTTCCTGACTGGAGCTTCGTGAAATTTTGCGAAAAACCCTGTGCCAATGCATTCTCTTATATATGCGAGTCGCCAATATGTTGCCTTTCATACTAGTACAAAATAGAATGCATTGGCCCAGTCCTTTAAGTGAAAATATAATTATAATATAATATAATTACTCGCAATTTTTAATTCGCAGGTGCCAAAATTGCACTCGTCCGCTTGTCAAAATGTTCATGGTCACTGTAATAGTTGATTAAATATTGAATTTTTAGAAGGTACATTTATAACCTTTCCCATCTCAGTTAAATTATGGGCATGCGAAAGTTTAACTGGACATGTCACATATAGTCCAGCGGCCAAGTGTCGAATTTTGGCCTGACCCAAAATTCTCTGTTATAGTTTGTTTCTTTGCTGATTATTCATGGGGATGGTCTCTGTAACGTTTTCTAGGGTGATGTGGACCCCTCACCATTGAGAAATTTGAGAAATTCAAGATGGCGTCCAAGATGGCTGCCAAAATATACTAGTTTTAGTTTGAAGCTGATATTTTCTTTCCAAATAACAATACGGTTGCTATTTGGTCCCTAAACATAACCTAATATATTACCTGAGTGCCAATATGGAATGTCGGTGTCATGAATACAGAATGGCTTCCAAAATGGCCGCCAAATATGTGAAAATATAAAAAATATATAACGATATGCTAAAATAACTGAGTTTGGAGCTGCAATGGTGTGGCTCAATTGGTTATTTTGGATGTGGTTGCCCATGTATATTAAACTATGGAGTGTTATGTCATTAACACATCATTATTTTATTGTATATGTCACAATTGTTTTGAATGCGATTAAGTTGTTTCAGGTGAGATTTTTCTCGGCAATCACATTCGTGTCACATATTATACTCTTGGTTGATGACTGAATTACTAATTGATTGATATATATATATTTCGGAGTTTGTATATAAAATAATGTCTTTCCTTTCAGTTTCAGACTCATGTCAGATGAACTATGACGGAAGAGTGCATTTTTAAATTTTGGTATGGCGACAGGTGTATTTCGACAGACCTATGTTCGGTTAATGCTAATACAAGTAGGATTCTGACTATTATTAATGCAAGTAAAGTTTATGACGATCACCTACATGCAATTTTAGAGGACATACTTTTGGAAGATGAAAACTTAAAAGTTCATTTTCATAGGAACTGCATTGCTCGATATACGTCAAAAACCAACTTGGATGTTGTAAGAAGGGTCGCATCACCTGCTATACCTCCTAAGAGATCTCGCCGATCGGTTTCTGGATTCCAGTTCCAATTGCATTGTTTGTATTGTGGACAATAGTGCATAGTTAATAAGGATAATCAAAACCCAGGAAGATGGCGCCCTGCATATATGTGTCGCTCGACTCACACAGAAGAGGGAAAGTCATATAGGATAGAGCTACTAGAAAATGTGATGCTCGAGGGGATGTTTGGGGACAGGAGGTTCGTTGTAGGATTGGAAGTGCGCTGAGTGACCTTCATGCAGTTGATGCGCGTTATCATAAGGATTGTATGACACAATTTTTCCAGAACAGATGCCTTACGCCAACTGAATCTGAACACACAGTGACTGCTCATGTGGATACAGCTTTACAACATGTCATCAATGTAGTCGCGAGCAACAAGAAACGTATTTGGAATTCTGTTGAACCGAACAACGAATATAAAGCCCACAACGGGTGTGTTTTGGCACGGCCACAGTTGATCACTGAACTGAAACGTCACTTTTGTGACGAAATCCTTACACTGTCTGCTGTCGGTTATGCAAGTGTCTTAGCTTTCCATCAAAATACAGCAAATGTTTTGAGATTGGTAAAGGAAGAAAGTGGAGACGATTTAGAACCGCATATTACAACACTTGCTAAGCATGTGGTTGAGGAATGCAAAAACATTACCAGCAACAGATCGGAATACAATATTCTTGTTGATAGGATATCCATTGAAGAATCTGTTTCCAGCACATTGATGACTTTCCTCGCTGCGATATCAACACAGTTAGACAGATCGCTGCCTGCACTCCTTATTGGCAGTATTATCACAAGTATCGTCCTCAATCAAGCCACAGACCTCCAGGTAGCACTTGGCGTGCTTTTACGTGATTCCAAGCTGATTATTAATCATATGTATGAGTATCGTGGTACATGCAGTTACGAAGAACTACGTCGATTCAAAAAATCAGCTGCTATGGCAGCATCATTGGATACAGCGAAACAAGGAATAAATGACGCATCCAATGGTATGATCCAAATTATAGCTGATAATTTTGACTGTGATATCAGCTCTCCAAATGGGAAATCGTCGACACACTCACTTGCAATGATAATGACCCAGGCAGCTTGTGATGTTAGTATTGGTGATCGGACAATTCCTCGTTTGAAGAAAGTTGACCTTCCAAATACGACGATAGATGAACAAGATAGATCTCAATTCAAAATTACTAAGGACCCTGTAATGAACAGTGTTCCCAAATCCACCGTTTCAGGTAAATTCAGCCACCAACAAGATGTTTCGCGGCGGCGGGCAGGTGAAAACGATTTGTCTTTGAGGATGTGATTTACAAGGACAACTGCCCCGAATATAATGGATACAATACCAATTTGTGTCGGGAACAGGGACAGTCTGCTAGACTAAAGACAAATATTGTCTATCTCCCGCTGATAGACAGACCACCAGCAGATTCACAGACAATGATAGCTGCAATGACAAAAGCTCAAACTTTATCTCGATCAGCTGGACAAGCTTTTGTCGTATTCACTGCAGACCAACAGTTATATCGTGTTGCCTTGCACGCTACTTGGGACAATCCTACCAAGTTCAATGACGTGTATCTGCGAATCGGGGGCATGCACCTTCTGATGAGTTACTGTGGTTCGCTAGGTTCGTTGATGGCGGAAAGTGGTTTGGTGGAAATCCTCATTGTGCAGTTTGGTGGAGTATTGAAAATGCTCACAGGAAAGAAATTTCCGTAAAATGTTCGTGCTCTCAGAATGTTGGCCGAAGAAGTGTTGCGTCCTGTATTTTGCAAATTCGAAATGGAATGCATGCATGACCTAGATACCACATTGGACAGATTGGCACTTCAAAGTAGAACATCTAAGCTGTGGATTGACTGTCTGTTGAGTCCTGTGTTTCTTATGTTGAAATACATACGTGCTGAGCGTGAATCGGATTGGCCACTACATCTAGACTCGGTCAGTGATATGATTCCATTGTTTTTTGCAGCCGGTCATATCCACTATGCCAGATATGCCTTGTATTATTTACGTTCAATGGAATCATTGCCCGAAAATGTCGGCCAACACTTCGTGAAGGGCGAGCACACAATGCACCACAACACTGGAATTTTTAATGGAATTTTGACAGACATGGCCATCGAAACTACATTTATGAGATATGGGCACGGACGTTCTGGAATAATTGGTATAACACTAAAGCCAGAGAGCATCAAAACCTGTGCATACAGCTTACATACATGCAATGGTCTGATAACAGATTTAGAATCAATGCAAAATTGTGATTGCGAATCAATCTCACACACACACCACAAGGAAGAGTCGACATCCAGAATTAAACTTGATGCTGTCGACAGGGAAGCTTTGCGAGCTAAATTGGAGATTTGTATTGATCCCCTTGAACCAAGTCAGCAACCCGATGGTCTTATCAATATCGTTACCCCCAACCACCGAAGCTTTCATTGAAAATATAAAGCGTGCTCACCTTCAAGTTGCTACTTGGCGATATGCATCAGACGAATCTCCGCCGGATATGGAGGCAACACATTTTGGTTGGTCTAAAGATGGCGACGAACTCGTTCCTACCACGGTTGCCGACAACATACCAAAGGCCCCGGATAGCATACTGAAGCTGATACGGTGTTCGTGCACCCGCAATTCGCCTTGCTCGTCAAAGAGATGTGGGTGCTTTCGTGCTGGTTTGACGTACACGTCATTTTGTTCGTGGCAAGGTGCGCTTAACTGTTTTAACGAGTTTACAAAACACTGTGATGTTAACGAGAATAACATTGATTAGAAACATATGCTTCAGATAGAGGATGCAGTATGGTCAATTCGTATCATTTAATAACACGCTTTTTGTTAAAATTCGCGGGACTGACGACGTATTGGTTTCTTTTGGCCTTGTATTCATTTCTTTGGATTGTATTTGTATTTTTGATAAAACAAATTATTGTAATAATCTATATATTGCAATATTGCACAATTTTCATGTATTTGGCGGACATTTTTACGGCCATCTTTATAATCAAGCATCGGAAATTTGCAATATAGTTCGACCCACATATTGTATAAGATTCCTATCATAAATTGACATATTAAACCTCAATTCGAGAAAGTTATTAACCGATTAAATCCATCTTGGACGCCATCTTGGATTTCTTAAAATGCTCAAGGGTGAGACGTCCACATCACCCTAGAAATCATTACAGAGACCCTCCCCATGAATAATCAGCAAAGAAACAAACTATAACAGAGAATTTTGGGTTACCCCCTACTTCCGCTGGACTAATATGTCTATCCCACAATGGCATTTTGTTTGAGAAAAACCCATGCAACTTACGATTATATTACACTTGTGACTTATCTTCTGATCTACATGTAATGTACGAGAGAAAATAAGTGCTCTCTCTGTGTTTTCCTTGTGGGAAGAACTGCAATGGCCTAATAATATTTACTTTGATCTTGTAAGCCAGGGAGCATCGCATATATAAGAGAATGATATGGAATACTAGTCATATCTTTTATAATGCTGCACCGGCGCAGCTCCAATCATGATGGGGTCAATCATCTACTAGTATCTTTGTTAATATGCTTGTGGATTATCAGCCTTGGCCATGTGTTCTGTGATAGAACCATTATTTAAACAGTTGCTACTATGATGCTAATAAGACATTTATCTTTCATGCGAAGTTTGCAGTGGTAACTTAAAATGGTTGAGTTTTAAGTTTTAACATGTATGTTTCCATGATGACTGCGATGAACAGTGCCTTGTCACTGGGGATCAGTGCCTACTGAGCCACTGGCCATGCACATGAGAAGATAAATTTACTTTTATAAAAGTTCTCCTCATGCAAAACAAAAGCAAAACAATGTAAGTGTACTCGCTCTCAATGATCGGTTAGCTGACTAAACGATAAAAGAATTGAAAGACAGACAAATTGGGTTTTAACATAACCACAAATCATGTAGCGATTTCGCACTCAGTAAGTTAATCCATTTTATGTCTCAGCTTACACGTGGATAGGGATAGGCCTACACGGGAAACCGAAAATATGCATGGTTAACTCATGACGGAAGGCTTGATGTGCATTTACATGATACTTGCTTAATGTGTAGTGTTTTCACGATGGACTTGTGTTTAAAATTGTGTTGTATTTATAACAGGAAGACGCAAAAGTGTGTAACAGTAAAGTTCGGCAAAAATTATCGCTGTCGATGAAAAAAATAGGTTCCAGGTCCTGAATCAGTCGAAACATGGATATTTTCTATGGCTTTTTATATGTACCGACCGGTACATGCCGTTGATTACATGTACCCTGCTGGACAAAACAAGTGTCCACTTAACCGCGGTGCGGTTAGCATTGCCACGGCAGCCGAAATGAAACTACACCGCGGTTCCATCGGCTACTCTCAGGTGCCGAATAACAGTGTCAGCACGATTATTAATTTTGAAGAATATTTCCAATGATCACTATTATTTCAATTATTTGGCATTGAGACATGGAGTGAAATGGCCATCACTATTATTATTTTCAGCATAAATCACCATCCATCACTATTATTAGGCCATCACGATTATTAGGCACATGAGAGTAACTACTGTTGGGCCGCGGTGTACTTGCTGTTCAGCCATGGTGTAGTTGCCGCGGTGTGCATTCATTAAACTGAAAAAAGACGATACAAACCAGAAATCTGGCCACGGTGTACATGCCCTTCGGCCGGGGCGTAGTTGTCTTTCGGCTGTGGTGTACTTGCCGACTGAATGTTGCCGTTTGGCCGCAGTGTACTTGCCGTTTGGCCATGGTGTACTTGCCGTTCGGCCGCGGTGCTCAACTGCAGTTACAAACTCTGACACCACGGCCGAACGGCAAATATTCCACGGTGCCAATGGACACCTATTTTGTCCAACGGGTACAATACGGTATATGTTGTGCATGGCGGTTCTCAAATCTATCTTCAACATCAATTAAGAACTGTGTCTGTAGCTGCAACTAGTGCAAGCGTGAATTTAAAACTGAGTGAAAAATAATAATGTTCATATATTTAAATATGAGCGAGGGACTATTAGTCTATTATATTTATAATGTTACTAAAAAGGTTGAAAATATATTATATTATAATAGCTGGATCCAAGCAGAACAGTTTCCGCTGCGGCATTTCCTTGCCATCATGTTTAACTTGAAGATGAATTGTATCAACATACCGTATTAGTAGTGGTGAAGATGAGGCCATTTGGTATTGCAATTTTGCAAATGATCACTTTAGACTAGTTTTTTTACCAGAATTTTTACTCTGACAAGTTTCAAAGCAAACTGTTAATATTAATACACTGCACTCAGCACTGTAGTAGTAGTATTGTACGGCAGACTACTAACTAGTGTATTATTTATTCCATACTTTCTCATCAGGTTTATCACCGTGAAAGCCATTTTACCATCGCCGTGTGTCAGTGTTCTATCATTCGACAAGCTAACAATGCGATCAAGGTCGACTTCGAACAGCTTCCGTTTTGTACAAATAAATTCTGGTCGCTGTTACTAGCATCCTTGACAAAACATTGTTCATAAATTAATTTTGTCGTTGTGTACATACTCACAGGAGGTAGTAGTTCAGTCATGAACGTAGTGCGTATCCTTCTACGTTCAGTGTAGTGTCGTTATAAAGTACTGGGGGTTTGCGCCCGGTCACCTGGCGCAACGAATAACGTCAATTATACGACCGCTAGAATAAAATCTCTGTGTTCCGTGTGTAGCTCTTAACTTTATTCTATTACAGAACCCGGATTTTCCTACAATAGGAAATGTATTTAGTTATTTCATCGTGTTTTATTAGAAAAATACTTCCTCGAAATTGTAAAGTATTAAATTGTACAGTCTGCGCATGCGTGACGTCTGCAACAGATGGTAATGTAAAATGGCGGAATCATTAAATTCCGGAACGAAATGTTCCGTAAATCGGGTCTTTTGATAAATTGTCTCATATATTAAGGACAAAATAAATTATTTCTCTTCAGAATATTGAGCTTACAATATATTTCACTGGATAAAAGCAAAATATATTTGGGGATAGTGAGCACCAAATGTCACCGTCTCAATTGAGTTCAACCTTTCGTTCCGTTTCCGGTTCCTATCAGAGAAATTTTGTATTACTAAAATGGTGGCCGTCGTGGATTTTCTCGCTTCGATTGGCAATCTGTTAATATAATGATCTAATGTGTACAAGTTATCACTCACTGTGGTGAATATTCTTGTTTACAATGTTATTCATTTATTAAAGTTGAGAAACTATTCTCTATGTCCCTAATAAGCCTTTTTGCTGGGTCGCGATTTTCAAGATGGCCGATGGTTCTATATGGTCCGATTCCTAGCTTTTTATCCAACCCACCGGTAAAAGCCGGTAAAAGGTCAAAGTTGAGAAGTAGCATCCATTTGTTTACATTCGACAGCTGAGTGGGAGAATTTTTTATCAACATTTTATGGCTTAATTTCATTTATTCTGAGTGCAACTACGTGTTTAAGAATTGTTTTGTGGCCATGTCATCTATAGAGTTAGGATCTGGTGACGATGCAGACATTCAGACGCCCTTGTTTTGTCAACGAACTTCCCACAAGTAAAGTTACTGATAAATAGCGAGTTCTTGCGTTAAAAAAATAACTCAAAAACATACGTGATACATCCAATCCATCTACTGTGCGAAACCTACGTATTGTATGTATCCAGGGTGAGTGTTTAATTAGTTTTATGAAGTTCTCGCACCTGCGATTCGGTAACGACCTGTTGCTATTTTATTTTGGGAATTCCCAGACTGGAGCCGTATGCTAAAAATAGATGCTACTTGTTAACTTTGACCTCCGGAGACCAAATGGCGGATTCACCGCGACTAAGTGAAGTCACTTATTGCAAACACCCAGTAAATCTATACAGAGCGACTTGACCGCTGGAAGCAGCAATCTGCGAAAGCGGTCATGTTGACCTAAGGAGGTAGATACTTGGTTCGTTCAAATTTTAATTAAATTAATTTCGAAATTTGTTGCAAGAGTGAATCGTGGAATTATGCTTGCTTGTTGTGGATTTCCCTCCTTTAAGTGAGGAGCACCCCATTATATTGGGTATATAAAATAATGGAAGTAAAAATAAGTCAAATAAAACCAAGTAAAACTACAGTAATGATAAAATAGTTGGTAAAATTGTGGTACTAGTGAGTTAAAAGATTTGTGTGTGCGTAAGTTGCACTTAAAAACTTTTAAGTTGAGCTTTCATATGTACATATGTACATGTATATTTTTGTTTTGTTTTTAAGATTGGTATAGTTAAAATTGTCGTATTGACAAGAATATTTACAGGTAGTTGTCTTGCCTGTACAGCTCGGCTAGTTTGTCATTTTATATGTGCTTGTCTGCTTCTGTTTTCAAAGTGTTTACTCTATGCACATGGATTGAGTATAAGAAATTTCTTGCCAGTTTTTCAATTTGTTCTTTTTCTATATCGGTGAGGTTCCAGGTTTCTAGTTTTGTGCAGTCTAAGGTTAATTATGACTTTGAACCCGAGGAGAGACTCAGTCACTGAGTCAGCGAGACTTAGATATGTTAGAACTTAGAAGTTAGAGTCAATCATCAATGGACGGTCAATAATCACTCTGCCCTCGCCCGGAAAGTGGAATTGGTGAATTTGTTATATTCGCGGCCAAACAAGGCGTATATATATATATGCTACATCCGATACTGATCATGTACATGTACTCACCTTGTATATCATAATGTAAGCAGGTTTTTCTCGTCCACGTCGTGTGTGGTAATTGGTAATTCGTGGAAATAATAATCCGAGGTGGCAATTTTCATTTGTTTGAATAGCATCACTTGCCTAACAACCGTCCGCGAGTAACCTTAATTCTGATTGGTTAAGATGAACGCGATCATCCAATCGCTGCATAAGTGGCTCGGAAAGACGATACAAAGAGTTCAAAAGGGCATGTCAAAAGTGCAAAGAGCGATTCAAAGGTCAATTTATTTTTGGAAACATATTTTTTCGTTTAACAGTATTGTAGATTCTATGCTCTCCCAGCGTCGAGTGTGTATACGCAGTACTCACTTAAGCCCACGGCTAGCCGCTTCGCGGCTGCGCCTACGTGGGCTTATTAATCACTATGTTCTTGGAAATTGAATGTTTATCCTTACTTATATTCTAATGATTTGGGTTGTGATTTGAAACAAACAAACAACCCAAATTATGAGGGGGGCAAACCAGAGTTCTCACTCATAAGAACCCCAATTTCCAACCAAGGCCAAGGGTTGTGGAGGCGAGTACAACTAATATTTCATCCAGATTGAGAATGGGCATATGGGCCAGTCGAAAATATGGCCCCGGGGAGCCACGAAAGGGTTAAAGATGTGAGTGCAATATGATAATTCTGAGGTAGACCCCTTGTGTACGTTCATATAATTGGTTATAAGAAATATTTATAGTTAATTAAATCTTGACGTTCATATAAGTCAACACATAGTAGTCTGGGTAGTGCAGGTCTTGACTGCACGGTCGTACTTTTTTACATGGATTTCAATGCCATAATTTCTTGTTTTTCTTCTTCGGTCAGCCTCCCCATAGCAACACTAATAAATTTGAAGAACACAAGCACCTTTATTCAAAATTAAATGATTAATGTGGATTTAGTTGACATTGGCGCATATCATTCGGTAAACCTCGCCAGATTCCGCATCCGTATTTTCATTTTGAAGTTACGTCCCCTACATAGCCCATAGCAACGTTGGAAATGGTGACGTAATTTCGTCGTTAGACAATGGCTACGCCGAGACGTTATTGGCGTTTGCATTTCAAACAACAACAACAACTCTTCTCCCTTTTAATTATGGTGCTGAATTATATGTTGTTAGGTCGGCGTTTGTTTTCACCGACTATAAGGCGGTCCGGAAAAAGTAACGGGTCCGATTAAATTTTTTCGAGCACCGTAATTTCGGCCTTGTAAAAATGGCGGAAAGTGCGGGCCGCACTCAAATCAATCCGGGGATATCAGTTGATTTGACAATTACTGACTCAGTGACCGACACTGACAGCTTTGGATTAACAGTGGTTGGTATATTTAATTTATAGCCAATTGTTCCATATATTTACAAAGGTATTTTACGCATCTATGCGGATAAGTAACAGTTTCCGTCAACAATTTCAACAATAGTGCTCAAGTCAAGAAAATATAGGCAGTTTCTAAATTCTACGAACAAGTCTTGGAGTCGGGACTCAGTTACTGTTACTAGTACCGGGGTACTTTTAGAAATTAGCGTTTCTACTCTAGTTAATTGTGGAAAAACTGTCGGTTTGAGAATAGAATATATAGCTAAATTCAGCTAGGTTAGCAGATAGCCCGAATACAGGATTACAGCTACATGTAATATCATAATCATGTATTGTGGCTGTTTTCTCACATTTGGCATAATTGCTAGGTCAACATGACCGCTTTCGCAGATTGCTACTTCCAAGTTCCAGCAGTACACATGTAGTACTACTACTAGAAGGATACGCACTACGTTCATGACTGAACTAGACATTTTACAGACCTGACGAATACGATCAAGCCATCAAAGGATCATTCATATCAACGTATTTTGGCCATAGCAAATTTTCTAATCACGTCGAGCCAATAAATATCACAACATTTAAAAAAGAAATTATCATTTGGCCTATTGTTAACATTTGTTCAAATATTATGATCCTTATCATGCCTTATAACCTTAATTATTAATAACTTGAATCTCCTCTCCAGTGTAACGCGTGTTACTGTTGCTGCATAGGTCACTCTCATCGGTTTTATGTAATAAAGTTAATTAAGTTACCCAGGTTCCTGAAATAGTGATAAAGTTACCCAGGTTGGACAGAATTGTGATAAACCAGGTTGTGATACCCAGGTTAAACATATCTCACAATATCAACTCGATTTAAAAGTGACTGAGCATCACTGGGGGAAATACTGTTCAGTTTTGGCAAGTAAAAGCCAATATTTAGCACACATTAACCATACTGTTGGTCAAAAATCTGAATACAGCAGAAGTCGGCCCCGCGCGAATTCGGCCCCAAACAAAGACGGTCACACGCGAAGACAGCCCCAGAGAAGTCGACCTCCATAGTATGTATACAACAAACAGATCCATTGTTTAAAATTATTCTTTATTTATTTTATGATATACAAATTTAATATGAAACTGATAATAATAATGACAAAATAACATTACAAATGATAACAATAAATTTGAACGGCGTCCCTGTTAATTATGGGTGTTGAAATTTCAACGATCCTTCGGAGTAGCTGGCTTGTTGTCAAATCGCAGTCTGTGCACAGTCCCGTGGTTAAATATTTGAACATGCACATGTGTGGATTGGCTCAGAATGCTGAAGCGGATATGGAATGTTCTGTGTTGTTGTTGGTTCTGATTGACATCACTAAGGAGCACCACGATGCTGTACCCACGGATTGAGGGACAACAAGCAGTCTATAGTCTCTTACATGTATCATTTATATAGTGCATTATACAATGAATTAGTTTCAATACACTTCACAAAAATTATCACCTCGGTAACAAGAGCTGCAAAAATATGTACGTATAGAAGTTAACATGCTGACATATCGACTATGGTACTCTATTATTAACATGAGTGGTGCGAAGTACAGTAATGCCCCAAATAATCAACTTCTTAAAACACAGAAGAATTATGGGTAATTTGTTCAGGATTTAGTCGGAAATATAGGTTGTTGACATTCATTGAAATGCTCTTGCCGAGAATGTATGGTAACAAGCCATATTTCCGACTACTAATAAATCCTGAAAATTACCCATAATTTTTAATTTTGCTGTGATTAAAGAGTTTTGGGCATTACTGTAGTCACGTTATAAGAGAATACTGAAGTTGGGTCATGATTTGAATTTATCCTATGGCCAGAACCTGGTTAAAATGCTACTGTGTGGTGAATCACACTCGTCTTCGAGCTACTGATAGTGATGCCATGTACATGTATACATGGTGCTATTTACTTATTAACGGTTTGTATTGTGAAGGGAACAATTTGCTCGTACCCCCACTGTAACATTCCACACCAGGTTCTAGACATACAAATTCAAATAATTCCCATACAAAACCAAAAGGTGCATGGTTTGGCTGCACATGCGCGCGGTTTGGCTCAAAATGCAGAAGTGGAAATGTAATGTTCTGTGTCGTTGGTTCTGATCGACATCACTAAGGAGCACCTTGGTCAAAGACGGTATTTTAATAAATTTTGTAAAAATATTTCCAGCAATCAACACCATCCTATCATAGAAATCAAATAAATGTGTACTGCATTGTGAATTTTATTTGCTAAATTATTTTTGTTTGTTTACCCAGGGGGGGGGCGCACAACAGTTTTATCATACAGGGCCGAGGTGGGTGGGTCCGAAGAGGCCCGAAAAAGTGAGTTTGTGCAAAAATTTCACATTTTTGCCCTTGTTTTAAGTTGTTTTCAAATATATTCATTAATAATTGTGTTCTAAGGCAGGTTATGGCCTTTACAAACACTTAGGAACAGGGTAGGTATAAGATATAAGTAATACAGGGGAGATCTTCCAAAAACATACCTACATCGGGCGGGGTGGGTGCATATCAGAGGCCTGAAAAAAAATGTTTGTGCAAATTTTATTCAACCCACATTATGCACATTGTTTTAAGTTGTTTTCACTAATAAATGTGTTCTAACATAGATTATAACCTTAACCAACACTTAAGAACATATGTAGGTATAAGATACAGCACTCTCTGGTGCCAAATAAAAGTGATGACTGAATAGGAGTGCTGGTTTGCATTTCACCTCAAATTAATATTGAATTGTGCCTGATAGTGCTGGCATTTTCACTCTGGCATGTCTAATGACCAAATAATACTAGTGCTGCATAGTGCTGGCTATCAAAATACCTCAAATTAAAAAATAAACATGCCAGCATGTTTATTTGGCTCCAAAGAGTGATACTTATATAGTATATACCGTAACTGTCATTGCAGGTATGGCTATAAGTTGTTCTGATATGATGGTTGGTGGCACCTTTTTGGAACAACAGTCAATAAGTCATTCATTAGTAACTGGACTATTTATGTACAAATTAAACACAATGTTGGCTTATTGGCACTATAAATATTACCTCACAATATATGTGCATACTGTAGAATAAAACACTTTTTATTTCAAAATGTATTTTTCAATGTCGAAAACAACATCATAACCGTTGATAATTTTTCAATTGTTTGAACACTTGGAATCTGCCAGAAACGGACCAATTTAGAACTTACCTTTGATTTGGTCTTGAATAGATTTAAAATGATTTTGTTCTTATTTTAGGGGGTGGGTCCAAAATAATCAGGCGGAAAAAAATATTTTTTTGCACAAAAAGGGTGGATGGGTAGCAAAAGTGCTGTAAAAATGTTTTTGGACCCTGTATGTGTAAATATTTTCACGCCCCCCCCCCCTGATTTACCGGTGATTTTTGTTCGGGATGACTGCATGTTTACATTTTTGTATACCTGTAATTCAGATGCAGTGTTTGTCTGCTATTCGGTCACCGCCGCGGGTCAATCCAGTGTCCCAAGCGCGCTACAGAATTCAGTCATAAAACGAGCAGGCCTAATGAGAGGTGCGATAATTCGGACTCGAATAGGGACACAGATGATTTCGTTCTTGTCGACGACGTAGGTAGTACGCCCGAAGAGCCCGTTAAGACGCCAATCAACGACACAAGTTTGGAATCCTTTGTTGAACATTTAGAAGAACTAAATAAAACGTCCGATGATGACAATAATCTGAAACCAATAATCGACGAAATATTCGATGAAACATGGGAATCTAACATTAATGCCGAGATAACTGAGGCAGAAATAGAAGACGCGATAAATAATTTGAAGAACAATAAAGCAGCTGGTATCGACCTAATACAAAATGAGTATATGAAAACAACAGTGGATCATACAGTACACTCAGAGTGTGGTATAAGGAAAACACTCAACACGGTGGGAACCCCACTAAGCCCACCGTGAATCACCGGCATTCACGGTGATTTTTCCACGGTGACCCACGGTGAACTCGAGTGGATCGGATTAAGTTGAATAAACAAACGTCCGGGTGACTTGTCGGTGATCACTGGGAATCACTGGGAATCACCGCGAATCACAGAGAATCGCTTCACAACACCAACAGCTATATTGTATCACGTCGTGCATAGCCGAAACCCTTTATTGTAGTTTATTCTAAAGCATACACTCAGTGGGCCATGCATTGTATGTCGTTGTACATTATATTTATATTATGGTTGATATTTTCAAAAATTCCAGAATGATTAACTAGCTACATGTATAGGTAAAATCAATAAACAATTTGTTATTGTATTGATTGATTTCTTCCGCCCCTCGATCACTTATTTCAAATTTTAAGTGCAAATTTCGTATTATTTACACACATGCACACATATATATATGTATAATATAATGATCCAAGTCCATTAAACAATTAAATTTGTTTTAATTTATTTTTAATAATGCTATCTTTAAATGTTTAAAAGATCGAAATATGCGCGAAACGCAAATATGGATAACATTCCCTAGCTCTCTCATTTGTTCAGGCCCCTACATCAATGCATGCATAAACGTTCCGAGGGAAGACTGATTCAGCTAGCGTAAATGTTTTTTTTATTTATTGGGGTTTTGGATTTAACCCTGGATGATTTGGAAGGGGCGGAACTACTCCCCTACAACCCACTTTTGAATTTTAATGATTATCATGCTATGGGTGTATAATAACATGAAGTGGATGAAACGGGTGTACATGTATAGTGTAAATACATGTGTATATACTAGCTAAAATAATAAAACAAAATGTCGGTGACCACTAGGATTCACATATACATAGTTATGTTTATATATAGCGTGCGACTATATAATGGGAGTCAGTTAGCTCTTACATAACCTTTGACAGTTCAGCCAAGTCTGTAAGAGGTGTCAAAATTAATTGTCTCCGTTGCAGCGTCGCGCATAGGGTGCGAGTTTCAATCATAACCATATGAGCTACATTTACATGAATGAAGTAAGGCGCACAGTACACATCCCGCATGGCTATTGTTCCGGTGTTAGCGGCCACAAATAAAATGTACGCCGGTACTGTCGCATGCAATCAGACTCAGGTGTTTCCTCTAGTTCGTATGACACATGCTCTTTATATTTACCATATACATATAAGTACCATTGCTATTAGTCACGTTGGAACAATACAGAGCGTTTACTGTTAGTCTATTCATATAATGGTAAAAATAAACTTTCTCTTCAGTACGAATGAAAACACATTTAAAAAATGCTGTATGTGTATATGCTATATTTATTTATCCCGAATAAATGAAACCTACGGGATTGTGATCTATATTAAGTTACTGTATTATCTTTCCTAATTCCGACTACGTACCGTTATGTGGCAGTTCATATGAAATGATTGAATGCTTTATTGCGAAGACACAAATTAATGGGCAACGTACGTTTGATGTTGGGGAATACTGAGGTCTATCCAGAGTAAAATATAGTTAATTCATATTTTAAAACTAATTTATGCGTGTATAAGCCTCTGCTGACTCGAACGCGATGAATACATATCCAATATTTAAATAAGAAAATGCCCTTTATCATGACTCAACAATTGAATTTGCCATACTATCGTGTCTACAATATGGTTATGTAGAGGTATATATATCGCTATTGGTTAAAAACATGTTAACCAATTTAACATCGGATTTACCCTGCAACATATCATTTGGATACCACGAAATCAGTCCGTCGCGATTCGGAATTTAAATCCTTCAGAAATATAGCTTTTATTATATCATGAAAATCAGATAGGAATTATAAAAAACACAGTTGCGATCCGCAATGCGCAATATTACATAACAACGGTCAAATTCAGTTAGCTGAATACCCGAGCATCCTGTAGTTTTCTCGTGTGCTCTCTTTGTGTAGACATAATGATGTAATGATGGTGAACGAGTAATCCGAAACCACACAACTTCCACATTAGACACAGGCATGCGATATATAAATGTGCATACATACAGATAAAAAGTTAAAACAAAGCTTATACAACAAGTATATAGTTGCATATTTACGCACACGAATGACTTTAATTGATACCGAAAATCTATGTACATGCACATGTATCCCGGGAAAATTGGATGCAAATAAAGATCATTAAACCAAAATTGGAATGGTACCAACCTGGTGGGTGATATAACGGTGTTAGTTTTACTAAAGTTTGAAAATGATAATATTATTACAATGATATATTGATAAATACGCGATATATTTAGTTGCAGCTGCTCTGAACAAAACATATATTTGATAATGTCAGAGATATTTACGAGCTGTCCTCAGTTTTCGCAGATAAGTGAAATAAACGCTCTTTAATTGTACTATGTAATGACTAGAATACTGGGAATTATCTGTATGCCAAAGAACGTTCGGGACCCAAACGTTCTTTGATCACAATAATTAATACAACCAGAAAGAGGCCGTTCATGTATATCATTTTTAGCGTACTTATCGGCATATGCTGATCCATGATCCGCGATGTATCAAAATCGATCATAATTTGGACATTCAAACCAACAAGTGCCTTTAAATTGAGCAAGAAGTTGAAACTGAAAACATTATGGTTTTTTTCTCTCAAGTCAACATGTCAAAAAGTTTAAAAGATAAAAATGTGCGCGAAGCACACAAACGGACCACAGTATAATAAAGCGTTCCCTACAGCTAATTTTAATTTTACATTACTATGTTGTCCTTTTCAATTTTTTTTAAATGAAAACAAATAAAAAGTAAATGGTGGAAAATGCAATGCTTTGAAGGTTGCGAATATAATGGTTTCGCAGTGATTGTCGGCAATCCACCGTGTTTCACGGTGATTCGCGGTGTTTTGTAGTGAGGTGGGAATACACTGCCATCACCTTGTTGATTAGACAAAAGCGCCTCATTAATCCTCTCCACTAAGGCCCACGGTGTTGAGTGGGCCACCGTGAATCACTCTCCCAAAAATATCCCCACCGTGTTGAGTGTTTTCCTTACAGCACACGATGAGTGTACTGTATGATGCCGCTTTATACGCTATTATTTAAAGATGGATTATCTCTTTAAATAACAAATTTTAAATAGTTGCGTGGGTATAAAATAATAGATATGAACTGAAGACCTATGTCCGGAAAAGCTTCTATCAATTAATATTGATTTTATTTCGAATATTAAATCGGGCCCATTTATGTTACTATTTTTAGAACCGACCATTCGGATGAGACCGTATTGCGACATAGAGCACTGGGCTGTTCCTACGGCTACGCAACGAATGTCAAATGTCACAGATTGGTTGTTTGTATTGTTTTGTTCCACAGATATAAGCGATAATGAGTATAATTAACGTTTATTTGTGACAAAATTGCACAATATAATTTCTGGTCTATGTTAACAGTAACCACTATTGTTCGTTAGCTGAACAAACACACCTTTTTAGACCAGAAAATATTCGAAATAAAATTAATATTAATCGATAGAAGCATTTCCGGACAGGAGTCTTCGATTCAAATCTAATATTTGATACCCCGGTAACTATATAATACATGTTTACAAAGAGATAATCCACCTTTAATGTTATTTCAAATATTGTGTAATTTTGTCACAAGTAAACGTTAATTATACTCATCATCGCTTACAACTACATGTATGGATTAAATCAATACAACCAACCAATCTGGGACATTTGACGTTGACGGTACACATCCATAGGGACAGCATAATGCTATATATTGCTATGTGGTATCACCCGAATGGTCTGTTCTAAAAATAGACACATACCGGTAAACGGGCCCAATAAAATACTTGAAATAAAATCAATATTAATTGATAGAAGCCTTTTCGGATATGGGTGTTACGCCAGCTTTTGAAGTAACTGACCACCTTTGAAGTAGGTCTCCACTTTTGAAGTAAAAAACGCCAGCTTTTGAAGTAACTCACCACTTTTGTAATAAAATCGCCAGCTTTTGTAGTAAAGTGAGGTCTCCGCTTTTGAAGTAAGAAACGCCAGCTTTTGTAGTAAAAAAACTAGGTCTCCACTTTTGTATTAAAAAAATTACAGCTTTTGAAGTAAACTGACTCAATACATTTTGACGGGCGCTGAACGATTTTCATGACAAAGTCAACCCGATAATCCATAGTGGCTATCGCCCATACGAGTGTGACTTGTGACTGAATATATTTAGTGAGTCCAGTTCCGTGACAAAAGAATCCACACCGGTAATCGACCATATGCATGTGACGTGGTTCGAATATCATTCAGTCATACCAACACAAGAAAAATCACACAGTCAATCGCCCATACGCGTGTGCCTTGTACCAATAGGCACTTAGTGAGTCCGGTTCCGTGACAAAAGAATCCACACCGGTAATCGACCGTATGCATGTGACGTGGTTCGAATAGCCTTCAGTCATAACAGCAGAAGATGATTTATAGTCAATCGCCCATATAAGTGTGACATGTACCGAACGACATTTAGTGAGTCCGTTTCCCTGCCTAAGCATATGAACACACATAGGTGATCAATCATACGAGTATATAAGATTGTTCCCAGTCAGCCTGACAATCCACACTATTGAATGCCCTTACAAGTGCGACCGTTGTCAGAAGAAGTTCGATGTTACATTGAGTCAGACAAGACTGAAGACGTTTTGTCAGTTCAGTAACATGACGACATATATAGTTTCTCGAAATTAGGTGATGTATTAGTTCCAACGGAAAATAGTTGGTATATTTATTATTGGCCTCACTTTTAATTGCATATTCGTACCCTCGAAATTAGGTGACCCGACGCGTTAGGGACAGCAGAAAATGTTTGGTTTATTAGATTCGTCTCTGGAAGGCGACATTAACAACAATTTTCAATCATTAAAATTATGTCACATAACCGAAGTATTATAACTACGTCAAACGTGGCCAGCTATAAAACACTGGAGCCAGTAATGTGTTGTGTGGAAACCGTTTGGTTCACATACACTCTGATGATTGAGTATATAAAATAACGGAGTCGATGGCATTATGTCGCTATACAGGGAAAGTTAAACTTTCAAATCTCAATGTTCTTGATGCCAAAAGGTTCAGTCTCCATTCAAAATTTATTCAACACAATATACGAATACAATTAATTATTTTATTGTCAATTGTCAGGCACAGCAATACAAAATGAAATGCAGATCAAAATTACAACAATGAATTTATTGATACACTGCAAACCATCGGTGCAAGCTGGGATTGATGAGAGAAATTATGTATAACACAAAATAGAATATATGCCAGTCCCTTCCCAATAGTATTACCCTCGACTTACCAGCAACTTACCGTAACATACCTGCCCAATGTTGACAGATGCCACTCGCAGGACAAATAGACCAACTATTTTCCGTTGTAACTGATACATTTGTCACGTCCCCCCCCCATTTTGAGGAAATATACATGTTGCCATGTTACTGGACTGACATAACGTCTTCAGACACACATCTTGTCACCAGCGTGGATTCTCTTATATACTGTAAGACTCACGGTCACGGCGAACTTCTTCTAACAAACGTCGCACCTATAAGGTCGGTCACCAGTGTGGATCGTCAGGTTGACGGACAGACTGGGAACAACATTGCATACTCGTTTGATTGACCACATATGTGTACTCATATGCTTAGGCAAAGAACCGGACTAACTAAATGCCTTTCTGGTACACGTCACACGTGTATAGGCGATTGACTGCGAATTCTCTGGTGTTGGTATGATTGGAGGCTATTCAAACCACGTCACACTCGTATGGTCGATCACTTGTGTGGAATCTTTTGTCACGGAACCGGACTCACTAAGTGCCTTTTGGTACAAGTCACACGTGTATGGGCGATTGACAGTGTGATTTATCTTGTGTTGATATGATTGGAGGCTATTCAAACCACGTCAGACTCGTGTGGTCGATTACCTGTGTGGATTCTTTTTGTCACGGAACCGGACTCACTAAGTGCCTTTTGGTACACGTCACACGTGTATGGACGATTGATAGTGTGATTATCTTGAGACGGTATAACTGAAAGCTATTCAAACCACGTCACACTCATATGGTCGATTACCGGTGTAGATTCTTTTGTCACGGAACCGGACTCACTAAATGCCTTTTTATACACGTCACACGTGTATGGGCGATTGATTGTGTGATTTCTCGTTTTGGTATGATTGGAGGCTATTCAAACCACGTCACACTCGTATGGTCGATCACCTGTGTGGAATCTTTTGTCACGGAACTGGACTCACTAAGTGCCTTTTTGTACAAGTCACACGTGTATGGGCGATTGACTGTGTGATTTCTCTTGTGTTGGTATGATTGGATGCTATTCAAACCACGTCACACTCGTATGGTCGATCACCTGTGTGGAAGCTTTTGTCACGGAACCGGACTCACTAAGTGCATTTATGTACAAGTCACACGTGTATGGGCGATTGACTGTGTGATTTCTCTTGTGTTGGTATGATTGGATGCTATTCAAACCACGTCACACGCGTATGGTCGATCACCTGTGTGGAATCTTTTGTCACGGAACCGGACTCACTAAGTGCCCTTTGGTACACGTCACACGTGTATGGGTGATTGACTGTGTGATTTCTCTTGTGTTGGCATGACTGAAAGCTATTCAAACCACGTCACACTCGTATAGGCGATGGCCACTATGGATTATCGGGTTGACTTTGTCATGAAAATCGTTCAGCGCCCGTCAAAATGTATTGAGTCAGTTTATTATTTCAAAAGCTGTAATTTTGTTATTACAAAAGTGGAGACTTAGTTTTTTTACTACAAAAGCTGGCGTTTTTTACTTCAAATGCGGAGACCTACTTCAAAAGTGGTAATTACTTCAAAACCTGGCGTAACATATGTCTTCAGTTCATATTTATCATTTTATACCCACGCAACTATTTCAAATGTGTTATGTAAAGAGATAATCCATCTTTAATGTTGATGTTTCTTTCAAATACAGATTGCCAGTTGTAACGGTAGTTTTTTTTTCAATCGTGCAGACATTACGTTTTATAGGTTAACCAATACAGGTAAGTGGGTGCCTGACAAGGTGACACATCTCTCCCGGTCAACGAAAATCACACCTAGCCTCCGGTATGACAATACAAAGTCAGAATGGAGCACTGGCTGACGGACCTTACGACTTTCCGTTTGTCAAAATAAGTATAGTGAAATAATTAACGCTTTCAACCTATCCATCATATAATTTCCCCACATAATGAAGGTGGTGTACAAATGTATGGATGTCAAAAGAAAGGGGAGGTTGTCTGCTGTAGGCATATTAAAGAAGATTCGAGGCTAAATGTGATGATGACCAAGGTCCCAATTTCTTGATAGAAGCCTTTCCGGACAGGGGTCTTCAGTTCATATTTATTATTTTAGACCCACGCAACTATTTCAAATGTGTTATTTAAAGAGATAATCCATTTTTAATATTGATGTTTCTTTTAAATATAGATTGTCAGTTCGGAGACTGTATCTCTTATAGGTAGTTTATTTCATACCTTTTCAACTTTCCATTATAAATGATTCACTGATACTGTCTTCTTGCTATTATACAACAACCGACACCTGTGACATTTTTGGAATTATAATGGGGTGTACATGTATAAATGTACTCTATGTGAATACTAGCATAATATTATTTTTCATTACTCGTGTGATTTTTTATGTGGGGGTGAAAATGTTGATTCCTTATGGTTAAAGATGGATTATCTCTTTAAATAA
This sequence comes from Siphonodentalium dalli, assembly GCA_032622095.1. NCBI lineage: Eukaryota > Metazoa > Mollusca > Scaphopoda > Gadilida > Siphonodentaliidae > Siphonodentalium > Siphonodentalium dalli. The sequence goes on along the minus strand of CP136063.1, from coordinate 19,152,183 downwards.
CAAATTTTGAATAGTTGCGTGGGTATAAAATAATAGATATGACTGGGAAGGTATCGAGGGATTTCAATGGTATATCAACTAAACTTATCAAGGAAACAATTGAGGAGATAGCCCCATCATTATTGCATATTTTTAACTTGTCCTTAGAACACGGAATAGTCACTAACAAAATGAAAATTTCTAAAGTAGTCCCAATCCCAAAATTTACTACCACTCATGAAATTTCCAACTACAGACCTATCAGCATTCTTCCAGCTATCTCTAAACTTCTCGAAAAAATAATGCACAAACGATTACTAGACTTTTTAAATGAACAAAACATACTCTATAAACACCAACACGGCTTCCGTCCTCATCATTCAACCTTCCATCCTGTACTACACCTTCTCGATCAAATTGTCTCAAATAATGACAAAATGACAAGATATTCCACTTTAGCTCTATTTCTCGACCTCTCAAAAGCATTTGACACGATAAATCACGATATTTTACTTCATAAACTAGACCACTGTGGTATACGAGGCACATCATACTCATGGTTTCAGAGCTATCTGCAAAATAGAAGGCAATATGTTGAATTCAATGGTACCAAATCTAATTTAACGGAAGTGACGTGTGGAGTGCCACAGGGCTCAATTATGGGACCGATAATGTTCTTAATATACGTTAAAGATATGTCAAATTCGACAACCTTGGATATCTTATACGCGGACGATACGACTCTAGTAACTGGTGGAAAAAATGGCATGCTTATAGAAAGTTATGTGAATAATGAGTTATACAACACATTTGCTTGGTGCTGTAGCAATAAGTTAGTGATCAATACTAAAAAAAGCAACTATATGCTAATACACACAGAGAACAATGATGACAAATGGAACTTTATAAAGTTTTACTTGAATAATACGGAACTAAACAAGATAGGAAATCTTGAGCACGAATCCTCCACAAAATTCTTAGGAATCCACATAGATGAAAACCTGACTTTCAAAAAACATGTGTCCTCTGTTTGTTCTAAAATGGTGAATGCCATATACCACATCAATAAAGTTAAAAAATTCTTTCCTGGTAGCGCACTTAAAACATTATATTATGCTCTAATACAAAGCCATATTGTCTACGGTGTTCAAATATGGGGACATGTCCCTGCGGTCAAACAAATGTTCATGCTTCAAAAACGCGCGATACGAGTTTTATGTAATAAGAAATATAGAAGCCACACAGAACCTCTTTTAAAAAAAGAAAATATACTCAAAATCTACGACATCCATAAAGTCCAAGCGGCTGTTTTCATGCATGATTGGTATTATATGCGTTTAATAGAATCATTCACTGACATGTTTACCAAACGCAAAACCGGACCAGACACCAGACAAGAGCACCCACTATTTAAAAAAAAAACCAAGAACATCTTGGTCCCAACATTCTTATCCAACTATAGATAACTTAGATAACGAATTTACATCATACCAAAACAGACACACATTCAAACGGCGTTTACATGCCGATTACATTAGCAAATATGCTGCAACAATTAAATGCAACAATCAAAGATGTCCCGACTGTCTGGTAGCTCGTCAATAGAGTGACCTCCCCTACACCGCAATCCACACCTCACTCAGCACATTCCTACTCGAACTTCAAGGAACTTCCCACTTACAACAAAGATACAAATCGTCGAGTAACCAATACGCGATTTATCTACACGTATACCCTCCATTTATAATCCATTTAAATGCAACCATTACGTGATACATAATTATATAGCCGCGCATTGTAGAATAAATCTTGACCGTAACATCTATTCATCTTTAAGGGGTTGGCAGTAAGACAGTCTAGCTTGACTTTGCCACCCCCTCCAATATACAATACAATATTTGTCAAATTTGTATTATGTATTAATATGTGTATATTAAAATAAAATATCATATCCTATCCTAATTGGTGAGAACCCCGGTATGTTCATCAAGCACATGTCACACTGGTACGTAGGTGAGAACCCCGGTATGTTCATCAAGCACATGTCACACTGGTACGTAGGTGAGAACCACGGTATGTTCATCAAGCACATATCACACTGGTGCGTAGGTGAGAACCCGGGTATGTTCATCAAGCACATGTCACGCTGGTACGTAGGTGAGAACCCCGATATGTTCAATAACATATCACACTGGTAAATTGGTGAGAACCCCGGTATGTTCATCAAGCACATATCACACTGGTACGTAGGTGAGAACCCCGGTATGTTCATCAATAACATATCACACTGGTACGTAGGCGAGAACTCCGGTATGTTCAATAACATATCACACTGGTACGTAGGAGAGAACCCCGGTATGTTCACCAATAACATACCACACTGATACGTAGGAGAGAACCCCGGTATGTTCATCAAGCACATATCACACTGGTAAATTGGTGAGAACCCCGGTATGTTCATCAAGCACATAATACACTGGTACGTAGGTGAGAACCCCGGTATGTTCATCAAGCACATAATACACTGGTACGTAGGTGAGAACCCCGGTATGTTCATCAATCACATATCATACTGGTACGTAGGTGAGAACCCCGGTATGTTCATCAATCACATATCATACTGGTACGTAGGTGAGAACCCCGGTATGTTCATCAATCACATATCATACTGGTACATAGGTGAGAACCCCGGTATGTTCATCAATCACATATCATACTGGTACGTAGGTGAGAACCCCGGTATGTTCATCAATCACATAGCACACTGGTTCGTAGGTGAGAACCCCGGTACGTTCATCAATCACATATCACACTGGTACGTGGGTGAGAACCCCGGTATGTTCATCAAGCACATATCACACTGGTACGTAGGTGAGAACTCCGGTATGTTCATCAATCACATATCACACTGGTACGTAGGAGAGAACCCCGGTATGTTCATCAAGCACATATCACACTGGTAAATTGGTGAGAACCCCGGTATGTTCATCAAGCACATAATACACTGGTACGTAGGTGAGAACCCCGGTATGTTCATCAAGCACATAATACACTGGTACGTAGGTGAGAACCCCGGTATGTTCATCAATCACATATCATACTGGTACGTAGGTGAGAACCCCGGTATGTTCATCAATCACATATCATACTGGTACGTAGGTGAGAACCCCGGTATGTTCATCAATCACATATCATACTGGTACATAGGTGAGAACCCCGGTATGTTCATCAATCACATATCATACTGGTACGTAGGTGAGAACCCCGGTATGTTCATCAATCACATAGCACACTGGTTCGTAGGTGAGAACCCCGGTACGTTCACCAATCACATATCACACTGGTACGTGGGTGAGAACCCCGGTATGTTCATCAAGCACATATCACACTGGTACGTAGGTGAGAACTCCGGTATGTTCATCAATCACATATCACACTGGTACGTCGGTGAGAACCCCGGTATGTTCATCAATCACATATCACACTAGTACGTCGGTTAGAACCCGGGTATGTTCATCAAGCACATATCATACTGGTACGTAGGTGAGAACCCCGGTATGCTCATCAAGCACATATCACACTGATACGTAGGTGAGAACCCCGGTATGTTCATCAATCACATGTCACACTGGTATGTAGGTGAGAACCCCGGTATGTTCATCAAGCACATGTCACACTGGTACGTAGGTGAGAACCTCTGTATGTTCATCAAGCACATATCACGCTGGTACGTCGGTGAGAACCCCGGTATGTTCATCAAGCACATGTCACACTGGTACGTAGGTGAGAACCCCGGTATGTTCATCAAGCACATATCACACTGGTAAATTGGTGAGAACCCCGGTATGTGGTCTCGTATGACTTGCCAGGTTAACGCCAACACTGGATCATCCCCTGCGTAAATTATATTGGCACGGGAGATATCACGTGACGTGTGGATTATCTTGTGTTTCGCCAAGTGACCCGATTGACAAAACGATGTCCTGTATATATCACAATGGTAAGCCTTAATTCTGGTGTGAATTATCTTATTTAACACCAACTTGCCCGATTGATTGATGATCCACAGTGTGTGGTGTGACGGTCATTGGAGTATGTTTGTATAAGGCTTATCTCCGGTGTGGATTCTCGTATGCGTAACCAAGATGTTCGATTGATTTAATGATTTCTGACATATATAATTTCTGAAATGTGCATCAAAACCAGATGACAAGATGACAAAAATATGTCGGTAACTCAACAAAAACAGCATGTTCACAGTTTATTACACCGGATAATGTGTGATATTACAATGTTAGAGAGCTTCCTATTTCAAATGGTATATAATATGGCACATATCTTATATATGTGATCTGGGGGTTCGAAAATTAAGTGCACCTTTAAAAGTGGATTACCTCTTTGTAAACGTGTATTATATAGTTACCGGGGTATAAAATATTAGATCTGAGACGAAGACTCCGGTTCGGAAATGCTTCTATCAATTAATATTAATGTTATTTCGAATATTTTCAGGTAAAAATGTGGTTGTTTAGCTAACAAACAATACTGGTTACTGTTAAAGACCCACTTAATTTTCGAGTCTCCAATTATTGTTTAATAGTGACTTGATATACGGTTTTAATAACAATCTCTGCCATAAAATATTATTAAAATACTATAAGTCATCACTATTTGAAACAGCTGTGTCTTAGAAGATGCCCTCAGAGAAATAGAAAACTGGTGAAGACACCCCCGCTCTTGCACCCAGAATGCAACAGAATTCAAACATGTTCAATGAAAGGGGGCGAACTCTATCTTTAATATATAGAGTTGTTCCCCCTGTATTGAAAATAATGCTGGTTGTTACTTCAATCTTGATGACAAAATGGATTGGCAACTCAACAAAGACAACATTTCCACAGTTTATTACACCGGATAAGTTTATAATACAATGTTTTGGAGCTTCTTCTTTCCAATGATATACAATATGGCATATATTATATATAAAGTAATCTGGGGTTTCGAAAATTAAGTGGGCCTTTAACAGAGACCAGAAATTTTAATGTGTAATTCTCTTATATGCTTCACCAAACTGTTTGAACGACTAACTCATTTCCCGCATATATCACAACAGTAAGGCTTATCTCCGGTGTGGATTCTCTTATGTGTCGCCATGTTGCTCGATGTATTAAATGATTTCCCGCATATATCACAACAGTAAGGCTTATCTCCGGTGTGGATTCTCTTATGTGTCGCCATGTCGCTCGATGTATTAACAAATTTCCCGCATTTATCACAACAGTAAGGCTTATCTCTAGTGTGGATTCTCTTATGTTTCGCCATGCCGCTCGATGTATTAAATTATTTCCCGCATATATCACAACAGTAAGGCTTATCTCCGGTGTGGATTCTCTTATGTGTCGCCATGTCGCTCGATGTATTAAATTATTTCCCGCATATATCACAACAGTAAGGCTTATCTCCGGTGTGGATTCTCTTATGTGTCGCCATATCGCTCGATGTATTAAATGATTTCCCGCATATATCACAACAGTAAGGTTTATCTCCGGTGTGGATTCGCTTATGTGTCGCCATGTCACTTGATGTATTAAATTATTTCCCGCATATATCACAACAGTAAGGCTTATCTCCGGTGTGGATTCTCTTATGTGTCGCCATGTCGCTCGAAGTATTAAATGATTTCCCGCATATATCACAAGAGTAAGGCTTATCTCCGGTGTGGATTCTCTTATGTGTCGCCATGTCACTCGATGTATTAAATGATTTCCCGCATATATCACAACAGTAATGCTTATCTCCGGTGTGGATTCTCCCATGTGTCGCCATGTCACTCGATGTATTAAATGATATCTCGCATATATCACAACAGTAAGGCTTATCTCCGGTGTGGATTCTCTTATGACTCGTCAAGCTGCATGCGTGAGTAAATGATTTCCCGCAAATGTCACAACCGTAAGGTTTATCTCCGGTATGTGTTCTCTTGTGTACCACCAAGCTGATCGATTCAGTAAATGATTTACCGCATATGTCACAACTCTAAGGCTTAACTCCGGTGTGGATTCTCTTATGTCTCATCAAGCTGCTTGAACGATTAAATGATTTCTCGCATATATCACAACTGTAAGGCGTATCCCCAGTGTGGATTCTCTTATGTCTCATCAAGCTGCTCGATTGGTTAAATGATTTCCTGCATATATCACAATGGTAAGGCTTATCTCCGGTGTGGATTGTTTTATGCGTCACCAAGTGGATCGATTGATTAAATGATTTCCCGCATATATCACAACGGTGCGGCTTATCTCCGGTGTGGATTCTCTTATGTATCACCAAGCTGCTCGATTGACTAAATGATTTCTCGCATATATCACAATGGTACGGGTTATCTCCAGTGTGGATTCTCTTATGCGTCACCAAGTGACTCGATGTATTAAATGATTTCCCGCAAATATCACAACGGTAGGGCTTATCTCCTGTGTGGATTCTCTTATGTCTCATCAAGCTGCTCGATTGACTAAATGATTTCTCGCATATATCACAATGGTAAGGTTTATTTCCAGTGTGGATTGTTTTATGCGTCACCAAGTGGATCGATTGATTAAATGATTTCCCGCATATATCACAACGGTGCGGATTATCTCCGGTGTGGATTCTCTTATGTATCACCACGCTGCCTGCTCTGGTAAACAGTTTCCCACATACGTCACAATGATGTTTATTCCCTGTGTGGGCGGTCTCATGGACATTCAGATTATCACCTCCCATTCTAGGATTGTCCTGGATATATCAGTATATATTTAATAAAGACACAGCCTATACGAGCATATATAAATCTGATATAATGTTAATCCAATTCCATTAATACAATGTAACCAGGAAGACTCACGTGTCAATTGATCGATTTTCACGACAAACAAGCGATGATGTAAATACCGAATTTATAACATGCGGCTTATTGTGTGGTCTCATTCAGTTGAACCATTTACAAAACGATATAAATTCATATTCAAATTTACCTGTATTTACCTGTATTCTTGAGCCTTATGAGCGTTCGCTTGTTGTGGTTAATAATACGTTTGTTCTTAATTATTTTTTTTTGTAAAATGTAATTTGTACAAAATCCAAAATAAGGATTGTGACCAACACAGAACAAATGTTATGTTGCAATTAATCACACAATACGACCAGTATATCGAACATCGAGAGGCATATTATAAACTAGAATGCACTCACTGGAGCTGCCTATATATACTTGCTCCAATCACACATTTGGCATGTTTTTGTGGTGTCTTACAAACAACAGTTTGAACCACGGGTGCTGGCACCTCGTTTGGGAGAGATCGATAACAAAACTCTGGATATCAAATCTCAGTTCATCCATCGCTGAAATATTTGTGTGTAGGGACATAATACATCTGTTATCTCAAGTTGATCTATTACACTAATGCTAGTCTCAGTAATACGTACGAGTTGTTTGACATATATATAGAACAATATAGACATCGTTCATATAAAGGGTGTGCAAACGATTGGTTGCCGATGATGCTATATTATATACCAATTGGAATAAATGACTAGTTTGACTAGAATGACATCAAGTGTGTATGTCATTGCACTTCAGTGGTGAAAACCATCAAAGTAAATTACAAATACCGACACAATTAAATAAAAGACACTCGACCGTTGGCTAGTCTTTGATTAATAGTGTGTCAATGTGAACATGCCCTTAGCGACTATGCTATCTACGGTCTTCGGGAATATATCATCAACATTTCTATTGTGTTGAGAATGAAAAAAGCTAGTTAATTAATAAGGCATTTTAATAATCCACGTTTCTACATTCACATGTTCTAGTGCAATTGTTTTTCAATTGAACTACGCGCTCGACTGTTTGACCGGACATGATTTATAATTTTATATGCACCAGGATCTTTCGAAAATGTTTTGAACTTTTCAGAAATTGGAATGGTATAGTCTGTCCGTGTAATACGAGTATCAGCTGTCTGGATATCGACGCAATCATGTCTGGTTTTTTGCGCGCCCATGTAGCTCGCGACATCCTGGTGTGCGTCGTGACGTCATGGCGTCTTGATCGGTTTCCAGAAAGAAATCATTCGATATTGTTCATTTATGAACGATTTATAACCAAAATAAAACCAGATAACGATGAAAATTTGAGTATATATGTAGATTCAAATTACAATTGATGCAACGATTTCATATTAGCGTATGCGTTATTTACAGTATGTACTTCCGGTATAACGTAACATGTTCCCGGAAGGACAGACAGAAAAACAGACAGAAAACAGAGATCCGGACCGAAAACATTACTTGCGTCCAGCATAGACTGGCGCAAGTAATAATCAATATGGGTGATTTCACGGGAAGGGTAGCTCAAAAAGTGTCAAATACACAACAAAATGAAGTTTCTTCTAATAACTTTTTTTTTTATTTTGACACCTGAACTAAATCTAGGGGAAAGCGGGACACCAAATGTTTTCAAGGAATTTTAGAGAGGGTTTTCGCCGGAAAAAACTGGAAAGCCGTCGATTGGTATAAAATTCATCGGCGCATATAATCGGGTGGTCATTGATATCAAACAACATCGCGGTATGTCCCTTTTGGAACCTCTTGTTGTGTCCCACTTTGCCCGCGCCTTTGGGCAAAGTGGGACACCACACTGGGCAAAGTGGGACAATATGCGATGCTATCCGGGCAAAATGGGACAGCAAAATCAAAGAGACAGTGCGAGTTGCCATTGCTCAGACTGCTACAGACAGACAGGCTCTGAGTGGCAGATCAGTTTCTGTTGGGTTATGTAGATGGATTTCTTGTCTGGCGACCAGAGTTATCTATCTTAACGATATATTCACCCCTGTCACAGTACCGATTAAAACGAAGGTGACTTCCATTCATTATATTACTTCGAAATTTTTCTAATTATGTCAAACAAAGGGTGTTGTATGGTGCCCACCCCCCCCCCCCCCCGCTACAGATATTCTTTCCACACACCCCATCCCGATCCAAAGTAGCCGCCATCCAGAAGGGTTCAAAAATGGCCGCCGTCCAGAAATTGAAAAATCGGGCACCAATGCCATTTCTCGGTCCCTTGACCGATTTAGGTAAAACAAAGGTTGTTGGAGGGTGCCCCCCCCCCAAGCCAATGTAAATATTCACCCATTTCACCCACCCGATCCAAACTGGCCGCCACACAGAAGGGTTCATATATGGCATCCATGCCATTTCTCGGCCCCTTGACCGATTTAGGTTAAACAAAGGGTGTTGCAGGGTGGCCCACAATGGACGCTTTTCCAAGTAGCCCACTCACCCCCATCCAAAATGGCCGTCATCCAGAGGGATTCAAATAGGGCACACATGCTATTTATCATCACCTTGGCCGAATAAGATCAAATGAAGGGTGTTGTGGGGTGTCGCCAAGCCAATCTAAATATTCACCCTTTCACCCTTGTTTTACTTAAATCGGTCAAGGTGCCGAGAAATGGCAGGGTGCCCTATATGAATCTTTCTGGGCGGCGGCCATTTTGGATCGGGTGGGATGAAAGGGTGAACATTTATAGATTGGCTTGGGGGCCACCACACAACTCCCTTTATTTTACCAAATCGGTCAAGTAGCCGAGAAATTGCAATCCAAATATACTATATTGACCACCATTGCGGGCAAAGTGGGACAGGCTCGTGCAAAGCGGGACACTGTACATGACGCATGTATTAACAGTTTACAGAGACATACTTATCTATTTCAGTGTTATTGTTAGGTGAGGTAAGTTGGTAGGCTATACATATGAAATGTTTCTGGGATGAAGGCAACGAACGGAAATTAGTGAAACTATGGCACTTGTTGTTCAAATAGAAATGTGGCACCACAAAAGTAGCCTGGTGATCTCTTCTAAACTCGGTGGCTCTCCAAACAAATTGCGCGCTGAAATTGGTCACAACCGACGTCATCTAACGTTATAAAGTTTCAGGGAAATGCGTGGCACGTTTAATGCATGTTATGCCGATGTCCCGCTTTGCCCGGGTGTCCCACTTTGCCCGGGTCTCCTCTATATACGTTTACATGGCCAGATTTAAACTTTTAAAAACTAATATAGGCCTAATATAAAGAGTGTCGTAAAACGTTTGCGGGAAGGTATGCCGTTTTTTAAGGACGACCAGCTGGGCGCAGCCCAGTCGCGTTGAATTAGTGGCACCACCATCTTGGATTTGAGGGGCCGCCATCTTGATACGTCATTGCAATTAGATTAAAACTACAAAATGTTATTTTTCATATAGACAACATAACATTATTCATTGCGTAAAGGCATGACATGGTTTATTCTTTGAACAATAATCATGACTTAAATCATAAATATTGTCGACCGGACTCGGGTTGCTATTTTCCTTAGCCACCTCGCGAAAACAACATAGGCCTAATTCATATCGTAAATATCTTGAATGTTTATCATATAACTAAATAAACTGTTCTTTAGTTTAGTAAATTAGTAGAAGCATGTTCACGTAAACTGTTAGGTTGCGTCATATGTTGTATCCAAAGCGACGTCATATTGGTACGCGCATTTTCCCGCGAAAGTTATTGACGTTTTGACAGCGACGCGACATATCACACAAAGCAGGCATAATGTTGGCATGGTTCGCATTAGGTTTGGTTGGGTCGACGTTGTTTCACAGTGCATGGCTCCGAGTCCGCGCTGGTATAAATGTAGCTCCATGCAATTGTAATCAAGCTGATCAAATCCCAACCTATAAAATCACTATACAAATTTGTACAGGTACAAACAAAACATGTTCTTGCATGGAAATTGAATGTTCTTCCTTACTTATATTCTAATGATTTGGTTTGTGATTTGAAACAAACAACCCAAATTATGAGGGGGTAAACCCAAGTTCTCACTCATAATAACCCCATTTTTCAACTAAGGCCAAGGGTTGTGGAGGCGAGTACAACTAACATTTCATCCAAATTGAGAATGGGCATATGTGTCAGTCAAAAAAAATGACACCGGGGGCCACGTAGTCCAGACGCCAAGTCTCAAAAGGGCTCTATTTTAGGAGTTAGTTCAACCGGTCACCAAGAAAATTTCCACGTGTTGCCTGTTGTGGGGGACTACAGTGCGGTCCATGCAAGGGTGGGTGTAATTTCTGAAAGTGTTGCAATTTTTTTCTATTCATGGTTTTTAATTGCATTAAGCCTAAAATTACCATAAACTGAAAACTCAAACTACAGATGACAGTTTATGTCATTTTGGCATTATTTTCTTTCAAAATCTTAGTAATACATATATTATTCCACATCGCCACATAAGATTTTGGAAAATAAATACTATTTTCGAAAACAAAATATTAAAGGGTTTTTTTTTGGGAAAATATTTGCTTTCGTTTCAATTTATTTCTGAAACTGATGGCACACAGCTTGTAATCTCCCTAATGAATTCCCTGTATCAAAGCGTAATAAACTGGGAAGTCAAATTGCCAGATACAAACTTCAGATAGTGCCTCGAATGATTATTGTTTGTAAAAAATATAACCCTCCCCCCTAAAAATAGAAAATTGTCATTTTTTGCAGTTTCGTTAAAAAGACGCTTGTTCTGTAATATTACAATGGGAATACACCCGTACCCGGTCTCACCGTGTTTACAATGTCACCGGAGGGTCAAGTTAGTACCGGGCTGTAGCTTTAAACCAAACCCTTGGATTGCATATAAATATTAAAGACGGCTTCTACATCCAATAAGCGAAATCAGACCATACGGATGTGATCAATTTATATTTAGTTGCAGGACTTAAAACCCAAGTTTGAACAACCTTTGTATGTCTAGAAGTTCATACAACAACTGAAAAAAGTTAACTTTCATGGTTTCGTAAAGTAATATAATCCTGAGTTATAGGAATTTACATGTACAACAAGCACTTAACTGGCAATATTATTTTTTTGTGTGAAAAAGTTATTTTTCGCCATCATTCATCGTTATCCGCTTAAAATAACCATAAACCGAAAACTCGAACTAGCTATGACAAGTTATGGCTTTATGGCATTACTAATCATCATTATGTTAAAATACAGATTTCATATGTCGTAGCTACAACACAATAATAGTTATACTGATTTCGAAAAATACTCAATGAAGTGCATTTTTAGGGCTAAAATCAGCGTTCGATTCATTAATGTTTTCTAACTGATACTGCCCGCTTTGTAATTTTCCGGAAAATTCCTGATATCAAACCTTAATAATTTGCTGCATTTAACTGGAGATTACAGTGATTCAATTGAAATGGAGACGAGTCCTCTCAAATTAATACCCGTTGCCAAAAAGTGTAAACGGTGTTTAGTATGTCAGAAATTAAAACATGAGTCTGCGGAAAGCTTCCGATTCTTGTTTGGAATTGTTTTCAGTTGCTCTGGATGTTCGTCGATCATCATATGAAGAATATGGAATTGACCTTAAAGATCTTAACATAAGTTTGCATAAGAGTTGTTTCTCCAATCTCCAGTTTCACAAGTTCTTCGGATCTCAGATTAGTCAAACAGCCCACATCCACGACTGTTAATCAAACAAATCCACAAGTTACAAGAGAATATTTCGACTTCAAAACTAGATGTCTTATATGCTCAAAGTTGTCTCACTTGGGAGTAAAGACATTAGTCAGTACATTTACATCTTGCGAAACTACCGAACGATGTGCGAAGGAAAAGGAGGATGACATAATGCAACGGCGTGTTGGGTTTGACTTTTCGAAGTTGATAGCACTTGAGGCAAGACATCACAGGTTGTGTCATAGTAAATATCTGCTGGAGTCCACCACCTCCAGTAACACGATTACCCCACACGATGTTGCACTGGAACATTTGATGGGTGTATTCTCCCGGACTTTGAAAAGGGTGTCACATATGATATGGGTCATCTACTATCAAAGTTCCTGGACATATTACGACAAATAGGCAAACCGAAGTGTAGCAAGGTCTACACTAAACAGAAACTGAAGGAAAAGATTGAACTGAATTACTCTGACAAAGTGTGTTTTATTGATAAATCACGGACTAAACCTGAACTCGCGATCAGTAAATCCCTTAATATACAGAATGCCATCAATGTCGCATCAAACACCAGGGCTATGCTCAAGGAACTGCAGTTATCGTCCAGTATTCGTGTGTTCGTGTGTGTCCTAATCTCGGAGGGAAACAACCAGGCCCAGTGCATCTAACTGGAAAATGCGCATCCGTTGGTTCAACGTGTGTTACAAAGAACATGCTTACATGAGACAAATGCTATGTTCTCTTACACAATACCGACTAAGTTATTCGATGTACATTTTGAGAGAGGTAAATCGGAATATGTTCCTGGCTGGAGTGTATATCATGCTAGTGTCACTAATCGAATCAACGTGACGAAGTCTAACATTGGATGTTGCCCGATGGTTCCTGGTTCAGCGACTGATTTTGAAACAGTAGATACAACGACGAAACGATTTAAGAATTTGTTCAGGACTCTAGGACAGAATTGGTCTTATGTAGCATACGACGAATCAACATACTGCAAGGCTCATATGATTGAATGGAGGAACCCTGATGAATTTGATAACGACGATGGTAGGGATTATAGAGCTATGAATTGGCTTCGAGGACATTGTTATAGAAGCTGGGTGCATGATGGCGCCACTGTAAACCGGATTGTATGCGGAAATTCGTATAACCGTGGAGTTCGTTTGCATAAGCCGATGAACAAAGCATTTGGACAGTTGAGGTGGAAGTCGTTTTAGACTGGCTTAGTTGCAACGAAGAACACATTGAACCGCCGCATCTAATTGACCATGATAATGTGTTGCATGAAATTGGAACACCAGCAGAAATGATTCCTCTGGATTTCGTGTGTAAACATGTAAACTACGCCCGGTGGGGCCATAGTCAATGTAGCGCAGTCGAGTCTAATGTTCGAGAAGAAACTGCATAATAGCATTTGTCGTTTTTCCGAAAGACACACGCCAGCCTCTCTCTGAAGTTTGGCATGTTATGGCCATAAACAATCCATAAATATGGACTGTGGTTAATATCGGAATTTGTGTTGCCAGTCTGCAGTTCTAAACCGGTTCTATCTCACGCCCCATTCAAAATCCTCAGTTGCGTTGCAAACTTCGGAAATGAGTGGAATGCATGACTCGAACATAACTTCACAAAATAAACATAGTCAACTTGTTATCCAATAATTGGTCCCTAAAGATACCATTGTTATTGCCGCATGGCCAGCAATTGTTTCTTGCGGGTGGATTTCCAGATTCCAAGAAAGTAATGTTTTTATCAAAGTTTGGTTGCGGTTGGTATGGGTATCTTGAGTTCGACCGCGAAGAAACTTGACTCAAGAATGTTCGTACACATGGGGCATGCAGCAAGTGAACTGCAAGTTGAAATATTCATTGTTTGGAGTGGTGACTCAGACGTTCTGGCGATGTGCCCCCTGTTTTGTGTACTACTGGGTATACGAGTTAGTCTTCCTAGCTGGTAATGGCCAATGACGTCGATATATCCCAGTGCATGATTGTGCAAAGGTTGTAGGCAAGGACATGTCACTGATTATTCCAGCAGTTCATGAATTGAGCGGACGCGATTCGACAAACGCATTCAGTTCTATTAGGAAATTGAAATGGTTCAGAACATTGAAAGATCACCAGAACTGATCCCGGAATTTACGCAGATGGGGGATGACCCGACTCGCATTCCCAATCATATGAGGGAAACATTTGTGTCTCTTGTTTCTTTGGTTTATTCCAACCGTGATTTGACATCCCTGGATGACTTGCGCTACGAAGAACGTGAGAAGCGACAAACTGCCACCGACCATGGACTCATTCAATTCGCACCCAAAACGCGTTAACTATCGAACGTATATATGGACTCATGCTCTTTTCCCAATGTTGTTGCTGCCATTACCACGACCCAAATGGCTGGATACTTAATAATTCTAATGGGTACCTTGTTCCGGAAATGATGTCACTCGCTCCAGCTCCGACTGCCGTTCTCGAACTCACCATATGCAAGTGCAAGTCCGATTGCAGTGCATGACGTTGCCGTTGTAGTTTTATTTCGTACCAATTACTATTTGCACATGTTATTTTACTTAGTGGCGAAAAATTTAATTTTTCCCAAAAAACTAAATGATTATATTGCCATTTCAGTGCTTGTTGTGAATGTAAATTCTTACAACTCAGGATTATATCACCTTACAGAACTATGGCAGTTAACTTTTTCAGTTGCTGTATGAACTTTTAAACATTCAGAACTTGTTCAAACTTGAGCTTTATATCCTGCAATTAAATATAATATGATCACATCCGTATGGTCTGATTTCACTTATTGAATGATGGAGGCCGTCTTGAATATTTATATGCAATCACTAGGTTTAGCTTAAAGCTACAACTCGGTACTAATTTGACCCTCCGTTGACATTGTGACAACGGTAAGATCGGGTACAGGTGTATTTCCAATGTGATATTACATAACAAGCGTCTTATGATCAAAACTGCCAAAAATAACAATTTTCTAATTTTTGGGGGAGGTTTATATTGTTTACAAAAAATAGTCATTCAAGGCATTATCCAGAGTTTTGTTCTGGCAATATGACTTCCCAGTTTGTCGTAGAAAATTATTACGCTTTAACATTCGGAATTAAGTAGGGAAATTACAAGCTGTGCGCTATCAGTTTCAGAAATAAATTGAAACGAAAGCAAATATTGGCCCAAAAAACGCACTTAAATAATTTTTTTTCGAAAATAGTATTTATTTTCCAAAATCTTGTGTGGCGATGTGAAATAATATCTCTATTACTAACATTTTAAAAGGAAATAATGCCAATATGACATAAACTGTCATCTGTAGTTTGAAATATCTGTTTATGGTTATTTTAAGCTTTATTCAATCAAAAACCATGAATAAAAAAAATTTGCAACACTTTCAGAAATTACATCCACCCTTACATGAAACGCAGTGTAGTTCCCCACAACAGGCAATAGGCGGACATTTTCTTGGTGGCCGGTTGAACAGAATCTAAAAAAAAATTCCTGGCTCTGGACTAACGGTTGAAAGGATGGAAGATACATGTATGAGTACAATATGATATTTAGCCACACCTTCGGACTTTCCACACCGAGAGCACGTGACATGTTACTAGTTTTGTATTGGGGCACCCATTTCTTGGAGCTAAGTTTTGATTGGCGGTAATTACAAGGAATCCCGGGTTTGGGAAATGAAAACTGAACGAAAGGTCGTCAGACCCACTATTTTTTATATGTGGGTATGTAGTTTACTCCAGACTGACATCCGCCATGGTACTCCGAGTCACCACACCAAATTTGGTTGAAGCTTATATTCAGCATTTTTATTTATATATATTGTTTAATATACATATTTAAAGATTGAGCTCCTTGCTAAATTTATCAAAACTAATTTAATGTTTTTTTTAATTATATATTAAAAACAAATTAATACCATTATAACATCCGCCATGGTACCCCGAGTCACCACACCAAATTTGGTTGAACTCAGTCCAAGGGTCTGAGAGAAAATTCCGGACAGATGTTTCTCGTCTATATAAATAAAGCAATTCAATTCAAAAAACATATATAGATGACAAGCAGTCACAACACTATACCAGACTTGGATACTTTCGGTCTTGTGAGAGATCATCTGAGTTGAAAGACATGCAAATAATCCACTGATTGGCTTGATGCACTGATGACAGATATTTTCTACCAATTGATAGTCACATTAATGTTTGAGACAGTTGCTCGCTTTTTTCCATGCACACAATGATCTGGGCATTAGTTACATCATGACAATTTTACCTATATATGCAAACTTAGGTCAATGTACAGGATACACACAATTCCATGATGTCTAACCATTTCCCGATTAGTCTGTCAACCTGCCCATTATCTAGCGTCATGCCTTGACACCTTTGTTAGTCTACTGGAGCAACCTCTGTTATAACTAGAGGTGTGACTGTCCCAATGGGACTACGGATACCCCCCTGTTTTTAAAATACTAAGATGTCTCATATGTCAGTAAACATTTAGTTAAAATAATAAAATAACAGTTCCCATTGCAGGTGTACAACCATAACCCTAATCTTAAACCTATTGACCAAAAAATGTAGGAATAAAAGCTTGGACAAAATTATGTATGTTGCGAAAAAAAAATCTAAGTCGAAAAAGGGGAATAACTCCACACAAAATATGTCGGACAGACGTCATAATCGCAGGTGCACAAGTTCCCATGGTTCTAAATATCTGTGCCACGTTTTTAAAAAATTGACCGAAAAATGTAGGAATAAAAGCTCGGACAAAAGTATACATGTTGCGAAAATGTTCTAAGTCGAAAAAGGGGGGATAACTCCAGCAAAAAAAAGTCCGACAGACGTCATAATCGCAGGTGCATAGGTTCCCATGGTGGTTGATGTCTGTGCCAAGTTTCACGGAAATTGATCCAAAAACGACTGAGAAAAACTCCGGACAAATTTGTGTCCACGGACGGACGACTGACGACGACGACGACGGACGGACGGGCGGACGTACCGACGACAGGGTACTTGTGTGAACATGTACTTGTGGGCTGATGGACAAGTCATGCGAGGTGCAGTGCGTCCACCTTATACTTGTGATAGGCGCATTGGATGGCCGTATGTATGAGCTTCGTCGATCAACTCATGAGTCTCAGTGGGCTGCACCCCACAGACAGAACAACGCAATCTAACTCGGTGGGTTGCAGCCCAGAGCAATGCAATCTAAACAAGAAAACCATAGTCAGAAATGGTAACGCCACCAAGATTATAGTATTACATATAAATAGAAATTATAAAAAATACATAAAATATTTTGATAACAATTGCGTTTAAACAAGTAATCCTTCAAATTATTACTAACAAAGCAAGTAAACGACTGTGGGGTCACTCAACAGATTATAAAGACTTGGACTTAGTATACTGTAAATACTAAAATTTTAATAAAATAATTGAAAGATAAAAGTTAGCAAGTAGTGAAAGTTAATTTTTTCATTTAATTTTTTTTGTGGTTAAATAAAGCAATAATATAAATGTAAAATTTGGTGTTTTTTTTAAATGATTGACCGTGGCTCTTCCAATAATTGCGCGACCGACCTGGTCAATTGTTCTTAAGAAGTTGTTTTGAGAATTACAATGGAGGGAAATAGTTATGGCTGTGGCTTCGCAAGTAATTAACTTGGTGACGTGATGTTAACAAATCTGAACTCCAGTAAACCAAGGACGCTCCATACCAAATATAAGGTAAATAAATGATTCTTTAGAAGTTGTTTTAAGATTTACTATGGAGGCAAAGAATTGTGTTGCTGACTTCGCAACTATTTGACCTCATTGTAACAAATATAAGTCACTCAGGCAATAGATGTATCTATTCTGTATATTAAGTTATTGTGTCTTACGTGTCTTGAGATGTCTAAATATTTTTCGATGGGCAGATCGCACAAGGGACCCAAGCCAATCTTCTCTGTTGGGATTCCAATTGTTGGCTTATTAAATAAATATGAAAATATCATTGAAATCATCGGTTTCCCCCCAATAAACATCCATATGTTCAATATACATGTTTTGGAGCTGAATTAGGAAGACGATATTGGACGCCATAATTCTGCTGTGGTTAAGTGGTCAATTACTTTGGACATTACTGTATGTAGATGGAGTTATCATTAGACCTCACATCCTTATATGGGATACAGTAATGCCCAAAGTAATTGACCACTTAACCACAGCAGAATTATGGGTAATTTTTCAGGATTTAAAATCCTGAAAAATTACCCATAATTCTGCTGTGGTTAAGTGGTCAATTACTTTGGACATTACTGTATGTGGATGGAGTTATCATTAGACCTCGCATCCTTATATGGGCCTCAGTAATGCCTAAAGTAATTAACCAATTAACCACAGCAGAATTATATGTAATTTTACAGGATTTAAAATCTTGAAAAATTACCCATAATTATGATGTGGTTAAGTGGTCAATTACTTTGGACATTACTGTATGTAGATGGAGTTAAATATCACATCAGTGTGTTGGAGATTTTGGACCTTGACTTGGGACCTTTGTTTTTTAACGCAATAAATGTGAGTACACATTATACACACATTTCTGATGTAGCCAGAGTTTTTCTTGGATAAGAGGAGTTTGAAGCCTGCTTACATTTCAAAATGTTGTCAGTTTTGTATTGTCTGCAGCAGAACTCTGCGCGTTGAAGCAAAAGTTACAAGAGATGAAATGTGTACGTAACGAGACTATAATACAAAAGAAAAAATAAATTGAGGGAGGGGTGGGCGATACAGGGAACTAAGAGTTGAACCGATATAAATTTGTAGAGCGATAACGACCAATGTTGACATATTATGCATCTCAAGTCTACTGCTGAAACAAGGCTATAAAATAGGGGGGTGTCAGAATCTTAGTCATCTCTATATATTGCCAGAATAGTCGTTTATGGACTTCTATAGTGGTACAATACAAACTAGAATCAAATGATAAAAAATATGTACTGGTATGTAACACAACTATACCGATGAAAATTAAAATAATAATTTAGGCTGGGACAAGATCTTGGGTTGGTTATATGGACTCGGAGAAAAAAGGGTTCGTACTGATGAACTGTCATGAATTAGTGGAGCGATGTTGCCACGTAATGCGTCGCGACTGTACTAAAGCAGCAATGATATAAAATTGGGGGGGGAGAGGTCTGAAATTATCTCTATCTCTATAGATGGCACCAGAATTATATAGAAAGGAATAGCAATTGATATACGTATACTATAGTAATATCATAGACATACAAGTACAAGTATCACGTGAAAAAATATTACGTAACGTGACTATGGCGATGAAAAAAATAAATAATTGGACCGGGATTAGAGGTTGGGTTGGTTATATGTGGATAATTGGATATGGAATTCATACCGATGAAACGATACAAATTAGTGGAGCGATAAAGACCAATGTTGACACTTGTCAGGCTACGCGGGAGAAATAGGGGTTGATACGATAGACCGAAATAAATTTGTCGAGTGATAATGACCAATGTTGACGTATAAAGTAACGCGACTGTACTGTCGTACAATTATCAGGTAGAACCGGTCAAATATGGACTC
The DNA here is from genome assembly GCA_032622095.1 of Siphonodentalium dalli. NCBI lineage: Eukaryota > Metazoa > Mollusca > Scaphopoda > Gadilida > Siphonodentaliidae > Siphonodentalium > Siphonodentalium dalli. Next base: position 19,132,036 of record CP136063.1, on the reverse strand, counting down.
TGGTGCCCAATATGGAACAGCTCAGAAAACATTTGCAGGGCCCTAAAATTTATTTAACATGGGATTTATTTAAAATCGATTTATGTTGATAAATCTCTTATTTTTCAAAATGTTAAGCTGAGACTTAGTGTGTCTAAGTTTTGGTCAAACTAAACCTTTTTCGACCGGGACAGCAGATCGAATAGTAGCTAAGATGTATTTAGATAGAATTATCATAAGAATTTGACCGATTAGGGTGCATTTTAAAAGAATCGAGTGGAGAAATCTTGGCGACATTTTATAAAACACGCAGATAATTCCAGAAAATAAATATGGCGGTTATCACAATAGAACAGGCATAACATTACCCATAATGCACTTCACTATACCAGGGGCTCCCAATGGGTTATATATTATTTTCAGGCTATCAGATTATTTATATTTTCAACAACATATTATTACACCGGTGACTTTAAGTTTACAATTACAGCCTGTCCTGACTATCGATACGATTGAGTCATATTTTCAAAAACATATTATACTTTACAATTTCAGCATCTACGTGATTCTATCGGTACAATTTGAGTAAGGTACAAAAAAAATCTTTGCCCAATCGACCACAGAATATGAAAAACTCTAATACAGCTTACACTACCTTGTGGCGTAATAAACTTTGACGTGCTAACTACATTGGGTCTTATATTGTGAGCTTTGACAATAGACTCAGTGGGTTGCAAACCATGACACCATGTAATTTCATTTCTTGGTGTGTTGAACTTGCATTGTGTGATCATTGTTGCAACAGAATATCAACACCTAAAATTGAGCCTCCTTACTAATATATTGGGTAATATTATGAGAAGGGACTTTTATTTCACACTTTTCGAATGAATTTGTTAACCATCCACAGCGATATTTTCTTGTGGGGGAAACTGTGGCTCTTCACAGTAAGTTCACACCGTCCAAAGCCGCCATTTATAGAAGCGATCCGAAGTGCACAAATTCGCTCTTCCGAGAGAGTGGTGCGTGTGGGGTGAACATTTGGTGGTTTCGGGCGTCCCATGATTTGTGGGGGTGATTTGCGATGAGATGTTTAATTTCAAGTTGCATTACAGGTTGGTAGCAGGTGGTGAATTTCAAGGGATTATTGCCCACACCAGATATATTCTTTCTACATAAAGGTCATGCAATCATTGTAAGGGAATTTATCTGTGGGTAGGGCGCACTGGTGTGGTGTACGCAATGACCATTTTTTAGCAGTCTAGCATTACATTGGTAAACTTCAGTTTTTCAAATCTGAGACATAGGGGCCTGTGATGCGCTCAGTTCCCACTTTTGCGCTGCCCATATACGCGCCTGCTTCATGTTAATGGTAGTATAATAAGGACATTTTATACTACCATCAACGTGAAGCAGGCGCGTATATGGGCAGCACAAAATGTGACAAAAGGGGGTGGGTAGCGGGTAACAGACCCCTGTGTCTGAGAGTACAGGAGGCATTTATTTGATTTTCCTATCGGGTTGTAAATTAAATTCAGATAACCCTTTCAACGCCCGAAAGTCCACAAAGCATAATAAATTAGGGTTCATAATCACAGCAATTATTCACAAAACATATTTGAATTCTATACTGTGAGACTGGAGAAGACTATTTTCAAAAGTTTAAAAGGATTTTTAAAAGGAAAACATTTGTGGGAATTTTTTTTGATGGATGAACACATTAACAGACAAGAATTGACTATAGCTCACTTTTATGTTCCACATCAGGTGAGCTAAAAAGTGTACTAAGGATCACAAGATAACAATAATGCTTGAAACCCTCAGTATATTTACAAATATAAAAACATATATACCCCGTACAGAATGATACCAGGTAAAATTTGCCCTTAGTAGTAGTACCTTATCACCAGCAAGTAGGTAAAATTCATAGATAGTCCATATGACTCAGTGCTTATCTAAGAGTCCCGTGCGCCAGCTAAATATCATTTAACCTGAAGAAATCTTAATTTAAGGGTCATCTCCGTGACTTTTATTAGCAACAAAATACAACTTGAACAGTTTTATTGAACAAAACATTAATTAGCTTATAAACAAAATTCGAATAATATTGTAAAAACTTCAGCATTGGTCCAAATTCAACGTTTAATTTCTGTAAGATTAAAATGTACTACATGTAGAACACACCATTTTGACACTTTTTATCAGCAAGGGGAAAAACCAGATTATCTGCGAATTTCAACTCACAACACAACTGATATTCAACAAATTCTAGGACCGTAGCACCAACTCTGGGCATTTGGTAACAAATTATATCCCGGGCATTTTAGAATGGAAAAAGACCCGGCACTGAGTATTGTAACAAAGCATGTACATGGTCATTACACATGATCATGGATCGGTTTTTCTATTGAGTGATGGTGTTCAGTAAAGTGAGGTGCGCTCTGAGGTTTGAATAATCTTTCCTTGAAAATTAACACTGAATTTCCATTCAAATGCTGCCACTTTACCTCCTGTCATGATAACACCACCCCGCACCCTACCACACTTTCATCCGAGATCACACATATGTTTAATAACAGACAACCACAAAGTTTTATCAATTTGGACTAACTATATATTTGAAAAAAATGAGCTGCTGTTATACGGTACCTTACAAATTTAAATCACATAATTTCAATAACTTCTCATGGCATATGTGGCCCAACTCTATGAAATTTTAGCTTAACTTACAATATCTATCTGGCAGTCTGTTCACAATTCGTTTAGCATGAGCTACGAGCGTATTCACACTGTCCTGTCGGCTCGCGGAATACCATAACATAACCAGAAGAAAATGAAAATAGTTCGGACGTGACCCATTTTCTACAGGCAGTAAATAGTCATTGGGAGCAACTCACATACCAATTTTTTTTTTAATCCGTTTACAAATGTCAAAGTTATAAGGCATTCTTTTGGTCCGCCCGCCCGCCAACCGTCCCTCGTCAAACCATAAGTCTAATTTTTGAAAAACTCGACTAAAAATGTAAGCCGATTTAAATAAAGACAAAATGACATGCCATCAGTTATTGATTTAAGAATCTTGACCATCCACTCACTCTAAATAAAATAAAGTTATGGAAAGTGCTACATGTTTTTGTTAGCGTATATATTCCTTAACCATACACAAATATGTGTTTGTTTTTTCAGCTCAACTTGCGATTTTGTGCTCTCGATAATGTTGGGAACAAAATATTCAAACATATGTGGCTTTAAATTTTGGTCAGGTTACATCTTCTTCGAACATCTTATTCTGGAGGTTGATCTGATGTGGATGTGCAAAATTTGAAATGGCCCAAGTGCATATGATTAAATTAAACCTAGTAATTGCTCGTTTACGTACCAGTAATATTATATATAGAGGGAACTTCATGCATGGTGATAGAAAATATATCAGAAAGAATATCGCGTTTTTGCATGCCGTTTTCTAATTATTCCATGATACTGTTCTGAGTATATAAATTCATTACAGCAATTAAAGGTACTCAACCCGATAAAACTCCTCTCAATTACTATTTCAATGGCTTCGGGGGTCAAAAATATTTGATTCGAGTCGAGGAAGTCACCCATCAAAGCTCAGATTTGTTAGATATCGATTTTAGAAATCTATTATTTTTCATTATCGGGAATACTATCTGGCCCAGAACTCAGTCAAAATTGCGTTAAAATTACCACTCGATTTTAGAGTTATTCATCCTTGTCTGTTTGAATAGATTTGGAGTACACATCCAGAGCAGATTACGGCAGTTATTGGTACTCATATCGAGAACATAACAAATTTGAAAAATCAATATCTAATAACTCTGAGCTTTGTTTGATGGGTTCCTCGACTCGAATCAAATATTTTTTACCCCCAAAGCCAAAGAAATAGTAATATAGGACCCTCTGATCGGATTGTTGTTGTTGGAATCTTGAGATGGGGACCCTCTTTACGGGTTGAGTACCTTTAATGTTATCTGTTGATATTATTATAAAATGAGCAATCACTAAGCTTATTTGTATCTATGCACATACCGTATGTATGACGCTTATTGCATATGTTGGGATGATATATCTGGGAGAAATTAAACTCGTATATCCATAAAGATTAATTTATGTGTACGAAACCCAACATATTATATCAAATATAATATTTCATGTTGTGTAATGAACTGGATTCAGTGTTCTCATGGCTCATGCATATATGTATGCAGGAACTTGGCTTGAATGAAGCAACTGTTTTGTAGGACATTGATTGACAATTCTTCTGAGAGAAACAATTTTATATTCACCTCCTTGAATATCTGAAATTTACCATTTGCATGGGTTATCATTATGATTAATTACTGATGTATCAGATGTAACTGCAAGAAGAAGAAGAACACAAACCCTTTCAGTGCCGATTATTGATACACCGATGAATGCCGAGTTTTGGCATCTGATTGAATGCACAACACAGGACACGTAATAATTTCCATCCAAGTGAATAACCATAAACTGATGAATTCATGTCATACGTGGTGTTCTGTCGGTCGCATTGATGTCAGACGTGCAATAATATTCACAATATAACGATGTGCAACACAATATAGACCATGCTGGAATACTGGTACATGCAAGTTCCTATCCCAAAGATGTGTATGGTCTCGACAGACGAGTAGACTTTGATCGAATCTGCTTGTAGTACCGTAGCTTATTAAACACAATTCCCGATCCAGAAAGAAACAGAATAAGGTTACCCCAATGCATTTTCTGTGTGCATCTTGACAATGTCACATATACTGTACACCTCTTGATAAGAACCAGACCAATCCGGGAAATTCCTACTTGTATCAACCAGTTAATAATCTAATAAAATTGCACAGATCCCACAAGAGCCAGCGCATGGCAAGTTTCTGTTCATTGGAAATTTTCCCAGCAAATATGAGACCGAACATATTAGTAGCTTCGCATATTGAGTAAAATTTTATTTTTAGCAGGTTTCGAATTGTTGTCGGCAGGATCATCATATATAAAGAGCGTTTGTGTTTCAATGCCCATTTACTAATATGATGAATATTAAACAGCGGTTTGAAAACATGCTGTATTATTGAACTCAGCATTTGTCAGTGCAGCTGTCAAATCGGATTGGATATGCAGAACGGGGGTTTGAGAACGGTGGGGGCGGTTAAAATATTAGATATTGGGACATACAGCCTTTGTTGGTTAAGGGGATGCATTGCAACCGCCCGTGAACCAATCAGTTTACCAAACTTGACTAAGTTTCATTTGCTCTCCCTTCGATACTGAGTTTGAAATCCAGCACACGACCATTTAAATAGCTATAATATGTCTGTAGAAAATAATACAATGTACTCAAAATATCACATATCTGTTGAGAACCTAAACTATCCAGACGATCTCAATAAGATTTTGCCTGAAATATATTCAACTTATGTTATTGTAAATTCGAAATCTTGAAATTAGCTCACCCCATAATAATGACAAAAAGTTCAACAGTTAGGCATTCCATGGCTGCCACTATATTCATTAGATATTTGAAAATGTAAACTATCGAAATCATCTCAAAACAGTTTTTGCCGTACTGGTTATAACAACAAACTATTTTAATTGATAGCTTGGTGAGCCCCAAGCCAATTAATTAATTGATAGGAATACCTCAGACAAATTATGGGATGGGTAATATATGTATATTGGTTAAAAATGCCAAAAGTTGTGCATGTCGCCAAAGAGTTAATTACCCCCACCCAATAATTAATAATCATGTCTATTATTGGAGGCATGTTAAATTTTATATTTTAGGAACAAGTGGCATTTAATACAGTGGCAACGTCCCTGTAGTCATTTGATGGGGAGGCATCAATACAAAAATTTACCCCAACCAAATACACAAATCCTAATATTGCTCAACAGTATTTGACTACATTCCAGCTGAAATAATTATTGTGACAAAGTAATAACTTCCTTCCAACAGCTCCAGTCATTTGAACATTGACACAACATATCAATGTGACGTGCTTCTTAGGCCTAAACAATGCAAAATGATACGCACGTAATTTTGTAAAATGAAATTATTTTTTGCAACTATGGGTGCATGCCCAATGCAGCGGAGCCCGTTAAAAACTCCCGTGTGACGGGACTCCAGAGATTGTCAGTGTATAAAAGGAGGAACTTGGCGACAGGAATGGCGATTGGTTCTCAACTTGCCAAATTTGGTCAAAAACAGTTGCAAATGTCATGCCTGACACATCATTACTTGGTAACTTTATGTACCGGTACGTATAGGTTGAATATGTCTTCATTGTCTGATATTCCAACAATCAGTAGGAATATATTAACATATTTTTTCAACTTTTAGACTTTAGTAAAAATTGTTGTCTGAAATGAACACACATTTGGAAATGTTCCAGTTTTATTCAATTTGGAAATTGCCAACAGTTGGAAAGCCTGGGTGCCGGGTGGTAAATTTCAATCCAAAAAGCGGAGGTGCAAATGGAAACTCGCGAAGCTAGGAGTTTGGTGTATGGTTCAAGAGGATGCAGTTGGGAAATTCAAGGTTGACACCCCCACAACAAAATATCCTGTAGCTATGTCACTGATTCTGAGACCATAAATAGGTAGGCCTACATGTACATATTTCAGAACTAAAAGACCCCTTCCTTCACCCCTCAATATACCCCCTGCTATTAAAGGTACTCAATCCGATAAAACTCCTCTCAATTACAATTTCAATGGCTTCGGGGGTCAAAAATATTTGATTCGAGTCGAGGAAGTCACCCATCAAAGCTCAGATTTGTTAGATATCGATTTTAGAAATCTATTATTTTTCATTATCGGGAATACTTTCTGGCCCAGAAAACAGTCAACATTTGCGTTATTATTACCACTTGATTTTAGAGTTATCCATCCTTGTCTGTTTGAATAGTGTTTTTGGTGTACACATCTCGAGCATGTTACGAAATTGGTGGCAATTATTAGTACTCATCTCGAGCAAATAACAAATTTCAAAAATCAATATCTAATAACTCTGAGCTTTGTTAGATGGGTTCCTCGACTCGAATCAAATATTTTGTACCCCCAAAGGCAAAGAAATAGTAATATAGGACCCTCTGATCGGATTGTTGTTGTTGGAATCTGTTGAGATGGGGATCCTCTGTTCGGATTGAGTACCTTTAAGTATGTGCTGGTAAACATACACGAATTGCCTGGATGACACATACACGAAATATTGATACATTAGCGTTAAACTCTGGTAAATAATTTACATGGCCATTTTCCAGCTGTTTAAAATTTTTCGCACAGAAGTGAAAGGAACGCTCTTTATTTCTGACATTTCAGGAATATATAGACTAACACGGAACGCTCTGTGTACATAGCTGCTTTTTGGTTGGAAACCAAACATCTTGTTCAATGTTGTTTTTTGCTATGACTTCAATGCATCATTTTGTGACATGTATTTATCGACCTATATCGATATGGGGGAAAAATCACAAATTGCCCGACCAGGAGAGGAACGGAATACACTGAGAACATTTTGAGAACCGAACCTGAAAATTGCAAACTCCTAACATCTAGACTGGCCTCAAGATTTCCAATTATTGGAAATTTCCAACCTGAGACCCTCCCCCCCCCCCCCCCACCATAAGGTCGGACAATTTCCTTCTGTTGTCATATCAGTCAAAAATGTTACCTAAAGTAGGACTATATGCAAATGTTGTTCTAAAAACAATTAAAAATTGTTGGAAAATCAAACTACGATAACAATCTCAACCTATAATATTGTTGGTATAACCGTGTGAAAGTTCCTACTAATGTTGTGTCAGGTATGAAATATCCAACTGTTGACAATTTTGATCAACGTTTGGCCGGGTGGGGATGTGAGATACCCGTGCAACACCCTGCCGCCATGTCCCTAAATCCATGAATTATCACACATGGATCGTGAAATTTAGGTAGTAATTAGGATGCCATCACACGAAACAGACATGATTTTGGTTTCATTTCTAAGAATTAAAGAGTTAAACTTCAAATTCAAACTTTAAGTTGTTTGTGGAGGAAATCAATCCGACAACGCGTGCTTATCATTGAAATTCCAAGTTATTCGGCATGATATTCTCAACTAAAGTATTACGATTGTTATCAATAGTACGGTTATCCGGTTGTGGGCTTCTCCAACCGATTGACACTCTTAACCGAATCATAACCGGACAACCGTCCCAGCACTAGTTACAGCTTAATACCATTGATTCACTCACTTGAATTGCCCCATGCTAAACATGTCTTTCACTACCACTGAGCGGTGTTCCCATTGATATGTGGTTCTGTCCAAATTGCTCATCCAGCCAGTCAGAACAGGAAAATGCTGAAGAATTGTCCACGAGGCCAAGAAGCATTCAGGACCAGGATAGCCGAGTGGAGAGAGACTGGCTGAAGGTCGGCAAACAAACTCTTCAAAGAAAAAGGTCTGAAAAAGAAAGAAGGACTCGTATAAAAGTTATTGTTGACAAGTTCATGCACGTGTGGTGGGCATATATGGTGCGCCGGAAATTGGAGTATTTACAGATAATGGTCGAGAGTTCAACTTTCAAAATTTGGGAGTTGAACTCTCCACCATTATCTGTAAATACTCCACGAAATTTTCAGAGTTATGTCTGAAAATCTTAACATGTCTGTAAAAACGTCAGCGTCCTACATACGGGGTTGAATGATGTGGTTGAAAGACATAATGCAACATTAACGGCAACCATTTTCAAAGTTAAGCAAAAAGTTGATCTTGGGAAACAGCTTTAAAGGGGTACTGTACACAGAGATGGGCAATTTTTTTATTTACTCCCATTGACATAACTTTCAAGTTAAGATTGTGTTCGTGTTATATGAGTTTCGTATAAACCTAATTTAGCGACGAAAATATTGATCTTGGAAATACAAATATTACGATTTCAAACTACACGCCATGTTTTTGACCTTCACCGGAGAAGACGCAGGTTGCAGGATGAACCGGAAGTTTAATTGATGTCTGCAATCTCTTTCATCGAACAATCTAACCCCTATAAAAATACTTGACGCTTTATAATGAATCTTGTTTCTTCTCTTTTTTTCCAAATTGGTTATAGCGGGACTTCCTTTTGCATGTAACATGTTTTGTTCGCAACTCAATAATGTTCGTCGTAAACGGCCGTCGATAAAAGACACCCAACATGTGCGATTTCAAGAACGGTAACTCGTATAAATGGCATAAATGACTCCAGCCATAAATTCATTTATATTAAATAATTCAATTTGACTTTTATGATAGCCTGTTAACCGGAACGTTTTCAGTAGACATCGTCGACTCAAATGCCGGTACGTTATTTTAAAATATAACATTGATATTAGATCGCAAATGTTACCGGGAATTTATTGAAATTGGCGTACAGTACTCCTTTAAGCTGGGCGGTCAGAGCCAAAAATTCTTTGCTTAATGTGTACATTGTATGGGGGTCATTTCACAATCAGGTTGAGCATTTACGTTTTCTCACTCCAATGAAAGTTGTTGCCATGCCTGTAGATTTATAGGACAGCTACTGTCGTCTTACCGATGTGTACATTTAGCTTAATATTTTAAATGGTCATGTTATAGATAATAAATAGAACATGGCCATATAAATGTGGGCTGCACATTGGCCATATATCAATGGGTTTCGATGACTGTTATTTGTGGGGTGTGAGGTTATGCGTAAAATTGGATATTTAGATAGATAAGTTCCCTGGCCAATTGGTCATGCATCACTAAGTGGGGTGCGATGGCTGTTATACCGGTATGTGGGCTGCACATTGGCCATATATCAATTGGCTTTGATGACTGTTATTTGTGGGGTGTGAGTTTATGTGTAAAATCGGATATTCAGTTAGATAAGGCCAAAAAAAAAGATTGTATGTTTCCGATAACAGAGTGATAAAATTAGGGTTGGTAGGTAGGGAAAGTTTTTATTTTTATTTTATTTTGATATTTTTTATCCAGCTGCAGAAATATTGAATTACCTCGACCGAAGTGACATAAAATGCCAACTTGTGTTGTGGGGAAAGTATTACTTGATAAACAGTGGAAATAGACATTAAGATTGATGAAAGATCAAACTTACTTCATGCTTAAGTATGTTATTTATTATTCACATACCACATTTTCATAAATTTGGCTATAAACTTGGTACGAAATTGATGTCACTAACTTTTATAAGAATTTTACCCATAATACCGTCATTATACCTTACTTGTATTGTGACGACTACATCCCATTGTCTGGAGGTAGCCAGTACGCCCAACCTAGCATGCCTGGTTTTTGGAAACAGTAGCTGTACCCCTAATATATGTGGTGATAACCTGTATACATGTATATATACAGATACACACACCATGTCTGTTGATAGTGCTCATATCGGTACTCTCAGGCTCCAAATAAAAGTGCAGGCCCAAATAATAGTGCAGGGGAAAAATTCCATTGAAAGTTAACAATAGCACAGTGGAAACTCTGAGCAAAACATCAACTATAGTTAAAACATTTATAGTACATGTAGATCAAGCATAGGAATCAACATAGTATGTGTCATGTAGTGTTTTATTCAATATTTAAATGTTCACATCTATGCCATATATCTGAATATGTACATGCATAAAGTTATAAGCTCGTCAATTTGGTATCAGAATCATATAGAAATCTTGAGTTTGTGCTGATTTCAATTTTCATAGCCTAAAAATTAATAAACTTGCAGACTCAAATAAGCACTATGCAGGGAGGAAATTTCCCAAGAAAATAATAAATGTGCGTGCATGTTTATTTGGAACCCATGAGTGTGTTCCATAAGTCCCAAGCAAGGCATACAGGTAAAGCAGGCATGAGATCCACTCTCATGAAATTCAAATTGAAAAATTAATGCCCATCAATCAACAACACATCACACACACCTGGGGCTTTTGAGACAACTGTCACTTCATGGTCACTTTTCACAGGCATATGTTAGAAACCATGTGTTTTGCACACTAATCTTCATCAATATTTATGAGCATCAGTGGTAAATTTTATGAAAATTTTGACTTTTTCTCAAAATATCAATAAAAAGATTAGGGTCGGCGGGTTATTTTTAGGGTCGGTCGATGTACGGAAACATAGCATCTTTTTTTTTGGGCTAAGTTCCCCGGACCACTAGCCATCAAGGCTGCAAATAAGGGGCCTGACAAGGATAATGTCAGGCTAAAAATTCTTTCATGTCAGACACCAGTATACCGGTATGTCAGACACAAATCAAATTTCACTTGTCCTCGACATGATGAAAATCATTCATATTAATTTAATATTCTACTGCACAAGATACATGTACTATTGAATAATATGAATCAATATCTTTTAAAGTTTTGGTGAGTAAACAAATTTACTATTCATTGATACCAGTATCAGTGAGAAATGTCAGGCTCAATGCACATAAATTGCAATGGGTTGAAACCTTCAATCAATTCATCAGCAAAATCGCTCTCCAAGACATTTAAGTAGAGTGAATTTTAGCGCTCCATGATTTTTCAGAATGCTAGGCCTGCGTAATGTCAGACACAACATTATATGTGACTGACATATGTCAGGCACACAATTTTAAATTATTCGCAGGTATGTTGGCCATACATCAGTGAGGTGCGATGGCTGTTATAGGTGGGCTGCATAGGGCGTCGATGACTGTTATTTGTGGGGTGTGAGATTCTGTGTAAAATTGGATATTTAGATAGATAAGTTCCCTGGCCCATTGGCCATGCATCAGTGAGGTGATATGGCTGTTATATGTGAGCTGCACATTGGCCATACCGGTATGTCAATGGGCTTCGATGACTGTTAATTGTGGGGTGTTAGTTAATGTGTACAAGCAGCTTTTTAGATAGATAAGGCCTAAATAAAATATACATTTGTTTCCGCTAACGAGCTGAAAAAAATTAGGGTAGATAGGTAGGCTTAACTTCTTTTTTTTTAACTTCTTTTTTCAGAATCTTTAAAAATAATTGTATAATACTTGTCAATATTACCCAAACTATGCACTTCTTAGCCCCAATCAGGTTAACGCAGATGACAGAGGAACTAGAAACTCCAATTCAATCTTACATATGCTTTAATATTTACATATATACCAGTCTATATACTAATATAGTCTTTGATAATCCTAATATTTCCCATATGGTCTGGCGACAACTGGAGTCAGTCCAGCGCCACTGCACTGTTCACATATTGGAGTGACCATCTTGTACCGATCTTTAAAAGATGGCGTCACAACACTACCTTCTCCTCCGCATTCAGTGAAGGATCTAGGTATTTTTTGGGGACACCTGATTTTGTGCAATGATATGCCGAAGGCATAACCTGAAGGCCTGAGCGGAGGAAGGTTTGGGAGGGATGACCCCCTTGCTGATGTTGGGGGTTCTCCCCTGGAAATTTTTTGAAAAACCATTGCATTTAGAGCTAATCTAGGACACTTTGAGTCAGTATTTTGAATTTTACTGAGAGGTCAATTTGATCAAGTTTCTCAAGCATAACTTTGGAAATTTGTTATATATGTATGGATTGGAAATGCTTATAAGTCATTGTCAAATATCTTTTGGTTCAATGGATTATGCTTATCCTGCTTGAAATGAGACTTACCATTATCACTCTAATTCATATAATTGGCTATTTTATAAATTAAAGTAAGACACATACATAATATACTACATGTAGTACAGAAACAATGTCTATTAAGTTAGTAATTACTATTTATAGTACTAATCTCTATATTAATTATTCACTTGGTATTATGAGATCCCATCTGATAACCAGATTGATTCGATCAAATTGTTAAAATAGGGTCGGTCGGGTTAGCGGAAAAAAACGTCTTTTTTTAAGGCCTAAGTTCCCTGTTCCATTGGCCATGCATCAGTGAGGTGATATGGCTGTTATATGTGAGCTTCACATTGGCCATATATCAATGGGCTTTAATGACTGTTATTTGTGGGGTGTGAGTTAATGTGTACAATCAGCTTTTTAGATAAATAAGTTCCCTGTTCAATTGACCATGCATCAGTGAGGTGATATGGCTGTTATATGTGAGCTGCACATTGGCCATATATCAATGAGCTTCGATGGCTGTTATTTGTGGGGTGTGAGTTAATGTGTAAAAGCAGCTTTTTAGATAAATAAGTTCCCTGTTCCATTGACCATGCATCAGTGAGGTGATATGGCTGTTATATGTGAGCTGCACATTGGCCACACCGGTATATCAATGGGCTTTGATCACTGTTACTTGTGGGGTGTGAGTTAATGTGTACAAGCAGATTTTTAGATAGATAAGTTCCCTGTTCCATTGGCCATGCATCAGTGAGGTGATATGGCTGTTATATGTGAGCTGCACATTGGCCATATATCAATGGGCTTTAATGACTGTTATTTGTGGGGTGTGAGTTAATGTGTACAAGCAGCTTTTTAGATAAATAAGTTCCCTGTTCAATTGGCCATGCATCAGTGAGGTGATATGGCTGTTATATGTGAGCTGCACATTGGCCATATATCAATGGGCTTTGATCACTGTTACTTGTGGGGTGTGAGTTAATGTATACAAGCAGCTTTTAGATAGATAAGTTCCCTGTTCCATTATAGTCACGCATCCTCAGGGATATTCCGGAATGTAAATACCGATACCAATACTAAACATTTAAAATGACTCAATCAGCCAATGGAAGTTTTACAAAATCATGTGACGATTGGTCAAAAGAGTACAAATGATGTCGACCCCCTGTGAAGTCGACCCCCTATAAGATGACCCAATATGAAGACGACCCAACGCGAAATCGAACTGAAAGATGTCGGCCCCGATGATTAGAGGCATTGAATATTGTTAATATTAATTTAAATGAGCGCGGCGGACAATTACACTTTTAACGAGCTCATTATTATTACAATGTGTGTATATAAGGAGGGACTTTCCTCAGTCATGTTGCACAATCAAACAATTTCAACATATTGTTGGTGTGAAATTTCCAACCAATCTAGTGTAAGGTATGCAATTTGTAACTATTGAACAATTTGACCAAGCCCCCCCCCCCCTCCCCCAAGGCAAGGCCATCACCTATCAATGATTCAGTTGAACTTGATTTCATAAGATATGTTCATGTCCGGGCGACAAACATGCGTAAATGTCCCTTAGGTGGGACTTTCGAGGAGGAAATATGTTGGTGCTGGCATCGAAACATTGTCCCACCTGGATCTTTCAACGATGGCCCTGTATTTATAATTAAATGAATATAACATCTCATACATGTAATCCCTGAGAGTAGATTTCTATTACCATTGGTGATTTATATAGGCGGGCATGATTATGATATTATTCCCCTCGGAACTTTCAATATTTAGTTTCTGCCAATTTCCCTTAATTTCCCTTAATCTCCCGTTTTAGGTATATATTGCATTATTTCTTGATATACCTGTTGTATTATGTAAATGACATAAGCTACAGTCATTATCTGCTTTAAAATGTCAGATACACAAGACGATATTCCACCCAAAGTGCAGAAATCGTTTGAATAAATCTCATGTATAGAACCGTCACAGCCAGGCTTGTCAAAGTACCACCGGTACCAAGGTACCGGTACTGCGTTGGAACTGCGGTACCGGTACCGCGGTACCGGTACTGGTGTTGTATTGTTTATTCCACTACATATCACACATTTAAAAGAGTATATTCTAATGTGGTAATTACTGATAATGTATGGCACTTTGTGCCAGTTGTTGGTGAGTGTTGTGGATGACAAATACAACCATGTCATACTATCCTAATGCACGTATGCCACAGCAGCCACACATAAATAGATAGAACAGCATGAGTGTCTGGATTTTGACGAAATTATCGCACGAGATTTGTTGGCGGAGCAATACATCGAGTGCGGGACGCAGTCCCGCACGAGATTTATCGCGTTCCGCCATCAAATCGAGTGCGATAATTCGTCAAAATCCAGACACTCATGCACTTCTATTTTTATTACATATCTGCGTATTACAGTAAGTTGACTCACAATCGTACATCTCCGGTACAGAAAATGTTAATTTAATTGAGTTGTAATGGCATTTTAGGGTTAACGCAACAATCAGATAGGGAGCCCGTCTATCTGCGAGTGAACTTGACCCATCTTGACCCGCTCAAAGGTGTTAATTGGGTTTTCCCAGATTTTCCAAAAATATAACTCAATCAGCGCGCTGCGATTTCGGCAAGTGGGTTGTCGTCCTTGCGTTGAAAAGTTGAAATAGTAACGGCGAGAGCCAGTCTAACAACACTGAATTAAATAGTTCCGTCGACAGATTGCACTAGTGAGATTCTGAGAATTATCACACGCCTGGAACGTCGTGCGATCATGCGACTTACGTTGATATATATGTAATAAATGTGTGACATACATGCATTAGTTTTGTCTGAAATAGTTGGATTTATCACCCACAACAATCACCTAAAGTGTGCCATAATTTAGGCAGCCTGAAAGGTGTTAGAACTTTCATGTTTAGGGCTTCAGGCGCTCAAATACATACATTGGAAAGATGGGTATATATCTATGGTGAATGGCAATTTAAACTAAAATCAATTTTATGTACCTGCACGGCTGCAATCCTCTTATGTAAGTTATAATGTAACACACATTGAGTCAATGACATATATATATACATTGTTGAATACAATGATAACAGCTTCAACACACTCGTTGCCTGAACTCAATGCGCCGATTTTGCGTGTGGTATGGTACCATAATGCAAGCGGCAGTTGCGGCACGCTTAAAAGAGGAAAGTTCCTTCAATTTTAATCGATCTATACTGATCTATTTACTATTTTTGGCGAGTACCGAGAACCGTCGGTACTGAGTATCAGAACCGGTACCGTTGAAACGGCCAAGTACCACCGGTACCGGTACTGGTACCGGTTGACAAGCCTGGTCACAGCTATGATTGACTTTAAATAGAACCGTAATAAGCGCATGTGTTAATTACGAGGCTACTCTTCCAAATTATCAACCCCTACCGGGATATTTTCTCAGCTATTTTACAGAAGAATAACACGAGTATACTTTATAGTATTTACTCAGTGTTCGTCTTCGTATTGCATTTCATGTTTTATACGTTACCAAAAACAAAGGAATTACGTTCACGTGGCTTGATTTTCAGTGATAACATATTGATACCCGGTATAGACTATACTGGGAAACACTTTTTCAAGTTTTTGCATTGTATCACTTGCTTGAGTCTTCATACCTTCACTATTTGTATTATCATCAACATAAATAGTCTACTGTCATAAACAAACGTAATACAAATTTGAGACCACTTAAAAATCACAGCTAAATAAATAATTCAAATGACTCATGGGTAAAACAATTTAAAATATTTGCGTAATTTATCCGTAGAAACACTGAGAAATGATCGATAACCGGTTGCAACGAAAATAGGATACATTTCAAAACGCAACTGATCATGCTACCGTAGTTTATAACAATTTTTTAACCAAGCCTGGAATCAGGATTCTTACCAGGCACGCCACATGATCAGTCGTCATGGAACATCTGTATTTTACCTGGTATATTAAGCGTTCAATTGATTTATTATGGCTATAGTATTTCAATTGATTTATTATGACTAAACCTGTACCTCGATCACAAGTCTTCCCTGTACGCCCGAAATCACAAATGACAAAATGGCTACCGAAACGACATGTGCGCTTTTTTTAAGTAATCCGTCTGGAATCATCGTGGTCTAAGTAAACAAAGTAAGCATCGCTAAATGCAACGTGTCGTTGGCGCGCCACATTGCGATATAAATCCAGGAAGCATTCAGACGACAAATAAACTTGGAATAAATAAAACATATTTACCTTTGACAATCAGATCCAGAAAATCGGCCATCATTGCAGATGCAGATGGAGGCTTGCATAGCGCATGCGCAAACATAAGCGTTTTGATTGGTTGAAGTCCCAAGATTCAACAATCGACATAAGGGGAGTTACACTATTATCCGTTTGTCCGTCTCAGCAATTTGTCCATGTAAAAACGGACATCCGTTTCAAATGTGGGTTGCAAAACAATAATGATTCTGAAGCTCACAAATACCATTTAAACGTGTCCCAGTATGGTGACTTGTGGGGTGCACCCCACAAAACGCAAATCACCTCACAAGTCTTCTCTGGACGCCCGAAATCACTAAATTCATCCCACAGGTACCATCTCGGGCACACGGACGGACGGACGGACAAGCTGACTCCAGTATACCCCCCCCCCCCCTAACTTCGTTGCGGGGGTATAATAAATGACAAACACTCACTATGCCAGACTTGGATATTTTAGGTGTTGTGAGAGTAACGGATCATATGAGTTGATAGACATGCAAATATTTCACTGAATGGCTTGATGCACTGATGAACAGTGTGATGACAGTTATATTCTCGCCATTGATAGTCACATTAATGTTTGAATCAGTTGCTCGCTCTTTTTCCATACACACAATTATCTTGGCTTTAGTTACATCATGACAAGTTTATTTATTACAGTATTACATTCGCGAAGCTTCCAAGGGGTGTCGGGAAGGATTTGTTTCCATCCCACCACCCCATATGCAACATGCCATATAGCTCAATGTCATCTCTTCTGAGGCCCATATGAGGTCCCAGTAATATATATAAGGCGTTTTTGTTGTTATAAATTCTTATAATATGTTTTAAACTGTTACAAATGTCATATAAGGGCACAAAAGATCTTAAGTAAACAATTTGCATGAGGGTGTAAAACACTCGTTTTTGCCCCTCGGGCCACCCATCCACCCCGGCATACCTTCCTGCAATTTGTCTATTACCCCCTGGTTCGTCTTTAATATAAAGCGCGTTTATATTCTCGTTGCCATGATTATATGTGGTCATTTTTCCTTTTCCTTTTGAGAAGAAATGCGATTCCATCGTCCAACACAACACAAACATCATGTCACGTGGTAGAAAACTATATAAGAGAAGTTGTATTGAGCACTAGATACCCGGATATCGAAATATTTCATCGCGAAAACAGTTGTGTGAGTGTTAATTATTGCCAGCAAATTAAAACCTTATTTTTTGGAAATTATGTTCAGTAACTGTGAACTATGCTAGCCGCTTTGAGTGCAGTTTATCAAGTTGGTTTAGAAGTTTCTCGGTTTCTCCGGAGCGCAGTCCCATACAATAACTACGTAATCCATTAGGAGGAGTACATATGAATTGTACAAGAGAGCAAGTCTGCAAATAGCGTGTCTGTCATTTGCAGAATGAGGTCGCCAGATGGTGAATTTAGTGACGACCATTCCGAGGACCTTATTCTGCTTAGGCCCTTAGGATCAGACTGAAGTTCCGAAGTTGAAGTTGATACTCTTCACCCATTGGGCACCTCGATTAAGCATTTTATCTTCTGAAAAGTAAGGGAAATAGAAACTTACCAGAAGGGAGAATGTTACTAAAACAATGTTAATTTGAGACTATGGATACTTCCCATAAGATGAGGCATAAGCAGAATGAGGTCCCCAGAGTGTGCATTTAGTGACGCTACCCTACATAGCGGGCTAACATCACTAAATCCACCCTGTGCTTCCTCATTGTGCTTAGGCCCTCAACTGCTATGGTAGATCTAGGATTAGATTGAAGTTCCCCAGTTGAAGTTGATCATGTTCACCGATTGGGCACCTCGATTATCCATTTTATCTTCTGCAAAGTAAGGGATATAGAAACTTCCCAGAAGGGAGAATGTAACTAAATCAATGTTGATTTCAGACTATAGATACTTCCCAGAAGATGAGGCATAAGCAGAATGGGGTATCCAGCGGGCTAGCGTCACTAAATTCACCATCTGAGGACCTTATTCTATCGCTCAATTTGACACGTGCCAGATAAGTCTTCCTACACTATCCATAAACAAGATCATAAATTATATAGCCATGATTTTAACTATAGAATATTAAATATATTGGTTTCGCGAATGACCAACTCAGAATTCCGTTAAAATAACAATAACATTAAACAACCAGCACCAAATTAACGAACGGGCGACCGACTCGGACCACAACCAAAAACGAACGAATAATAACTACAAAAGTTGAAATATAAGACTTGCAAATTATCTTTTAAATTTCTTCTATTGGTAATTGACATAGCTTGTCACAAACCAAAAATCAACATATTGAGATAATAATGTAAAGGACAATAAAGGAAATTGAAAGGAGAATCTCTTCACCAGTATACACGCGGGCGTGTTAACCCTTTTCCCAACAGAACGGCCCTGTGCCAATGCATTCTCTTATTTATGCGAGTCGACCATAGGTCGCCTCGCATATATTAAGAGAATGCATTGGCCTAAATAAAATTTTTTTTTTTAACACTTTTTACCATTTTTTCTTATATTCTTTAACAATTTTATAATTTTGTCTTACATTTTTTAACAATTTTTATAATATTTTTCTACATTCTTTGACAATTTTATCATTTTAAATATGTGTTAATCAATGCATTCTCTTATATATGCGAGGCGACCTATGGTCGACTCGCATATATAAGAGAATGCATTGGCACAGGGCCGTTCTGTTGGGCAAAGGGTTAATAAACAAGCATTAAAATAGTGCATCTGTCAATTGCAGAATGAGCTCCCCATGGGGTGAATTTGGTGACGCTATCCCGTGCGGTGGGTTAACATCACCACGTTCATCATCTGGTAAACTAATTCTGATTAGGCCTCAATTGATATGGGGGACCTATGATCATATTGATGTTCTCCAGTTGAAGAATGTTCACCCATTATTCACCTAGATTATGCATTTTATCTTCTGCACTCTGGTATCTATATGAAAAGATCGCCCGAAATCCCGAAATTTGTAGAGTAATCCCATTTGCCATACTCTCTCGAAAGCCTTAGAAATATCACAGAAACACTGCACGTGTGTACATGTGGTTGTCGAGAAAATGACATAGGTGGTTATGCGGTTCTTGAAATGTGTTAATGTGTCTTAAAGTGTTAATGCCAGGAAGGAAGCCAGATTTATTACTGTAAATTAGAGATGGATTAGCTCTTCAAATAACAAATTTGAAAAAGTTGCGTGGGTATAGAATAATAAATATGAATTGAAGACCCATGTCCGAAAACGCTTCTATCAATTAATATTGATCTTATTTCTAATATTTTATTATGAAATGAGATGATTAAATGGGACACTATGTAAATCTAATAAAATTTAAAGGTGGATTTACTCTTTGTAAACATGTGTTATATAGTTACCGGTGTATATTAGATCTGAGTCGAAGACTGCCGGAAATGCTTCTATCAATTAATATTAATGTTATTTCGAATATTGTGTAATTTTGTCACAAGTAAACGTTAATTATACTCATCACCGCTTACAACTACATGTATGGATTAAATCAATACAACCAATCAATCTGGGATATTTGACGTTCGGTACACAGCCATAGGGACAGCATAATGCTATATATCGCTATGGTGTATCACCCGAATGGTCTGTTCTAAAAATAGACACATACAGATAAACGGGCCCAATAAAATATTTGAAATAAAATCAATATTAATTGATAGAAGCCTTTCCGGATAGGGGTCTTCAGTTCATATTTATCATTTTATACCCACGCAACTATTTCAAATGTGTTATTTAAAGAGATAATTCATCTTTAATGTTGATGTTTCTTTCAAATACAGATTGCCAGTTCTTACAGGTAGTTTTTTTTGTTCAATCGTGCAGTCATCACGTTTTATAGGTTAACCAATACAGGTAAGTGGGTGTTTTATAGGTTAACCAATACAGGTAAGTGGGTGCCTGACAAGGTGACACATCTCTCCGGCTCAACGAAAATCACACCTAGCCCTCCGTAATGACAATACAAAGTCAGAATGGAGCACTGGCTGACGGACCTTACGACTTTCCGTTTGTCAACATAAGTATAGTGAAATAATTAACGCTTTCAACCTATCCGTCATATAATTTCCCCACATAATGAAGGTGGTGCACAAATGTATGGATGTAAAAAGAAAGGGGATGTTGTCTGCTGTAGGCATATTAAAGAAGATTCGAGGCTAAATGTGATGATGACCAAGGTCCCAATTTCTCGCAGACAAATTGCTCCTCGTACTGATGACATGAATTTTGAGGTGGAAGTTGGACCCTGGAGCGGTTTATTAGAATTTTGAAAATAGTTTTAGAACGTACCCCACAAAAATAAGATTCATTTAATGCCAAAGGTAGAATTACTAGGTTTTTTAAAATTACTCGCAATGCCAGAATGTTTTGATAAGACCATCATCAGTTGCAGTTTGCTGACTATATGTCATGCTAAGTGCATATCATAATTATCATGTTTCGACTCTTTCAAATATTTGAAATAAATCAATATTAATTGATAGAAGCCTTTCCGGACAGGGGTCTTCAGTTCATATTTATTATTTTAGACCGACGCAACTATTTCAAATGTGTTATTTAAAGAGATAATCCATCTTTAATAATTGATGTTTCTTTCAAATATAGAATGACTGTATCTCTTATAGGTAGTTTATTTCATCACGTTTTCAACTTTCCATTATAAACGACAAACTGATACTGTCTTCTTGCTATTATATAATAACCGACACCTGTGACAATTTGGGAATTATAATGGGGTGTACATGTATAAATGTACTCTATGTGAATACTAGCATAAAATTATTTTTCATTACTCAAACTGTTTGAATGACTGAATTTCCCGCATAAATCACAATGGTAAGGCATGTGGAATTTTAGAATTTTAATTGACAGTCGATTGAATCGTGGACTTACTTGAAACATATACCCGCCGAATACAACACTATGTACATCATTAAAATAATATGTACTTCGTATTACGGTCAGCTATAGTAACAATGCACGGACTATACATATTCATGCTTGCATTTTTAATTCATTCCGAAGTGGAGGGCATACATTTCATTCATTCCATTATATGTCGTATACATGGCTACACATAGCGTAAATCTGAGTGAGGTTCGGGATTCTGATGAATATAAATTTACAATGAAATGGAACGAAGCGGAACAGGAAAATGACGATTATTTAAATTCTGCTATCAATACCTGCAATGAATGTGGATATGTTTCACCATCACATGCTATAGATCTACCTAATAATAAACCTAAATTTTCAATATTCAGCCTCAACTGTCGAAGCATTAACGCAAATTTCGATTCATTGTGTAATCTCCTGTGTGACTGAAAGTCGAATAATAATTCATTCGACGTTATTGCTTTAACAGAAACATTTAAAATACGACAAGCGTCACACTTTCAAATACCGGGATATCACCCTATGGAATTCAAGTGTAGAGCTGATGAAGTTGATGGTAGAGGTGGCGTCTGTCTTTACAAAAAAGAATCCATTCACTACAAAAATCGACCCGACCTTAGTGAATTTATTCCACGCGTAATAGAAACAATATTCGTGGAAATTAACCTTGGAAAAAATGACTCTCGGATAATCGGCTGCGTTTATCGACCAAACACCGCGCCAAAAGCCAACATTGATCAATTTTTGACAAAATTCGACGATATTCTAGAAAATATTAATAATCACAAATCATATATATCAGGAGATTTCAATATTGACCTACTCAATTTATAAACTCACAAACCAAAACGAATGATTTCATAAATAACATTTTCACTAGATGATTCGTGCCAAGAATAACTAAACCTACTCGAATGACTGATCATTCAGCAACCGAATGACTGATCATTCAGCAACGCTTATCGATAATATATATACCAATAATCTACAAGGCGAATGTAAATCTGGTATAATCACATGCGATGTATTCGATCACTTCGACATATTTTATTCAGAATCTAACCGAAAAAGACACAACAACAATAATAACGAAACTAAAACTAATCAAAGAAGTTTTAGTCCGGATAACATAATTAGATTACAAAATCTTTTTAAATCGTGTACCTATCACTCTGTCTCAGCTTGTAGAAGTGTCGACCAAGCATATGACAACTTCTTAGATATATACATGAATGCATGTGAATTAGCTTTCCCCATTAAAAGTCGACATATACCCAAACAAATTCATAAAACGCGAACATTGGATGACATCTGGATTGACTAAGTCAAGTATTGTTAAGAATCAGCTATATTTACGCAAATTGAATAAACCCATGGAAACGAACGTAAATAAATATCTGAGTTATCGTACCCTGAATAATAAACTAATCAGAAGGAGTAAAAATATATACTATACAAATATTTTAGAAGTAAATAAAAATAACTTAAAGAAAACATGGGAAATACTTAAAGGTGCATTGAAGATAAACGGAAACACAAATAATAACCCCAAGACCTTTACCGAAAACGGAATAGAACATGAAAATTCCAAACTCATATCGGAAAAGTTCAATGAGTTTTTCTCAAAAATTGGGCATGAAACTAGCCAACTCAATGAACATGAAAATGACTCTCATTTTACAGAATTTCTCCATAACCGTAAACCAGACGACATTAATTTCAAAATAATTCCGACCTCTATACGGAGATCATTCTCACTTGTTTCTTTATGACTGGGAAGGTATCGAGGGATTTCAATGGTATATCAACGAAACTTATCAAGGAAACAATTGAGGAGATAGCCCCAGCATTATTGCATATGTTTAACTTCTCCTTAGAACATGGAATAGTCCCTAACAAAATGAAAATTTCTAAAGTAGTCCCAATCCCAAAAAATACTACCACTCATGAAATTTCCAACTACAGACCTATCAGCATTATTCCAGCTATCTCTAAACTTCTCGAAAAAATAATGCACAAACGATTACTAGACTTTTTAAATGAACAAAACATACTCTATAAACACCAATACGGCTTCCGTCCTCATCATTCAACCTTCTATCCTGTACTACACCTTCTCTATCAAATTGTCTCAAATAATGACAAAATTACAAGATATTCCACTTAAGCTCTATTTCTCGACCTCTCAAAAGCATTTGACGCGATAAATCATGATATTTTACTTCATAAACTAGACCACTGTGGCATACGAGGCACAGCATACTCATGGTTTCAGAGCTATCTGCAAAATAGAAGGCAATATGTTGAATTATATGGTACCAAATCTAATTTAACGGAAGTGACGTGTGGAATGCCACAGGGCTCAATTATGGGACCGATAATTTTCTTAATATACGTTAACGATATGTCAAATTCGACAACCGTGGATATCTTATCATACGCGGACGACACGACTCTAGTAACTGGTGGAAAAAATGGCATGCTTATAGAAAGTTATGTGAATAATGAGTTATACAACATATTTGCCTGGTGCTGTAGCAATAAGTTAGTGATCAATACTAAAAAAAGCAACTATATGCTAATACACCCAGAGAACAATGATGACAAATAGAACTTTATAAAGGTTTATTTGAATAATACGGAACTAAACAAAATAGGAAATCTTGAGCACGAATCCTCCACAAAATTCTTAGGAATCCATATAGATGAAAACCTGACTTTCAAAAAACATGTGTCCTCTGTTTGTTCTAAAATGGTGAATGCCATATACCAAATCAATAAAGTTAAAAACTTCTTTCCTGGTAGCGCACTTAAAACATTATATTATGCTCTAATACAAAGCCATCTTGTCTACGGTGTTCAAATATGGGGACATGTCCCTGCAGTCAAACAATTGTCCATGCTTCAAAAACGCGCGATACGAGTTTTATGTAATAAGAAATATAGAAGCCACACAGAATATCTTTAAAAAAAAGAAAATATACTCAAAATCTACGACATCCATAAAGTCCAAGCGGCTGTTTTCATGCATGATTGGTATTATATGCGTTTAATAGAATCATTCACTGACATGTTTACCAAACGCAAAACCGGACCAGACACCAGACAAGAGCACCCACTATTTTTTTTTAAACCAAGAACATCTTGGTCCTAACATTCTTATCCAACTATATGGAGCAACGTAGATAACGAATTTACATCATACCAAAACAGACACATATTCAAAAGGCGTTTACATGCCGATTACATTAACAAATATGCTGCAACAATTAAATGCAACAATCAAAGATGTCCCGACTGTGTGGTAGCTCGTCAATAGAGTGACCTCCCCTACACCGCAATCCACACTTCACATTC
Organism: Siphonodentalium dalli; assembly: GCA_032622095.1. Taxonomy (NCBI): domain Eukaryota; kingdom Metazoa; phylum Mollusca; class Scaphopoda; order Gadilida; family Siphonodentaliidae; genus Siphonodentalium; species Siphonodentalium dalli. Next base: position 19,106,838 of record CP136063.1, on the reverse strand, counting down.
CTACTCGAACTTCAAGGAACTTCCCACTTACAACAAAGAGACAAATCGTCGAGAAACCAATACGCGATTTATCTACACGTATACCCTCCATGTATATAATCCATTTAAATGCAACCATTATTTGATACATAATTATATAGCCGCGCATTGTACAAGAAATCTTGACCGCCAATCGTAACATCTATTCAACTTTAAGGGGGTGGCAGTAAGACAGTCTAGCTTGACTCTGCCACCCCTCGAATATACAATACAATATTTGTCAAATTTGTATTATGTATTAATATGTGTATATTGAAATAAAATATCATATTCTATCCTAATCGGTGAGAACCCCGGTATATTCATCAAGCACATATCACACTGGTACGTAGGTGAGAACCCCGGTATGTTCATCAAGCACATATCACACTGGTACGTAGGTGAGAATCCCGGTATGTTCATCAAGCACATATCACACTGGTACGTCGGTGAGAACCCCGGTATGTTCATCCAGCACATATCACACTGGTACGTCGGTGAGAACCCCGGTATGGTCATCAAGCACATATCACACTGGTTCGTAGGTGAGAACCCCGGTATGTTCATCAAGCACATATCACACTGGTACATAGATGAGAACCCCGGTATGTGGTCTCGTATGACTGTACGTAGGTGAGAACCCCGGTATGTTACACATAGCACACTGGTACGTACATGTATAGGTGAGAACCCCGGTATGTGGTCTCGTGTGACTTGCCAGGTTCCCGCTAACACTGGATCATCCCCTGCATGAATTATATTGGTACGAAAGATATCACGTGACGTGTGGATTCTCTTGTGTTTCGCCAAGTGACCCGATTGACAAAACGATTTCCTGCATATATCACAATGGTAAGGCTTAATTCTGGTGTGAATTATCTTATGTAACACCAACTTGCCCGATTGATTAATGATCCACAGTGTGTGGTGTGACGGTCATTGGAGTATGTTTGTATAAGGCTTATCTCCGGTGTGGATTCTCGTATGCGTAACCAAGATGTTCGATTGATTTAATTATTTCTGACATATATAATTTCTGAAATGTGCATCAAAACCAGATGACAAGATGACAAAAATATGTCGGTAACTCAACAAAAACAGCATGTTCACAGTTTATTACACCGGATAAGGTGATAATACAATGTTAGAGAGCTTCCTATTTCAAATGGTATATAATATGGCACATATCTTGTATATGTGATCTGGGGGTTCGAAAATTAAGTGCATCTTTAAAAGTGGATTACCTCTTTGTAAACGTGTATTATATAATTACCGGGGTATAAAATATTAGATCTGAGACGAAGACTCCGGTTCGGAATTGCTTCTATCAATTAATATTAATGTTATTTCGAATATTTTCAGGTAAAAAGGTGGTTGTTTAGCTAACAAACAATACTGGTTACTGTTAAAGGCCAACTTAATTTTCGAGTCACCAATTAATGTTTTATAGTGACTTGATATACGGTTTTAATAACAATCTCTGCCATAAAATATTATTAAAATACTATAAGTCATCACTATTTGAAACAGCTGTGTCTTAGAAGATGCCCTCAGAGAAATAGAAAACTGGTGAATACACCCCCGCTCTTGCACCCAGAATGCAACAGAATTCAAACATGTTCAATGAAAGGGGACGAACTCTATCTTTAATATATAGAGTTGTTCCCCCTGTATTGAAAATAATGCTGGTTGTTACTTCAATCTTGATGACAAAATGGATTGGCAACTCAACAAAGACAACATTTCCACAGTTTATTACACCGGATAAGTTTATAATACAATGTTTTGGAGCTTCTTCTTTCCAATGATATACAATATGGCATATATTATATATAAAGTAATCTGGGGTTTCGAAAATTAAGTGGGCCTTTAACAGAGACCAGAAATTTTAATGTGTAATTCTCTTATATGCTTCACCAAACTGTTTGAACGACTAACTCATTTCCCGCATATATCACAACAGTAAGGCTTATCTCCGGTGTTGATTCTCTTATGTGTCGCCATGTTGCTCGATGTATTAAATGATTTCCCGCATATATCACAACAGTAAGGCTTATCTCCGGTGTGGATTATCTTATGTGTCGCCATGTCGCTCGATGTATTAACAAATTTCCCGCATTTATCACAACAGTAAGGCTTATCTCTAGTGTGGATTCTCTTATGTGTCGCCATGCCGCTCGATGTATTAATTTATTTCCCGCATATATCACAACAGTAAGGCTTATCTCTAGTGTGGATTCTCTTATGTGTCGCCATGTCGCTCGATGTATTAAATGATTTCCCGCATATATCACAACAGTAATGCTTATGTGGATTCTCTTATGTGTCGCCATGTCACTTGATGTATTAAATAATTTTCCGCATATATCACAACAGTAAGACTTATCTCCGGTGTGGATTCTCTTATGTGTCGCCATGTCGCTCGATGTATTAAATGATTTCCCGCATATATCACAACAGTAAGGCTTATCTCCGGTGTGGATTCTCTTATGTGTCGCCATGTCGCTCGATGTATTAAATGATTTCCCGCATATATCAAAACAGTAAGGTTTATCTCCGGTGTGGATTCTCTTATGTGTCGCCATGTCACTTGATGTATTAAATGATTTCCCGCATATATCACAAGAGTAAGGCTTATCTCCGGTGTGGATTCTCTTATGTGTCGCCATGTCGCTCGATGTATTAAATGATTTCCCGCATATATCACAACAGTAATGCTTATCTCCGGTGTGGATTCTCCCATGTGTCGCCATGTCACTCGATGTATTAAATGATATCTCGCATATATCACAACAGTAAGGCTTATCTCCGGTGTGGATTCTCTTATGACTCGTCAAGCTGTCTGCGTGAGTAAATGATTTCCCGCAAATGTCACAACCGTAAGGTTTATCTCCGGTATGTGTTCTCTTGTGTACCACCAAGCTGCTTGATTGATTAAATGATTCACCGTACAACGATAAGGCTTATCTCTGGTGTCAATCCTCTTATGTCTCACCAAGCTGATGTTTTATGGTTTATGGCAATTATGCCAAAGGGGATGTCAGGAATGATAACTTATTGGCAAGGTCCGCAAGCACCACACCGACACACCGAGCAGGCAGATAAAAACCCGCGTGATGCATCGACTGGTAACCGGAAGGCGTGAACCCACGGCTATCTAAAAGTCAACAAAAACAGTTAGGATAGTAGAACGGTTGATTATTCACCGGTTATGTGAAGTTTTAATTATGCGATAATAGTATAAGGCATATACATGTATATATTGAGTATACAGAGAAGTTACACACCCATAGTTACACAAATATAGATAAAGGTCATCGTAGCATGCATTGGATGAGTATATATACATGTAGTTCCCGATAAATATAGTTAAAGGTCATCGTAGTGTGCATTGGATGAGAATATATACATGTAGCTCCCGATAAATATAGTTAAAGGTCATCGTGGTATATTAGATATGGATATTGTTTGCAAATTCCCAAATATATGTTTATGACGTATATTACCACATTTCCATCCATAGTTATGATGCATAGTAACCCTCCCCATTTATGTATGATGTATACGACGCACATCTTACAGTTATAATGTATATCACTCCTTTCCCATTTCATAGTTAAGTTCTATGCCAACATGTTGTTAACGTGTATGTCAGATATGATAATTTGGGCAAACTATATATAGTTGAAGGTTATCGTCTCTTATTGGACGAGCAGTTACTCATAATATCGTTAAGGGTTATCGTTGCCCATAGGATGAAAATTGTTAGTAAATTCATAAATATATGGATAGAGTTAAATGGTTTCCATAGATGCATACATACAGCAACAGTTTATCGCTGTCAGATATTATATATTTTGATTTTATAAACCTTATTATAAATGGCACACCTTTTCTGGTGGTATGTTTATGTATATGTTTATTGTTATGCAGTGTTTGACTATCAGTATATCCTGATGGTTTTGGAGGAAAAATAATTAAAGATGGATTATCTCTTTAAATAACAAATTTTAAATAGTTGCGTGGGTATCAAATAATAGATATGAACTGAAGACCTATGTCCGGAAAAGCTTCTATCAATTAATATTGATTTTATTTCGAATATTAAATCGGGCCCATTTATGTTACTATTTTTAGAACCGACCATTCGGATGAGATCGTATTGCGATATAGAGCACTGGGCTGTTCCTACGGCTACGCAACGAATGTCAAATATCACAGATTGGTTGTTTGTACTCTTTTGTTCCACAGATATAAGCGATAATGAGTATAATTAACGTTTATTTGTGACAAAATTGCACAATATAATTTCTGGTCTCTGTTAACAGTAACCAATATTGTTCGTTAGCTGAACAAACACACCTTTTTAGACCAGAAAATATTCGAAATAAAATTAATATTAATCGATAGAAGCATTTCCGGACAGGAGTCTTCGTTTCAGGTCTAATATTTTATACCCCGGTAACTATATAATACATGTTTACAAAGAGATAATCCACCTTTAACCAATTTTGGAAAATGTTTACTAAGACCATGTCCAAAAGATAGCATTTAAAAAGTTGGGATCGAAAAAACTATACCAGCAAAGAGTTCTCAAGAGCATAACTCTGGTATAACAGGCATCAAATACAGCCTGTTTGTGTGATAGGTTTCGGCCCTTAATGCTCGACCTAATTGGCCACCAGAGAGGGGCCGCATATATCACAACAGTAAGGCTTATCTCCGGTGTGGATTCTCTTATGACTCGTCAAGCTGTCTGCGTGAGTAAATGATTTCCCGCAAATGTCACAACCGTAAGGTTTATCTCCGGTATGTGTTCTCTTGTGTACCACCAAGCTGCTTGATTGATTAAATGATTCACCGTACAACGATAAGGCTTATCTCTGGTGTCAATCCTCTTATGTCTCACCAAGCTGATCGATTGAGTAAATGATTTACCGCATATGTCACAACTCTAAGGCTTAACTCCGGTGTGGATTCTCTTATGTCTCATCAAGCTGCTTGAACGATTAAATGATTTCTCGCATATATTACAACTGTAAGGCGTATCCCCGGTGTGGATTCTCTTATGTCTCACCAAGTGACTCAATTGACTAAATGATTTCCTGCATATGTCACAATGGTACGGGTTATCTCCGGTGTGGATAATCTTATGCGTCACCAAGTGACTCGATGTATTAAATGATTTCCCGCAAATATCACAACGGTAGGGCTTATCTCCTGTGTGGATTCTCGTATGTCTCATCAAGCTGCTCGATTGACTAAATGATTTCTCGCATATATCACAATGGTACGGGTTATCTCCAGTGTGGATTCTCTTATGCGTCACCAAGTGACTCGATGTATTAAATGATTTCCCGCAAATATCACAACGGTAGGGCTTATCTCCTGTGTGGATTCTCTTATGTCTCATCAAGCTGCTCGATGTATTAAATGATTTCTCGCATATATCACAACGGTGCGGCTTATCTCCGGTGTGGATTCTCTTATGTATCACCACGCTGCCTGCTCTGGTAAACAGTTTCCCACATACGTCACAATGATGTTTATTCCCTGTGTGGGCGGTCTCATGGACATTCAGATTATCACCTCCCATTCTAGGATTGTCCTGGATATATCAGTATATATTTAATAAAGACACAGCCTATACGAGCATATATAAATCTGATATAATGTTAATCCAATTCCATTAATACAATGTAACCAGGAAGACTCACGTGTCAATTGATCGATTTTCACGACAAACAAGCGATGATGTAAATACCGAATTTATAACATGCGGCTTATTGTGTGGTCTCATTCAGTAGAACCATTTACAAAACGATATAAATTCATATTCAAATTTACCTGTATTTACCTGTATTCTTGAGCCTTATGAGCGTTCGCTTGTTGTGGTTAATAATACGTTTGTTCTTAATTAATTTTTTTTGCAAAATGTAATTTGTACAAAATCCAAAAATAAGGATTGTGACCAACACAGAACAAATGTTATGTTGCAATTAATCACACAATACGACCAGTATATCGAACATCGAGAGGCATATTATAAACTAGAATGCACTCACTGGAGCTGCCTATATATACTTGCTCCAATCACACATTTGGCATGTTTTGTGGTGTCTTACAAACAACAGTTTGAACCACGGGTGCTGGCACCTCGTTTGGGAGAGATCGATAACAAAACTCTGGATATCAAATCTCAGTTCATCCATCGCTGAAATATTTGTGTGTAGGGACAGAATACATCTGTTATCTCAAGTTGATCTATTACACTAATGCTAGTCTCAGTAATACGTACGAGTTGTTTGACATATACATAGAACAATATAGACATCGTTCATATAAAGGGTGTGCAAACGATTGGTTGCCGATGATGCTATATTATATACCAATTGGAATAAATGACTAGTTTGACTAGAATGACATCAAGTGTGTATGTCATTGCACTTCAGTGGTGAAAACCATCAAAGTAAATTACAAATACCGACACAATTAAATAAAAGACACTCGACCGTTGGCTAGTCTTTGATTAATAGTGTGTCAATGTGAACATGCCCTTAGCGACATTTCTATTGTGTTGAGAATGAAAAAAAGCTTGTTTTCCCAGTTAATTAATAAGGCATTTTAATAATCCACGTTTCTACATTCACATGTTCTAGTGCAATTGTTTTTCAATTGAACTACGCGCTCGACTGTTTGACCGGACATGATTTATAATTTTATATGCACCAGGATCTTTCGAAAATGTTTTGAACTTTTCAGAAATTGGAATGGTATAGTCTGTCCGTGTAATACGCGTATCAGCTGTCTGGATATCGACGCAATCATGTCTGGTTTTTTGCGCGCCCATGTAGCTCGCGACATCCTGGTGTGCGTCGTGACGTCATGGCGTCTTGATCGGTTTCCAGAAAGAAATCATTCGATATTGTTCATTTATGAACGATTTATAACCAAAATAAAAATTTGAGTATATATGTAGATTCAAATTACAATTGATGCAACCATTTCATATTAGCGTATGCATTATTTACAGTATGTACTTCCGGTATAACGTAACATGTTCCCGGAAGGACAGACAGATAAACAGACAGAAAACAGAGATCCGGACCGAAAACATTACTTGCGTCCAGCATAGACTGGCGCAAGTAATAATCAATATGGGTGATTTCACGGGAAGGGTAGCTCAAAAAGTGTCAAATACACAACAAAATGAAGTTTCTTCTAATAACTTTTTTTTTATTTTGACACCTGAACTAAATCTAGGGGAAAGCGGGACACCAACTGTTTTCAAGGAATTTTAGAGAGGGTTTTCGCCGGAAAAAACTGGAAAGCCGTCGATTGGTATAAAATTCATCGGCGCATATAATCGGGTGGTCATTGATATCTAACAACATCTTGGTATTCCCTTTTGGAACCTCTTGTTGTGTCCCACTTTGCCCACGCCTTTGGGCAAAGTGGGACACCACACTGGGCAAAGTGGGACAATATGCGATGCTATCCGGGCAAAATGGGACAGCAAAATCAAAGAGACAGTGCGAGTTGCCATTGCTCAGACTGCTACAGACAGACAGGCTCTGAGTGGCAGATCAGTTTCTGTTGGGTTATGTAGATGGATTTCTTGTCTGGCGACCAGAGTTATCTATCTTAACGATATATTCACCCCTGTCACAGTACCGATTAAAACGAAGGTGACTTCCATTCATTATATTACTTCGAAATTTTTCTAATTATGTCAAACAAAGGGTGTTGTATGGTGCCCACCCCCCCCCCCCCCGCTACAGATATTCTTTCCACACACCCCATCCCGATCCAAAGTAGCCGCCATCCAGAATGGTTCAAAAATGGCCGCCGTCCAGAAATTGAAAAATCGGGCACCAATGCCATTTCTCGGCCCCTTGACCGATTTAGGTAAATCAAAGGTTGTTGGAGGGTGCCCCCCCCCCAAGCCAATGTAAATATTTAACCCATTTCACCCACCCGATCCAAACTGGCCGCCACACAGAAGGGTTCATATATGGCATCCATGCCATTTCTCGGCCCCTTGACCGATTTAGGTTAAACAAAGGGTGTTGCAGGGTGGCCCACAATGGACGCTTTTCCAAGTACCCCATGCTATTTATCATCACCTTGGCCGAATAAGATCAAATGAAGGGTGTTGTGGGGTGTCGCCAAGCCAATCTAAATATTCACCCTTTCACCCTTGTTTTACTTAAATCGGTCAAGGTGCCGAGAAATGGCAGGGTGCCCTATTTGAATCTTTCTGGGCGGCGGCCATTTTGGATCGGGTGGGATGAAAGGGTGAACATTTATAGATTGGCTTGGGGGCCACCACACAACTCCCTTTATTTTACCAAATCGGTCAAGTAGCCGAGAAATTGCAATCCAAATATACTATATTGACCACCATTGCGGGCAAAGTGGGACAGGCTGTACATGACGCATGTATTAACAGTTTACAGAGACATACTTATCTATTTCAGTGTTATTGTTAGGTGAGGTAAGTTGGTAGGCTATACATATGAAATGTTTCTGGGATGAAGGCAACGAACGGAAATTAGTGAAACTATGGCACTTGTTGTTCAAATAGAAATGTGGCCCCACAAAAGTAGCCTGGTGATCTCTTCTAAACTCGGTGGCTCTCCAAACAAATTGCGCGCTGAAATTGGTCACAACCGACGTCATCTAACGTTATAAAGTTTCAGGGAAATGCGTGGCACGTTTAATGCATGTTATGCCGATGTCCCGCTTTGCCCGGGTGTCCCACTTTGCCCGGGTCTCCTCTATATACGTTTACATGGCCAGATTTAAACTTTTAAAAACTAATATAGGCCTAATATAAAGAGTGTCGTAAAACGTTTGCGGGAAGGTATGCCGTTTTTTAAGGACGACCAGCTGGGCGCAGCCCAGTCGCGTTGAATTAGGGGCACCACCATCTTGGATTTGAGGGGTCGCCATCTTGATACGTCATTGCAATTAAATTAAAACTACAAAATGTTATTTTTCATATAGACAACATAACATTATTCATTGCGTAAAGGCATGACATGGTTTATTCTTTGAACAATAATCATGACTTAAATCATAAATATTGTCGACCGGACTCGGGTTGCTATTTTCCTTAGCCACCTCGCGAAAACAACATAGGCCTAATTCATATCGTAAATATCTTGAATGTTTATCATATAACTAAATAAACTGTTCTTTAGTTTATTAAATTAGTAGAAGCATGTTCACGTAAACTGTTAGGTTGCGTCATATGTTGTATCCAAAGCGACGTCATATTGGTACGCGCATTTTCCCGCGAAAGTTATTGACGTTTTGACAGCGACGCGACATATCACACAAAGCAGGCATAATGTTGGCATGGTTCGCATTAGGTTTGGTTGGGTTGACGTTGTTTCACAGTGCATGGCTCCGAGTCCGCGCTGGTATAAATGTAGCTCCATGCAATTGTAATCAAGCTGGTCAAATCCCAACCTATAAAATCACTATACAAATTTGTACAGGTACAAACAAAACATGTTCTTGCATGGAAATTGAATGTTCTTCCTTACTTATATTCTAATGATTTGGTTTGTGATTTGAAACAAACAACCCAAATTATGAGGGGGTAAACCCAAGTTCTCACTCATAATAACCCCATTTTTCAACTAAGGCCAAGGGTTGTGGAGGCGAGTACAACTAATATTTCATCCAAATTGAGAATGGGCATATGTGCCAGTCAAAAAAAATGACACCGGGGGCCACGTAGTCCAGACGCCAAGTCTCACAAGGGCTCTATTTTAGGAGTTAGTTCAACCGGTCACCAAGAAAATTTCCACGTGTTGACTGTTGTGGGGGACTACAGTGCGGTCCATGCAAGGGTGGGTGTAATTTCTGAAAGTGTTGCAATTTTTTTCTATTCATGGTTTTTAATTGCATTAAGCCTAAAATTACCATAAACTGAAAACTCAAACTACAGATGACAGTTTATGTCATTTTGGCATTATTTTCTTTCAAAATCTTAGTAATAGATATATTATTCCACATCGCCACATAAGATTTTGGAAAATAAATACTATTTTCGAAAACAAAATATTAAAGGTTTTTTTTGGGGAAAATATTTGCTTTCGTTTCAATTTATTTCTGAAACTGATGGCACACAGCTTGTAATCTCCCTAATGAATTCCCTGTATCAAAGCGTAATAAACTGGGAAGTCAAATTGCCAGATACAAACTTCAGATAGTGCCTCGAATGATTATTGTTTGTAAAAAATATAACCCTAAATTATAAAATTGTCATTTTTTGATAAATCACGGACTAAACCTGAACTCGCGATCAGTAAATCCCTTAATATACAGAATGCCATCAATGTCGCATCAAACACCAGGGCTATGCTCAAGGAACTGCAGTTATCGTCCAGTATTCGTGTGTTCGTGTGTGTCCTAATCTCGGAGGGAAACAACCAGGCCCAGTGCATCTAACTGGAAAATGCGCATCCGTTGGTTCAACGTGTGTTACAAAGAACATGCTTACATGAGACAAATGCTATGTTCTCTTACACAATACCGACTAAGTTATTCGATGTACATTTTGAGAGAGGTAAATCGGAATATGTTCCTGGCTGGAGTGTATATCATGCTAGTGTCACTAATCGAATCAACGTGACGAAGTCTAACATTGGATGTTGCCCGATGGTTCCTGGTTCAGCGACTGATTTTGAAACAGTAGATACAACGACGAAACGATTTCAGAATTTGTTCAGGACTCTAGGACGGAATTGGTCTTATGTAGCATACGACGAATCAACATACTGCAAGGCTCATATGATTGAATATTAAAGGGTTTTTTTTGGGAAAATATTTGCTTTCGTTTCAATTTATTTCTGAAACTGATGGCACACAGCTTGTAATCTCCCTAATGAATTCCCTGTATCAAAGCGTAATAAACTGGGAAGTCAAATTGCCAGATACAAACTTCAGATAGTGCCTCGAATGATTATTGTTTGTAAAAAATATAACCCTCCCCCCTAAAATTAGAAAATTGTCATTTTTTGCAGTTTCGTTAAAAAGACGCTTGTTCTGTAATATTACAATGGGAATACACCCGTACCCGGTCTCAACGTGTTTACAATGTCACCGGAGGGTCAAGTTAGTACCGGGCTGTAGCTTTAAACCAAACCCTTGGATTGCATATAAATATTAAAGACGGCTTCTACATCCAATAAGCGAAATCAGACCATACGGATGTGATCAATTTATATTTAGTTGCAGGACTTAAAACCCAAGTTTGAACAACCTTTGTATGTCTATAAGTTCATACAACAACTGAAAAAAGTTAACTTTCATGGTTTCGTAAAGTAATATAATCCTGAGTTATAGGAATTTACATGTACAACAAGCACTTAACTGGCAATATTATTGTTTTGTGTGAAAAAGTTATTTTTCGCCATCATTCATCGTTATCCGCTTAAAATAACCATAAACCGAAAACTCGAACTAGCTATGACAAGTTATGGCTTTATGGCATTACTAATCATCATTATGTTAAAATACAGATTTCATATGTCGTAGCTACAACACAATAATAGTTATACTGATTTCGAAAAATACTCAATGAAGTGCATTTTTAGGGCTAAAATCAGCGTTCGATTCATTAATGTTTTCTAACTGATACTGCCCGCTTTGTAATTTTCCGGAAAATTCCTGATATCAAACCTTAATAATTTGCTGCATTTAACTGGAGATTACAGTGATTCAATTGAAATGGAGACGAGTCCTCTCAAATTAATACCCGTTGCCAAAAAGTGTAAACGGTGTTTAGTATGTCAGAAATTAAAACATGAGTCTGCGGAAAGCTTCCGATTCTTGTTTGGAATCGTTTTCAGTTGCTCTGGATGTTCGTCGATCATCATATGAAGAATATGGAATTGACCTTAAAGATCTTAACATAAGTTTGCATAAGAGTTGTTTCTCCAATCTCCAGTTTCACAAGTTCTTCGGATCTCAGATTAGTCAAACAGCCCACATCCACGACTGTTAATCAGACAAATCCACAAGTTACAAGAGAATATTTCGACTTCAAAACTAGATGTCTTATATGCTCAAAGTTGTCTCACTTGGGAGTAAAGACATTAGTTCGGGTCAGTACATTTACATCTTGCGAAACTACCGAACGATGTGCGAAGGAAAAGGAGGATGACATAATGCAACGGCGTGTTGGGTTTGACTTTTCGAAGTTGATAGCACTTGAGGCAAGACATCACAGGTTGTGTCATAGTAAATATCTGCTGGAGTCCACCACCTCCAGTAACACGATTACCCCACACGATGTTGCACTGGAACATTTGATGGGTGTATTCTCCCGGACTTTGAAAAAGGTGTCACATATGATATGGGTCATCTACTATCAAAGTTCCTGGACATATTACGACAAATAGGCAAACCGAAGTGTAGCAAGGTCTACACTAAACAGAAACTGAAGGAAAAGATTGAACTGAATTACTCTGACAAAGTGTGTTTAATTGATAAATCACGGACTAAACCTGAACTCGCGATCAGTAAATCCCTTAATATACAGAATGCCATCAATGTCGCATCAAACACCAGGGCTATGCTCAAGGAACTGCAGTTATCGTCCAGTATTCGTGTGTTCGTGTGTGTCCTAATCTCGGAGGGAAACAACCAGGCCCAGTGCATCTAACTGGAAAATGCGCATCCGTTGGTTCAACGTGTGTTACAAAGAACATGCTTACATGAGACAAATGCTATGTTCTCTTACACAATACCGACTAAGTTATTCGATGTACATTTTGAGAGAGGTAAATCGGAATATGTTCCTGGCTGGAGTGTATATCATGCTAGTGTCACTAATCGAATCAACGTGACGAAGTCTAACATTGGATGTTGCCCGATGGTTCCTGGTTCAGCGACTGATTTTGAAACAGTAGATACAACGACGTAACGATTTCAGAATTTGTTCAGGACTCTAGGACAGAATTGGTCTTATGTAGCATACGACGAATCAACATACTGCAAGGCTCATATGATTGAATATTAAAGGGTTTTTTTGGGGAAAATATTTGCTTTCGTTTCAATTTATTTCTGAAACTGATGGCACACAGCTTGTAATCTCCCTAATGAATTCCCTGTATCAAAGCGTAATAAACTGGGAAGTCAAATTGCCAGATACAAACTTCAGATAGTGCCTCGAATGATTATTGTTTGTAAAAAATATAACCCTCCCCCCTAAAATTAGAAAATTGTCATTTTTTGCAGTTTCGTTAAAAAGACGCTTGTTCTGTAATATTACAATGGGAATACACCCGTACCCGGTCTCAACGTGTTTACAATGTCACCGGAGGGTCAAGTTAGTACCGGGCTGTAGCTTTAAACCAAACCCTTGGATTGCATATAAATATTAAAGACGGCTTCTACATCCAATAAGCGAAATCAGACCATACGGATGTGATCAATTTATATTTAGTTGCAGGACTTAAAACCCAAGTTTGAACAACCTTTGTATGTCTATAAGTTCATACAACAACTGAAAAAAGTTAACTTTCATGGTTTCGTAAAGTAATATAATCCTGAGTTATAGGAATTTACATGTACAACAAGCACTTAACTGGCAATATTATTGTTTTGTGTGAAAAAGTTATTTTTCGCCATCATTCATCGTTATCCGCTTAAAATAACCATAAACCGAAAACTCGAACTAGCTATGACAAGTTATGGCTTTATGGCATTACTAATCATCATTATGTTAAAATACAGATTTCATATGTCGTAGCTACAACACAATAATAGTTATACTGATTTCGAAAAATACTCAATGAAGTGCATTTTTTGGGCTAAAATCAGCGTTCGATTCATTAATGTTTTCTAACTGATACTGCCCGCTTTGTAATTTTCCGGAAAATTCCTGATATCAAACCTTAATAATTTGCTGCATTTAACTGGAGATTACAGTGATTCAATTGAAATGGAGACGAGTCCTCTCAAATTAATACCCGTTGCCAAAAAGTGTAAACGGTGTTTAGTATGTCAGAAATTAAAACATGAGTCTGCGGAAAGCTTCCGATTCTTGTTTGGAATCGTTTTCAGTTGCTCTGGATGTTCGTCGATCATCATATGAAGAATATGGAATTGACCTTAAAGATCTTAACATAAGTTTGCATAAGAGTTGTTTCTCCAATCTCCAGTTTTACAAGTTCTTCGGATCTCAGATTAGTCAAACAGCCCACATCCACGACTGTTAATCAGACAAATCCACAAGTTACAAGAGAATATTTCGACTTCAAAACTAGATGTCTTATATGCTCAAAGTTGTCTCACTTGGGAGTAAAGACATTAGTTCGGGTCAGTACATTTACATCTTGCGAAACTACCGAACGATGTGCGAAGGAAAAGGAGGATGACATAATGCAACGGCGTGTTGGGTTTGACTTTTCGAAGTTGATAGCACTTGAGGCAAGACATCACAGGTTGTGTCATAGTAAATATCTGCTGGAGTCCACCACCTCCAGTAACACGATTACCCCACACGATGTTGCACTGGAACATTTGATGGGTGTATTCTCCCGGACTTTGAAAAAGGTGTCACATATGATATGGGTCATCTACTATCAAAGTTCCTGGACATATTACGACAAATAGGCAAACCGAAGTGTAGCAAGGTCTACACTAAACAGAAACTGAAGGAAAAGATTGAACTGAATTACTCTGACAAAGTGTGTTTTATTGATAAATCACGGACTAAACCTGAACTCGCGATCAGTAAATCCCTTAATATACAGAATGCCATCAATGTCGCATCAAACACCAGGGCTATGCTCAAGGAACTGCAGTTATCGTCCAGTATTCGTGTGTTCGTGTGTGTCCTAATCTCGGAGGGAAACAACCAGGCCCAGTGCATCTAACTGGAAAATGCGCATCCGTTGGTTCAACGTGTGTTACAAAGAACATGCTTACATGAGACAAATGCTATGTTCTCTTACACAATACCGACTAAGTTATTCGATGTACATTTTGAGAGAGGTAAATCGGAATATGTTCCTGGCTGGAGTGTATATCATGCTAGTGTCACTAATCGAATCAACGTGACGAAGTCTAACATTGGATGTTGCCCGATGGTTCCTGGTTCAGCGACTGATTTTGAAACAGTAGATACAACGACGAAACGATTTCAGAATTTGTTCAGGACTCTAGGACAGAATTGGTCTTATGTAGCATACGACGAATCAACATACTGCAAGGCTCATATGATTGAATGGAGGAACCCTGATGAATTTGATAACGACGATGGTAGGGATTACAGAGCTATGAATTGGCTTCGAGGACATTGTTATAGAAGCTGGGTGGATGATGGCGCCACTGTAAACCGGATTGTATGCGGAAATTCGTATAACCGTGGAGTTCGTTTGCATAAGCCGATTAACAAAGCATTTGGACAGTTGAGGTGGAAGTCGTTTTAGACTGGCTTAGTTGCAACGAAGAACACATTGAACCGCCGCATCTAATTGACCATGATAATGTGTTGCATGAAATTGGAACACCAGCAGAAATGATTCCTCTGGATTTCGTGTGTAAACATGTAAACTACGCCCGGTGGGGCCATAGTCAATGTAGCGGAGTCGAGTCTAATGTTCGAGAAGAAACTGCATAATAGCATTTGTCGTTTTTCCGAAAGACACATGCCAGCCTTTCTCTGAAGTTTGGCATGTTATGGCCATAAACAATCCATAAATATGGACTGTGGTTAATATCGGAATTTGTGTTGCCAGTCTGCAGTTCTAAACCGGTTCTATCTCACGCCCCATTCAAAATCCTCAGTTGCGTTGCAAACTTCGGAAATGAGTGGAATGCATGACTCGAACATAACTTCACAAAATAAACATAGTCAACTTGTTATCCAATAATTGGTCCCTAAAGATACCATTGTTATTACCGCATGGCCAGCAAGTGTTTCTTGCGGGTGGATTTCCAGATTCCAAGAAAGTAATGTTTTTATCAAAGTTTGGTTGCGGTTGGTTTGGGTATCTTGAGTTCGACCGCGAAGAAACTTGACTCAAGAATGTTCGTACACATGGGGCATGCAGCAAGTGAACTGCAAGTTGAAATATTCATTGTTTGGAGTGGTGACTCAGACGTTCTGGCGATGTGCCCCCTGTTTTGTGTACTACTGGGTATACGAGTTAGTCTTCCTAACTGGTAATGGCAAACGACGTCGATATATCCCAGTGCATGATTGTGCAAAGGTTGTAGGCAAGGACATGTCACTGATTATTTCAGCAGTTCATGAATTGAGCGGACGCGATTCGACAAACGCATTCAGTTCTATTAGGAAATTGAAATGGTTCAGAACATTGAAAGATCACCCAGAACTGATCCCGGAATTTACGCAGATGGGGGAGGACCCGACTCGCATTCCGAATCATATGAGGGAAACATTTATGTCTCTTGTTTCTTTGGTTTATTCCAACCGTGATTTGACATCCCTGGATGACTTGCGCTACGAAGAACGTGAGAAGCGACAAACTGCCACCGACCATGGACTCATTCAATTCGCACCCAAAACGCGTTAACTATCGAACGTATATATGGACTCATGCTCTTTTCCCAATGTTGTTGCTGCCATTACCACGACCCAAATGGCTGGATACTTAATAATTCTAATGGGCACCTTGTTCCGGAAATGATGTCACTCGCTCCAGCTCCGACTGCCGTTCTCGAACTCACCATATGCAAGTGCAAGTCCGATTGCAGTACATGACGTTGCCGTTGTAGGAAAGAGGATGTTCAATGAACCGATGCATGTGGCTGCGATCAACAACTGTGTGACAATAAATGTACGAGTGACGGAGAAGTGAGCGATGAGAAAAGTTTATAGCATACCCAACTAGTTTTATTTATATGCGAGAAGCACTCACACCTATAAAAAGTATATGGGGATAAGTTTTTGTCAATTTCGATATTGTTTTTGTGTTATTATAAGCTTAAACCGGCAACTAGACCATCTAATTCGGCGGTCCAGCTTTACCGAGGCTAAACCTGAGATGACGAGTCCGTCTTTTCTTCATCGCGGTTTAGAATTGTCAAACAATCAGTCAAAGGGTGGACCTGTAAATAATCTCGAGTGAGGGCGTATCTAAGTGGCGACTGCAGACTGGTGTTTGTTCCGCTTGGTAACATGGTAGTTTGACTGCATGCTCATATCACCGACTGGAGTTGTCAATCAGCTGGCCACTAAACGACAAAACGCCCACTTAGACCCGGTTTGGCTGGACCGCCAATGGGGGTTTAGTGCCACCGCACACGCTGCGATTAAAATCGTAAGTGGGGAAAATCGCAGGAGGAAGCATTCAATGCGCATGCCCACGACAATATCGTAGCCAAATCGTAGCAATCAAGCACTGTTTGATTTTACCAGGAAAATCGTGGCGTGACTTTGGCAACGCGCGCGATCGTAGCTGTCACATGACCACTGTCGCACTGGTCATGTTGTAAATACCACGAAAATCGTAGCTGCAAAGATCGCAGCACCGTAGCGTCTGCGGGCAAGCTACGATTTCTCCACCTACGATTTTCCCCACTTACGATTTTAATCGTAGCGTCTGCGGTGGCACTTAAACAGGAGATGACGAATTGGGCATGTAAATTTTAACATGTACGGACTCATTGCAATGCACTGAACTCCAGTAACCTTATATTTTGTACTATACAGAGAAAAAACTTTTAGAAAATAGAGAATTCATTAACATATAGCATATTATAGGTGGACCGGACCCTTTTGGACCGGTCCAGGCATGTGTACCGGACCGGAATGGCCTGGATCGGACCGGACCGGCTTGGCAGTGGACCGGACCACCGGTCCGGTCCGCATCACTACTATCCTGATTCCTTTCAGTCTGTACCTATAGCTGGTATACGAATCTGGTTAACGCTTTGAGAAGAGCTCCGTTAAACGAAACCTAAATAAAAATAATAGTCTCGGCTCCAGTTCGAAGTTTTGCTTTCTTTGTTCTGAATCTGTACGTATGTCCAAATATCCACGTATAGTACACATGTATCTGTAGATATATCAGTGCAGGAACCTACCGGCACAGTCCTAGGAATCACTGTCCATGTAATATTAAATTTGATTAAAATATAACATATATAGATCTAGATACATTACCTCTACTATACAGATATTAATATAACTATAATAACTAAATATAAAATATTGATTTAATATTATTAAATAATATTTTATTCAACTAACAGTGATTCCTAGGGACTGTGCTACCGGTTATAGACGCACTGGAACACTTAGTTGGTGGACCCAACTATTCAAACAGAGCTATGCTCTGATAATAAAAGTCAGATTTGCGGACTATGGAACACTAAACTTTCTTTGTTTATAGACTTTCCCATTCCCAAATTTTCCACAAATTTGATGGAGTCAAAATAAAGGATTATGGGGACATGACAATCTGCGGGGACACACTAATAGTTGTAGTCCGAGTCCGAGCCCAGTAAAATGTGTAGTTGGGATTTTCAATTTCGTTTATTGTCGTTAATATAATTCCAATAGTGATGAATTTTGGTTTCTGTTAAAGGTGGATAATCTCTTTGTAAACATGTACTAGTACTACTACATGTATATAGTTACCGGGGTATAAAATATTAGATTTGAAACGAAGACTCCTGTCGAATATTTTCTGGTCTAAAAAGGCGTGTTTGCTCGGGCACCTCGAAACAGTGCGGTACAAACAAAACAGTTATTATGTACGGGGAGTTGATTTAAAACATGTATCTTAATGGAAACGGGCCCACTCGTCAATTCGGGGGAACTGGGGTGGAGTGGGACATTTTTTCTTCCAAGGCTCACAGCGCAATTTGTGCTACATATCCAAGTGTTGTTTTTTGTACGATTGATACACAATTGACTACCGCAACTAATAGGACTGTATACCATTGCCAACTTGATATATTATATTTCCCATGCTGGCAACTTAAACAAGGTACCCAAAATGTCCCACACTTCCCCGGGTCATGGGGTATAGTGGGTCACCCATTGAAATTCAATAACATACCCCATAACAACAACTGAAACAGTTATTCATTCAAAGAAGAAAATTCGTTCTGTGGTAACACACATTTATATAGTTGAAACATAAGGCTTTTTGATACTTCCACTCAATCGGGGAGGAGTGGGACACAGTTTCAATCCATAGGGCCCAATTCTAATCTGACAAACTAATTAAAAAACATTCTGTTGGGTGTCTACATGTAGAAGATAAAAGCAACCAGAACTGGTATTTTCCCAAGATCTGCTCAACTCTACATTACTGTAACTAACCGTCCCAATGTACACCAAGCAACATGTCCCACTCTTATGGGAGGCCGTTTTCACATTTATTCCCTAATTGCACTTAACTTGCTTAAGCGCAATTCATTTGCGCTTAAGCGCAAATACAGTATTTGCGCTTAAGCGCAATTCATTTGCACTTAAGCGCAAATATAAGTTGAGGCTATCACCCCCCATATTATTTTTATGAAGGGCTAGTCCATGTTATCATTCAATTTTCATTAGGAATCCATTTTCCCTCCTTATTTCATTTTCATTGTGGCAGCTGGATGTACAATACCAAGAATGTGAATTTCATTTCAAATTCTAAATAATTATGGATCCGGCTCAAATTAATCAAATTCTGACCACTATGAGCAGGATTGTCAGGAATTGCGAACGGTTTTGCGCTTAAGCACAAATGATTTGCGCTTAAGCACAAATGTTTTCTATTATTTGCGCTTAAGCGCAAATAACTGGATTTATTTGCGCTTAAGCGCAAATACCAAGAATTATTTGCGCTTAAGTGCAAATCAGGAATAAATGTGAAAACGGCTCTACGGCCCGACATGGTAATGTATCGGTTGAGTCAATATTCTAGCAACATGCCTATGCTAAGGTATTGAAACAGATATGCAATTTGAAGCCCAAACACAGTTGTTTCAGAGCTCAGAGTCGGTAAGAAAATATCTCTCATATGTACTTTGAAAATTTCAAAATGTTGTGTTCGGAAAAAAATTGCTCAGATTCCATAAAATCCTTTTTTTCACATAAAAAATTTAGTATGCTTACTACACGTTTTATTCATGTCATATGTGCTGGGGACATCTTATGGGCATCAAATAAATCCATACGGAATGAGGCAACTCATCGATGGTGTGGAGTTATCTCCACTGTCCCACTCCACCCCAATTTCCCCTATACCTGTTATCGATTATATCTGTGGAACAAAACAATACAAACAATCAATCTGGGACATTTGACTTTCAGTGCGTAGCCATAGGAACAGCCCAGTGCTCTATATCGCAATATGGTATCATACGAATGGTCTGTTTTAAAAATAGTAACATCAACGGTCCCGATTTAATATTCGAAATAAAATCAATATTAATTGATAGAAGCTTTTCCGGACAGGGGTCTTCAGTTCATATCTATTATTTTATACCCACGCAAATATTTAAAATTTGTTATTTAAAGAGATAATCCATCTTTAAGTTATGCCAATTACAAATAAAAAAAACTAAAAAGATAATTTGTAAGTCTTATATTTCAACTTTTATCAACATTTTTCGTTCTCCAGCACACTAAAACTAAAAGTTGTAGTTGGAATCAGCCGCCGATTCGTGTTGTGTACAATTGTATGCATGCACAAACGGTCCAACATACTTCTTCCAATCTGTCTTTTTGTCATTCAATGTCTTGTTAAATCTTTCACAAATCCTGAGAGCTTTCCGATGAATGTCAACAAGCCATGTTTCCGACTAAATACTGAAAAGTTACCCATAATTCTTCTGTGATTAATTAGAGCATTACTGTAGTTGGGCTTGATATTCATATATTTGCTTCACGGCAAACGATTTAAACTTTAGCGAAATTAATTGTGCTTCACCATACATAATTTCCAATGTAAAACAAGTAGAATAAATGTGGAAAAAAAACATCCCATAAATGTTGAGGGCTGCCTTAAAGTGGAATCGATTATGATGACGTTCAGTACACCATGTACCGATATTAGGCATGTGTTGTATTCCTAGATCTGTTTACATCTTGTAGGTTTGGACGTCAATGACAAGTTCTATCCAGTGTATCGTCAGAAAACAGACAATCGATGGCTGATAAACACAACAGTGAAGAAAGTGGTAAGAATATATTGCTAGAAAGCAGACAACTCATTGGTGATAAACAAGATGGTGAGGAATCAATGAAACTACAGGAATGTCAGGATGAGAATGTAGAAAATCTATCTACGAGTGTAGAAAATATAATGTTTGATATGTGTGAAATCGCCGATAAATGTGACCAGGACATTGCTTCTGGGAATATAGAAAGAGGAAAGCTAAAATACGAGTGTGATGTATGTTTCAAGGGATTTACACGATCATTTGGTCTTAAAACGCACATGAGAATCCACACAGGAGAGAAACAATTTGAGTGTGAAGTGTGTCTTAAGAAATTTGGTCAATCTGGTAGTCTGAAAACGCACATGAGGATCCATACAGGGGAGAAGCGGTATCAGTGTAATGTGTGTTTTAACAAATTCACGGAGTCGAAGAGTCTAAAATTACACATGAGGATCCATACAGGAGAGAAATGCTATCAGTGCGATGTGTGTCAGAAGAAATTTACATGGTCCGATAGTCTGAAATCACATATGACCATCCACACAGGAGAAAAACCATTCCAGTGTGAAGTGTGTCTTAAGAAATTTGCTCTGTCTGGATACATGAAAACACACATGAAAATACATGCAGGGGAGAAACTCTATGAGTGTAATGTGTGTTTTAATAAATTCACGGAGTCGAAGAGTCTGAAATTACACATGAGGATCCATACAGGGGAGAGAAACTTTGAGTGTGAGGTGTGCCTAAATAAATTCATTCAGGCCGGTGCTCTAAAACAACACATGAGGATCCATACGGGAGAGAAACCCTATCAGTGTGATGTCTGTCTTAAGCATTTCTCTCGCTTGACTCATCTGAATACACACATGAGGACCCATACAGGAGAAAAAAGCTACCGGCACCAATGTGAGGTGTGTCTAAAGTGGTTCAGTTTTTCTAGTCAACTAAATACACACATGCTGACCCACTCAGGTGAGAAACCATTTAAATGTGATGTGTGCCTGAAAACATTCACCCGGTCACGTGATTTGAAGACGCACACAATAATTCACACAGGTGAGAAAAACCATCAATGTGATGTGTGTCTGAAGAGATTCGCATTGTCAAAGTGTCTAAAATTACACATGCGGACCCACACAGGTGAGAAACCATATGCGTGTGATGTGTGTTTTAAACGATTCACAGAGTCAAAAAGTCTTAAAAACCACAAGAGGATACATACCGGAGATACAGGCGAACTTAATCACTGTGATGTTTGTTTTAAAAGTTTCACAGAGTTAAGGAGACTTAAAATCCACAAGAGCGTCCATACAGGGGATAAACCATTTAAATGTTTAGTATGTGAGAAGACTTTCAAATACAGTTCCAGTCTCTCGGCGCATAACAAAATCCATTTGGGTGTGAAGCCTCACGAGTGTACTGAGTGTGGGAAGTCCTTCCTTCGCGCTGCTTATCTCACTATTCACATGAGAATTCATTCTGGTTATAGACCGTACGAGTGTGCAGAATGTGGGAAGTCCTACATTCATGCGTCTAACCTGACTTCACACATGGTCACACATGCAGCAGATCGCGTGACTTAACACATGAACACACACATGCCAAATTGTCTAACATGACTTAACACATGGTCACACACTCGGCAGATCGTGACATCACACATGAACCCACATGCGGCAAATCGTCAAATCTGACTTCAGAATCATGGCAGATTGTCTAACATGACTTTGCACATGAGCATATATGGAGCAGTTCATCCATTTAAAACTCTTTAAATATTTTTCCGGATAGTTTGCGACACTGATTTATGTAAAGAAGATAAAAATTTGCCATAAGTTTCCTTAGAGTCTAATGGGCCATACCCTGCTGGACAAAACAAGTGTCCACTTAACTGCGGTGCGGTTAGCATTGCCACTGCGGCCGAAATGCAACTACACCGCGGCTCCATCGGCTAACTACAGTTGGGCCGCGGTGTAATTGCCATTCGGCATGGTGTAGTTGCCACGGTGTACTTTCATCAAACTGAAAAAAGACAATACAAACCAGAAATCTAACCACGGTGTACATCACTGTGGGGGAACTACTCCTGGCAATTTGGTTCTCTACCGAGCTTTATTTACATTCTCTACAGAGCAAAGTTTGCGGACGGCATATACTAATTTACCTAAGATAGAAAATCGAGTTATTCGCAGAGAACCGAGAGCTCGGTAGAGAATCGGAGTCCTCAGCAGAGAATCGGAATCGGAAAATAAAAAGTCAATTGCTGTGTATTTCGGGATTAGTTTTTAACTTTTTTTACACACATTGATGGCCAGTGACTATAATTTCAAGGTAGCTCTATGAAACTCACAAAACACTGTTCTAATGCTGTTGATTTTTACGTTTTATGCCGCGATTGCTCGATAGAGAATTGGAATCGTCGCTAAAAATGCTCACAAAACTCGGTAGAGAACCAAATCTCTAGGAGTACATGTAGTTCCCCCACAGTGGTGTACATGCCATTCGACTGCGCGGGTAGTTGCCTTTCTGCCGCAGTGAACTTGCCATTTGGCCGCAGTGTACTAGTACTTGCCGTTCAGCCACAGTGCTCAACTGCAGTTCAAACTCTGACACCGCGGTGCCAATGGACACTTGTTTTGTCCAGCCGGGTATATATAGCAAACGAGAAATTCAATTAATTGAGGAAAAACACCCACTTTCCTGAGTGGTATTGATAAGCTACATGTATTGGAGGTCATCAGGAATGACAGTATGAATGTCAATTCAACTCAAGAATGAGTATATTTACTCCAGCTCGAAGTTTCTCAAGAATATATCAATAGTATAGTATAATGATAGTATGAATGCGATACCATCCACAAAACATAGTGTGAGCTGAACGTTTGTTTATATACAGCACGTAAAATCGTTAATAGTGAGCGATTATAAAGCAATCACTGTGGTGATTTTTAAAGAGAGTGATTCACAGTGATCCATTCAACACCGAAATCTTGAGAGGCTAGGATTAGCAAATGATAAAATACGGTATGTTGTAAAGATACCAAACCAAAGTTCAGTTAGAAAGGATCTCCTCGGTGTTGAGTGTTTTGCTTATTGCACAGTATTTCCGTAATGTTTGTTAACATAATATGTTGTTTATTTTCATAAGACACAGTACTAGTACTAATACCAGAGGAACATGACAATAACATCATAAACATGTAATTCATGCAATATTTATGATTGGAAAAACAACATAATTTGTCTATAAATTAATATGATTTATGTTTATGCCGGTGTTAATGGATGTGACTATTTTAACATCAATACCCACCCAATTATTATTATTACTAGTACCATATAATTGCTGTCAGAAGGTGGTACCATGGACATCTTAATGATATTAAATTATTTGCTAAAATATTTATAGTGTTGGAATTATAAGTGGGTCCCAGTTAGAGAAACTGGCTTACAAATGAATGATGACATGATATCTATCTGTTATGCTTATTTGTTACATGACATGGACAACTAAAAATTAATGCGATATGTAGCTGGTTTTATAGCTTATTCATTTTTTTTTAAATAGGGATAGTAAAATTTGGATGTACATATACGTGTTGATATATGCCAAAATATAAACTGTTTAAAATATAGTTTTAGCATGCAGTAGGTGCTGTCCCTTTAAGTGTGCCACTCAAGAACACAGTGTGATACTATAATAGTACCATTCTACTGGATGCAGCAATCTGCAAATGCCATGAATGTCGGTCATGTTGACATATGCCCTTTAACTTTTACGTAGCTAACATATTTCCCTGAAAGTGAAATAAATTTATATTTATAGCATCACAAACGATCTTTGTCGGGCTTTTTAAAGTCTTTAATTTGAGCTACCTGTATCCGGTGTAGTCTCATACACTACAGTAAGAAACGATGTGGCATCAATCATCACTGATATGAAAATAATGTGTTTGGCTAAATTGTTAATTTTGAAGTTTAAACTAAATTCAACACATTATAAAAATATCAGTTATTGAGTTGATGACTGTGGTACAGTACAGTACACATCAAATAGTAATAACAATTAACATTATGAATTTGTAACTAAACATGTTAGAATATTGACAGTAGTGTGGTATTAACTACTACGAGTACTATTAGTACTAGTCTATCATTAAATATGTGCACATGATGTATTGGGAATAAGGACAATAACAATAGTTACAATACAATTATAGCAATTGCAATTCAAAATGTTAAAAAATAAAATTGAATGATTGACTGCGTGAGATCTATGGGATGCCAAATTGACATTTAATACCGGTATATCATTGAGCTTAAGTGCAATAAGGAAAGCGCAATAAGGAAAGCGCAATAAGGGAATCTCTAATTGCACTTCAGTGTTATAAGGAAATATTTAATTGCGCTTAAGCGCAATAAGGATTCAGGAATCTCTTATTGGGCTTAAGCACAATCATTAGTATTCTTATTGCGCTTAGGTAGCAGTACACGATTTCACGGGTTGTATGGGGGTCTAAAAAATAGAAATATAAGTATCTGGGGGGCATAACGGCCAGTGTAGCCTGTGTTAACCCTTTACCCAACAAACCGGCCAAATAAAGCTTCAACAGCCTAAAATATCTTCGGTCTGTCTCAATAGAACCATACAAATATGGATATCATTGGAACCGGCTCCTTGACCACATTGTGATAGTTACAGTTATGCCCTGTGCCAATGCATTCTCTTATATATGCGAGTCGACCATAGGTCGCCTCGCATATATAAGAGAATGCATTGGCCTAAAAAAAATCTGTTTTTAACACTTTTTACCATTTTTTCTTAAATTTTTAATGTGTTAAGCCAATGCATTCTCTTATATATGCGAGGCGACCTATGGTCGACTCGCATATATAAGAGAATGCATTGGCACAGGGCCATTATGTTGGGTAAAGGGTTAACTGTGTCATTACTGGTTTGAAGGCTTATTTATTTTACAAAACTGGGAAAGTTCTCAAAAAAGTGAAAAAATTGGATACGCAACAGGGTTTTCGTATTCAATAAAGGCCAACTCTGTGTTATTGGTTACAGGAAAATAGCCCGATTTCTCTCCCATGAATTCTGTCATCTGGATTCGCAAGACATTTTTTTCAAATTGATATGATAACTTGTTTTCTATATCAAATATATCTCAGGTGTCAGAAGCATATTTACTGACATTCGCTCTATCGTGGTCTGTTTTTGGGTTGAAAATGGCCAATTTGAGTAAAAAAATGAGGAAAAATGGAGAGCTTTGTGTGTGCAAACCAAGAGGCATAACTCCATGACAAAGTGTACGGAGAAGCTAAAGTACAGACAAGTAAAATTTCTGTCGAAAATAAAACATGCTTGATGGAACCAATGCCAAAGATAATGACTCAGCATTGATTTGAAGTACAGTACCCCCCCTCCCAGGTTGTACAGTACCCCCTCCCAGGTTGTACAGTACCCCCTCCCAGGTTGTACAGTACCCCCTCCCAGGCTGTACAGTACCCCCTCCCAGGCTGTACAGTACCCCCTCCCAGGCTGTACAGTACCCCCCTCCCAGGTTGTACAGTACCCCCTCCCAGGTTGTACAGTACCCCCTCCCAGGTTGTACAGTACCCCCTCCCAGGTTGTACAGTACCCCCTCCCAGGTTGTACAGTACCCCCTCCCAGGTTGTACAGTACCCCCTCCCAGGCTGTACAGTACCCCCTCCCAGGTTGTACAGTACCCCCTCCCAGGTTGTACAGTACCCCCTCCCAGGTTGTACAGTACCCCCTCCCAGGTTGTACAGTACCCCCTCCCAGGTTGTACAGTACCCCCTCCCAGGTTGTACAGTACCCCCTCCCAGGTTGTACAGTACCCCCTCCCAGGTTGGCAAATTGCTGGAAATCGTGTATTGCTACTTAAGGAATATTCTTATTGCGCTTAAGCGCAATGAGGAATATTCTTATTGCACTTAAGCGCAATAAGAGCTAATTGTGCTTAAGCACAATAAGGAATATTCCTTTTCGGGCAATTAGCCACATTATGTAAACTCACTATAATTTAAATGGTGTAGTACAATGGGTGGAACAAATATAGGATAATTCTACTATTTTCAGAGGGGTGATCTCGTGATGGAGATATTAATTACACTTAAGCGCAATAAGGATGTATTTGTGCTTAAGCGCAATAAGGAATATCTTATTGCTCTCAAGTGCAATAAGGAATCCCTTATTGTGCTTAAGTGCAATACGGGAAGATCTAATTGCGCTTAAGCGCAATAAGAATATTCCTTATTGCACTAAGAATATTCCTTATTGCACTTAATTTCTTAAGCACAATACGGTATCTCTAATTGCGCTTAAGCACAATAAGGAATATTCTTATTATGCTTAAGTGCAATAAGAAATGTTCTTATTGCGCTTAAGCACAATGAAAGATCCCATAGTGTGCACAAGCGTAATTATCTATTAAATGTCAATTTGGCTTCTCATAGAGATCATCAATTGTGTCTATGCGAGGGGGTGTAGTCTGGTCGATAAAAGGTTTGACCTAGAATTTTTTTTGACTAAGTTGGTTTGTATATCATTTTGAAGAGGAATATATTCTCCATAACATATCCAAAATCCGCTAAAATCCGCTTTGAGCATTTTTTGTAATTCAAGATGGCGTCCAAGATGGCTGCCATTTTCATATAAGTCAGCTTGATGCAATTATAGTGAGAACATCTTGTCATATATATACACATGTATACATTTTTGTGAAGCTAAGACATAACGCCACCTTTATGTGCCAAAATTGGAACTCCCCGTCCAAGATGGCCGATAAAATGGCGACCGGAAGTGGATTTTTTACATTTTTTTAATAATATCTTTAAGATAAGTGTCCGTGGTTTGGAACTGGTTGAGAATTTTGGCTTTATTGTGTATATAGCATGTTAACTGACAATTGGAGCAATGGAATATGCTGTTCGTGAGGTCCACACCCATTCTGATCACTCAAAAAATCGATTTTACAAAACGAGGTATAACATTTCACAAAAGATCCCCAAGATTCTAATCTTATTTCATCAAGAAGTGGGAAGAACTGTGCAATGTAACTGATCCATTCTATATCTTATTGATATTCGAATTCAAAGGTACCAAAATTGTCACTTTGGCTCAAAATGGCTGCCAATATGGCCACCAAAATATGGAAAATGGTAATTATTATCCCAGCGTGCCACGCAACCGCTTACAAGTTAGGGTGATGCACACAGTTGACTAGTATGTCTTATATAGCTTGAGTACTAACATTTCTGATGCACCTTTGGTATTTTGTTACTATTTTAACCACTGAAATTACCAGAATTATTCGAAATTTTCTGTCACAATCCTGATATCAAAATCGGCAAAAAATCGCTGTTCAGGTTTGAGCCATATTTTGAAAGTAAAATTGAACTATGTTTGGTATCAAAGATGCTTATTGTTTTGATATGTGTTACATGTGTCACACTGAGTTGTTTTAGACAAAATTACTCAAGATGGCTTCCAAAATGGCAACCAAGTTTGGTAAACATTATTATATACATAAACATATGTGTATATACGTGGTGTATATGTATACATAATCAATTGTGACTCACGTGCTACTTAATCAACTAAATGTTCTATTCTGATTGTCCCGGTACCCTACGAGTCATGACAAATTCATTTTGATGAATGCAATATGGATTTTGCCTAAAGCTTCCTTGTTTTTTAACGGAAATGGGCAGAACGTTGAAACCGAACTGAGATGGATCATATTAAGTGGCTATTCTGGTCCATTAGCATCAACATTGATCAACTTAATACAGTGTGTATGTCTGTTGATTGTCTGGTCATAGGCGATGTGAGTAGGTATACATGGAACTATTGTATTCATGAATGGTGTGAATAGTTATACAATGTGTGACTATATGGTCATGAATGGGATGTACATAGTGAGATGTATATAAGTAGTAGCTGTATGCTGATGTGTGAGATGAACATGTTTACAGTGAGTGGCTATCTGGTCATTGAAGTGGTGTATGGTCATAACGAGAGCAGCTACACTGTCCTGTATGTATACATGGAGTGATTGTGTGGTCAGTGGTGGGCTGTACATATGTACATTGGGCGGATGTATTGTCATGGGCGGGTGTATATGTATACACATGTTGGATGTATGGGTGTATGTTTAAATAGGGTGCGGTTGTGTAGTTATGGGCAATGTGTATATGTATACATGGAATGACTGCACGGTCATTGTTGAAGTGTATATGCATACCTGGAGTACACTTTGATGGCCATTGGCGGCTAGTGTATATAGAGAGCAACCTCATGGTGATGGATGGGATGTATATGTTAATATGTACTATTGTATTGTCTTTGGTGGTGTGTACAAGCATACAGTAACTAGCTGAATGCTCGTGGATAGGGTGTATATGTATACAGCGAGTGGCTGAATTGTCACGATTGAGCTGTATATGCAAGTCTGAAGTGTACGAATGGCCATGTGTGCGGGGTATTGGTATATCTAGAAGGGTTGTATGTGCATTGGTGAGGTATATATGCACACCTGGTGTGACGCTGTGTCATGGGTGAGGTGTATATGTATATCATGAGTGACTACATGGCCATGGCACAGCCAATATGTACATACGTATTAGGGTCCTGCGAATTGGAGATTTTGATCGAATCGAATATCGACTCGAATTGAAGAATTCGAATCGAATATCGAATTATACATGTGTGTTGCATTCTCAATTAGGCATGTTTTGCCAATGATTAGATGATGTTTGAAACGTTCTATGAACTTCCACGAAGTTCCATCATTACTTATGTGGCGATCAACCGTCGATCGCGATACTATTAACTTCAATTGATTATTGTCAAGAAGAAAACAACAGATCAAAACATCCATGCGGACGTCACGACGATTAATATATAACCGGCCTATCGGAACTAAAATCACGCAAAGTTTGTACAGTTTGATTGTACATGCAAAATTGCAAATGAGCATTCGGAAACACCCGTTGTTGTAAACTTGAAGATGCAACAACAGTCGCAGGGTAGCCTGTTTATGTAGTACTGGGTGCTTCTGGAACTGATGATTCCATAGATGGGTCGTTGTCCCAGATGCTTGCGATTTATACGCCATGTTGTATTCGTCACACGTGTAAGTTCTTGCACTGCCTGAGAAGCTTATCATGTTTAAAATAAACATGAATAACGGACGACTTATTGTCAAGTGCCAAAGGAACGCTCCGAAACTTCAAAAGAAAACTCCACCATGCAACATGCACTTTTCGACCCCTGAAACACGTGAAGTTTACATCATCAACGATGTCACATACAAATAACGCGGAACCTGAGATAGACAGTCGGCGGATAACGCTAGCAGTTGCTCAGTCTCATAGTTATTATAATTTACGTGCGTCGTCGGTCCAACTGCGATTTCATAGCTTTTGGCAACCATGTTCAAAGCTATAATTCAGACGTATTTAGTGGTCCTAATCTGGTGGCTAATTACTGGCCATAAATATATTTAATAGCATGCGTACATTCGTGATGTACATTAAGAATTATAAAGCGCACATATTCATAATTTTCGGGAATTAAATGGCACAGCAACAGCTAAGATCGACGTGTGTATACGTGTTCGTAAGCAGCTAATAATTTCATCCATATATATTCGAAATTTCGAGTTGGAAATTTCGACTCGAATTCGAATGGAATTTGACTGTCGAATCGAATATCGAATATTCGCAGGACCCTAATACGTATATGGGGATTGACAGTATGACAAAATTAATGGTGGGGTGAATTGATATACAATGAGTGACTATGATCACGAATGTGGTTTATGCGTATACAGCGAGAAGCTGAAATGTCATGGGTCAGGTGTATATACAAGTCTGGAGTGTATGAATGGCCGTATGCGCGGTACGAGACAATGATATATCTAGAAGGGCTGTAAGGCCACTTTTGTGAGGTTATATGTATATACCTAGAGTGACTCTATGGTTTTGGGTTGGGTGTATATGTATATCTTGAGTGGCTATATGGCCATGGGTGTCGCAAATATGTATATATACAGGGAGTGAGACTGTATGACCACTGGTGAGGCAAATAGATATACAAGAAGTAATATATAACAATGGATGTAGCGAACAGGTATGGAGTGACTGTATGGTCATCGGTGAGGTGTATATGTATATGTATATATTTAGTGGCTGTATAGCTATGCATGTGGCAAATACATATACATAGAGTGACTGTATGGCCTATGGTTAGGCGAATAGGTATACAAGAGGTTACTTTGTGTTCATGTATGTAGTGAATGTGTATACAGGTCATGTGATGTGTGGGAGTATACCTGGTGTGTCTGCAATGTTATCCACGGCTATATGACCATGCGTTGGTGTATGGGTAAACCCAATTGTGGCTGTATGGTAATGGGTGAGGTATATGTCTATACAGCGAGTGGCACATGGCCATTTACGTGGTATTCATGTATGTATATATGGAGTGACTGCATGCTCATGTGTGATTTGTACTGGTGCACCTTTGTGTGACTATCACTTTCCACAATAACTCAAGGATATGTTAATCGATAGAGGTAATATCAGAGTGTTCTCCACATTAATTGCGTTTTATATGCTATGTGAAGAAAACGGTTTTCCTGACAATAGTTTATAAGTTAATCAATTTTGATGCTAATGGGCCAGAGTAGCCACATAATATGATACCTGTCAGTTCAGGTTCAACATTCCGTCCGTTTCCGTAAAACACATGGACATAATCCCAAAAGAGGTGTTCGACAAAATTCATACTGCATCCCTTAAAATTTTGGGACAACCATAATATAAGATTAAGTTGTCCCTTGATTAAGTAGCATGTTTAATAACCAAGTGAGTCACAATTTGCTACCATTTCGGAACAGCCGAGAATAATGTTCGGAATATAAACTTTTTACTAAATTTGGTTGCCATTTTGCATGTAATCTTGAGTAATATTGTCTAAAGCACCACACTATGTCATATTTAAGGCATATCAAAATAAAAAGAACCTTTGATACTAAAGATAGTGATTTTTTGCCGAGTTTGATGCTGTTTGTGATAGAAAAATCCCATAATTCTGGTGATTTCAGAATGGTAAATAGTAAAAATTAATCAAGGTGCATAAGAAATGTTGGTATTCAATGTATATAATACGGAATAGTCATGTGTGTACATCACCATAACTTGTAAGCGGTTGCATGGCACGTTGGGATAATAATTAACATTTTTCCATATTTTGGCGGCCATTTTGACAGCCATATTGAGCCAAAGTGACAATTTTGGTACCATTGAGTTTGAATATCAATAAGATATAGAATGGATCACTTATATTGCACAGTTCTTCCCACTTCTTGCTGAAATGTGACCAGAATCACAAAGGGGATCTTTTGTAAAATGTTATACCGCGTTTTGTAAAATCGAATTTTTGAGTGATCGGAAGGGTGTGGACTCCCACGAACAGCATATTTCATTGCTCCAATTGTCAGTTAACATGCTATATACAAAATAAAGTCACAATTCTCAACCAGTTCAATACCTCAGAAACTTATCTTAAAAGTATTAGTAAAAACGTATGAATTCCACTTCCGGTCGCCATTTTGGCGGCCATCTTAGACGGGAAGTTTCAATTTTGGCACATAAAGATGGCGTTATGTCATAGCTTCACAAAAATGTATACAAGTGTATACATATGACAAGATGTTCTCACTATAATTGCATCGATCTGACTTATAGGAAAATGGCAGCCATCTTGGACGCCATCCTGAATTACAAAAATTGCTCAAAGCGGATTTTAGATATGTTATAGAGGAGAGCTTCCTCTTCAAAATGATATAAAAACCAACTTAGTCCAAATTTTTTCTAGGTTGACCCTAAAATTTGAGTTTATCGACCAGACTAGGGGGGGGGGGGGGTCAGCAATTGTGTCTATGCGAGGGGGGGATCAGCAATTGTGTCTATGCGAGGGGGGTGGGGGATCAGCAATTGTGTCTATGCGAGGGGGGGGATCAGCAATTGTGTCTATGCGAGGGGGGGGGGGGTCAGCAATTGTGTCTATGCGAGGGGGGGGATCAGCAATTGTGTCTATGCGAGGGGGGGGGGGATCAGCAATTGTGTCTATGCGAGGGGGGGGGATCAGCAATTGTGTCTGTGCGAGGGGGGGATCAGCAATTGTGTCTATGCGAGGGGGGGGGATTAGCAATTGTGTCTATGCGAGGGGGATCAGCAATCTTTGAGTTTGGATAATTTGAGTGCCATCTGCGCTACTTAACCCTTTACCCAACAGAACGGCCCTGTGCCAATGCATTCTCTTATATATGCGAGTCGACCATAGGTTGCCTCGCATATATAAGAGAATGCATTGGCTTAACATATTAAAAATGATAAAATTGTCAAAGAATGTAGAAAAATATTATAAAAATTGTTAAAAAATGTAAGAAAAAATTATAAAATTGTTAAAGAATGTAAGAAAAAATGGTAAAAAGTGTTTTTTTTAGGCCAATGCATTCTTTTATATATGCGAGGCGACCTATGGTCGACTCGCATATATAAGAGAATGCATTGGCACAGGGCATAACTGTAACCATCACAATGTGGTCAATGAACCGGTTCCAATGATATCCATATTTGTATGGTGTTATTGAGACAGACCGAAGATATTTTTGGCTGTTGAAGCTTTATTTGGGCGTTTTTGGCCGATTTGTTGGGTAAAGGGTTAAAGGTGGATTATCTCTTTGTAAACATGTTTTATACAGTTACCGTGGTATAAAGGTGGATTATCTCTTTGTAAACATGTATTATATAGTTACCGGGGTATAAAGGTGGATTATCTCTTTGTAAACATGTTTTATATAGTTACCCGGGGTATAAAATATTAGATCTGAATCGAAGACTCCTGTCCAGAAATGCTACTATCGATTACTATTAATTTTATTTCAAATATTTTATACAGCCAAAATGCCTCAAATGACCACCGAATGTAACGCAGTTCAAGAGGTGTCACACAGTTGGCTTGTGTATGGCTTAAGGTTTAATATCATGGATTTGTGGTGAATGTGATAAAGAAAGTGATCACATCAATTATGTTTATGCCGGTTATTTATATGTATAACAAGAGGTGTGCACTCGAGTGCAAATTCAACCCGCATTATCCGTAAACCCAACAAAAAAGATTTTTAACTTTAAAGAAAAATTCAGACTAATAATATCGATATGGTGTCACAAGAAGCTTGTACAGAAAAAATTATTCAAATTGGTTCATATTTGTTAAAGTTATTAAGTCTTAAGAATTTCTAAGTCAAAATAAGTCGAAAATGAAGTATAATATTACGAAGAACAGTCTGAGCCAATCCCTAGCCGCATCACGTGGAGAGGCTATTGTGAGAAGCATGTATACCAAAAATGATTGAAATCGGTTCATATTTGTTAAAGTTATTAAGTCGGACAGAATTTTCTAAGTCAAAATAATTCGAAAATGAGGCGTAACTTTAAAAAAAAAATGCGGAGAGGCAGTCCTAAGAAGCTTGCATACCAAAAATTATTGAAATTGGTTCATAGTTGTTCGAGTTATGAGGTCGGACGGATGGACACACGGACAGAGAAAGTGTGACGGACGGACGGGCAGACACAGTCAATCCAGTCTACCCCCATTTTCTTCGAATGTGGGGGTATAATGACACGTTTGATTCATTTAATGTCTATCAGTTAACCCAGTAATCGACTGATCACACCCAAAGATATCACCATAAGGGCACATGAGCCATCCACAGATACATGTAGCCCCATTACAAAATAAACAAAACAATAAGTTGCACCTTGGGTGCCAATTAAACATGGCAGGAAAGAAACCAAATTTAACTAGAGGTGTGACTGTCCCAATGGGACTACGGATACCCCCCTGTTTCTAATATGCTAAGATGTTTCACATGTCAGTGAACATTTAGTTAAAATAATAAAATAACAGTTCCCATTGCAGGTGTACAACCATAACACTAATCTTAAACCTATTGACCAAAAAATGTAGGAATAAAAGCTTGGACAAAATTATGTATGTTGCGAAAAAAATTCTAAGTCGAAAAAGGGGAATAACTCCACACAAAACATGTCGGACAGACGTCATAATCGCAGGTGCACAGGTTCCCATGGTACTAAATATCAGTGCCAAGATTAAAAAACATTGACCGAAAAATGTAGGAATAAAAGCTCGGACAAAATTATGCATGTTGCAAAAAAGTTTCTAAGTCGAAAAAGGGGGATAACTCGGACAGACGTCATAATCGCAGGTGCACATGTTCCCATGGTGGTTGATGTCTGTGCCAAGTTTCACGGAAATTGACCAAAAAACGACTGAGAAAAACTCCGGACAAATTTGTGTCCACAGACGGACGACGGACGGACGGACGGACAAGCTGACTCCAGTATACCCCCCCTAACTTCGTTACGGGGGGTATAACTAGAGGTGTGACTGTCCCAATGGGACTAAGGATACCCCTCGTGTTTTTAAAATTCTAAGATCTTTCACATGTCAGTAAACAGTTAAAATAATAAAATAACAGTTCCCGTTGCAGGTGCACAATCTAACCGTAATCTTAAACCTATTGACAGAAAAATGTAGGAATAAAAATTCGGACAAAATTATGCATGTTGCAAAAATGTTCTAAGTCGAAAAAAGGGAATAACTCCACAAAAAGAAGTCAGACAGACATCATAATCGCAGGTGCACAGGTTCCCACGGTACTAAATATGAGGGCCAAGATTAAAAAACATTGATCTAAAAATGTAGGAATAAAAGCTCGGACAAAATTATACATGTTGCGAAAATTTAAAAAGGGGGGATGACTCACCAAAAAAAAAAGTCCGACAGGTTCCCATGGCGGTTGATGTCTGTGCCAAGTTTCACGGAAATTGATAAAAAAAACGACTGAAAAAAACTCCGGACAAATTTGTGTCGACGGACGGCACGACAAGCTGACTTCAGTATACCCCCCCCCCCCCCCCCCCCCCCCGCAACGAAGATGAATAAAGAGGGATAACTGATTAACGGAAAATGCAAACAATAGAAATTAACCCTTGTGAAAGCCCTCCTGGTGACAAACCTCCAACAAAATTTCAACAGAATCCAATAACCCATTGCTGAGATAAATGAGTGGACGGATGGAAATTCAACATGTTCAGATAAACAAAGAGGGATAACTCTTGAACTGAAAAAGTGAACAATGTCAATGAATCCTCTTTTGAAAGCCCTCCAGATAACAAACATGCATACCAAATTTCAACTAAATCTGATACCCCCAATGCACGGACAGATGCATGTAGTCCAGTATTCCCCCCATCTTTTGGAGAGGGGTATAAAAATACATTTGTAGAATTATGGCGGCATTCCCAATTATGCGACTAGCTGCTTTATTATTATAATAGGCCCGACCCAAACTGACCTGAAACAATTATCAGATATAAATGTAGCAAACATGAGGTACCCCACACCAGGGGCCACCTAAAATATCATAAATAAGATACAAACATTGAAAACTTGTTATAGAAATTTTAATTAAAGGGCTATCAATTATAACATTTAAGAAGTGGTGACATTATATTTTCCAAATAAAAGTCTGAAGAAACTAGGAAGTTTAATGATGAAACTTGCACATTAATAAAATCTATGTTCCATTTTAATGCAGAATAATTTTTGCTAAGGGTGCTAAATAGGGCTGAATAATGGACATTTTATTTTACTTTACCCTTATATTTTAACAGGAGCATTAGAATTTTTGAAAGTTAAATGTGTATGAACAAAAAAAAATCCTCTCTGCTTTTACAAGGGCTTGAGACCTTCTGTCTTGAGTAAAGAGGAATTTGAATGCACACAATATAGTTATGTGCATGTAGGAAAATATTTAAGCTTAATTTTGCTTAGGTCTTTATTCAAGACAGGCAGCATTAAATGTCTTGCTAGGAGCAGTTGAATTGTAGGTTCCTAGTGATTCCTCAATAGGCTAGTGGATTGATGGCCCATTCTCTTGCATGATTGGCGTTTACAATTTAATTTTTGGTTCTGTGTTCTCTCCTCTCAGCTGTCATTCTCATTACCAGTAGTCACATGTCGCTGTAAAGAGAGAATAAAATTGTATTAATACAGGTTAATATTGAACAAATTTACATGCACAGAACAATAACTTCATATTAACTTGATATAAATTTAAAGATAACCCCAATGTAATAATGGGTGCATGTCATGACTATATAATATTTACATGTATATCAAAAGTTAACTATGGGATATTCAGCCCCTTTCCAGATTATTTGCCTCACACAAAGATCATATTTGTTCACTAAGTGTAGACATATCTGTGGTTGTCACTACTACCCTACCCCCCCCCCCCCCCCCAGGCCTCAGCTTGCAGGTTGAGAATAGGGAGAAGTGACTTCTCCCTCTGGCAGAAATAGGGAGAAGTGAGAGAAAAATAGGGAGAAGTGAGAGACTGGGAATAATTTCATCTGATAATTTATTTAATATGAGGTTAAACAAACGAAAAAAACATTATCATGGAAAGAAAAAAATTCAAATTTTTCATTTAAATGTAATATAGATTGTTTGTTGCATTTGGTTTGCATATATATGCCACAATTAACGGCCTTGAGTCTTGACATCGACTACCGAGTGTCTCTAAGTCTAAAATCACTGAATCATTGGGAATAAAATTACGATTTTCCGGTTATGGATCACGTTTTATTTCGAACAAGGCAATACAACGATTAAAACTTTATTTGCACACTATAAAATGGTGCTCTCGGATAATTTTGTCGTCAAATATATTCAGTAACATCAGGTAACATCGGATAATTTAAAGGTACTCAACCCGATAAAACTCCTCTCAATTACTATTTCAATGGCTTCGGGGGTCAAAAATATTTGATTCGAGTCGAGGAAGTCACCCATCAAAGCTCAGATTTGTTAGATATCGATTTTAGAAATCTATTATTTTTCATTATCGGGAATTCTTTCTGGCCCAGAAGATAGTAAAAAATTCGTTATTATTACCCACTTGATTATAGAGTTATCCATCCTTGTCTGTTTGAATAGAATTTTGGCGTAAAATCTCGAGCATGTTACCAAATTGACGGCAGTTATAAGTACTCATCTCGAGAACATAAGAATTTTCAAAAATCAATATCTAATGACTCTGAGCTTTGTTTGATGGGTTCCTCGACTCGAATCAAATATTTTTTACCCCCAAAGCCAAAGAAATAGTAATATAGGACCCTCTGATCGGATTGTTGTTGTTGGAATCTGTTGAGATGGGGACCCTCTTTACGGGTTGAGTACCTTTAAAGGGAGTACGGATTCAATAGAATTATTTGAGGTCCGTTCGATTAGCATTCTGTTATTGCGTAAAAACACGGAATACCACAATGACGGAAACGGAACTAAAACAAACAAAATGATTAAATCGGCAATATAATAATAATTTGAGTCGGCGGTTTTAAAGCAGTCAGTCGGGACGAGCAGAAACCAACACTTTATTAAGTATGGCCAAAACGGAAGGCTTCTTTGTTTGATATATTATAATCCTTGTCTGAACATTGAAGACCGCATTTACTTACTCAGCGCTGTTAAACAAAAGGAGTCGACCTTGTGTCAACATTTTGTCACTGTTTGACTCGCAGGCGATATATTCATAATTGATTTGTAACACTATAGCATGCATGGCTTATCGCTTACTACAGCCGTAGGATAATTTTGGGAAAATCGGAGGGCGACTTCACTTCTCCCTGGCGCGACACTAAGGCGACTTCGAGGGCGACTTATTTCGCCCTACTCGCCTGGTAAGCTGAGGCCTGCCCCCCCCCACACCATGATTCGGAATCATGAATACCAGTTAACACATAGTGGTGGATTATGTATACTGGTTAAGAAAATATAGAATTATTTACAATATGTGCAAATTACTTCAGGCATGATATCGAACAAAAAACACCAAAATGAGTCAGTTTGGCTAAGAAATAATAAAATTGGAACAGTTTGATGCTATAACAACTGTTTGCCAGCCTTTTTTGAGTCATGAACACAGGTTAAAACCTAAAATCAATATAAATCCCAAGTACCAGTTTTCAGAGGGGGTATGAATTATAGTAGGCCAGGCCTAGGTAGCTAGTAGACCCTTCATTGATGTAACAGTTTATAACGCCACCCACCTGTATAATTTTTTTTCTCACTCATTTTATATTATGTCCTGAAATTTAAAGTTTCTTCTCATTTCGTAAACATACTACTATCAAATAAGTGGGGGAAACATTAGCAGTGGGGGATACCCAGGGCGGGGGAGATGCCCCAGGGACAGATATCATTGTACACCAGTATCACTTTAAAATCCCCTTTGGCATATCATGCATGCCATTTATAAGTGGGAGTGTCAAGCCTCATATCTCAACTGTGTAGCAGGGTAGCATCACTTAATTTACCCTCTGGGGACCTCATTCTGCAAATGACAGACACACTATTTCAAGGCTTGTTCATTCAATATGGAGCACAATGTTGCATGATAAACTGTCATTTTGTTTAGAAATTGCAACTAATTCAGTTTAATGATGGCAATTCCAATACTACCGGTACCTGCCAGAGGAAAATATACTGGCATTGGGAATGAAGAAAATGTTAAATATCACAGGGGCTTAATAGTTTTGTGCTCTGATGCCCCTTTCCACCCCACCCCCAATCATTGCCATTATGCACTGTACTTATATACATGAACGCTATGCGCATATATCGGGGTGGTGTATAAGCCTTAAGGGTGAGTGGGGGGTCCAGGACAGGCAATTGGGGGGGGGGGGGGGGGGGGCTGTAGCGGAGAGCATTACAATCCCCTGTGTTGAATATCAACAAGGACTATTAAATGCACCGGTTTTGGTATAGGAGGATGATCCCTTGTGCAAACAAGAATAAACTAATATGATCGTACGTGACACGTAGTGGAGCAACCACACAAATACCTCAAACTATCACAACAATTTCAACTTATACACGTAGTTTCCAACTGTTACTGTGTCAGGCATGGGATTTCAAAATGTTGAATATTTTCACCAAAGTTGGAGGGGCGGATTCCCCGGAACACTACAGCCCAACCACATTAACCCTTTACCCAACAAACCGGCCAAATAAAGCTTCAACAGCCTAAAATATCTTCGGTCTGTCTCAATAAAACCATACAAATATGGATATCATTGGAACCGGCTCATTGACCACATTGTGATGGTTACAGTTATACCCTGTGCCAATGCATTCTCTTATATATGTGAGTCGACCATAGGTCGCCTCGCATATATAAGAGAATGCATTGGCCTAAACAAATTATTTTTTTAACACTTTTTACCATTTTTTCTTACATTCTTTAACAATTTTATAATTTTTAATGTGTTAAGCCAATGCATTCTCTTATATATGCGAGGCGACCTATGGTCGACTCGCATATATAAGAGAATGCATTGGCACAGGGCCGTTCTGTTGGGTAAAGGGAACTCACATACTTCAATTCCAAACTAAACCTAGCAATTTCTCACGTTTATCTGTGACAAATATGTCTATATGATGTCTACATGAGCGCTATATCCCAAAATATCACTGGGAAAATCCTTCGCTCGAACAGCTTCATGAGCTCTTGTCAATAGAAAATATCTCTCCTTTGAATCCAGTCTGTATTTTCAAGAAAATGGGCTTAAAGTCTCTTAATGGAAGGTAGCTGAATTAGATCATTGTATGGTCAAAAATTCAAACTGATAGTCAAAAGGTCATTTAAAAACATGATGAAGAATATAATCTTATATACACACACTAGTTTTAAAAGAACAAAAAAATGTTTGTAGGGAGGTGGTCCCATAATTATTGTGTGCATATTGTATATAAAATATTGTATATGTGTTATGCGTGTTACACATTAATTCGTGTCTTTGCAATAAAGCATTCATTTGTGTACTGGTGACTAAAAGACTTATCATAGTCAAATATACATTAAATAAGCTGTTTCCGAATTTCTAACAAAAGTGATTATACACGGTGCTAATAGTCTCTATGGATGTCCCTTGTTAGTACGGTAAATAAAGCATGTATGTGTATATATAGTTGTTTCCGGCGGAGACAAATGTGTCTGGATTCTGGCCCACAAAGCCAAATGACGTCAATATTACATCATGGACATGTCTTCGCTGATTTTCGTCCGGCTAACCAACGAAATTGGTCAAAATTAAACTAATGTATAGGCCTAAATCACATAGGAATTGTTCGGAAAAACTGAAGTTGCCAATTTCATAACCATCCCAATGTCCGCTGCCGATTCCGTGATTTACCATTTCGTTGGGAGATCAATTGCCCCCCAGAGGGGATACCAATTCGATAGCAATACACGACCGGAAGTCACATGATTTTTAACCCATTTTTTTGTGCCGCTCTTCATCGTTTCATGGTATTGTAAAATTTAGTGATGTCATTCACGCCTAAACCTAAAAAGCAACACAGCGGCTGCGGCGTGGTGGATGCTATTATGATATAGGATGAAATATAATATCCCATATTCATGCAAGGCCATTTTCACATATATTCCTTATTGGCGCTTACGAGGAAATAAATTAAATTATTTGAGCTCAAGCGGAAATGATCGTTAAGCGCAAATAATTATTAGTGGTTTCTGAGAGGTTGCGCTTAAGCGCAAATACATGCAGGTTTCCATATTTGGATAAATCCCCTTATATCAATGGGTTGAGCCATTCAGTCATAGTCATGGGCATATCGAATTGGCCAATTCTATTTGCGATTAAGCGCAATTAATGATCTGCACTTACGAGTTTGCGCTCAAGTGATATTTATATTAAAATTATAATTTAAACTTATTTATCCGATAAATTTAAATAAAAAATCTGTGTTCTCAGGCACCTCCCTCGTCATTGAAATTTTCCTTTAAATAGCCTCGTCGAACATTTTCTTCAATATTTTCTGTTAAAAATATTGGATTGGAGCAAGGAAAATTTAAACTTTTTCCGTAGTTTGTTTTGCAAATTTTGAGAAAAAAAATTGCAGCCTCCCTCAATCTTCTAACAGGAGCTACGCTGGGCGTGCAAAATACGCCCTCTCTGGGGAAAAAAGGGGCATAACTCTGGTAAAAATTGGCGGACGGAACTTGAGCTGTCTTTTCTCCTCAATTTTATTGAAATCGGTTCACTCCAACTAAAGTTATCATCCGGACAACAAATTTCAGGGATTTTCTAAGTCAAATTACGTCAAAAAAGGGGCCATAACTCTCGCAAAAATTATCGGATTAAAACGAAATTCGGACTTGAGCTGTATTTCGATATATGTAATCCACAAAAAAAACGGGTTTTGCGTATAAACATTCCAAAATCGAGTTATCATCCAGAAACCAAAAAACATAAGAAAAACTGAATTTTCTGAGTCGAAAAAGGGGCATAACTCTGCCAAAAATGGTCGGACAGAACCCAAGTTCGAACTTGACCTGTGTTTTGGTGGGATTCATTCCGATAAACTATACCAAAGTTATCATCCGGACAACAAATTTCAAGGATTTTCTAAGTCAAAAACGTCAAATAAGGGGCATAACTCCAGTGAAAATTGGCGGGCGGAACCCAAATTCGAACTTGAACTTACTTTTCGGCTAATAAACCCACATACCAATTTTATTAAATTTGGTTCACTCTAACTAAAGTTATCATCCGGAAACCAGGTTAACGGACGCCCGGACGGACGGACCAATACTATAATACGGCCGTTTTTTCAAACGGGCGTATAAAAATGGAACATCCATACCAAATTTCATTGAGTTTTGTCATCAGGTAGCGGGGATATCTGCTCGGACAGACGTTTTTTTTCGAATGACCCCAAAATGACTCATTTCCCATCTACATGTCAATGTCATGACCTGTAGCCTGTATTGTTGACACCTCACACACACACACATGGATGGATACCAAGCCACGGCAATATCTCAAACTTTTAAGTTGAGCAAGTGAGCTAAAAATGATACCTGATTGATATATCAGTCCATGCAATTTAAATTTCGCCTTTCTCATGGCAATTTGTTTTCTTTCAAAAAGCATGAAAAAAAATATATTCTCACTTACCTATGAATGGCAACAAACCATATTTCTGACTAAATCCTGAAAAATTACCCATAATTGTGATGTGGTTAAGGAGTCAATTATTTAGGGCATTACTGTAATATGCTGAAAAGCAAAAGATTGAAAATTTTAATTCGAAAAGGGCCCATTCATTCGAAT
Source organism: Siphonodentalium dalli (assembly GCA_032622095.1). NCBI lineage: Eukaryota > Metazoa > Mollusca > Scaphopoda > Gadilida > Siphonodentaliidae > Siphonodentalium > Siphonodentalium dalli. Next base: position 19,063,344 of record CP136063.1, on the reverse strand, counting down.
TCACTAAGAGTTTTCCGATGAATGGCAACAAGCCATATTTCTGACTAAATCCTGAAAAATTACCCATAAGTATGCTGTGGTTAAGCAAAAAAAATCAATTTAATTTGAAAAGAGCCCATAACTCTGGCTAAAAATCATTGGACAAGCAGGGCATATATACTTTGAAACAATTCAGCCACATTCAAATTTCTCAACAGGAAACACAATCAAAACACCAACATTTTCAAGTTGAGAAAGGCCTGTAACACATGTAAACAAGAGCACACTGTTGGGGCGTAGGCACAATACACCCTTTCTGGAGTAATGTGGGGCAAAGTTTAATTAATTCGTTTGAAATGTGGTTCAGTTCACTCGATTCAATCTAAAGTTATCATCTGGAAACCACATATCAGGTAAAATCAGAGTTGAAAAAGGGGCATAACTCAGTCCAAATCATGCGGACAAAACCCTTATTTGAACTTGATCTGTATTTTGGGGTGGTAAACTAACATACCAAATTTGGTTCAGTTCACTCGATTCAATCTAAAGTTATCATCCAGAAACCGCAAATCAGGTCAAATCTAAGTTGAATAAAAGGTAGGTAGACCTCATGTCCGCCTCTAAGCGTCGGCTTTATACGACCATTGTTTGCGCATAAAAACCTGTCTTTAGTGCTAGTAAACCTACATACCAAATTTAATTTCATTCAGTAAACATTATCATCCGGAAACAAATTCGAACTGCTGGGAGAAAGACACATACCAAATTTGGTTTAACCCTTTACCCAACAGAAGGGCCCTGTGCCAATGCATTCTCTTATATATGCGAGTCGACCATAGGTCGCCTCGCATATATAAGAGAATGCATTGGCTTAACACATTAAAAATTATAAAATTGTTAAATAATGTAAGAAAAAATGGTAAAAAGTGTTAAAAAAAGATTTTTTTTAGGCCAATGTATTCTCTTATATATGCGAGGCGACCTATGGTCGACTCGCATATATAAGAGAATGCATTGGCACAGGGCTAACTGTAACTATCACAATGTGGTCAAGGAGCCGGTTCCAATGATATCCATATGTGTATGGTTTTATTGAGACAAACCAAAGATATTTTAGGCTGTTGAAGCTTTATTTGGCCGGTTTTGGCCGGTTTGTTGGGTAAAGGGTTAAATCTAATTAACTCTACTAAAGTTATCATCCGGACACCAACTTTTTGGGATTTATATGTCAGGTCGGCGGACAAAAAAGGGCCATAACTATCGCAAAAATTATCGGTTTATAAACAATCCAAAATAAATTTATCATCCAGAAACCAAAAAACAGAAGAAAAACTGAATTTTCTAAGTCGAAAAAGGGGCATAACTCTGCAAAAATGGTTGGGCAGAACCCAAGTTCGAACTTGACCTGTGTTTTGCTGGGAGAAAGTAATATCCCAAATTTGGTTTGAATCCGATTAACTCTACTAAAGTTATCATCCGGAAACCAACTTTCAGGGGTTTTCTAAGTCAAAAAAGGGGCATAACTCTGGTGAAAATTGGCGGACGGAACCAGAATTCGAACTTGACCTGTCTTTTCTGTTAGTAAACCCACATACCAAATTTAATTTAATTTGGTTCACTCTAACTAAAGTTATCATCCAGAAACCTCGGACGCATGCACAGACGCACGTACGGACGGGCTGATTATAATAGTCCTCCGAACCCGTTGGGTCGGCAGACAAAAAGGGGCATAACTCTGTCAAAATCATGCGGATAAAACCCATATTAGAACATGATCTGTATTTTGGTTTGTTTAACTAACATACCAAATTTGGTTCAGTTCACTCAATTCAATCTAAAGTTATCATTCAGAAACCAAATACGGACAGACGGACGACAGACAGATGGACGGACAACCCATTTCGATAATACAACCTTTTTTTCAAAAGGGCATATAAAAATGGAACATAATATCGAACTTGACCTGTAATTTATTATTTAAAACATGCAGACCAAATGTTCTTCCATTCAGTCAACACCAACTGATGTTATCCAGAAACGAGACCGAGACAAACTTAAATTTGGCCTGCAGTTTATCATTGTAGAACTGCATACCAAATTTCATTCCATTTAGTCAACATTTATTAAAGTTATCATCTGGAAATCAGGAAAAACCAAATTTATAAGTCGAAAAAGGTCTGTATCACCAGGTATCACTGGTAAAAATGTGCGTGTGCTAATGGATTGAATTTTGAAATCCAAGATGGCCACTGGTGGCCATGTTTTTTTGCCGATTGACCCCACTGAAAATGACTCGTTATCATCTACATGTCAATGTCAACATCCATATTCAAATTTCATAATGATCCAACCAAAGGTACGACCTACATGTATAGCCCATGCTAAAGGAAATTGTCGACGAGTCACACACACCCACCCATGACGGATACCAAGCCATGGCAATAGCTCAAACTTTAAAGCTAAAATGTCATTTTGATATTCTAGATACTTCCCAGAAGATGAGACCCAAGCAGAATTAGGTCCCTGAAAGTTGTATGGGGTAGCATCACTAAATTCACCCTCTGGGGACCTCATTCTGCAAATGTCAGACGCACTGAAGTCAGGCTGGGGCAGTTTGTTTTAATTTGATAATGAAAACAAACACCAGTTCTAGCAGTTGTTTACACCAGCTTGTCAATTGACATCCATTATTCTAACCACAATTAATGACTTGTGTCTCTGCAGAGATAAAATGTCTGGTGAGAGAGGTAAGTTGGAAGATGCTATGGGGTGGAAGGGCTGTTGAGGGCATGGTGGTGGGGTCCCATTTTGGGACATACATTGTACTTACTGTAAATGGTTCACGACTAAGCAGTTTGTTTATATCTCAATGTATTATGAAGTTGGAATTAATTTATCTACATACTAGTATGACTGCATTACACACCGAAAAAATCATGATATCTCAAAAAGCTCAACTCGGAATTTAGGGGACTTTTGCCATGTTGTTCATAAACATGTTCTTATTGATCCCTGACAAAATCATCTTTTCCCTACATTTTTCCCAATTGAAACCTAATGTGTCTGGACTATATATAAAGGATTTAAACTGATTTGTTTACTTTTTAGTTTTGTCACTGCTCCACCCACATTCGACCCAGTATCCTCATTTGAACAAATCTTAACCAGTCACCAATGGACCCTTCATACCAAATATGAATCCATTTGACCCAATGAAACTTGAGAAGTTGTTTCAAGAATTACTATGGTGGGAAAAAGTTATGGTCATAGCTTCACTACTATTTAACCTGGTGACCTCATTTGAACAAATCTGAATACGAGTCGAGTCGCCTAGGGAACATCCACACCAAATATGAACACATTCTGTTTTATGGTTCTAGAGAAGAACTTGACTCTTGACAAACGGACTTCATCTCAGGTGAACTAAAAAGTGCCAGTAAGCCAATTTTATCTTTAATTAATCTATTGACATCATTTACAGCTTCTAAAAACCAAGGTAGTTGGAAAAGAAAAAGAATGCCGAAACAAATCGGCTCAAGCGATGCGTAGTCTGGCGCAAATTAAAGCAAACATGAAAAAGGAGACTCTGCTTGATTGTTTCAAGGTAATTGTTTCTTTCAATTTGTTTGATCATAGGATTTCCTTCTGAATACAGGAGGAGGGTTTTTTGCATCTGTAAGCATAATAAGGCCAAAAAATTTCCAGAAGGCCAATCCATATTAACCTGTCTGTGTGTTAATATTTATTGTTTTCCAAATCCCAACAGAAGAAATAAACACCCACCACATAGACAACGGACGCATGTATAGGCCAGTGAATCAGATCACACATTCTAGATATAAATAAGACAACCCGCAGTGTTTGCATAAATCAATACCCTGACCAACTCACTTCAGAAATTCCCCAGCCCCACCCATACCGCCTAGTGTGGGCATATATATAATCAATATAAAATTCAACATTTACATATAAACAAAGGTGATAACTATAGAACGAAAAATCAAAACAAATCAATTGAATGTCCCAATAGTGGTCAACATCAACACCAAATTTCAGTGTGATCCAAGCAGTACTTTTGAAGTTATGACCTGAATAGACATCGGACTGACCAAAAAGCCAACATTTCCAGATAAACAAAGGTGAATAACTCTAGAATGGAAAACCCGAACAAAACGATTGAACCCTCTATTGAATTTCATCACAGTAATGAACATCCATACAAAATTTCAAGTTATGACCTGAACAGGCATAGAACAGACCAACATTTCCAGATAAACAAAGATGAATATCTCTAGAATGGAAAACCTGAATACAAAACGACTGATCCCTCTATTGAATGTCCTCATAGTAGTGAACATCCATACCAAATTTCCGAGCACTACTGTTCATGGGATTTCAAATTATCACATGAACAGGCACCAGGCGGACTAAAAATCCAACATTTCCAGATAAACAAAGATGAATATCTCTAGAATGGAAAACCTGAATACTAAACGACTGAATCCTCTATTGAATGTCAACACAGTAATGAATATTCATACCAAATTTAATTTAATTGAGATACAAGGACTACTGTTCAAGTAAAGATAAAATCGTAGAACATTTTGTTATTTTACACATGGTTTTGATATCATTCAAAATAAAAAATCAATATGAATATGGTTATTCATTTCCAAACAGATTATAGTCAATGACTATTAATTTCGGAGTGAACTCTCTGGAAGATATGCGATGCCTGCGATTTTATGTCAAATAAGCGAGATCACTAATGGTCATATTGGATTCACCAACCCCTGTTCCACCGTTATACAGGTCAATGTTATGGAGGTGCATTCCATATATGAAACTTTTGAATATTCATGATTCCATATATAGTTTTTGAATAGTCATATGTTGTATTACATATGTGTAGACACGCATTTATTATCTAACCAACTGGAATTGTAAGAATATTTGCTGTCTTTTGGTTAGATAATGAACTTTTTTGTTTTCCAAGCCATTTCTCCACTTCAATCATTCTTGTCACAGGGTAAAATTTTATCCTTGAAGGGAAAGGAAATCCTCGACAAATCAGGCCATTAATATATTTAGTCTCATTTCTCAGTTATGCACAACGATATCACTCCCGCTAATTACCGCGAGTCCATATTTATAAGATCGTGACATCACGACCTCACCTCGCTTTACTCATCCTTAATTAACTAGAATATCTACAGGTTATCTAACTAAAATCATTTTAGCGTGTTTGTTTGTTAACCACAGCCCATTGAAGACTATACACACATGTACATGTACCATAAGCCACAATTATTTAAGTTATAATTTTGAACAACTAATTTACAGCCAGTTAATGGTCGTATAAGATTTGAATGTTACAATATTGGTCAAATTCAAATGACTTCTACATGTGCACCTATGACAACCAAACAATCTTTTGCGAACTGAACTATATTATATATATTACACACAATAAACATTCGATCTGCTGTTTTATTTATTTTTCATATCTAAAAACTAAGTATCATATGCGATACAGCTTAGCGTTATACAACCATGTGAGGCTGTGACATCACAAAACTATAAAGGGAGGTATTTCTTCTAAAATGGTGGCATCAACTTACCGGCATAATTGCTTGTGCGGGTTAGTTGAGACAGCATATCTCCGATCATGTGCAGAGATTTGCGCTGAGACTTTACACACAAACAGAGAACAGCTTGCTTGATACACATTCCTTTTCGTCATCTGGTAGTTTTCTTCCCCTTTAAAATATGAAAATACTTTTTGCAGGTTGACTGTTTATGCGATGTCGAGGACACGATGAGAGTAATGTGCCGGATGGGATCCAGCAAAACCCCACAGAATGGCAAATTCATAAACCTATGCAATCTTGTCAAAAAGGGAACTGAAATACTCGAGATCTTCCTGACAAGATCCAAATTAGATGAAGAATGTCGGGAACTCATAAATTTCAGAAGGTGTTTTAGTAGCGCCAGTTATTTTAAGCAACTAACTGGTGCTGCTCAAACTGAAATGAACAAGAAAAGGGATCTTGTGAATAGATTGCCAGGTATACTAGTCAAGCATAGAAGCATTCTCTCTGTCTGTCTGTGATATTGATGAAAATTAGACTTTCCGCTTTGTTGTATAAATGAAAGTGTCATTGCCACTGTAGCTCAACTTGGAGAGGAGATCATTTCATGTGTTACAGTTGATTAGTGATTAGGATAGCCGGAAGTTGGAATATCTGCCAGCAGCCATGTTTTTCATCGAAAATCTTTAAAATTGAATAGTCTCAATCTAGCGGTGATCCAAACATGCCTGTAAATTAAAAAAAAAAATTCAATAAATGCTGGCTGCAGTTATGTGTGCCACGAATACAAAATTGAAATCGAAGATGGCTGTGGTTGGGTAAATGTAAAGTAGAGGACAACCATTACTTACATGTCTACATTGTCTAGGTATCAAACAGCAAATATGTACAACTAAAGTCTATAAACACCAAACAATTCTAACTAAGGCCAGATAAACAACATAGTTTGTTTCTCAGGGATATATTTTACTATGGGGGCACGGGACACGACACATATTGGTCGACGATCTTAAAACTTAGCAAACTACTTGGTGTCAGAAGAACCCAATCCTGAAGATTCAGAAAAGGTTAACGTGCCAACATAAAAAACTCTCAAATTCTCTGGAGTCATGTTCAAACTTGGAACTGACGATGCCAAATTGGCACAGCGGGCTAGCATCAACAAATTCACCCTCTGGGGACCTCATTCTGCATGGCCTCATCTGCTATGGGAGACAAAGGCTCAGATTGAAGTTCCCAAATGATGAATATTGTGGTGTACACCCATTGTGAACCTCGATTATGCAATGTGTCGTCTGCCAATTTGGCGATATAGAGAAACTAAGCTAAAAAAGAAATAGAATCTATGTGAAGAAGTTTCAAAAGAAATTTGATAATAAAGAAACTTTCCAGAGAAGATGAGGCCTAAGCAGAATGAGGTCTCCAGAGGGTGCATTTAGCGATGCTATCCCGCACAGCGCCACTAAATTCACCCTCTGGGGACCTCATTCTGCAAATGACAGGCACACTAAACTCAGACTTGATCACATTCTAGGCTATATGTAGACCAAGTCTTCTCGGTCCACAATAGCTTGGTGTTTAGATTGGGATGATGCCAAAAATTATAATTGTATACCAAATCACAGTCTGGAGTAAACTACATTACTATTAAAAAATAGTGGGTCTCACGACCTTTCGTTCAGTTTTCATTTCCCAAATCCGGGATTACCGCCAATCAAAACTTAGCTCCAAGAAATGTGTGCCCCAATAAAAATCTAGTAACATATGTCATGTGCTCTTGGTGTGGAAATTCAGAAGGTGTGGCTAAAGGTTGTTAAAAATAGTATCCATGATGTCATGTTATACCGGAAGAGAAATTAACAAATCGACAAATAAAGTAGATTGTTGACGAGCGGTCGAAAGTTTAAAATCAAGAATCACCGGAATGTGGATTGCAGGCAACTGTAATTTTGGTACAACTGGTACAATCTTTGGAGCTAATAATACAGCTGTGTAAATTCGGATGGGTTTCGGTGGTGTTGGAGGTAGAATTGTGTTGCTCTTCGCTCGTTTTGGCTGCGGTGTTGGTACTGGGGAACTGATAGATCATTTTGTTATGTCAAGGTACTTTTTTTTAGTTCTGTAGTTGTTTTATCAGACAGTCCCGACATTCATGTATTTTTTATTCGTGGCCGTTGATTTGTGTTATTTTTTGACAACATGGGCGACAAATCACCTGGCCAATCTAAAAATAATTCATTCTGAGATCTTCTGAGTCTAAGAAATCCACATAAATTGACATTTTTTATAATTTCAAGTAGATCTGTCTTAATTATTGTACATTTTATTTTGGATCCCGGAAGCTGTTTCCCTTTATTGTCAGTAAAATAACCGCCAAACGAAAAGTCACAAACCCTACAACTATTAATTCCGAGAATCGGCTTCACAGGGTTGAAGCGGCCATAACGGCACTGGCACGTGACCATGTTTGCACCTGTCAATCACAACTAATTTCAGATTTATATTTTGCGCGGTGTGACGTAATTTGGGGGAAGCCCACAACCGTTCAGAAATGAAAAGTTGATGGGAATGCAATAGACTCAGTATCATTATGAATCTGAGTATGTTTACATAGACTGACAAAATCGGCACTCAAAAATTATAATTGTATACAGTTTAAGTTTTAACTTTTAATTATTAAGCATACAGAACTACAGTACCGGTACCTTTATTTGGGTCACGAGTGTACTAGCAGTCTCATGTCGATGTTGTCATCATGGTATATTACCTATGCAGGTCGGGCACAGGTGCCAAATGAGGTAAATAGCTCATTTGAGCTCATAGCTAAATTAAGTCCATTTCCTCAGTTCAACGCGTGCATCAAATTATCGCATTGCAAATTTATTTCTACTGGACCAACCTAGTATTGAGCTTCACAAATACATCGTGTGCTCATCTACTCACAACAGTCTTAATATCTTTTATAATTATGACATTTGCATAAGGATTTATCCATATGTTTTCATTAAAATTCGTGAGAGAAAATAGTTTTAAATGGTCTTTTCAGTCGGCAAATCATGCTGTGTCAGATTCGCTCCGCTATGTCTAAGATTATCCTAAGATAAAATGAAACAAACGTTCTGATTGGCTGCTCAAAACAGGCTCCGTCTATGTGTTTATAAGCATGATTTTAATTGGATTTTCACTGGTTGGAAGATACGGAAAGCCACGCGCTTTTACCACATGGACACAATAAGCCTTTTTACTGGTTCGCGATTTTCAAGATGGCCGATGGTTCCATATGGTCCGATTCCTAGCTTTTTATCCAACCCACCGGTAAAAGCCGGTAAAAGGTCAAAGTTGAGAAGTAGCATCCATTTCGACCATTTGTAAACATTCGACAGCTGAGTGCGAGAATTTTTTATCAACATTTTATGGCTTAATTTCATTTATTCTGAGTGCAACTACGTGTTTAAGAATTGTTTTGTGGCCATGTCATCTATAGAGTTAGGATCTGGTGACGATGCAGACATTCAGACGGGTGAGACGCCCTTTTTTGTCAACGAACTTCCCATAAGTTACTGATAAATAGCGAGTTCTTGCATTAAAAAAATAACTCAAAAACATACGTGATACATCCAATCCATCTACTGTGCGAAACCTATGTATCGTATGTATCCAGGGTGAGTGTTTAAATAGTTTTATGAAGTTCTCGCACCTGCGTTACGATAACGACCTGTTGCCATTTTATTTTGGGAATTCCCAGACTGGAGTCATATGCTAAACATAGATGCTACTTGTTAACTTTGACCTCCGGAGACCAAATGGCGGATTCGCCGCGAGTAAGTGAGATCACTTATAGAAGACACAGTAAACGATGGGTAAAATATGAATGTACTGACCACTCACGCTTCTGTATTTTGTCTTAATGGCAGATCAGTGTACGTTCGGCAAACGATTTATCGTAAATCGATGCCCTTGGTTTATCCAATCGGACAAGACATTGTAACCTTGTGTCCTTAACCTTCAGAAATATATTCCAGGTAAATTAATATGCAGAAGCGGCAGTTTTATAAACACAATTCGTAAGTTCAAAAAGAAGTTTAATCATTCTCCAAAAATTGTTAATCAAATTGCCTTTGATCACGCCACTGCTGTTTTAATTACTTGTACAGAAGGAGTTTCTGTGAAGCTTGACATGGGGTCTAACTAATGAATGTAAATTCCCAATGCGATATTTTGATGCATGTGTTGAACTGAGGAAATGGACTTGAATCTCATTAAAAATTTAGCTTGATTTAGCTATGTGAGCTCAAATGAGCTATTTAACTCATTTGACTGCTATATGTGACCTGTGCATAAATAGTCGCTATTTTTTTCCCCTGGAAATTCCCATAATTTATTTAATATTAAAGCAGGAATTTGTTTCACAACATTTACAAAGGACGCGACATGTATCGGTTGACGATATTCGTCGGGAGATTAAATTTTGGCGATACTGATATCTTGCCAATAATTTATATGTAAATACCTGTCTCCTCACAAAAATACTTTCAAATATATATATTTGAAATAATAAATCCCTGAGAAAGAACTATTAAATTTATATGGCCTAGGACAACAGTCTTTGAAGCATATTATTTGAACTACTAATTTCACTGGGAATTTTCCAACAATCTCAGCACAGCTAGGTGTATAAACTTGCTGAGTCGGCTCAAACTTTCCCTTCTAAATCTATGTTTAAAGACCCTTTTAACCCTTTACCCAACAAACCGGCCAAAACCGGCCAAATAAAGCTTCAACAGCCTAAATTATCTTGGGTCTGTCTCAATAAAACCATACAAATATGGATATCATTGGAACCGGCTCCTTGACCACATTGTGATAGTTACAGTTATGCCCTGTGCCAATGCATTCTCTTATATAAGAGAATGCATTGGCCTAAAAAAAATCTGTTTTAAACACTTTTTACCATTTTTTCTTACATTCTTTAACAATTTTATAATTTTTAATGTGTTAAGCCAATGCATTCTCTTATATATGCGAGGCGACCTATGGTCGACTCGCATATATAAGAGAATGCATTGGCACAGGGCCCTTCTGTTGGGTAAAGGGTTAATTTTCAAGTTGCTGATTATTGTTTTATTGTGCCTTGGTATGGTATATGATTTTAATAACAATCTATACGATAGAATATGACTAAAATAACATAATTCATCACCATTAATAACATCTGTGTCTCAAAAGATGCCCATATAGGAATAGAAAACAAGCTGAAATCAAAGGAAGATTACCCTGTTTTGGCTCCAAGAATGCAACAGAATTCAAACTAAAAGATTTACAGTTATTCCCCTCTGTTGAAAATAATACAATTTTACTAGATGAAAAAAAAACATCAGTAACTCAACAAAAAAAACATTTTCAGTTTATTACACCGGATAAGTTGATAATATGTTTTTGAGCTTACTCTTTCAAATGGTATATAATATGGAATACATTTTATACATGACCTGGGGGTTCGAAAATTAAGTGGGCCTTTATAGTAATCTTTTTTGACATTCTTAATGTTGTATAATATATGGTCATCATATAGCATACATGTAGATTCCTTCATGTGGTACACTAGATGTTGTTTAGCAAATAAATAGATTTCCACCTCCTGACATAGCTCAGGCATGGTTATAACTTCTATTTCCCATGTGCACCAAAACAAATTTGCACAACTGGATCCAAAATCAGGTGCACAATAAACTGCATAATTGCATTTGAACATTTTCAAAATTGAAGGACTGCTGTTATCAATGGGTGTTGAAACCAGGTGCTTTTGGGGGATTAAGTCATCTAATGTGTTTGACATCTCAATAAACGCAAATAAAAGTCTGAACTTGCATACCCCCAGTAATTATTATGTCTAAAATTAAATGAATGAGATCCCTTCTCCCTATCAGGCTAAATCTGGAACATCATGCCAAAATCGGAGAGTACACATGTCTGGTTTCTAGATACTTTTTCCAAAAAATGTTAGTAACCAGACTATTAAATTGATGTGGCCTAACCTTGATCTTATGTACATATAACACTATGTCATTTCCATTTTGTTATTAGTTGCTCTGCCAGATGAAGGTTCCTACAAGGAATTAATGGAGAAAATAGAAGTCATACTCACAGAGTTCAAGAAAAAAAGGAACTGACAACTAGGAAGGCGTTTATAACCATAAGAAGATGTATGGTCACATACCTCACCCTCCTCAATGGGAAAAGAGGGGGTGAGGTAGCAAGAATCACTCGAGAGGAGTGGGACAAAAGGTAACTAAAAACATGTTGACATGTCATTTCAAAATCCTACAATAAATGCTTTGTTCGATCCAAATTTTCTTAACTTAAATCTGATTAACTAATTGCTATTATAGATTTTTAGATAAAGAGTCATAAATGGGGTAAAAACATGGAAGCGTCCATGACTGTAGCTCAACTTTGCAAAGAAGTTAAATTTTTGTGATTTGGCAATAAATGGAATAATGAATTGAATTTTTAAATCCAAGATGACTGACAGTGATCGATATTTTAGTCAAATGACGCAAAATGACTCTTTCCTATCTACATGTCAATGAATGTCTAATATCATGGTGATCAGATAAACAGCACAGCCTGTAGCCTGACAAATGTATGACATGTGCCAAAAGATTTAGTCACGCAAAGAGTGAAATACAAGATGGCTGTCAGAACCCATGTTTTATGGTAGAATGACTCCAAAATGATTTGTTCCATCTGCATGTAATTTCAACAGCCATGACAAATTTCATAATGAACCGAACAAAGGATTTAGTCATGCAAAGAGCAAAATCCAAGACGGCTGTTGAAATTCGAAAAGGATTAATAACTCCGTAAAAAATAAATTATCCCTCATCTACATGTATATACATGTTGCACATCTCCGATATGTGAGTAACAATATTCTGAAGTTTCAAATATCTACGATCAAAACTGTAGGAGTTGGTTGCACCATGAAGGTACTCAAAAATGTGACAGACGAACAGACGGACGGGGCCCATTTCTATAGTCCCCCGAAAATAAATTTTTCAGGGGAAAAAATTTAGTGGGGTGAAATTGAGTCCTGGGACGGGGGGTGCAGAGGTCGACCAATTCCAACAAGAGCGTGCCGTCGGGGCGTGGGCATAATACGCCCTTTCTGGAGTGAAGTGGGGCAAGGGGTTTAATTCATTTATTTGAAACCTTTGACTTCAGATGAAATAATAACAAAAATAAAACACAATAACTTCAAGCAATAAATAAAATATTAATTTTCGGCTATTTTCAGACAAAAAAAATCCTATAACTATGGCAAAAATGGTTGGATCGGACTCAAATTCGAACTTGACCTGCAAAATCATGTAGACAGAACCCATATTCAAACTTGATCTGTATACCAAATTTGGTTCAGTTCACTCGATTAAATCTAAAGTTATCATCCGTAAACCGCAAATCAGGTCAAATCCAAGTAAAAAAAATGGGCATAACTCAGTCAAATTCATGCAGACGAAACCCATATTCGAACTTGATCTGTATATTGGTGTGGTAAACTAACATACCAAATTTGGTTCAGTTCCCTTATTTCAATCTAAAGATATCATCCGGAAACCGCAAATCAGGTAAAATCTAAGTCGAAAAAGGGGCATCATACTCAGTCAAAATTATGTGGATGAAACCCATATTCGAACTTGATCTGTATTTTGGTGTGGTAAACTAACATACCAAATTTGGTTCAGTTCACTCAATTCAATCTAAAGTTATCATCCAGTTACGACAGACAGACGGACGGACAACCCATTTACAAATGTCAATAACTATGTATAAAAAATAATTTTACCATCATCTATATACATGTAGGGAGTTGATTACAGTCATTACACGATGAAGGTACTCAAAAGTGTGACGAACGGACAGACGGAACCCATTTCCATAGTTCCTCGAAAATTTATTTTAACATTTAAACCCACAGTCCAAATGGAGCTTTCCACAGAGGCCGCACCCACAGCAGTAATCCTGCCCACTGGTGAAAATACTTCATCCACATAAATATTGTCCGTTATCCGAGATTGACTTCCAAAGTAAACTAGCTGAAACAAACTCATGTATATGATTCGTGCAAATTTGATCTTTTAACCAGTTTGATTTAAAATAAATTATTTAAATTAAATTTTTTATTATTTTTTTTAGATTGAACTTTAATAATTTGTTTTTTAAATAAAAATAAATAATTTAAATTGAAAATTAAATATTTTAGATTTTTAGATTGAATCTTTTAAAATGTGTTCTAACCTCTTCGCTGCTATGACGTCCATAACTATTATGTGCACGCCCTGTGCTATATGGTCCATAGGTACTACGGACGTACTTCAGCACACTAGCAGTAGGCCATTATATATAACTGGAACTCAGATATTGGTGCATCAGAATAACTGTATCTCCAAGTTTCTAACAGTGTATGATGTTCCACGATTGTGAATGATCATAGCCTTCCAACCGAGTCAGTTTTATGGTTCTTGTGGTATTCCCGTTATAGTTTCCCATTGGAAAATGGCAATAACGTCAACAACCCAGCACACAACGACATAACGTCATTTAGCAGCGAAGAGGTTAATTTAATTTTTTTAACATGCATAATTTTGTCCGAGCTTTTATTCCCACATTTTTCGGTCAATAGGTTTAAGATTAGGGTTAGGGTTGTGCACCTGCAATGAGAATGCAAAACACAGGTATGATTTGATTCGATATTCGTTTCGTGTCGATGTAGACACTTAAGACCTCATTTACAAAGTTGGAATGTACACTTACAATTCACACTTAGTGGCAAGATGCTGCCAAAGATGCTGCCACTGTTGGACTTGTACACTTCGTTGTAAGTGTATACTCACACTTCGTTGTAAGTGTACACTTGGAGCATAAATTTCCCTACACTTATGACACACTTGGGAAATGTACCTTAGAGTTCCAACTATTTAATAATAATTATAACCCCCGCCGCAATGAAGTTAGGGGGGGGTATACTGGAGTTCGTCCGTGGACATAAATTTGTCAGGAGTTTTTCTCAGTCGTTTTTCTATCAATTTCCGTGAAACTTGGTACAGACATCAACCACCATGGGAACCTGTGCACCTGCGATTATGACCTCGGTCAGACTTTTTTTTGGTGGAGTTATCCCCCCTTTTTCGACTATTTTCGCAAGATGTATAATTTTGTCCGAGCTTTTATTCCTACATTTTTAGGTCAATGTTTTTTAATCTTGGCACTCACATTTAGTACCATGGGAACCTGTGCACCTGCGATTATGATGTCTGTTCGACTTTTGTTGTGGAGTTATTCCCCTTTTTCGACTTGGAACATTTTTGCAACATGCATAATTTTGTCTGAGCTTTTATTCCTACATTTTTCGGTCAATAGCTTTAAGATTAGGGTTAGGGTTGTGTACTGCAATGTGAACTGTTATTAGTCGAGTTTTTTTTCAAAACTCGACTTATAGTTTGATGAGGGACGGACGGGCGGGCGGCGTGTTTTGCTTATAACTCAACCGTTTATTGATGGATTAAAATTTTGGTGTGTGAGTACATATCCATGCACGTAAGCTGCAGACAAAAAATCGGGTTCGTCCGCACATTTATTACAGAGTTATGGCCCTTTGCCATTTTTCACGAATTTTCAGCTCGTTAGCGCGATAACTTCAACAAACGTTATCTGATTCGATTGAAATTTGGTATATAGGTGTCTCCCAGAATATCTCGGACGAGTTCGAAAACCGGCCTGGTCCAATAAAATTTGATAGAGTTATGGCCCTTAATTAGTCATTTTTCACGAATTTTCAGATCGTTAGCGCGATAACTTCAACAAACGTTATCTGATTCGATTGAAATTTGAGATATAGGTGTCTCCCAAGAATATCTCGGACGAGTTCGAAAACCGGCCTGGTCCGATAAAATTTGATAAGAGTTATGGCCCTTAATTAGTAATTTTTCACGAATTTTCAGCTCGTTAGCGGGATAACTTCAACAAACGTAATCCGATTTGATTGAAATTTGGTATAGGTGTCTCCCAAGAATATCTCGGTCGAGTTCGAAAACCGGCCAGGTCCGATAAAATTTGATAGAGTTATGGCCCTTACTAGTAGTTTGTGAATTCTTCGCGATTTTGAGGCCGTTAGCGCGATAACTTGAACAAATATTAACCAATTTTACCTATTAATTAGTCTACCGATACTGATACACACCAATTGGCGGTAGCCACCGAAAACGAGACACAGCATCTCTGATGCCACCTCTTGTTTTATTATTTTAACTAAATGTTTACTGACATGTGAAACATCTTAGTATTTAAAAAACGGGGGGGGGGGGGGGTGTATCCTTAGTCACAGTCACACCTCTAGTTCCAACTGAAAATACATATGTATGCTGATATTTCTCACTGATATGTGCAGCAAATTTACGGCCTTAAGGATGCACAGAAAGGTCAAATCTGCAGCTATTGGCTTTAATCAATAAATTTGAAGAAATTATCAAAGAAATATGGGTCGATACAAAAATCAGACTTGGCACTGAAATTGTTAACGCACTAAATTGTCATTGTTTCAAAATAAATAATTATGTTTGTAACTTATTTGTTGTTATTACTAAATGTCTTGCAACTGCCATTTTAATATGTACTTCTTTTAATTAGGTCCCTTACTTAATTGTACAGGTTGCTACATTGCTAGATTCAAGCTAATATTAGGCTAAATCTTAGCTAGATATTAACTAGAATATAGCTAGATGTTAGCTAATATTATACTAGATACCAGCTAAAAGATAGCTAGATTTTAACTAGAATATAGCTAGATTATAACTAGAATATAGCTAGATTCTGGCTAATACTGTACTAAATACTATAGCTAGAAAATATAGCTAGATAATGGCTGATATATTTAGCTAATATTTAGTTATATTCTAGTTAATATTTAGTCATTTTAGCTGGTTTCTACAGCTGGCATCCAGACCATACTAAATCTTAGCTAAACATTAGTTAAAAATTAGCTAATTTATGTAACTAAAAGTAGCTAATTGTTAGCTAGATTATGGCTAAATAGCTCATTTGCATAACTTACTAAAAAGTAGCTAAATCTTAGCTAGATTCTAGCTAAATAACTAATTAGCATAGTTGAAACGGCTAAAAGATAGCTAACGCTCATGGGATTTCATGTTGACCAACCTTGGTAAAGCTAAGTAAAGCTTGGATCTAATATTTACTAAGCTTTTCCAAGCTTTACCAAGGTTCTTACATGAAGTTTGAAAAGCTTGGAAATCCTTGGAAAAGCTTGGTAAAGCTTAGTTGTAGGTCACATGACTGGGTCACATGACTATGCAGACGTCACTGTTGTCTGTGGCAGCATTTTGAATTAACTTTTGCACTGAGATTAAATCCATGTTTTATCACAACAATCTTTAGGTAAGTTATTGCTTGTGTGGCCCTAATGTTTTCTATTTGACTCATAGAATATGGTTGTAGTGATATTTTTATTTATGATATTATGTTAACAATTATTTTACCATTTCCAAGAATAACCTTCAGGACCACTATCTACCTTTTCATTCCAAAGGCTTGTCTCTATCATTATATATTCTCAGCTAATTTATCTAATTTAACTGTTTTATCACACTCCAAATACCTCAGATCCATAAACATATATATACCAGTGAATATTATTCTATACATTTTTACAGGGTACAAGGTACCATTTATCTCAATCTAAATAGAATAACAAAATACTGACTGAAAAGTGAACTTTGAATGAATAATATCAAGAGATTGTATCATTAATGATGATAATATTGTCAAAGTTGAAGCCTTTGCAGTGTCATTAGAGATTTTCACCTTTTAAATACAAAACAATTGCAACCTTGGTAAAGCTGGGTTGCAACCTTGGCCAAGGTCATTTACAACCTTGGTAAAGCTTGGTAAAGTTAGGTTGGAAAGCTTGGTAAAGCTAGGCTGGAACGTTGGTAAAGCTTGGAAAAGCTGAGCTGGAACCTTGGTAAAGCTTGGAAAAGCTAGGCTGGAACCTTGGTAAAGCTTGGTAAAGTTAGGTAAAGCTAGGCTGGAACCTTGGTAAAGCTTGGTAAAGCTTGGTAAAGCTAGGTAAAGCTAGGTTGGAAACCTTGGTAAAGCTTGGTAAAGTTATGATTAAGATTTTGCAAAGCTTGGAAATCCTTGGATAAGCTCGGTTTAATTTGCTGAGGTATTCCAAGGTATTCCAAGGTTTTCCGAACTTGAAACGGGCCAATACCGCCCCAAGGATTTCCCAGCTTTTCCAAGGTCTCTAATCCTAGGATATCCTAGGAATTCCATGGAATTTTCCTAACTTTTCCAAGCTTTTATTCCTAGGATATCCTAGGAATTCCTTGGATATCCTAGGACATTTTGGTAAGGGTAACTCAGTCAAAATTATGTGGATGAAACCCATATTCGATCTTGATCTGTATTTTGGTGTGGTAAACTAACATACCAAATTTGGTTCAGTTCACTCAATTCAATCTAAAGTTATCATCCAGTTACGACAGACAGACGGACGGACAACCCATTTACAAATGTCAATAACTATGTATAAAAAATAATTTTACCATCATCTATATACATGTTGCACATCTTCAACAATATTCTGACGTTTTAAATCTCTAGGATGAAAATTGTAGGGAGTTGATTACAGTCATTACACGATGAAGGTACTCAAAAGTGTGACGAACGGACAGACGGAACCCATTTCCATAGTTCCTCGAAAATTAATTTTAACATTTAAACCCACAGTCCAAATGGAGCTTTCCACAGAGGCCGCACCCACAGCAGTAATCCTGCCCACTGGTGAAAATACTTCATCCACATAAATATTGTCCGTTATCCGAGATTGACTTCCAAAGTAAACTAGCTGAAACAAACTCATGTATATGATTCGTGCAAATTTGATCTTTTAACCAGTTTGATTTAAAATAAATTATTTAAATTAAATTTTTTATTATTTTTTTTAGATTGAACTTTAATAATTTGTTTTTTAAATAAAAATAAATAATTTAAATTGAAAATTAAATATTTTAGATTTTTAGATTGAATCTTTTAAAATGTGTTCTAACCTCTTCGCTGCTATGACGTCCATAACTATTATGTGCACGCCCTGTGCTATATGGTCCATAGGTACTACGGACGTACTTCAGCACACTAGCAGTAGGCCATTATATATAACTGGAACTCAGATATTGGTGCATCAGAATAACTGTATCTCCAAGTTTCTAACAGTGTATGATGTTCCACGATTGTGAATGATCATAGCCTTCCAACCGAGTCAGTTTTATGGTTCTTGTGGTATTCCCGTTATAGTTTCCCATTGGAAAATGGCAATAACGTCAACAACCCAGCACACAACGACATAACGTCATTTAGCAGCGAAGAGGTTAATTTAATTTTTTTAACATGCATAATTTTGTCCGAGCTTTTATTCCCACATTTTTCGGTCAATAGGTTTAAGATTAGGGTTAGGGTTGTGCACCTGCAATGAGAATGCAAAACACAGGTATGATTTGATTCGATATTCGTTTCGTGTCGATGTAGACACTTAAGACCTCATTTACAAAGTTGGAATGTACACTTACAATTCACACTTAGTGGCAAGATGCTGCCAAAGATGCTGCCACTGTTGGACTTGTACACTTCGTTGTAAGTGTATACTCACACTTCGTTGTAAGTGTACACTTGGAGCATAAATTTCCCTACACTTATGACACACTTGGGAAATGTACCTTAGAGTTCCAACTATTTAATAATAATTATAACCCCCGCCGCAATGAAGTTAGGGGGGGGGTATACTGGAGTTCGTCCGTGGACATAAATTTGTCAGGAGTTTTTCTCAGTCGTTTTTCTATCAATTTCCGTGAAACTTGGTACCACCATGGGAACCTGTGCACCTGCGATTATGACCTCGGTCAGACTTTTTTTGGTGGAGTTATCCCCCCTTTTTCGACTATTTTCGCAAGATGTATAATTTTGTCCGAGCTTTTATTCCTACATTTTTAGGTCAATGTTTTTTAATCTTGGCACTCACATTTAGTACCATGGGAACCTGTGCACCTGCGATTATGATGTCTGTTCGACTTTTGTTGTGGAGTTATTCCCCTTTTTCGACTTGGAACATTTTTGCAACATGCATAATTTTGTCTGAGCTTTTATTCCTACATTTTTCGGTCAATAGCTTTAAGATTAGGGTTAGGGTTGTGTACTGCAATGTGAACTGTTATTAGTCGAGTTTTTTTTCAAAACTCGACTTATAGTTTGATGAGGGACGGACGGGCGGGCGGCGTGTTTTGCTTATAACTCAACCGTTTATTGATGGATTAAAATTTTGGTGTGTGAGTACATATCCATGCACGTAAGCTGCAGACAAAAAATCGGGTTCGTCCGCACATTTATTACAGAGTTATGGCCCTTTGCCATTTTTCACGAATTTTCAGCTCGTTAGCGCGATAACTTCAACAAACGTTATCTGATTCGATTGAAATTTGGTATATAGGTGTCTCCCAAGAATATCTCGGACGAGTTCGAAAACCGGCCTGGTCCAATAAAATTTGATAGAGTTATGGCCCTTAATTAGTCATTTTTCACGAATTTTCAGATCGTTAGCGCGATAACTTCAACAAACGTTATCTGATTCGATTGAAATTTGAGATATAGGTGTCTCCCAAGAATATCTCGGACGAGTTCGAAAACCGGCCTGGTCCGATAAAATTTGATAAGAGTTATGGCCCTTAATTAGTAATTTTTCACGAATTTTCAGCTCGTTAGCGGGATAACTTCAACAAACGTAATCCGATTTGATTGAAATTTGGTACAGGTGTCTCCCAAGAATATCTCGGTCGAGTTCGAAAACCGGCCAGGTCCGATAAAATTTGATAGAGTTATGGCCCTTACTAGTAGTTTGTGAATTCTTCGCGATTTTGAGGCCGTTAGCGCGATAACTTGAACAAATATTAACCAATTTTACCTATTAATTAGTCTACCGATACTGATGCACACCAATTGGCGGTAGCCACCGGCGGTAAGCCACCGAAAACGAGACACAGCATCTCTGATGCCACCTCTTGTTTTATTATTTTAACTAAATGTTTACTGACATGTGAAACATCTTAGTATTTAAAAAACGGGGGGGGGGGGGGGTGTATCCTTAGTCACAGTCACACCTCTAGTTCCAACTGAAAATACATATGTATGCTGATATTTCTCACTGATATGTGCAGCAAATTTACGGCCTTAAGGATGCACAGAAAGGTCAAATCTGCAGCTATTGGCTTTAATCAATAAATTTGAAGAAATTATCAAAGAAATATGGGTTGATACAAAAATCAGACTTGGCACTGAAATTGTTAACGCACTAACTTGTCATTGTTTCAAAATAAATAATTATGTTTGTAACTTATTTGTTGTTATTACTAAATGTCTTGCAACTGCCATTTTAATATGTACTTCTTTTAATTAGGTCCCTTACTTAATTGTACAGGTTGCTACATTGCTAGATTCAAGCTAATATTAGGCTAAATCTTAGCTAGATATTAACTAGAATATAGCTAGATGTTAGTTAATATTATACTAGATACCAGCTAAAAGATAGCTAGATTTTAACTAGAATATAGCTAGATTATAACTAGAATATAGCTAGATTCTGGCTAATACTGTACTAAATACTATAGCTAGAAAATATAGCTAGATAATGGCTGATATATTTAGCTAATATTTAGTTATATTCTAGTTAATATTTAGTCATTTTAGCTGGTTTCTACAGCTGGCATCCAGACCATACTAAATCTTAGCTAAACATTAGTTAAAAATTAGCTATAGCTAAAAATTAGCTAATTTATGTAACTAAAAGTAGCTAATTGTTAGCTAGATTATGGCTAAATAGCTCATTTGCATAACTTACTAAAAAGTAGCTAAATCTTAGCTAGATTCTAGCTAAATAACTAATTAGCATAGTTGAAACGGCTAAAAGATAGCTAACGCTCATGGGATTTCATCAAAGGAAATTCATCTTAGCTAATATCTAGCTAATGTCAGCTAATATCTAGTTAAGCTAAATAGTAACTATAGGATATTGACTAGACCTTAACTAAAGGTTGGCTAATGTGACTGGCTAATAGTTGGCTAATAATTAACTAGAATATAACTGATTTTTGGTAGGGGTATACTGCTTTCAAAACTTGGTGGTCATGCACGAGCGCGAAACCCAATGACCTCAACTCAATGTATTTGTCCGCGCCGCGGTGGCTTATTCTTTGAAGTTGAGACGGCCGTCTTTGATAATCAACTTCAAAGAATCAGCGCCTATCGCAAATTGATCTGAGTGATAAATGGTCAACGCGTTTGCAGGTGTGCAGGACTCAACTTCACTCAAGTGAGTTTCGAAGTGACATTATTAAGTTTAAGTTAACAACTCCAATATACTGGCATATTGTGCTTTAGTAAACAGTTGTTACATAATTTATTTAACAGAAATTCTGTAACACCTGTTTACTGAAGCAGAAGCACTGTCAGTAAGGTGGCCCGCCCACCATCCCATCCCGTCCACCCATAGTATATTATGCGCCGCAGGCGCCCCTAGATCATTAGAGTATTTACTCGAGGAAGCAGACTGAAACCATCTCCCATAGTATCTTATGCTACTGCCCACATAAATAATATGTATAAGGTTATACCTTTAAATAATATGTATAAGGTTATACCTTTAAATAATATGTATAAGGTTATACCTTTAAAGGTATAATAACCTTATACATATTATTTAAAGGTATAACCTTATACATATTATTTAAAGGTATAACCTTATACATATTATTTAAAGTTTATTTGTCAAATTGTGTGATATTTTCCCAATTTCCTGCTGTTACAGGTGTTATGACATTTATTTTGTAACTTTGGTTTTACTCTGTCGGAGATAAAGTTCGTTTCTCAAAATATCTTGCATTTCTTCATGTATGCACATTTGTGAAGTCAATCAGTGACAAGCACACTGCGCAAGTTTGAAAACAATGATGTTCGATTGTAAGTAAGAACCGGTACGGGCCGGTAGACCATACCATATCAATTTTAAAGGAACATTTTTACACAAAACATAGAATAATGCACCAGTTTCTGATTGTTGCACATGCTCCCACTCCATAATCCGTGGCGCTTCCGTGATCGATGAGGTGTTTGTCACCATCATTTAGATACATACATCAACTGGATGGTAATTTGATTATCATAAAACATCATATACCTTCAGTGTTATTAAGCCAAATAATCATGGCAAATAGTGTTAAATCACTTCTTGCTTTGCATTCAAAAATGCAAAGTTGGTTACTCAAAACAAACGGCAAATTATGTACGTATATGGGCACAAAACGGTAAATTTCGGAAGGGGTCCGACTAGTCGACTAGAGTTGATTCCCTTTGGCGACTAGTCGATTCCTCAAAACCACTAATCGTTTCAACACTAAAGACCAGTTGTGCTAAAATTGCAAAAAATAAGACAGTTTACAGCAACAACTCGCTAGTATTTTCATGGCAAAACAGCCAAAGTTTAGATTTATATACACAAAAAATGTAAAAAATGAGATTAAAACGTATGTACCTATGGTAATTAAAATAGCACAGGGTCAACCTACTGGTATTATATATTTCTTAATAAGCTATAGGTTATCAGCCACAATAAGTAGAAAGCTGCCCACGTCATAAGTAACAAAAGTCGGCCAATAAGTTGAAAACACGGCCAATAACTAAAAAAGTCACCCAATAGGTAGAAAGGCAGCCAATGAGTCAATGGTAACGTATAAAATGATGTCATACGTATTTAGCTCTATCAGCAAAGAATATTGGGTCGGCAGAAGATAGATTACGGTTGCTTTCAGATGAAATACTATATAGGGAGCTAGTATCCGTGGATGAACTCCATGTATCCAAATCAATATCATTCCCAGTGGAAAGTTTGGAAACAGACTGGAAATTGCTGCAAGTTCTGCAAGAATAAAAATTGCTGGAATATGGAATTTTCAATTTAATAAGGCACACAATCTGACACAATGGTATACTAGTATATCTATGTTAATAAGGCACACAATCTGACACAATGGTATACTAGTATATCTATGTTAATAAGGCACACAATCTGACACAATGGTATACTAGTATATCTATGTTAATAAGGCACACAATCTGACACAATGGTATACTAGTATATCTATGTTAATAAGGCACACAATCTGACACAATGGTATACTAGTATATCTATGTTAATAAGGCACACAATCTGACACAATGGTATACTAGTATATCTATGTTAATGCATTCATCTAGTCAAAGAACAATTGCCAATGTTATTAATTAATCAAATACTTAACGAGAGGCCGATCACGATCGGCAGATGTTAACCCATCCCTTGGCGATAAATATTTACCATGATCGGAATCATAAATGAGAGTTTTGGTGTTGAATTATATGAGTATACTGTATGTACTATTATAAACAAATGTACATAACACAAATATTGGAATGTATGGGTCACCGGCATTTATATAAGAGAATGCACTGGTACAAGATATGTAATGCTAAACCACCACAGCCTTGGGTTAAATGTGAAAGGTGTGACCTGAACATGGAATACTTGGGCTAAGAGAGTCCAAGTCTACTGCTAATATCATGTGATGTTTATTGTTGAATCTTTTTTTAAATTAGATACGATAGCCTTCTTTATCAGATTATTTGCACATTGGCATAAGAGACATCAGAAAATGATATAGCCTTATCAATAGCTAAGTAGTCCAAAGGCATGGCATAAAATTGGTGAATTGGATTGAATGTTGCTCCAAACAGATTTACAGGTACATAACAAGATTTTGGACCGATTTAAACAAATTTGGTGTGGTGATTCGGGGTACCCTTTGCAGAGTTATAATGGTGTTAGTTTTTATCCGGACATCACAATATGTGTACCATACTATGGTGAATTGGATTTAATGTTGCTCCAAACAGATTTACCAGTACATAACACAAGATTTTGGACTGATTTAAACAAATTTGGTGTGGTGATTCGGGGTACCCATTGGCAGAGTTATAATGGTGTTAGTTTTTCAAATTTTCAAACTTAAAAAAATTATTATTTTTAATTATTTAAAAAAAGGGACACATTAGGAACCTTTTTAATCAACTTGTATCATAATTATCAATATCTAAATGAAAACAAGTGGTCAATCCGGACATCACAATATGGTATAGGTACACATAAAAATCTAAATAAATTAATCAATCAATAGGGGCAAAGAGTGTGTCAATATAAAATGAGACATGGTATCAGATGAAAGTATCAGGAATGTTGAGATGTGTTAATCTTTAACTACAGAAATTCATGCAAGTGAATGAGGAGAAACCTGGAGATAACAGAAGAATGATTAATTGAAATTTAAAATGAGAACATCCCTACAAATGAATAATAGAGTATTCCAATTAAAACTTTAGAACTGAATGGGACAGTCCATTGAATCATGAATGGGTACAGCTTCACCACTATCATAGAGCTATGTCCTATATACAGTGGCTAAAAATAACTAATATTTCAATAAGACATCAGTTCTGCAGTCTCTCAGAACACTATCTATGCAGTTAAGCTTGCATTACTGGTAGTTAATTGTAATCTACCTGGGTTATCAAAAACTCACATCTGTTAAATTCTTAGTTGAAAAAGGGCCATAACTCTGGTATAACAAATCAGATCTAACCCATATTCGAACTCGATCTGTATTTTGAGTTGAGAAACTCACATACAAAATTTGGTTCCTATCAGTTGAAAAGTTGTTGATTTAACGAAGCATTCATGAATTATATGTCAAAGGGCCATAACTCCATAAAAAAATATCGGATCAAACCCATATTCGAACTCGATCTGTATTTTGGGCTCTGAAACTCGCATACCAAATTTGGTTCCGATCAGATAAAAATTGTTCGAGTTATGACAGCATGCGTGAATTCGAGGTCGAAAAAGGGCCATAACTCCGTAAAAAAAAAATTCGGATCAAACCCATATTTGAACTCGATCTGTATTTTGGTCTGAGAAACTCATACAAAATTTGGTTCCGATCGGATAGAAAATTTTTGAGTTATCGCACCATGCGTAAAATGTCTATGGACAGACAGACAGACAGACAGACGGACGGACACACGACGAGTGGTCAATCTGGACGTCGACATTATGTTTACCATACTATGGTATGGGTAAACATAAAAATTGGTTGTTTCCGCATTGACCGAGTTATGAGGCCTCAGTCCGTCGCATTAGCATTAGCCTCAGGCCAATACGAGAGAGCTCGGTAGGATCCTGCGAATATTCGAACCAAATATCGAATAGAATAATATTAAAAATCGCGAATCGAATATTGAATCAAATATAATCAACGATCAGTCATATGGCAAGCAAACTCATAACTAATTGTACTTTCAAGTGGGTAAACTCAAATTTATTGCACAGGTGACTGTCAAACAATCGTATGTGTCAATTCAAATAGTGACTGGTTGAAACGGTGATTAAAAAAACAGTACATCAATAAAAATGTCCCAATCTTTGCCAACCAAATGAACCGATATGCTAGATTGTTAGTCATCATTTAAGCCACTTGGTATCCGATACACGCAAACTATTGTCGCCAGCAGTTATGTATAGGATAATGGGTGAAAATTGAACATTATTTCAGGGAATGGATCGATCGAGACCGTAGGTCGAGATCGTTCCATTTGCTGAAATAATGTACAATTTGAACCTATTATCTGACTTAAAACATGGCCAAGTCCATTTGGTGGATGTCTCACCTCTTAATAGAATGGAGTAACCCGAAATTGGGTCAAGGCACCTGAGTTGTACCATGTGTTCGGACCTATCCACTCGCTCATTGGCTGCACGTATGGCGTGACATCTTCACCCATTGTCAACTTAACGGACAGGAAGAATACTAGTGCTGAAACGGATATCCGGATGACAACTGGCTACCGTCGGCAACCGGTTGAACTACGATCAACCGGTTAACCGCTATGTATTACATACATGCAATGTCACTGATAAAAACTAACGTATGCAGGTCCTTAATCGGCATAGACTGATAACAGTAGCTTTTAAACACGGGTACTTTATCAATTTTGCTACAAACGTTATCACTCAGAGGGGTATACATTCGAAATTACGCATATTAAAAGTCAAAATCTGGTGCCAGATCAAAAGTCTTCCATGAATGGCAGATTACATAGTCTGGCATTGGCGGCTAAACATCATATATGCATGATGTCATCTTTGATGTAGTAAAACATGTGCACTGATGACACTGGTTCATCAGCAAAGATCAGTACAATCATTTTCACTGCAGTACGGCGTGGTCATTTGACATCTACTCTCCGACTGACTACTTGTAGACAGTATCATGGATACACAAGAAATGAGTAAATCAGATGTCTGGGCACATTTCAAAGAGAAATTGGCAGAATGCAAACTATGAGAACCAACCCTATTTACATACGCTCGGTCTATACCTCTAACATTACTGAGTTTGAATAATCTCAGTGGATGAAGTTCAAATGAACTCGAATCAAAGTGGTGTTCCCGGGCAGTCAGACTTATTTGCATCCTAATGATTAATTCTCAGCATTTTATTGTCTTCTAACAGAAAACACTGTTTTCAGCTGTTTCTTAAATTTTCATTTGTTAACTACATAAAGTTCACAAACTTCATAATTGTGTTTATCGGTCGTCTGTCATCCTATCCATCTCAAATCACCATAGAACACACAGCAATTAGAATACCTGAGTCACATGACTTAATAATCGACCAGTACCGCAATCGATATAATGGCAATAAAAAACTGCCGATATTTGCATGTACGAACATGTATATAGGTCACACAATATTCTTCCCAAAACGAGAACGATAACAAGTCAGGTAGCAGTCGCAACTACAGTACAAACAGGTCAAGCATGACACGTCTATTTATAAACACTGCGAGTTTTAGTTCACTGTGTCATCTGCCAAGTTGTCAACACGTGGCTTTGTGACGTTCGTGTTTGGTGATTTACATTCGTTTAATACAAGCTCTGTCTGTGTAAACATTACGCGAGTTTGCCATACAGTTAATAAATCAAATTATGCTGATATATTGGTACATATTATGGTGTAAATAATCAGTGTAAAGTCATAGGTTGAAAATAGCGGATAACCGGCTATGATCCGGTTACACG
The DNA here is from genome assembly GCA_032622095.1 of Siphonodentalium dalli. NCBI lineage: Eukaryota > Metazoa > Mollusca > Scaphopoda > Gadilida > Siphonodentaliidae > Siphonodentalium > Siphonodentalium dalli. Next base: position 19,035,486 of record CP136063.1, on the reverse strand, counting down.
TCACAGTTAACCGGCTACAAAATTAGGTCAACCGTTTCAGCACTACAGAATACCATTGCGTTTCCGACCGTTGAATGAACACGACGTACCGACCCTGAGTTCCTTCTGCGATAGATTTACAAATATCATCGGGATTTTTGCCCTTACATTTCGGCATTTGTATTAAATTATTTATGCGGCATATTTCGGATTTTGCGGAGAATTATACATCGAATGGCAAATCGGTGCGAGCGATGTGCAAATTCAGAGATTTGGCGATCTTGTACTTTGAGATCGCGGATAGCGGGTAATACTGAAGATCGAATGACTACATTTACATGTAAATTACTACATATATTTTACGTTTTATCGTGAGTGGTGCTACAACATGACACACGGGAGCGGAATCAGATTCGAGAAATTTTAACAGATGCAAACTTAATGCCTATTCATGAAACGACATGCCTGGAATTTAAAGTTGTACCGCCCCCCCCCCCCCCCCCCCCCCCATTTCACCCCAACCCTAGTGACGAGGCTCTTATATACGTTTTTCCTGTTCTAGCAATCAATCAGAGCGATATTATACTTGAAAATTGTTGTCTATAGATAGCTACGTGCATTATGGTATCATACATGCATGTCATATAAAATTAAATGGTTCGCAGCAAAATAACCGTTCATCAAATTGGATATTGAACGTCCAATATTAAAATAATGAATCTTTGTTTGAAAAATAATGTACGATCTCGACAATAACCATCCATTATCCTATAAACTGGACTCGGGGAACAAAGGAGTGACGTCATAGCCATGTTTTAAGTCTAGAATTAGGACATGTGAATGGGAATGGAAATAATGTGCTTGTATGCCGTAGAAAACAGGGTGAATGGGCAGCTTGGAGTTGATGGGAAGTGAAAAGCGATGACAGCGATTCCGCATAGAATATATTGAATTGTAAAGAAAATGCTGTAGAGTTTGTAACATTATTTAGCGTGCTACATGCTGACCTTCCAACCTTCCCAATCATACACAGAAACAAGTATCGCGGATGCATATATTTCAACATCACTCCATGCAATATTTGCAAACATGTGTCAATGACTCAATTATGCCGAAAAATTAGATATTAACCTTTTCATGACGGGAGCTGCGCTGGTGCAGCATTAAATATCCTGTTCCCGTGCATTCTCTTACATATGTGAGCATATATAACATATTGCAATGGCTTACAAGGTCAGGGTAAATATTGTTAGGCCAATGTATTCTCTTATATATGCGAGGCTCCCCATGGGGGACTTGGATATATAAGAGCATGCACTGCAAAATTTCAGGAAGCTCCAGTCATTGAAGGGTTAAAAATTTGAATCGGGGGGGGGGGGGGGGGGGGGGGGGGGGGGGGGGGGGTCAGATTCTGTGTCAACTTGAGGCGTTATCTTAAATATTCACAAGGCCCTAAGCAATACATTGTTCTCACTGAATCCGCAAAATAAACCTATTATTCAGTTCAATGACATCTAACATTGACCAGATCGTGGATTGACACCTGGATTTTGACGAATATGACTGTTCACTTCAGACAAGTCAAGAGTGACAAGACTGTCAAGTACTTTATAATTAAGATATAAAGTGGAATGCAAGCAAATTAGTTCACAATTCAATCACATAGTGTACAAATGGTTTCCGTTTGCTATTGGTATCAACAACAATTTATAGGCGACTGTTACTTCAGAGATTTACGAAGAGCCATCGAATGAACCTTTCCGAATGCCTCTATTTCAAACCAATATTTTCAAATCAATTACAAAAATCGAAAATAGAGAACGAATCAAACATTGAATATTCGCAGGACCCTAAACCTCGGCTTCATAACTAGAGTTGGCACGATTATTGATTTTGATAATCGATTAAATTGATTATCATCGATTAATCATACCTAATATTAATAACAGTGGAAGTATTCCATAATATGGCCAATTGGCTGGGTGTTGGTTATAATAATTGGTAGTTCATTAGAATGAACATAGCAATTAATTTCAGTGTTAATAGCCAAACTTACAAACAATATAAAAGTAGGAATTTATGACGGACCACCAGCGTTCATGAATCTAATGTTACGGAAACTATAAGTTTCAGCAAACTTATCCAGAGTGTGGATAACAATCAGAAATGTGCTCCTCACCCCCCGGGAAATTTCAGGACTCAGAACAAGTTAAGTAATTTATAATATTGATAATAGTGAGTTTCATTCAGTAGTCACCACACGATAAGTTACTGTACTAGTTCTAAGTATACTCATGCAAATGAAGAATACTCGCAAATTACATCGCGAAGAACATCGCTGATTAAAATGCTGTAGGTTCCCAGGTTTCGAGAGAATGTAAATTATTTACATATTGGTCCAAATCAGATTCAAGGGTGAGTGCATTCAGTTCATTGAACACGGTGACAGTGGGCACATTTCAAAAACATTGTGCCGTTTTTCTTGTAGAAATATACAACGACATTGCCACAAGTTCAAAGCCGTAGTGCTGCCAATTTGTAAGAATATACAATGACCCAAAGAGTAACCATGTCGTATCATCAAATGAACTGCCCACTGTTTGCAACATATATTAGTACTCATGTCGCCGGATTCTCTTTGATGCACAATCAAAGGTTGCTAACCCTTCGGTTGTAGATTAGCCTGCAAAACAAACACGATATTCGATAACACGCAGCACTTTCCAATGTCAGAAATAAATAATGCAGATTAATCGAAAATGTACCATAATCGATTATGGGCTTTATCAATGGTTCATAAATTTATATATGATTAATCGTGGCACCCCTACTCATAACTCGGCCAATATGGAAATATATAATATGAAATGATCACATTTATCAGTCCCAATAAGCTGAATTATAAAAAAGGTTGTCAGAGTATTCGTAAAATTGATTTAAATTTCCTTACCTAAGCTGGATTTCTGACACTGCACATAAGATCTGACGTAACACAGAATGAGAACTTCAGAAGATAAACCGAACTATTTTTGCAAAAGACCCATATAAAACAAATATGTATCGATTTGTTTAACAGCTGTTTTAGCCACCTACCAAAATGATAATTGACAATTTGATTTTTTTTATAAAAAGACCTTCAACAACAGTCATAAACTAATGCAGTAAACTTTATTACATTAGGAACATGTGGTTGAAAAACCACGAGAAAGAAGATGAGTTACTGAAGAAGTAAGTATATGGTGATATATTCCATGAGCGGTAAAGGAGCTCATCTGACTTGTCTGTTGATCCCAAAATCAGTGTTAAAGACTATAATCCTGATCAATGATGAGATCTCCAGAGATGTAGCTGGAGTTCACCCGCATAATATTATCTATTTCCGAATACCGAGGGGTCACTCGATTGTCCAATCGGTTATAAGGTAAGCTTACTTACAAGTACGTGCAAGATGAGATCTTGAGAATCAAAGATTTTAATCTAATCAAATTGGAATAAAACGAAATCGATTTCAAATCGATTTTGAACCGAAATCTAAATTTGTGTCAATCTCAATTGAAACAAGTTTTGTCAAGGATTTTCTGTATGGTAAGTAAATACCGTTTTTATTTTTCAATTATTACAAATAAATGTCAAAATATATCAATTATGAGAACATCACGGAATTGCCCGTCAAAAATGACAGATGATATGCAGGAAAATATCACCGCTGCAAAGCTCATTATGATATAAACAATGCTGGGAAACAGTGTGCGGAGTTTGTCCGGAATTTGGCATTGGTGTTTTATAATTAGGCCAAAAAAAAAAGATGCTATGTTTCCGTACATCGACCGACCCTAAAAATAACCCGCCGACCCTAATCTTTTTATTGATATTTACTGTTTTTACCACTAATGCACATAAATATTGATGAACATTAGTGTGCAAAACACATGGTTTCTAACATATGCCTGTGAAAAGTGACCATGAAGTGACAGTTGTCTCAAAAGCCCCAGGTGTGTGATGGGTTGTTGATTGATGGGCATTAATTTTGCAATTTTAATTTCATGAGAGTGGATCTCATGCCTGCTTTACCTGTATGCCTTGCTTGGGACTTATGGAACATACTCATGGGTTCCAAATAAACATGCACGCACATTTATTATTTTCTTGGGAAATTTCCTCCCTGCACAGTGCTTATTTGAGTCTGCAAGTTTATTAATTTTGAGGCTATGAAAATTGAAATCAGCACAAACTCAAGATTTCTACATGTATATGATTCTGATACCAAATTGATGAGCTTATAACTTTATGCATGTACATATTCAAATATATGACATACATGTGAACATTTAAATATTGAATAAAACACTACATGACACAGAGTATATTGATTCCTATGCTTGATCTACATGTACTATAAAATTTTTAACGATAGTTGATGTTTTGCTCCGAGTTTCCACTGTGCTATTATTAACTTTCAATGGAACTTTTCCCCTGCACTATTATTTGGGCCTGCACTTTTATTTGGAGCCCGAGAGTACCGGTAGGAGCACTATCAACATACATGGTGTGTGTATCTGTATATATACATGTAATGTATAGAGGTTATCACCACATATGTTAGGGGTACAGCTACTTTTTCCAAAAACCAGGCATGCTAGGTTGGGTGTACTGGCTACCTCCAGACAATAGGATGTAGTCGTCACAATACAAGTAAGGTATAATGGCAGTATTATGGGTAAAATTCTTATAAAAGTTAGTGACATCAATTTCGTACCAAGTTTATAGCCAAATTTATGAAAATGTGGTACATGTATGTGAATAAAACACAAGACAGTCAATGACTGTGGGGTCGCTCACCAGACTGCAAAGACTGATAAGACTGGGACTCTGGAGATCAAAACAGTCAGCACTTTTCATAATCACTTTAAAAGAAGTAGATTTAAACAGGATATGTGGCTAGAGAGACTTCAAGTATGTAGCTTGGTAAAAATCCACCTTGAAATTGCCAACTGTACACTACTGATCACCCCCCCTCCTCCAGCTCAACAAGTCCCCTCCCGACTGGGATCCAGACTCCCAAGTCTTAGGTTGGAATTTCACAACCGACACCTCAAACTTTCTCAATTGTTGGAAATTTCCAATCTCACAAGCGCCTTTTTCTAAAACCATTTAAACATGTTTGAAGCCCAATTATCTATGGACCCAAAACACAATACATGTATGTCAGACCAATCAGTCAGGTGGTTCCAAGGTAGATGTTTTAATGAATTTGGTATTTCGATGATTTTATTAGACACAAAAGTGTTAACTCCCCATAGCCTGCCATTTCTTGACAGGTTGACCTCATTTTAACAAATCTGAATCTCAGTCACTAAAGGATCCTCCTGATTCCTCCATATTATATGTAAGCTAAATAGTCCAAACTCTCTTGAGAAGACATTTTAAGAATTACTATAGAGACATATAGTTATGTCCCTGGTCCCACCCTATTTAACCTGGTGACCCCATCTGAATAAATTTGAATCCCAGACACCAAAGAACCCTTCATACATATAATAAATATCAGTCAAATAGACCTGATGGTCCTTGTGAAGGAAGCATATTAAGAGGGAAACTGTCCTTCGCTTGGCCCCTATTTGACCAGGTGACCCCATTAAAAAAAATTGAATTGCAGTCAAGGAAGAACATTCAATTCTATACAAGCCAACTAGTTCTTGCAAACATATTTTAAGAATTACTATGTAGTGAAATAGTTAAGTCTCTTGCTCTGCCCTTATTTGACTTTGTGATCCCATTTTCACAAATCTGATAAGGATAAAAATTAAGTTCCCCAGTTGAAGATGAGGCCTAAGCAGAATGAGGTCGCCAGAGGGTGAATTTGGTGATGCTAGCCTGCTGTGCGGGATAGCATCACAAAAAGCGTGTCTGTTCCTACATTGTCCATGCCTGGCCTCAAGCAACACAATGTATTATACAACAAGCCTTGAAATAGTGTGATAGTGTGTCTGTCATTTGCAGAATGAGGTCCCCAGAGGGTGAATTTAGTGACGCTAAATTCACCCTCTGGGGACCTCATTCTGATAAGGCCCTCAACTGCTATGGAAGACCTAGAATAAAATTGAATTTCCCAAGTTGAAGTTGGTGATGTTCACCCATTGGGCCCCTCAATTGTGAATTTTATCTTCTGTAAATTAGGGGATATAGAAACTTCCTAGAAGGGAAATTTAACTAACAACAATGTAAATTTGATACTATAGATACTTCCCAGAAGATGAGGCCTAAGCAGAATGAGGTCTCCAAATGGTGAATTTGGTGATGCTAGCCCGCTGTGTGGGATAGCATCACTAAAAGCATGTCTGTTCCTACATTGTGCATGTCTGGCCTCAAGCAACACACTGTATTATACAGTCAAGCCTTGAGATAGTCTGTCTGTTATTTGCAGAATGAGGTCCCCAGAGGGTGAATTTAGTGACGCTATCCTGCACAGCGGGCTAGTATCACTAAATTCACCCTCTGGGGACCTCATTCTGATAAGGCCCTCAACTGCTATGGAAGACCTAGAATAAGATTGAAGTTCCCCAGTTGAAATTGGTGATGTTCACCCATTGGGCACCTCAATCATGAATTTTATCTTCTGCAAATTAAGGGATACAGAAACTTCCTAGAAGAGAAATTTAACTAACAACAATGTAAATTTGATACTATAGATACTTCCCAGAAGATGAGGCCTAAGCAGAATGAGATCTTGAGACTCTAGATACTTCCCAGAAGATGAGGCCTAAGCAGAATAAGGTTCTCAGAGGGTGTATTTGGTTATGCTAGCCTGCTGTGTGGAGCAACATGAATTCACCCTCTGGGAACCTCATTCTACAAATACCAGACACTCTTGGAGAAAATGAAATTAATCTGATTTTAATGACCACTGAGTGATAATGTAAACAACAAGGGTGCTTCATTGATAACACCATTAATCTCATTTAAATTATGAATGACATGAATACACTCCCTGTGGACTCTGCCTATAGCTACAGAAGTTCTCTTATCTCTCTATCTGCCCTGCCATGTGTCATGTCTGTCAGTTCATTTCAGAGCATAGTTGCCTTGTAATGGGAATGCACAGATACTAGTATTAAAAGGAATTTACTGAACATTTCTGTACATCTGTCTGTTCATCTTTTCTCCCAAACCCCTGATTTCAGATGTACCTACTCTACCCCCCCCCCCCCCCCCCCACGAAGATGTAATGTCACAAGTTCTTCAAAATTTTAATTAAATGTTTTTTAATTTATTTAAATAAAAAATACTTTATTTACCTGTGAGTTAGGAGGTGAGAGAGGGTGGAATGCTGTTGGTTGGGGGCAGGGTGGGGTTCTGGGTCATGTGGGGGGGGGGGTGATATTTTTTTTTTGTATGTTAAATTGATCAAGGAGTTCCTAAATTTTTTATTAGTTTTTGGGGAATTATGGCCCTGGCTCCACCCCTATTTGACACAGTGACCCCATTTAAACAAATCTGAACCCCAGTCAATGAACCAATTCGGTATGATGGTTTCAGAGGAGAAGATGTTTTTAAAAAAAGTTGACGGACAGACGGACAGACGGACGGACAGACTGATAACATAATACGACCTTTTTTCAAAAAGGGCGTATAAAAATTGATTAACTATTGTTTCAGGAAAACCGTTTTCTTCACATTGCATATAAATGCAATTAATGTGGTGAACACTCTGATTAACATATCCTTGAGTTATTGTGGAAAGCGATAGTCACACAAAGGTGCACCATTACAAATCACACATTAACTTGCAGTCACTCCATATATACATGAACACCACGTAAATGGACATATGCCACTCGCTGTATACACCCCACCCATAACAACACAGCCACAATTGGGTTTACCCATACACCAACGCATGGCCCTATAGCCATGAATAACCATGCAGACACACCAGGAATACTCATACACCTCACATGACCTGTATACATATATATTGACTACATATATGAACACAAAGTAACCTCTTGTATACCTATTTGCCTAACCATAGGCCATAGTCAGTCCATGTATATTTATTTGCCACATGAATAGCTATACAGCCACTAAAGATAAACATATACACCTCACCGATGACCATACAGTCACTCCATACATGTTCGCTACGTCCATGATCATACATCACTTATTGTATACCTATTTGCCTCACCAGTGGTCATACAGTCTCACTCCCTGTATATATACATATTTGCGACACCCGTGGCCATATAGCCACTCAAGATATACATACACACCCAACCCAAAACTATAGTGTCCTCCAGGTAATGTACATACATATAGACCTCACAAAAGTGACCTTACAGCACCTCTAGATATATCAATTTCTCGTGTCGCGCATACGGCCATTCATACACTCCAGACTTGCATATAGACTTGACCCATGACAATTCAGCCTCTCTCTATATGCATAAACCACATTCGTGAACATAGTCACTCATTGTATAACAATTCACCCCACCATTAATTTTGCCATACATATGTACATATTGTACAATTTGGCCATGCCATGGTCATGTAGTCACTCATGATATATATATAAACCTCACCCATGACAACATCGTCACTCCATGTGTATATACATATACCTCATCAATGGCCATACAGCCCTTCTAGCTATACCAATACCCGCACATACAGCCATTCGTACAAATCAGACAATACAGCTCAATCGTGACAATTCAGCCACTCGCTGTATAGATATACACCCTCTCCATGAGCATTCAGATATTCACTGTATGCTTGTACACACCACCAATGACAATACAATAGACCCTACATATAACAAGAGGTGTGCACTCGAGTGCTAGCATACCCCCACCATGGCAAATTCAACCCGCATTATCTGTAAACTCAACAAAAAAGATTTTTAACTTTAAAGAAAAAATAGGACTAATAATATCGATATGGTGTCACAAGAAGCTTGTACAGAAAAAATTATTCAAATCGGTTCATATTTGTTAAAGTTATTAAGTCAGACAGAATTTTCTAAGTCAAAATAAGTCGAAATAGAGGCGTAACTTGAAAAAAAAAAGTCGGATCGAACCGCAATTAGCATCATGCGGAGACCCGTCCTAAGGAGATAGCATACAAAAAATTACTGAAATCATTTCATAGTTGTTCGAGTTATGAAGTCTGACGGACGGACACATGGAGGGAGAAAGCGTGATGGACAGACAGACGGACAGACAGACGGACGCAGTCAATCCAGTATACCCCCCATTTTCTTCGAAAGTGTAGGTATACAAATATACATCTCACCCATCACCATGAGGCCACTCTCCACTAGCCGCCAATGACCATCAAAGTGTACTCTAGGTATGCATATACACTTCAACAATGACCGTGCAGTCATTTTCATGTACATATACACATTGCCCATAACCATACAACAACCCCCTATGTATACATACACCCATTCATTGACATACATCCAACATATGTATACATATACACTCACCCATTACAATACAGCCACCCAATGTATATATGTACAGACTACAGCCCACCTCTGACCACAGTCACTCCATATACAGCTATGCTCTCATTAAGCGACCTGTTTAACGAGGTTATGGGCCGGTACTTAACGCGGTGATACCACCAAAATACCGCGGTGATACCACCATACTACCGCGTTTATCATTTTGTACCGCGGTACCAGGCGGTATTCACCGCGTTATTGGTGGTCGTTACCGCGTTATTTGTTTTGTGACCGCGTTCAATTTACCGCGAAGTGAAAACATGCGTGAAACAAACTAGGCGGCCTGCAGTGATACCATATAATTTACAATCAATACTGAATTACGACTTTTGAACAGTTTAAGACAAAGCCGTGGCATCGAGGTCCTTTCTTTGATCGAGGATGAAAGGGAATCTCGCCGAGAAAGTGACACCAAGTAATCATAAATCATGTTCACTCAACCAGTTACGATGTCGCAAAGTCTGTGAGAGCTACCGAAACCGTGATCAACAAAAATAATTGCATGCGCCAGCTCAAAATCGTATATCATTGAAAGTTATAGATGCAAGCTCAATTTTATTGACCAATTCGTCGGGAGAATGAAGTTAGAGTAATTACAGTTCAACGTACAGAATAAAATGCAGAGATTCGAAACACTCAACATCACGGCATGATTGTGATTGACACACAGTAAATTACCGGAACATCAAAAAATGGAACACATGCATGTCTCCAGATACCATGGGGTTCACGATGGGTGAAAAGCATTTAACACTTAAAATAGCTCATACTTATTTGCAAATGGGTCCACTGTGTCTGTCGCTGTATAATTATGTTCGAACCACAGTAAAATAATGCAACGATATCGCAACAGAACATTGTAAATTCTCAGACAATTGACCGACATATTGCGCTTGGAAACTTTAAAGATTTGATGTTGGTACGTGCGTCCGTGGTTATTGTCGGCGGCATTGTATGATCTCTTACAACATTCGCATGTATTCGCTGTACTCGGCATTTCAGGGTACAAATTATTTTCACATAATCTTATCTAAATACTAAACACGATTCGGATGAAACGCATGCGTGTTTGGCATTGGAAAGGGAAAACACATGCCTCTATATATTAATTAGTTTGATAATGACGCACAAATCTGAGTAACGACAATGAAACAAACTAAATTAGTAGTGTTTGTTGCAAAAAAAAACATACTGAATTTCAAGCTGATTTAAATTTTTGTTTGTCCGTTCGTTTATTTGATACACCCAGTCGCTCGTAAGACAATCAGTCGCACATTTTGCTCACACTATTGTGTATTGGCAATTTACAGTTTACAGAGATTGTCGACGAACGCCATTTGTTTGCAGTCACGCATCGCCCCCATCATTAACTTCGTTAAAAAAAATTCTACCACGTTGCGGTAATGTCACCAGCGTTTAACGCGGTGCATGCACCGCAGTACAGCATTGGTACCCGCGGTATCATACGGTAGTGCAACCGCGGATCTGCGACATCGCGCGGTGTCATACCGCGGTGCTAACGCAACTATACCGCGGTACTAACGCATGTACAGCTTCCACTTCAACATTATGTTATACAAGAGAACGAGGAGCTATTTGTTTGCGATGAATTGGTACCTTGGTCATTATTATAGTTAGCATCTTGTTAATATGACTAGTAGATATTCTCCCCATTATCATGTCATCCATACATGTTAGTACCACCTTCATTGTGTGGGCAAATTATATGTATCACTTGGTCAGACTCCCATTTAACTACAATGGTTAACATATAAAACATACATGCGAGTGTGTGAACGAGGCCTCGGCATTATATTATTTTGACAGCTGAAAGACTGAGGAACTTCAAGATCCACACGTCATTAAGTATGCAGAACTCTGCTGACATGACAGGTTTCACATCCGAATGCTTCTACTTCCCTGGAATAGGAACACTCGGCCAATATATTCATTTCAACTGCACACGTCCAGTCAGTGGGAGATATGTACGGATTCAGTCGTACCGTCCTGAGGATGTCATGACAATGTGTGAGTTGGAAATCTACGGTGATCCCTAAAGATTCAAATCATGTAAGTTTTTATTTATTTTTTTAAATGTTTATTGGATAAAACAAACATTCGATGTGATAAAAAATATGAATTACATAACATAATTACATTGTAGTATCAGCAAACGTGTATCAATATATTAAAATTATACGACAATGTGAGCAGTGCTGTATACATACAGGACAGTGTAGCTGCTCTCGTTATGAAACCATTTCAATGACCAGACAGCCACTCACTGTAAACATGTTCACATCACACATCAACATACAGCTACTCCTTATATACCTATACATCTCACTATGGACATCCAATCCATGACCATATAGTCACACATTGTATAACTATTCACATCATTCATGAATACAATAACGCCACGTATACCTACTCACCTCGCCTATGACCATCCAGTCAACAGACATACACACTGTATTAAGTTGATCAATGTTGATGCTAATGGGCCAGAATAGCCACATAATATGAACCCTCTCAGTTCCGTTTCAACGTTCTGCCAATTTCAGTTAAAAAACAAGGAAGCTTTTGTCAAAATCCATATTGCTTTGATTGCGATTTTTTGCCGATTTTGATATCAGGTTTGTGACAGAAAATTTTGAATAATTCTGGTAATTTCGGTGGTTAAAATAGTAACAAACACCTAAGGTGCATCAGAAGTGTTAGTACTCAAGCTATATGAGAATAGTCAATTGTGTGGATCATCACAACTTGTAAGCGGTTGCATGGCATGCTGGGATAATAATTACCATTTTCCATATTTTGGAAGCCATTTTGAGCCAAAGTGACAATTGAGTTCGAATATCAATAAGATATAGAATGGATCACTTACATTGCACAGTTCTTCCCACTTCTTGCTGAAATATGATTAGAATCTTGGGGATCTTTTGTGAAATGTTATAGCGCGTTTTGTAAAATCGAATTTTACAAAGTGATCGGAAGGGGTGTGGACCCCACGAACAGCTTATTTCATTGCTCCAATGGTCAGTTAACATGCTAAATACAAAATAAAGTCACAATTCTCAACCAGTTCCAAACCACAGAAACTTATCTTAAAGATATTAGTAAAAAACGTAAAAACTCCACTTCCGGTCGCCATTTTGGCAGCCATCTTGGACCTGGAGTTCCAATTTTGGCACATAAAGGTGGCGTGATGTCTTAGCTTCATTAAAATGTGTACATGTGTATGCATATGACTGCATCAAGCTGACTTATAGGAGAATGGCAGCCATCTTGGACGCCATCTTGAATTACAAAAAATGCTCAAAGCGGATTTCAGCGGATTTTGGATATGTTATAGAGGATATATTCCTCTTCAAAATGGTATACAAACCAACTTAGTGCAAATTTTTCTAGGTCAAAAGTTTTATCGACCAGACTATATCCCCAGCAAATTTTCAATTTGGTAGGGGATAATAATAGGGCTCACAGAGTGTGTGCACCAATTGAAATTGCTTTTGTATTCAGTTGTTGCAATATACATTTCAGGAAATAGATGACACTTGTAAGAATTTCGAATTGAGTACAATAAATGCTACTGCCAATAGACACCGCATGGCAACCGCATTTGATAGCATGGACAAAACCGCATCTGAACGAAAGAGATTTGCAGAATATATGGGCCACAGTGAAACCATGGAGGAAAGAGTTTATGTGTGTCCACCAGCATTACAGTCGCTCAGGACAATTGGGCCTGTAATAGAGTCCCTGAACCAGCTGGTAAGTATCAATAACTTAGAATTGACTAAAATAGAAAGTCCTTCAAAACGTTCATAGGGAAAATGTATGAACAAGGCAATTAAAATTGTAAGACTTCAAATTGATAAATTGTGGGGGGGGGGATGTGACTACAGTATGTCTACATGGCCTGTGTGTAACATCTCGATGGAAAAATAAATATTTTCTTATAATTCCACTCTTTGTATAGCATTTGTGAATCAAATTTAGAACAGAGCCATAAATTTTTAAACAAGACAGTCAATGATTGGAGTCAGTCAGCAGATCGTAAAGATGGAGACTGGAACTGGGACTGAAGACTAGTCGGTACAAGTTTGCCAAATCACTTTAACCCTTTACCCAACAGAAGGGCCCTGTGCCAATGCATTCTCTTATATATGCGAGTCGACCATAGGTCGCCTCACATATATAAGAGAATGCATTGGCTTAACACATTAAAAATTATAAAATTGTTAAAGAATGTAAGAAAAAATGGTAAAAAGTGTTAAAAAAAGGATTTTTTTTAGGCCAATGCATTCTCTTATATATGCGAGGCGACCTATGGTCGACTCGCATATATAAGAGAATGCATTGGCACAGGGTATAACTATAACCATCACAATGTGGTCAATGAGCCGGTTCCAATGATATCCATATTTGTATGGTTTTATTGAGACAGACCGAAGATATTTTAGGCTGTTGAAGCTTTATTTGGCCGGTTTTGGCCGGTTTGTTGGGTAAAGGGTTAAAACAAGCAGTTCTAATATGTGACACAGGTAGAGGATCTTCTTAGGCCACTGTTTTTTTAATTAGTTGGTTAGCAGAATTTTTTCTGAAAAAGTTGGGTCGGTCAGTCAGGAAAAAAAATGGAAAACACTCAAATATTCAAATGAAAGAAAAATGGTCTGAAAATAACTTTGTACCATATCTATTAGCTTACATCTGTTATTGGCATCTCAATATACAGCAAGATACTTGATCTGACTAGAAAATGAAAGTGTCAATGACACTGTAGCTCAACTTGGAAAGGGAATAATTTAATGTGTTACAGTTAATGGAGCGATTAGGAATGTGGAAAGTTGAAATATATAATACTAGTTTATCAACATGAAGAGAGAGATATATATATATAAAAGTAAAATCTAAGATGGTTGCTGGCAGCTATGTTTTCCAATAAAATTCCAAAACATTTGATAGCTTTAGTCATGCAAAGAGTATAATCCAAGATGGCTGCTGGTGGCCATGTTTTAATGCCGAATAACCCCAGAATGACTTGTTCCCATCTACATGTCATTGTTAACAGTCATGACAAATTTCATAATGATCCGACCAAAGGTACGACCTGTAGCCCCTGCTAAAGGATTTAGTCATACAAAGATTAAAATTCAAGATGGCTGTTGGTGGCTATGTTTTTTGGCCAAAATGACTCGTTCCCATCTACATGTCAATATTAACATCCATGACAAATTTTATGATGACCTGTAGCCCGTGCTAATGGATTGAATTTTGAAATCCAAGATGGCCACTGGCGGCCATGTTTTTTTGCTGAATGACTCATTCCCATCTACATGTCAATTTCAACAGCCATGACAAATTTCATAATGATCTGACAAAAGATACCTGTAGCCAGTGCTAAAGGAAATTGTTGATGAGTCACACACACACACACGTCACACACACACGGACGACGTTGAGCTAAAAAAGGTTGATATACATGTATGTTTGTAATCACTTTTAATACTCTTTAGACATAACATATCGAAAACAAAAACACAATTTCAGACGTTTTTTTCCATCATCAGTTTATACATGTATATACCGGTATCAAGAAAGACAAATTGAGTTACATCATCGCCAATTGTAACGATACTGTGGCGTAATTGACATATCGGAAAGCGACAGTCCTTCATTGTAACAAACGTTCAGTATAAACAGACAGATTCTTGTGTTTTATATAAGTAGATAGAGTGGTGATATTTGATCGAAGATCCCAATGACTGGACACAAGACACCCATATAAAGGCATATTTACTACTAATAGTAATACTACACTATATATTCAGTTAGTCTAAAATTTAAATACGATTTCGATGACCCGGACTGACCCTCCTCAGTAAATTGTTCGGTAAGACCACCAAAGTAGTCATGATGAAGCAATGCATCATCCTCGACAAACGACAACAGCTCTCAAACTGTTATTTCAGGATAAACACATTTCAGCTGTTTTCTTGTCATCTTGTTTTCCGAAATGACAACTGCACACAGATATATACTTTTGCCTTTTCGAAAAAAAACGAAAGTAGCCTAGTGTTATTACTAGATAACCTTATATAGTTAGCAGAAGTGATGCAGAAAACACGAATGCAAAACGTCGCCAAAATTAATCCGTTCCTATGAACGGTATACAAAGCGATCTTTTTTCATTTTTTTAAATAAAATAAAATTTTGAGTGTGGAAAAAACGGGTTGGCGGCAATAAAAATGAAAGTGTCAATGACACTGTAGCTCAACTTGGAAAGGGAATTATTTCATGTGTTACAGTCAATGGAGTGAGTAGGAACGTGAAAAGTTAAAAGGCCTAGTTATGCAAAGAGTAAAATCCAAGATGGCCACGTTTTTTTTTGCCGATTGACCCCAAAAAAACTCATAATGATCTGACCAAAGTTAGGACCTGCAGCCCGTGCCAAAGAATTTAGTCATACAAAGAGTGAAATCCAAGATGGCTGCTGGTGGCCATGTTTTTTGGCCGAACGACCCCAAAATGACTCGTTCCCATCTACATGTCAATATTAACATCCATGACAAATTTCATGATGATCACACGAACAGTACAACCTGTAGCCCGTGCTAATGGATTGAATTTTGAAATCAAAGATGGCTGCTGGCGGCCATGTTTTTTTGCTGATTCACCCAAAATGACACAATTCCCATCCACATGTCATTGTTAACATCCATGCCAAATTTCATGATGATCTGACCAAAGCTACGACCTGTAGCCCATGCCAAAGGATTAAGTCATCAAAAGAGTAAAATCCAAGATGGCTGTTAGCGGTCATGTTTTTTGGCCAAAAGACCCCAAAATGAATTGTTCCGAACTAAATGTAAATATTAACATCGATGACAAATTTCACGATGATCAGACGAATAGTACGACCTGTAGCCCGTGCTAATGGATTGAATTTTGAAATCCAAGATGGCCACTGGCGGCCATGTTTTTTTGCCGAATGACCCAAAATGACTCATTCCCATCTACATGTCAATGTCAACAGCCATGACAAATCTCATAATGTTTCGACCAAAGGTACGACCTGTAGCCTGTGCCAAACGATTTAGTCATCCAAAGAGTAAAATCAAAGATGGCTGCTGGTGGCCATGTTTTTTGGCCGAATGACCCCAAAATGATTTGATTCCCCATCTACGTGTCATTGTTAACCCTTTATCTGCTATACGCGACATAAGTCGCGCTGACGTCATGACGTACGTAATGCTAATCGCGACATTTGTCGTCCCAACAATGGTCTATAACGGCATTCCGTTTGGTGGTCTATACTGGTATCTTGTAGTGTTATACAGGGTTGCTATACGCTGTTTTATTGCAAGAGGATCATTCATTGGTCAATAGAATGCAAGGGAGATAATTCAATACCGATTAGACCAATCAGAATCTGTTTAACAAACAGGTGTATACTGTCTGACCTTGAATTTGAAAGTAAACAAAATGGATGTCGATGTCAATTCGCTTTCGTCATCGTCAGATTCTGACACAGATTACGAGTTTGAGGGTTTTCCTGAGGCATCATTTAGGGGAAAACTTTTGTGAGAGGTAGACATGATACAAATTCCGACGGACATTGATATTCAAAGCGATGTGGAGATGGGTTGGAATTCAAGTACATCCGAATTTGCCCCCGTAGACATTCCAGTAAACGCGCCATTCACCGGGTGCACAAAACTGAATGTTGAACTGGACCACACAGAGCCTTTACAATTCTTCAAACTATTCCTGTCGGACAGTTTTATTGAGGAAATATCCTGCCAAACAAATGACTATGCCAATTCGAAGATAGAAAAGATGAATTTAAAACCTCACAGTAGGATGAATAAATGGACTGATGTGACTTCTGATGAGATGAAAATGTTCTTTGCGTTGGTGATAGCAATGGGACTAGTCAGAAAAAGTGAGATTAGTAACTACTGGTCTTCTCATGCTATAACAAATACTCCATTCTTTGGACACACAATGACCAGGGATCGGTTCATGAATATTCTCTCGCACTTTCATATTGCGGACAATAACAGTTCTTCGGCAAGTCATGATCGACTCTATAAAATAAGACCTATGATTGAACAAACATTGAATGCATTTCAAACCATGTACAATCCTGGACAGGATCTTAGTGTTGATGAAGCAACATGCCCATGGAAGGGAAGGCTAAGATTCAAAGTATATAATCCAAACAAGCCCAATAAGTTTGGGATAAAACTGTATCAGGTGTGTGAATCCAGTACCGGTTACTGCATGGGTTACGATGTGTATGCTGGAGACAGTTCTTCTAACGATGTTTATGTTGAAGCTCTGGGTTTAGACACTGAGAAAATCACGACAACCAGTAAGGTCGTTATAGGACTATTGACCAAATGTGGCCTATTGGACCAAGGACATCGAGTATATATGGACAACTATTACACATCACCAGAACTTTATGACATTTTGGATGCATACAATACATATGCTTGTGGAACTCTTCGGTTAAACAGAAAAGGTGTACCAGAGGCTCTAAAAATAAAACAAAAGTTGGAAGTAGGGGAATGCATCTTCAGGCGGAGAGAAAACTTGCTCAGTGTAAAATTCCATGACAAGCGAGATGTTTCAATGCTGACTAATTTCCATGAGGCAAAGATGTCTGTGTTGTACAAGGAATTTTCTAAAGATCACACACCAACTGTCAAACCATCATGTGTTGTTGATTATGTGAAACACATGGCTGGGGTTGATCTGAGTGACCAATTTAGTGCATACAACACTGTCTTGAGGAAATCTAAGAAATGGTGGCGCAAACTATTTTTCCATCTTTTCAATTTATCGATCATCAATGCTTTCACATTGTATAAACAGTTTGCAGATTCTACTAAATTGAAGAACCACCATGATTTTCGCCTAGCTCTGGCAAATGAATTGCTATTAGATATAGATGATGTACCTCAACCATCCAGGAAAGGTCGGAAAATTCTAGGTGAAATTCCTCAAAGACTTACCGGACGACACTTTCCAGAATATATACCACATAAAGCAGGTTCCAAACGTGCTCATCCAGCCAGGGACTGTGTTGCATGTAATAAACCAAAAGCTGATCGATCTGGTTTCAAAAGGAAACAGACCACATATCAATGTGACACATGTGATGTTGCGTTGTGCATACCTGAATGCTTCAAAGAGTATCACAGTCGTGTAAATTACAAGCTTGGTAGTGCATCAGGTGCTGACAGTCCTTGAAACTAGAGGATATAAACTGGTGCACATGTATTTACTGACTGCCTTTGCATTCAAGATTGTCCTAACTGTTATGTTGCTATTATTACAAAATTGTTATTGTTATTATGAAGTTTTATTTATTTATTTATCACATAAGTTATTCAAAGTTCAAAGTCATGACTCAAATTGTATCCATTTGTAACATTGGGGAGGAGTTCCATTCTACAGAACCGAATTCACTTCAAAGGCAACATGCTCAGAGCTCACGTGTATTTACACCATACATGTTCTATATGGTACCATGTATAAACATCCACATCTCATATATATTTTGAAGACCTCTGTCTGTCTGTCTGTCTGTCTGTCTGTATGTTTGTCCGTCATTTATACAAATCTACGATTCTCGACCGATCGGGACGAAACTTGGTACGTGTGGGTAGTTTGACCAGGCGTTCGTCGTTGTCGTATTGGCGAGCCCGTGCGACACCAGTTTCGCGCATGCGCAGACGAGATCTCGGAAACGGGTGGAGCTATCGACTTGAAATTTGCTATGTGAATGTACCTTGCCCCGGATACAAATTTTATCGGGTCGCCGAGCCCGTGCGACGCCAGCTTCGCGCATGCGCAGACCAGATATCGGAAATGGGTAGAGATATCGACTTGAAATTTGGTTTTTGAATAGCCCGGACAACGTCGGGCTGAAATTTGGTTTTTGAATAGAGCTATCGACTTGAAATTTGGTTTTTGAATAGCCCGGACAACGTCGGGCTCATCGGCTAGTATCTTATATAATAATTAATTCTGTGAATTTATTATTTCACTTTATATACAGGTAACAATGTACATTACTGTCATTCGATTATTCAGTCTTGAAAGTTTGTGGTGTATAATTATCTCAGGCAATTACAACAGAGAGGAATTTGACACTACCAAAAAAAAGATAAAAAATATTACATAATCGGCTATTTATTACTGATTATTAGCAATTTTCACCTGTAAATGTAACAATACATGTACCTTACCTTCAGTAGATTATTCTCTTATGAATGCTATGCTGCTATTGAGTTTTGTGGTATATAAGGTAATTTTATTATCACCATAAACACTGCCATAAATGGATGTTATATGCATTTATATGTGGATTTTTCCTATATTTTACATCAATTTACCTGTATTTTTACCTGTACAGGTGTGCTAACGAGCACCTTACCTTGGTGCAATGTTCAATTTTTAAGGTCAAGCATGATTTCCCATACAACATGATAATACTTGTATAATTATACATGTATAAACATGGTACCTATAGAACATTTTACATGTACATGAAATATTACAGATAAATGGATGCTATATGCAGTAAAATGTGGATTTTTCTGATATTTTACATCAATTTACCTGTATTTTTACATGTACAGGTGAGCTAATGAGCACCTTACCTTTGGTGCAATGTTTGATTTTAAAGGTTAAGTTGGAATGCTGTGCTACTACTGAAGTTGGTGGTACATAATTTACTTTTATCATCATAAACAGATGTCATATGCAATTATAAGTGGATTTTTCTTACATTTTACATCAATTTACCTGTATTTTTACCTATACAGGTGAGTTAACGAGCACCTTACCTTTAGTGTAATGTTTGATTTTAAAGGTCAAGTCTGGTTTTCCCAAAAGGTATAGGTATTGGTGTCCCCTGTGTGTCACAATTCGATGTGACCATGGTCAAATATACTGCAACAATTTAGTTGATATTATACTGATATTACAGCAATTAACTCAGCATTATAGTACCAAGTGATGTTCTATATATATATAGCAGATAAAGGGTTAACATCCATGACAAATTTCATGAAGATCTGACCAAAATTACGACCTGTAGACCGTGCCAAAGGTTTTAGTCATGCAATGAGTAAAATCCAAGATGGCTGCTGGTGACTATGTTTTTTGGCTGAACGACCCCAAAATGACTCGTTCCCATCTACATGTCAATATTTAACATCCATGACAAATTTCATGATGATCAGACGAACAGTACGACCTGTAGCCCGTGCTAATGGATTGAATTTTGAAATCCAAGATGGCCACTGGCGGCCATGTTTTTTTGCTGAATGACCACAAAATGACTCGTTCCCATCTACATGTCAATTTCAACAGCCATGACAAATTTCATAATGATCTTACCAAAGATACGACCTGTAGCCTGTGCCAAAGGATTTAGTCATGCAAAGAGTAAAATCCAAGATGGCTGCTAGCGGCCATGTTTTTTTGTCGAATGACCCCAAAATAACCCGTTCCCATCTACATGTCACATGTCACTTTGGCCACCTAATGTGGTAACCATATGGGCTCGAGGGGTGCGGTTTTCGGTTTTTATATCTAATTTTGGGGTGGGCCACCCTACCGCACCGTTTATTTGGTCAAAATCGGTTCATAAATACCAAAACGGCTATGGTTGCCACTTTGGCCACCTACTGTGGCAACCGTATGGGATAGAGGGGTGCGGTTTTCTGTTTTTATATCTAATTTTGGGGTGGGCCACCCTACCGCACCTTTTATTTGGTCAAAATCGGTTCATAAATACCAAAACGGCTATGGTTGCCACTTTGGCAACCGTATGGGATAGAGGGGTGCGGTTTTCATATCTAATTTTGGGGTGGGCCACCCTACCGCACCGTTTATTTGGTCAAAATCGGTTCATAAATACCAAAACGGCTATGGTTGTCACTTTGGCCACCTACTGTGGCAACCGTATGGGTTAGAGGGGTGCGGTTTTCATATCTAATTTTGGGGTGGGCCACCCTACCGCACCGTTTATTTGGTCAAAATCGGTTCATAAATACCAAAACGGCTATGGTTGCCACTTTGGCCACCCACTGTGGCAACCGTATGGGATAGAGGGGTGCGGTTTTCGTATCTAATTTTGGAGTGGGCCACCCTACCGCGCCTTTTATTTGGTCAAAATCGGTTCATAAATACCAAAACGGCTATGGTTGCCACTTTGGCCACCTACTGTGGCAACCGTATGGGCTAGAGGGGTGCGGTTTTCATATCTAATTTTGGAGTGGGCCACCCTACCGCACCGTTTATTTGGTCAAAATCGGTTCATAAATACCAAAACGGCTATGGTTGCCACTTTGGCCACCTACTGTGGCAACCGTATGGGATAGAGGGGTGCGGTTTTCTGTTTTTATATCTAATTTTGGGGTGGGCCACCCTACCGCACCTTTTATTTGGTCAAAATCGGTTCATAAATACCAAAACGGCTATGGTTGCCACTTTGGCCACCTACTGTGGCAACCGTATGGGATAGAGGGGTGCGGTTTTCTGTTTTTATATCTAATTTTGGGATGGGCCACCCTACCGCACCGTTTATTTGGTCAAAATCGGTTCATAAATTCCAAAACGGCTATGGTTGCCACTTTGGCCACCTACTGTGGCAACCGTATGGGATACAGGGGTGCGGTTTTCGGTTTTTATATCTAAGTTTGGAGTGTGCCACCCTACCGCACCTTTTATTTGGTCAAAATCGGTTCATAAATACCAAAACGGCTATGGTTGCCACTTTGGCAACCTACTGTGGTAACCGTATGGGCTAGAGGGGTGCGGTTTTCGGTTTTTATATCTAATTTGGGGGTGGGCCACCCTACCGCACCGTTTATTTGGTCAATATATAATGTTTCCGAATAAGGAATAAGGAACTGGGAATAAGTAGCCGATGTCACCGTAGTCCCTCTTGAGTCAGAATCAGACCGAACACAAGTTTTGCATAATTCCATTTGCACCCCCATTGCACCTCAGTGTTAAGGCCTAATATCCTATATCTTCATGTGCATGTTAAATTACAAACAAATTTAAGACATTTAATTTACATCGCGCACCCGGCCCTATTGGGCCTATATGTCACCCTGAAAATAAGAGTTAATTAATTTTTGCATTGTATAGCAAGACGCCTGTCAATTTACGCTATATATATATATTCCCGGTATAAGAAGCATTGCATAAATCCAAACATCTAGTGGTCTAACTCCATACAAATGCACACGGCTACGGGCAAGAGACCACGACACACCGAGCTGACCATCGTTGTTCGGCCGGGTGTGAGAAATTTTTTTAATTTGAACAAGAAAATCGCAAATCCTAGCATCTAGACTGGCCTCAACCAGTGTTCACGCTGTCGGTAGCCAAATTAGCCAATGGCTAATATTTTTCGAATTTGGCTAATAAAAATTTCATTTGGCTAAACTTTTGGCTAAAATTTTTTTGAACCCAAATGGAGACTGAAAGCATGGAGCCAGAAAGCTAATTAATAAAAGCGCTCAATAGATCGACATTCAAGACGAAGTTAGGTGACGAAAGTATTTCATTATTTTCGTACTTATGAAATATCGTACAAAGGGAAATCCGATCGACAACTCTATCAACCAAGCGATCACAAAGTGATATGCAATCATCTTTAGTTTTCACAAGACGGACATTCAAAGACGCATGGACATTAAACCGACCATGGTTGAATTATGACAATGTGAAGAAAGCAATGTTTTGTAAAGTGCATTGACGCCGGTATATAAGCAATTTGTTCGTAACAGGCTGTTTTAATCTGGAGAAAGATTACGTCACTCTGCACGAAGCAGCAAAAGGTCATTATTTTATTTTTACATTTAATCCCCTAATCCCCCATTCAGCCCATTGTCTGTCTGGTCACTCACGGCGCGCCTGCACAATGCATGTTTATGATGACATTGTATTTATGACGGTCGAGGTTTATGAGCACCAAGCGTAAGACAATAGCTTAATCAGCCAAATGTGAATCACGACAGATATTTTGTGGCTATTTGTCGTCAATACCGATACAGTCAAAATAATATGCATGCTTTTATGACAGATTGTAATTTGACAATTAAAAAATAATGACATTAAGAAGGACAATCCCGGGTTACCCCCCCCCCCCCCCCCCCCCCCCCCCCACAATCACTCTTTCACATAAAGATTAATAAATTTTTAATAAATGATATATATAAAAATACTTCTAGTTCATCAAAATTATTTAAATTATTGTGTATTTTACCTGTGTCTGTTAGATTTTACGATTTAGTCATTAATTGTGAACCGACCAGAAAACGATGATTTAATTTGGCCAATTTTTTTTTTAATTTTGCCAAAAAACATTTGGCTAAGTTTTTTTCGGTCCAGCGTGAACACTGGCCTCAACTAAAGCTTTCCTATATATAAGTGTTGGAAATTTCAAACCTCATACACCCCCTCAGGTTGGAAAATCCTCCAATTGATTACCACAAGTTTGACCAAATGTAGTAAAATAATGTTAAACTTATTAGCATCTTTGTATTGGCCACAGGGGAGAGAAAATGACACACCGGGCCGACCATGGTTCGGCCTGGTGTGCTTTTTATATTTAATAAAAATCTCTTTTTCACTTTTTTTTTTGCCAAATACCTGTGTCGCTACCATTCGTATTTTGCCGCTATAAATAGCTCCTGCAGACAAACACTGCAGTATGATGTCACAGCGCACAAATAGTTTTACGATTGACAGCGTATATCATGTCAGTTTCATTTTCACAGAAGCTGTTTGCAATTCTAGGAAATACTTTATTCAATTCTCCTTGCTATCTATTATTGGTCAATGCATAGATGCTTTGTAGTGTTTAGATTCATTATACCTGTCGGAATCTTATTGTATAAATTTGTAAACACTAACTCGTAGCTTGTTCATTTATATATAATCTTCAATCAGACGGCAGTCTTATGTGCGTAATTAGTTGATTGATTATCTGGATACCATCAACAGAATTAATGCACCCACGGAAATGATTGACTTGCGTAATATATACGTAGCTTTGGTTGCTTTGTGAGACTCTTAGGTGCAAGGAAATTGCTACTTTTCAGTGTCAAATAACAAAATTTTCGCCCGACAGAACGAACCATGGTCGTCCCGTCGCGTTATGTGTTTCCCCAATACGGACTCATTAATTTTCCCCTCGCGGAAACCCTGCTATAGCACAACAATCTGAAAACACCATGGAAAGGGTTATGCTTTGGGGTGTGAAAATGAATGAGTAAAGGGCCATGGAAGTGTTAGGGGTACACGGAAAGATACTGACACAAATTACGGGGACATCGCACTCACCAATCAATTTCATGTCCACACGTGCAATGCCAGTATACACCTGATATCATAACACTCACCAATCAATGTCATGCAGTGCATAAGAATTTGTCACGTGACCAAATGACAGATAGTCATGACCAAATATGGCAACACTCACCAATCAAAATTCCACGCATGTACAGGTACATGTTCACACGAGAATGTCATTACCTTATTGTAATAAATGTAAACAAACCACACCCAGCATGCTTTTTAGGGAAGTTAGCGAATTTAAACTACGACTTCTTCCCAAATAAGGGCCAATTGGAATGACTAATTATCAATTTGATCATTCTATTGGTCAGATTTGTTAAATTATTCTTCTGCGAATCGCCCCCTCTTCATGCCTTCTCCCATTTACCTTATTCGTTCATATCTTTGATAATGGAAGGTTCGGGGGAGAAAAAAACAGACATGGGAAATTTCCGGAAAAAAATACAAAATTTTCGTGATGTGCAACCAGCAGACTTCTCCAATCCATGGAATTTTTATGGATTGTTTTCACAAGATCAGTATTTTGTTGTGACATGGCTCCAAAATAGGGGGTTCATTGCCAGCTCCATGGACTGCGAAATTTGTGATTGTCCTTGCACTTTACAAAAACGTTCTAAAAATGCTATCCAATATGTTTGGAGGTGCAAAAAGAACAAAAACCACGAAATTTTTATAAAGAAAAACTCATTCTTCTCACGAACAAAACTTGCATTCCAGGATGTTTTCGTGTTCGTTAAATAATACTTAGAAACGGCTAACCTGAGTTTATCTTCGAAGATGGCAGCGGTCCAGTACAAGAGCACCGCACTAAATTGGGCCTCTTATGTAAGGGAAGTTTTCTGTGAATTTGTCCATAGAGAAACAAGGAATATTCGATTTTCTGGAGACATCCAAATCGATGAGAGTTTATTTGGACGTATATCTAAATATGGAAAGGGGAAGAAAGTTGGGATGCAGCTCTGGATTTTTGGGTTAGTTGAAGTACAATCCCAAAAACTTTTAATATTCCCAGTGCTGCAAAGGGACGCCGGGACTTTACTGAGTATAATCAAATACTACGTGTTGCCGGGCGGGACTTTACTCAGTATAATCAAATACTACGTGTTGCCGGGTTCAACAATTTTCAGTGATGGTTTGGCTTCCGTAAATGAATTAGGGTATGAACATTTTAATGTTTTGCATAAGTATGAATTCACACACGAGTATCGCAACGTGAGAACTAATGAAATCCTGAAGGTACACACAAACACGATTGAGGATGCTTGGAAGCATTGCAAAGACTATTTCAGACAGATGTCTGGCTGTACCCTTACAACTCTTGAAAGCCATTTGGCGCATCTGTTGTTCAAAAACCATAAAAGAGGTTCCAATATTTATGCAGAATTCTTCGAATGGATAAGAAAGGTCTATCCTTTGGATTCCCCTCATAATTTTATGTAAGAAAGTCCTCTGTTTGCGACGTGGCCCGAGGGATTTGACCCAAAAGTTTTGGTCAAAAGGATACGAGAGGCAAAAACCGCGGAAAATTCAACACCAGCTCCCATGGATGTTATATCTGAATCGGATGAGCAACTTTCCCAAATTGTGGATCATAACACCGATACAGATAGTTCTATGCCACAACTGGAGTCGTCCGAGCATGAATATGATGAAAACAATAATGAATCTACCTTACCTGCAGTGGATATTCCTATTAATCACAATAACAATTCTCCTGTGCAAAACATTCCTCCAGTCATTCCTGTTGTCAAACCCAGGAAGAAACTTTCCACAAAAGAACATAATCTATGTCCTGGTAATTATGAAAGCATATCGAAAGAAAGTAAACAAAAACAAAAAATACCTACTCCAAAAACGAGTTCAACTCCAGTGAAGAGAACACGTACATGTGTCATCACTAAGAAAAGGAACAGATCATTTGTAACCGGCTCATTGACCACATTGTGATGGTTACAGTTATGCCCTGTGCCAATGCATTCGTGTGTGAAGTATATTCGCCATATCAACGGTATGAAAGGTCGGGACACGTATATATTTGAAAATTCATTGAGACTCCAGCTAGTCCATGAATACCTTCAAAACACCTACCATGCCCTTTATGAACAATGCATGCTGTATTGGATGTACAGCCTGTTCTTGTACCAAGCTCACATTTGATATGGTTACTTGCCATAAATAATGTCTCCCCCCACCTTCCTCGTCTTGGAATACCACTGCTATTATATCGTTATTCATTGGGGAACGTCATCCAGGCCACGGTCGCCAGTTATTGCCAGTGGGCCAGTTACCTGGAGGGGTCAAGTCACCACGATTCTAAATACCTGTCAGGCTGGAATCATTCTCATAATTGAATCAAGAAGGGGAAAGGTTTTTCAAACCAAAGTATCTTCAAATATATTTGTAGATAGTGAAATCATGATTAAACACCGTCAGAGTGACGATAAGCTTCTTGCCTTACTCTAGAGAATGCAAACCGGAGCACCCATGATTTATAATTTTGTGTCCCAATTAGAGCCATATCCAGAATCGTAGTAACCCAGCCCCCACTGCTTCTTTTCGGTAAACCTACACAGGAAGGAAAGCAATTATGTTTGTATTCCGGAAGGAGACACCATCTAGTCGAGAAACAACCCAGCAATTTTGAAAGGATGGGTTAATTTTGGATACAATTCAGAATAATAACTAAAATCTGGAATTGAGACAATAGTGAAACTGTCATCATGATTAATTTTAGTGTCATGCTTGCAATCATTAAATGCTAGCAGTTCAAAATTTGACAGTGAAGTTGAAGCACTGTACGAGAATCGAATCATGTACTCAACAGAATTCTGACTCCTGTCAGATGTCAATCCCTGTCTGAAATTAATGACACTAACAAATCTTAGTACGACGACAGTCATTATTTTTCTGATATTGATAAACTGTAGTCTGACAACTTCAAGCGTCGACCAACACATCTAAATCATAGGAGACATGTGTGACAGTATTAAAACAGAAAACACAAAGTATTTTGTGAAAGCATGTTGTTTTGATGAGATCTAGTGACTCCAGTAGTGTTCTGTAACATGCACACACCTAGGTGTGTACATGGGTCAGCCATTAAGTTTTTATTGTCCACACCCGATCGCACAGCGTAGTGCACCCACGACAACATACCTGAACAAGTGTTGTAATGGGGAAAGTCGGCATTTGCATTCGGATTTTATTCAGTAATTTCGAATGGGACTTGTTAGCCTGACAAACTTGGTATCGGACCAAGTTCTGATTTCTGGCAGAATACCCTGACCAGGGTGCGATCCCCGGTCCGCTAGCACATGGCTGAGATTGTTACATTGAAGGTGATGCTCCGTTACAAGAATCAAACCATGAACATAATTATAACACTTGTCCAATATAAATCTCTGTCAATTTATTAAATTAATAATGACACTACTGTTTTTACATTGATAAACCCAGATGTAAATTGTAATCAACTTTAAGTTCAAATGTGACCAACACATCTGGATCAGTTGTATTGAACCATAAAACAACAAAGTATTATGAGAAAGAATGTTGTTCATAACATTATGATAGATAGCGTCAGTAGCGATGGTAATTATTGCTAAATAAATGTCCACGCGTAAATAAATTCCCACGAAATTAGGAGACTTCCGGTAGCGAATCACGTGGCATTTATATCTGACAAATTATATCATACCTTATAGGTTCTATAATAATTATCTCACTTCGCCTCAGATGACACTATATCCGACCACTAAGCATCCCGTAACTAATAATATTTCCTAGATTTAGAAAAATTGGCAGTGCCTACTCTCTAAACTGAGCTTGACATGGCACTTGTCCGATTTTAAGGGTTAGAATGTTCAAAGCATTCTACTCTTAACAAAAATAGAGATACAGCAACGCCCCAAGTAATCAACCCTTTAACCCTTTACCCAACAAACCGGCCAAAAACGCCAAAATAAAGCTTCAACAGCCTAAAATATCTTCGGTCTGTCTCAATAGAACCATACAAATATGGGTATCATTGGAACCGGCTCATTGACCACATTGTGATGGTTACAGTTATGCCCTGTGCCAATGCATTCTCTTATATATGCGAGTCGACCATAGGTCGCATATATGCGAGAATGCATTGGCCTAAAAAAAATCTTTTTTTAACACTTTTTACCATTTTTTCTTACATTCTTTAACAATTTTATAATTTTTAATGTGTTAAGCCAATGCATTCTCTTATATATGCGAGGTGACCTATGGTCGACTCGCATATATAAGAGAATGCATTGGCACAGGGCCCTTCTGTTGGGTAAAGGGTTAACAACAGCATAATTATGGGTAACTTTTCAGGATTTAGTCGGAAATATGGCTTGTTGCCATTCATCGGAAAGCTCTCGGGGAGAAACTCAAATTTGACAATTTTGTTACTTTCAGATTACTCCCATTCCTGTGTTAGTAGCACCACAAAAGGTGCCATTCGGGCTGCAGTGTGGAGTAAGCTGAGAGCCCTGAGGTCACACAAGAAGATGAAATCAGCAGCCAAGGCGTAACATTGTCACTATTTCTAAATAAATTGTTTGTAACTTATTTTGTGTTATTACTAAATGTCTTGCAACTGTCATTTCAATATATACTTTTTTTAATTAGGTCCTTTCCTTAATTGTACAGGTTGCTACATAGCTAGATACAAGCTAATAGTATGCTAAATATTAGCTAGATATTAACTTGAATATAGCTAGATGCTGGCTAATACTGTAATAAATAATCAGCTAAAAAATATATTTAGCTAATAAGCCCACGTAGGCGACGCCGCGAAGCGGCTAGCCGTGGGCTTAAGTGGGTACTGTGTATACACACTCGACGCTGGGAGAGCATAGAATCTACAACACTGTTAAACGAAAAATATGTTTCCAAAAAAAAATTGACCTCGACACACACTTTGAACTATTGAACTCACTTTTCGAGCCACATATGCAGCGATTGGATGATCACGTTCATCTTAACCAATCAGAATTAAGGTTTCTCGCAGACAGTTGTTAGGCAAGTGATGTTATTCAAACAACTGAAAATCGCCACCTCGAATTATTATTATTATAATCTTGTGAACTCTCAGATATTTTCACAAGAGGAACCATTTTTCTCCACAAACAGTTTTTGTACATGCTGTGTCTAATACGGCTGTTCCAAAAGCTTCAGTCATAAGAATCTCATTTGCACTTTGCTGCTCTCCTTCGGTGAACAAAGTTACATTAGCAGATTCAACCTTCGAACGACCTTTCATTATTGCAGTTTCCGACTCTCTAATCCGTGAACAAAAACGAGCCCAATGATACAAGCTTCCATATATCGCACATGCTGTTCTTTTCCCAAAACGATCAAAAGGATTAGTTCCCGGCATTTCATTTGGTGTCGAACGATATTGTCGATACGGCTTTTGATTTCCAGTGAAGCAAATATCTGTGGGTTCTTGTTTGACTTGTACACCACATGTAGGTTGTTCTGCACAAGTAGAATTTATACCGGCGAAGATGCGTTTCAGAGCAGACTTCATGTCGTCAAATTTAATATCCTTACATGCCGTTAATGCTAACTGACGATCTTTTTCACACAAACTTGAATTGTCAAGAAGTTTAAAAGCAAGTATGGCTGATGGTAAAGTCATATCAAAAATTTTCAAAATTCCTGTATGCTCCGTATGCCAAGTCGATTTTGTCTTTTTCAAAAACTGAATCCAATTTATCTAACAACGTTTTGATTCCAGTCTCCTTTTTCAGATCAGCAGCAGGAATTGCTAGCGCAGTTTCACGTGCTTGTCCCGTTAAACAAAGTACCACCGCCAACGCACGCTTTGATTTCTCTAAGTCAGTCACCAACTCCCACATGCTCGATTCATTTTTCCAAGAATCGTGTTATTTTATTTCGGTAACAAAGGATACCGAATTAAAATGGCTAATTACCCGAGGAATAACAAACCTGTGGTAGAAATTCACCATGCTCGCTGCATATTTTCCCGGAAGTGGATTAAATAAATTAGAAAAATAACTTTATTACTTGGATCACATTAATTCGTGATAAAATAACAACGAATGGTTATAGTTAATTAACAAAAATAATTTGGAAATAGTGACTAATTGTAACTGACCTACAAATGGCAGCTTTTGATTGGTCTAAAAAAATTCCCGCGAAATACGAATCGCTGTCATTGTTCTTTTGTACACAATACATGATTCGCCGATAGGTGTGGTCGCACTAAGTTTTACAATCAACAACCACAACGGGCGATCAACAACCACAACCACTGAGCTGATACCTGCACTAATTGCAAAGCCAACCATACAAATAATAAATGGCTGAAGGAATACAGACGAGGGGTAAAAAACAAGATTACCAGAAAATGTTGAAAGGAAATTACACTCAATCTGAATCTGAGATCGAAATAACACGGGATCCAGAAAAATTTAAATCTACAATAGTAATTCCCAAGATGGAAACACAATTACCATGGGAAGACAACCCAGAGGAGACAGTTCGAATGAAGAACGAAAAAACATCGCACCGAAACGAGTTACCGAAACCAGTAAGGTACGGAAGACACAATAACACTAGATATCAGGACAACAGTTCCGATGATACGATGATGAAGAAGAGTTGTTACGAAAATACGAGGAGATAAGATACAGACGAGAAAAAATGGAAAAACAGGATATGAAGAAAAGACTGAAAGAAAAGATAAGAGAAGAAGAAGATGATATTGAACATAAAGAGATATTCATGTAAGCTACTTCATTAGTGTGCGCTCTTTTTTGGCACCTACGGTTTGGTGGCCTTTTAGGCCAAGAATTGGTCAATATTCAACTATGCAGGTTTATACAGTAGTACATGTATTCATTTAACGCATGATATGTATCTGTCCTATTTATTCTGTTTCCCTTACATGTGTTTGTCCATGTATTTGTCAAATGTGAGAATTGTGTTGTATGCATGATTGTGTTATTTTAGTTATCAATATTTACATAAAATATATTTCGGCCAACAAAGGAGTGTTAGTTTTAAATTTGTGCCACTCGGGTAATCACTTTTTATTTCATCCAATTGTTCAGTTTATATACAATACATGATTCGCTAATGTACTTCCGACTGACACGCCCACTCTCCACTTCCGGGAAAATATGCAGCGAGCGTGGTAAATTTCGACCACAGATTTGTTATTCCTCGGGTAATTAGCCATTTTAATTCGGTATCCTTTGATACCGAAATAAAATAACACATGTTTTACACTGCAAGTTAGTACATATATCAAATGTACAACTTGCTATCCTGCGATGATAATTTGGTAAGAAGTGTGAAATACGATGTAGTTGACTCTAAAGCTTTGTCGTATTTATGATAATTTAAATTTAAAAGCAACCTTGTGTGTGTGGCCATCTGCATGAGCTACCAGCCTAGAGGGTGACCAGGGACCAGCCTAGAGGGCAACCAGGGACCAGCCTAGAGGGCGACCTGGGATCCATCTTCTGCCTAAAATGTGCCACTTCTCCCTATTTTTGTTACTTCTCTATCATATATCAATGTCCGTAAATATGTGCTATCAACATACTTAAAGTATATTTACCGATTACAATTTGTGTTTCTACTCTCTATAGTGGTTATATAAATGGGTTATTGCGTTTCATGATACTTATTGGTTAACACAAGGGTGATGTAGGGGTGTAAATTGAACCTCGGCCATTGTTATTTCTCATTGAGTGTAGTCCACTTCTACCTTATAACCAAACATGGAGAACTGACTTCTCCCTTATTAAAACCTCTAGCCTGGTCTCAGGTCTACATATATAATGTAAACTTAATTCAATCTAATCATGCAAGCTCTAGCAACATGCACCTGGTTTACATTTAACCGTCAAGACAGAGCTTATCGTATCATTCTGTAAAATTATACAGGCTACAAGGATCTCATTGAGGAAGTTTTGGCCTGATGAGGATGACACAGCGACATTGCGGGTAGATGTCACATACCAAGTTGGACTGTGCGTGCGGAAGTATTTCCCATGGTTCCGGGAAAAGTTTACCGCCATGGCAAACCCCCACGATCACTAATATATGGAGGCAAACCCCCACGATCACTAATATATGGAGGCAAACCCCCACGATCACTAATATATGGAGGCAATGAAAAAGAAATCAAGAATAGTAAGTGTCGGACCATTTTCCTCACACACAAAAATGTTTTTGGACCGTGCGAAAAATTTACAACTACTTTAAGCTATGTCCAAGATATCGAGAGAATGTGTAGATCAAAATAAAATAACCTTGTCAAAACATTCCTGAATATATATTTAAAGGTACTCAAACCGATCAGGCCCTCATAAATTACTATTTCTTTGGCTTCGGGGATAAAAAACAATCAGAGTGATATCAATTTTTTAAGTTTTGCTATTTCTATTGTTTCTGACCCAGAACAGTACCTTTAACTCCAAAATATGTATGTAAATAACCGAAAACATGTAAAGTCAATACTGATAAAACGATAGAGAGCTGAGTGGTGGGTCACGAAATTGGCAAAAATGAGCATATACACGTGTGGAATGTTTTTATGATCCTTCCCATGTCATACTGTATGTTTTCTTCATTTAAGATGAACCTCGATGTCAAACAAGAAGACCCCAACACGTTAACTGGCGCAAACGCCATTTTAACTAAACTTCAGGGTATGTATCCGAAAAAAAACAGACAACCCTCACAACAGTAACATTTGGCGACGCGCTCAGTTGTGAAAGGCAGAATGACACCAAGCGGTCTCTGACGACAGCCGTAAACAAATGGGACGGACTGGATGGACTGGAATCGTCATCCCAGGAGTTCCACAAGCGAATGTTGTTGATGCAGGTATAGTGTTAAGCAGTTGTGTATGAGTACACACAAACTCAGTATATGGAACATTCAGGACATATACATATATTTACATACACCTAATATCGCTTCCAATTTCCCCATAACGTTATGGTAGACACGCCCCCCTGAGTCAATGTGTTCATAAACCTATGAACGTAACGTGACGTCACTTTCAATGTCGTTCATACGTTTATGAACACATTGATCGCAGAAATACGACCCGCTTGGCTTTTCAGGCCGTCCGAATTTGGCAAGCAATCTCATCTCCTTTGATTACACAACCCACGACCTTACAAATATATCATTATGGTAGAACGGCGACCTTACAAATATATCATTATGGCAGAACGGTGACCTTACAAATATATCATTATGGCAGAACGGCGACCTTACAAATATATCATTATGGTAGAACGGCGACCTTACAAATATATCATTATGGTAGAACGGCGTATTGTCAATTTCTTATCATCCACAACAATTGTTAGTTTCAGATATTATCATTCTTGAAATAAACATGTCTACATGCATTACAAACTAAACAAGACATTTCGTCATATGTATATACTTTACTGTGAAATTGCGTTTTTCCGCTCTCCGCCAACGGATTCTCACAATGTTTGATTTTCTAAAATACGAAGTTTCGAACTGTCAGATCTGAACTCCATGAGTTTGTATAAAGTTGAACAAGCAGTCGCAGATGTGGTATCCCCCGCCAAAATGTGCAGTCAGGGAAGTGCATTCTCAATAATGTTTGCATTCTCTGCCAAAATGTGCAGTTGGGGAAAGGCATTCTCAGCAAGTGGTGGGATTTTGTCTTGCGAACTCATTTTAGGACGGACATTTGTGGAAATTGGCCATGTGACGTTGTCCATTTGCACTAAAAATAAGTCCAATAACTCTGCTGAAAATATCCGGCCGGACCTGGTTTGCGAACTAGTTCTAGATACTGGTCATGTGAACTTATATCCCAAAAATCTTTTAAATCCGTTGACATTTGTGGAAATGAGCCCTGTGACGTTGTCCATTTGCAAACGGCCGGACCTGGCTTGCGTACTCATACTAGGTAATGGTTCACGTGAACTCATATACCATAAATCTTTGAAATCCGTTGAAATTTGTTCAAGTTATGACTCTTACAAATTCGGGACAGACGGACGGACGGAACCCATTCATATATCCCCCGCAAATTTTCAATTTGGC
The DNA here is from genome assembly GCA_032622095.1 of Siphonodentalium dalli. Lineage (NCBI taxonomy): Eukaryota > Metazoa > Mollusca > Scaphopoda > Gadilida > Siphonodentaliidae > Siphonodentalium > Siphonodentalium dalli. The sequence goes on along the minus strand of CP136063.1, from coordinate 19,000,496 downwards.
GGGGGATAATAAATGTGACCGGTACATGCGCAGAAGAATTGCATTTGTCATTTGGTTCGACATAAACAATGTCAGATGACGATTAATTCTCTGACGAGGAATTTTACCAGCATTTTGGGGAAGATTTCTTCGACAACATTTTGCATGTCTCTGTGCCTGTGGTCATTGTAGAAAGTCAACGTTCTCAAAATGTCGGATTTCTGAATCTGTCCGATAAAATGTTAAATTGTTAAATTTACAAACGAGAATGCTCGTAGTAAATGCCAATCAGAGCCTGAAAATCATAAATGTCAATGGCATGATTTGACTGCTCCCGGACTGAAGGCATTTTATGGCATTGTCATTCTGCAAGATATTATTACAATGACTCGAGATGATTTTTACTGGTCTAATAATCAAAAAAATTTCATACTTGAATCGAAAGTGTCAAGGAACAGATTTATGAAATTAGATGATATCTTCATTTCTGTGACGAGAGTGATTCTATGAACCCTGTGTACAAAGTGAGGTACATTATAACAACATTACGTCATTCATTTGTGAATATATATAACTATGTGATTCACGAAGAAGTCACGGTTCTCGAAGCAATGATACCCATTAACCCTTTGAGTGCCAGGTCCGATTTTTGTATCAACCCATATACCCTGTGCCAATGCATTCTCTTATATATGCGAGTCGACCATAGGTCGTCTCGCATATATAAGAGAATGCATTGGCCTAACAATTTTTTTTTTTTACAATTTTTTACAATTTTAATAATTTATTCTTATATTCGTTAACGGACTTATTTTGTAGGTTTAGGGCAGATGAGATCGGCCCCTGGCACTCAAAGGGTTAAAGGAATAACAAAGTTTCGTCAATATATGAAGAATAAGCCTGTAAAATGGATACATCATATTGCCACAATTTCTCAATTTATGTGGGCAAATCTGCAAATGAACATTCTCTCCTTGGTGTTTCTGGACGTGTTGTGGTCTCGATGGCCGAACACATATTAGAGCGAGGACAGACAATTTTTCTGGACAATTTCCTTACCAGTCCACTTTTGGCAAAATATCTGTTTGGAAAGGCAACTTTCATCATTGGCACAGTTAGAACAGACTGAAAATACTTTCCGCAACCAATACAGATGATGTATGTTATGTATCAGCCACAATGGAACCTAGCGCTGAACAAACAATTACAGAGAATGTGAGATGTAGTTCAAGAAAATCCTTGAAATATACATCAAGTTGGAAAGATGAAGAAAAAAAAAGGTGTATTATCTGCAATGACGATAAACGAATGAAAGGAAGGTTAATTCCAGCACAAACAATCAGCCTGACAAAGAAAGCAGAAGTGACCCTTCTCAGATATGCAAGTATTCATGTAAGAGACAACACCAAATATGCGAATTCTACTTGTACTTTCTACACATTCATTATTGGCTGCCGATGTCGCACATCACAACAAACTGTTATGAGCCATTCAGAAGCCCTGTTTGAGACAAGAGTACAAGAAAATGACCCAGAATGTTCAGTACCTAAACATGATCAGGAGTGTGGGGCTTTTGAAGAACTTTCACAACTGATCAGGATTCATATCATCGGACAGCAGGAGATTTATACAATAGCACAACTGTCAGGTTTGTTCACTGAATTATGTAACATCAAGCACGAGAAAACGATTCGATCAACAGATATAAAAAATAAACTGAAGGCTAAGTTTCAAGGACAGTTATGCTTCCACCATCTCTCACACTCCATGTGCAAAAGTTACTCGGAATATGTGTACTCAAATGTCTCAGGATTCGCTGGAAAGTGTGTAGAGACTTGTGTTTTGGGTGGAGGAATTTCAAAGACAATCTCATTGAGGCATTCCAGTATGTTATAGTCAGCAATAGCAACCCTGATAACCTAAGAGAGATAACTCCACTTACCAGCTACCAATTAGTTGTTATTGTCAGCAGTAGCAACCTTGACAATCTAAGAGAGATAACTCCACCCACCAGCTACCTGATGACATCACAGGAAGGGAAGCCATTGTGTGATCACCCAAGGTGGATGGACAGAAGTAGAAGCAGGAGACAACAAGTGTAAGTGTCTACTTAACAGTGGTAGCAGAGCGAAAAGAAGATGGCTCAACACAGCTACAAGATTCCACCTAACCTGGACACTCACAGTAGTTATGAGAGTTGGAAAAAGTGACAATTCCTGCCGTCGTTGGAAAAACACAATGCTGCATAGTGACAGAAGTTGTACCGTGCGACATTCCGCTTTTATTGAGCAAACAGTCTTTAAAGAAAGCAGAAGCAGTATTGGACCTCAGTTGTGATAAAGCGAAAATGTTAGGACAAGATGTTCAACTTGAGTTTACATCAAGCGGCCACTATTGCATAAACATTCACCCACGTTCAACACAAGCAAAAGCCGAGACGAAAATGCCAGAAGTTCTTGCGGTGGACACGGCTAAACTGGATGATAAAATGCTGATAAAGTTGCACAACCAATACGGACATCCCACTGCTGAAAAACTTGATGCGTTGATAGAAAATTCAGGCCAAAAAGACCCCGATCTGCTAGAGAGGTTGAAGGCGATAGTAAAAAACTGTGGAACGTGTGAAAAATTCAAAAAGCAACCACCTAGACCGGCAGTTGGATTGCCACTAGCGTCCTATTTCAATGAAACTGTGGCGATGGACCTGCATCAACTAGGACCGTCCTTGTGGTACCTACATATCATGGACTTGTTTACTAGGTAATAACAGTAAACTAGTGCATCACTCAATCAAAGACAGCCATGTTAATCATTTACCCAACAGAAGGGCCCTGTGCCAATGCATTCTCTTATATATGCGAGTCGACCATAGGTCGCCTCGCATATATAAGAGAATGCATTGGCTTAACACATTAAAAATTATAAAATTGTTAAAGAATGTAAGAAAAAATTGTAAAAAGTGTTAATAAAAGATTTTTTTTAGGCCAATGCATTCTCTTATATATGCGAGGCGACCTATGGTTGACTCGCATATATAAGAGAATGCATTGGCTTAACACATTAAAAATTGTTAAAGAATGTAAGAAAAAATGGTAAAAAGTGTTTAAAAAAGTTTTTTTTTAGGCCAATGCATTCTCTTATATATGCGAGGCGACCTATGGTCGACTCGCATGTATAAGAGAATGCATTGGCACAGGGCATAACTGTAACTATCACAATCTGGTCAAGGAGCCGGTTCCAATGATATCCATATTTGTATGGTTCTATTGAGACAGACCGAAGATATTTTAGGCTGTTGAAGCTTTATTTGGCCGGTTTTGGCCGGTTTGTTGGGTAAAAGGTTAAAATCCCTTGGCCTCCTTCGCCCCCAAGTTCTTCTTGGAGAACCAAAGCATGTGAACAAAGATATATTCAATATCATAAGTTGGATTGTAAATCCTGATGCTAAGCTAACAGACGATGGTCAAGCTCATGTTTCTGTTCAGAAAAGTGCAAAGATAACACAGATCTGTCAGGATATCCAGGCTTTGCTACTTGGTGCCCAACCTGGTCTGGATCAAGTTCTTCTATCACTAACTATGCAATCCGGGACAAAATCTAGTGACGTTGTCAATGCTCTACATCATCTTGGCTATGGTATATACTATACTGAAACAATTTTCATTGAAGACAAGTGGGCTGAGTGAGTCAAAGTCAACATTCATTGATACCTTCTAATATACATGGGCGCCTGAATACAACACACGTTTGTGACAACATTGACTGGAAAAACCAAAACTGCAAAGAAACACACATGACTATAATACAACATAAGATGGGTAACTACTGTCATGATGAAACAAATGTCTCATTGGAACCTGATTATGATTTTGTAAGAGGTCTGCATCGTTCATTCAAGAGTTTTGAATCTTCACTTCCAAGTTATGTGTCCACAAAAGCTTCACCCTTACCAATTGACAAGGCTGATGATGTCGATGATAAGGAGATTAACAAATCGGATTTACATAACTTAGCATGAGTTAAATGTCGGATGAAACAAGGTGAACAAGGTCAGTTAGTTCCAGAATGGAGTGCCTTCCAGCAGTTGACTACAGACAAGGAGCCCCCAGGTGTCAATGTTGGTTACCTGCCAGCAATTACATCACATCCGATAGACATGAGAGTGATCCTAGCCATATTAAATAGAACTATGTACTGTATGAAAGGACTACAGATCCCCTTCATATTCCTAGAAGCTGACCAAGCCATTTATCACAAGACACTATAAGTCTTATTCAAATTCCAAGAGTCTGGGTCATCTAAATTTGATTGGATCATTGTTCGAATGGGAGGATTCCATGTTATTATGTGCATGATGAAAAGTATATATAGTCGGTTCAGAGGGTGCGGTATTGTTGAACTGTTATGTGAATCAGGTGTTGGACCAGAGGGATCGATTAAAGCCGGTTTGAATGGAGCCACCATTGAATGTGGAATTCGATATTATAAGCTGCTTTTTGAAGCGTTTGTGTGAACAAAAGTTGGTTTTTGTGATGATTATTCAGCAAATAAGTCTTCAACCGAACCAGTTGGATGTGGTGGATCTGTGCTTGAGGAACTAATTCAGAGACAATCTAAGTAAAGTCATCTCTGATCCTGATTTCAAATGGCCCCCAACACTTCCAGGTGATATGAATTAACCCCAACACTTCCAGGTGATATGAATTAACCCCAACACTTCCAGGTGATATGAATTAACCCCAACACTTCCAGGTGATATGAATTAACCCCAACACTTCCAGGTGATATGAATTAACCTCAACACTTCCAGGTGATATGAATTTCTGGATTGATTCTTTCATTGAAATGACATCACTTCTTATTAATACCATACACTTTCAGCATGTAGGTAACTGGGAAGGTTACTTAGACAAAATCCATCAATTCCTACCATGGTGCCTCGCTTTGAACAGACAAAATTATGCATGGAATCTCAGCTATTTCTATCTGGACATGAAGGATCTTCGAAATAGGGACTATGAAGCATATAGCATATAATCAACAGATTTTCAAAACAAACTGGAAAAACTGAAAATCTGGGTGCTTGTGAACGTTGGACAAGAATAAGTCACATTTTGTCTGCATTAAAACAATCTTTAGACAAAAGAAATTCAACTTCATGTTCCAAACATGTTGAATTTGGAGCTTCTAGAATGGCACTAGATGAAAAGATGGTGACAAATATATGTTCTGGAGTTTAATTCATGGGTTCCAAATTTGTGGATGGAGGGGCAACCCTTGTGAGTATGGCTACTGGGGTTGTGGCACCTTCAGAAATGTGTACTAATATGAAAGTGTCAATGACACTGTAGCTCAACTTGGAAAGGGAATAATTTAATGTATTACAGTCAATGGAGCGATTACGAATGTGGAAAGTTGAATGTCTAATACTAGTTTATAGACATGAAGAGAAAAGTAAAATCCATAATGGCTGCTGGCGGCCATGTTTTCGGCCGAATGACCCCAAAATGAGTCGTTCCCATCTACATGTCATCGTTAACATCCATGACAAATTTTATAATGATCAGACTATTAAAAGCTACTAAAGGATTTAGTCATACAAAGAGTAAAATCCAAGATGGCTGCTGGCGGCCATGTTTTTTGGCCGAATGACCCCAAAACGACTCGTTCCCATCTACATGTCATTATTAACATTCATGACAAATTTTATGATGATCAGACTAAAAGTAGGACCTGTAGCCCGTGCTAAAGGATTTAGTCATACAAAGAGTAAAATCCAAGATGGCTGCTGGCGGCCATGTTTTTTGGCCGAATGACCCCAAAATTACTCGTTCCCATCTACATGTCAATATTATCATCCATGATGAATTTCATGATGATCAGACTAACAGTACGACCTGTGGCCTGTGCTGGCGGTCATGTTTGTTGGCTGAATGACCCAAAATGACTCGTTCCCATCTACATGTCATTGTTAACATCCATGACAAATTTTATGATGATCCGACCAAAGGTACGACCTGTAGCCCGTGTCAAAGGATTTAGTCATGCAAAGAGTAAAATCTAAGATGGCTGCCGGCGGCCATGTTTTTTGGCCGAATGACCCCAAAATTACTCGTTCCCATCTACATGTCAATATTAACATCCATGACAAATTTCATGACAATAAGACGAACAGTACGGCCTGTAGCCCGTGCCAATGGATTGAATTTTGAAATCCAAGATGGCCGCTGATGGCTATGTTTTTTTTCCGAATGACCCCATAATGACTCGTTCCCATCTACATGTCAATGTCAACATCCATGACAAATTTCATAATAATCGGACCAAAGGTACGAACTGTAGCCCGTGCTAAAGGAAATTGTTGACGAATCACGCACGCACACACACACACACACACACACATGCACGACGGACACCAAGCCATGGCAATACCTCAAACTTTACAAAGTAAAGTTGAGCTAATAAAAACAATGAACTCATGAGGTATCACAGCTATGGAGGACTTTTTCAAAAGACTACAACCACAAGTTAGCACGGACAGTATCCAAACCAAACCAGTACTGACATACGACAATCCCATCAAGAAACAGGAAGTCACTACTTTTGAAAATATCAAGCCTATGAAACAAGACTGTATCTATAATTGAGGATGAATTCTTTCGCTACAATTATGGAAGCTTTTGATGATAAACATTTAGATATACGTGAAATAATGAACTGGCCAGTAACTAGCAAACCATAGGCCATATGTAAAGACACTGGCAGTAGTCGTCCGTCATCTAAATATCTCTTTAGAAATTATTTGCAAAATTTGCCAGAAAAGAAACCATCTACAAATGTACCAAAGGGAGTGGAGTGCAGCATTGTTGATGCCATGCGTGTTGTTAGAATTATTCCAATATCTGATCTGGATGATGACACATATTCCAATCTTGGGTAGATCGAGTTGTTAAATTAAATTAATTTTTCTGACCAGATAAGAATTTGTTCCAATTTGTGAGCATTGGCAACTTCTGGCTCAAATTGGATAGTTCCCATTCTCTCACACATTGTTGTCTCCCTTTGGAAACATGGACTTGTCCATCATCAGAGTAGTCATCAAAAACTAAATGAATGGTGTGTCCTGGGAGCTTTTTAAAATAATCAACAACACTTATCGCAGACTATGTATTGACTGTAAAAAGTGGTATAAATAAGGATATGTTTGTCAGTAAGGCCATTATAAAAAAAATGCTAGCTTTTCATCCCCGCCCGCCCGGTTTTTATGGCCCGCCCCGATTTTTTTTATTAATGCTAAAAATTGCCACTGGACTGATATGTATTGCCATGATAAACTTGCGTTGTTTACAAAAAAAAAAAGAAGCCGGATATGAAAATTATCCGGAATTTTATACCGACAGTTCCAATGGGCGTAATTCTATATGCATTGTAAACACAATAGCACGTGGGAAAATAAAATAAAAAACAAATAGTTTTCGTAATTTTAAGATTGCAATCGGCCGGCACCCATACAATAAAAGATTGGTATGGGTGCATGGTCGATGATTCGACAACAGTGGTTGATGTTTACCATCTATACACGAGGGAAACACTGGACAACGCCGCTCCGTCAGTGCAGATATGCCGTCCCAATTCCGTGTAACTGTAAGTGCTGGTCGAAGCAAGTGTAATTCTTATGAACACACTGTACAATATACATATATATCAGTACATGTTGGCTTCCTTGAGTATATCACAATCAAAATTTGGAATAGCTATAGTGAACATCTAATTCCTGACCCATCCTGGATAGCAAAGGAAACTTTCATAAATGAGTTACTGAACAAGTTCATAGAAATCTGTTCAAATTTAATCATGTTGTCAAATTTTGTCTTGAATTAACATTTTACCCATCACCAGGACAGTCCATGCATTGGTGGGCCTATGTTTAAAAGTAACTTTTAAAAAGAACATTATATCAATTAATTCAATATGTGTTTCTATTTCAAATTAATATATACAAAAAATATACTTTGTGTCATTGTCTTCATCCATATGAGGTATCTGTGAATGCACTTGTTCCCCACATATAATATTGAACTCAAAAGTTCAAAGACATTCTCATCACAAAATTTATATCAGAGATAGGTACAGGTAATGCCCATATCTTTCCAGGGTAACATTACTGCGACAGATAAATTGGTTAATTGGACATGCTGATGTTTCCATCAATGCATTGAACAATTGATAGTTTGACCCCCTGATTCCGCCTTATTATTTATACTTGGAAAAATAAAAATAAAAATTTGTCCGTAATAATTATAATATTACGTCGACACGAATTCATGTAAAAACCCATTTCCAGAACAATGGGCTTCCCCCAATATAGTGACGTCATACTGATGTCACAGACATTCCAAATAAAGAATAATTTATGCGGTTGTATTGGAATGTTACGAGAGGCAGAGATTTACTAGTACAGAACACTGAATACCGGCATCGGTTATTTCGCCGCCGATCAAAATCATGCCATTTGTCAAAAGTGTTTTTCTTTAATAAAGTAGCTGGTCAAAATCAATACGACTATTAAAACTAACTTTAAATCAGTGCCACATGACCGAGTTAAACGACTATTGCGTTCGCCGTATACAGATGACACCTGAGCTATTTTTACGGGACACGCGCAGCTGTTATCGGTTAGCCAATCGGGGTTAGCGGTTTCTGGTACCGCTTCCAATCAAAACAAGGAATTTCCTGGTATATCCCCAAGTCTGGAAATAGCTTTCTGGCCAGTCCTGTTCGACTCAGATGAATTTATATGATATACTGAGTCGAAATTTATGTCGACTGCCGTTGGACGATGGATAATGTTAAAACAGACCAACATGTACTAACAAGCACAAACTTCATGAAAACTAACAAAACAAAGAACCATAACTTAGGCTGGTTTTCGAACTTGATCAAGATGTTATTAGTATATGAAGTACATTGAAGTGATCCTATTTCTGTAGGTATACATCTGCCCATATAATGTTGTATAACATGTAATCCAATTTTGACTTTTGTTGACATAATTATACAGAAATATGCAGCCTGATTTATTCAATCAATTCGCTGGCATCTCAGCACAGCTATTCAAGTGCATATATAGTTCAGTGCCACGTGTTGTTGCCTATCAATCATTTTGAGAGACAATGGACAATCGATATTAGTATAAATATAAACATGAAACTATTTTATAAACCATCTCAAACAATGAGCACGAAGTCACAAACATCTACCGCAGTTATGGCCCTTTGCCAATTTCTCTTGATTTTCAGCTTGTTTGAGTGCAATAACTTCGAACAAATATTAGCCTATTTTATGGCTTGGTTAGATTGGAAAGTTTTTTATCAATTGATGAGCACATGAAAGAAAAACTTATTGACTGGGACTATACTTCGAATTTGTTACCTTCAGTCAGGGGATATTGTAGTTGGCAGACTTTTTATTCATATTGATATCAATCAGTTATTTAGCTTTTTTGTAGCCTCCTGTTCAACGCCTCAAATAACAGAGTCTTAGCCTCTCCCATCAACACAGTCAACAGCTCAGTGGAGTCTGCAGAGATCAAAACCTGTCAGACGTTCTACCAAAGGATGGGAAGAACAATTTCCAATTCCTTACAATGAGTTTCCTCAAATCTTCAAGACGTCATTGAAGGATGGGGTAAAACCACCCGCAGTATCCAGTCGAGAAATGGTGAGGATTCTGTCTATGAAAATGTATGAAATTGAGCCACTTCCTGGAAGAGCTGCTATCAAAACAATCGCTCCAAAAATGACTCGAGAACTCCCAAAATCGTTTCAAATTTCTGTCACTGGAGAGATAATAGACAATGGTACAGACAATTTGTGTGAGAAGATAGAAAACAGAATTGAGAACATACGACGAAAGTTGAAAAGAAATAAAAATGTTTCTGTTAGTGGTGATGGTGATCATGCCAAGAAAAAATTGCAACTGGCAGCCGGAAATGGATCCCGAAAGCGAACAAATTATGAGTGTAAAGAGAGACCAGTTGAAAGAAACAGCCAAGCTGGGAAACATAAACTTAGATCTTGTTTCTGATCTGATGTCTGCTGGGAAACATAAACTTAGATCTTGTTTCTGAAACTTTTCCACTTCAGCGAATAGAAAATCGATGAATTAAATTGTCAAAGAAAATCTCAAAATATTAAAATTAACTCTAAAGTATCAACAGTTAAATGCTAAAGTACCAAAAGTTAAATGCTAATATTGACAATGTTCAAGACAAACTTTTAAGGCAGGAATTCCATGAATGCAAATACAACCTCCTTCTATACAAATACAACCTCCTTCTATACGGGATAGATATCTACTCTATTGTGGGAACATTCTTAACAACCAAGCTGCATTTAAACATTCAATTACATTTTCAGACGTTAAAATACAAGGAAAATTTAGATGAATTTAAATTCAACAAGAGGTGTACACTCGAGTACTAGCATAGCCCCACCGTGGCAAACTCAACCCGCATTATTCGTAAACTCAACCAAAAATATTTTTAACTATAAAGAAAAATTCGGACTAATAATATCGATATGGTGTCACAAGAAGCTTGTACAGAAAAAATTATTCAAATCGGTTCATATTTGTTAAAGTTATTAAGTCAGACAGAATTTTCTAAGTCAAAATAAGTAGAAAATGAGGTGTAATATTACGAAAAACAGTCTGATCCAATCCCTAGCCGCATCATTTAGAGAGGGTATTGTGAGAAGCATGTATACCAAAAATGATTGAAATCGGTTCATATTTGTTAAAGTTATTAAGTTGGACAGAATTTTCTAAGTCAAAATAAGTCGAATAAGAGGCGTAACTTGAAAAAAAAAAGTCGGACCGAATGGAACAATGGTCGACCAGTTGTCAGAACCTACCACCATACTCGGACAGTGAGGAAGAAAATACCTCGACATCCGATGACAATATGACACCCAATTCAGATGCACGCCATCCACCAGCAGGTGGCCACATGAAAGCTACCTCGACATGATGCCGCGCATGCAGTCACCCACATCCTACAACCAGCCATGGATGCAGCCTTACAGCGAGCATAGACGATATTACACAATGCAGTCACCTCCCCCGCCTTACAGCCCGCCCAGAGAAACTGAAGATGCACTCACCGACATCGACCCCGATTGGTACTACTACTGGGACGAACACCGACAGCAAATCCGGACTCGCCAGCGAACCTACGCTAGAGCACGACAGCAGCCGTACCAACGACACCAACAGACATACGAACAAGGGCGGCCTCTCATTCACCGATGCCGCTGTTGCGAACTACTTCGACAAATCATCGACCTGCTGCACAGCGACGGATTGGACTTGCGATTTCAAGAACAACTTTAAATCGGAAAAGTGAAGGAGTAATGTACAAAGGTAACCCCAAGGACACAACCCTCAACCCCAAGGACACAACCCTCAACCCGGGAAAACAGACAATCTCTAGTTCGCGGGGGCTGCTCGATTTACCACACATATCAGCGCCTCTGTTGACTAAATCAAGATTGCGAAATACTGGACACCAAAAGCAGATTAGTGGGCACGTATACATACCTATAGCGTGATACATATAGAGAAGAAGAATTGGGGAGTAAACAGAGCAATTTCGGGATTAGCGAGACCAGATACCTTGCTAGAGAAGACTATTGAAACCTAATGCAGCGCGCTGGACGAGAAAAGCAGTCTAAGGAACGCATAGGAAAACGATGCTGCTCGATTAACCAGGAACGCCCCTGTTGATGCACCGTGAAATGCGCATCGAGCCAGCATAATCCCCTCGTTGTATTTAGACATGGGCAAACCGAGACACGATACACAGTTCTAACCGACTACCCAGCAGTAATCGAGACCACTCAGACGCTAAGAAGACAGCTAGGATCTCTAGCCAGAAGCATGGATAGGAATGCAAGGTAAAACATTATGATCTTGTATTTCTAACAACACCCCACTGATGCGCCGGCGGAGAAGAAGAGCAGACGACAGGACGAGGAACACCAACCGAGGGTAACCACGCAGACGACAGGCCAACGAACTCAACTGGAAGTCAACCACGAAGAAGACACGCAGACACACCCAAACTTATGAGGACGCAAGAAGACCCTAACCCGAGCAGACGACAGGAAGACAAACACAACTAGGAAGAAACCAGATGCCGACGATTGAATGCTATTGACTTTGTTGTAATTAAATAATCAAACCGTTTTGATCGTCTTAAGAGTTATATGTACCCGTATTGGCACATACTTCACAAGACGAGGAGATGGTTCCAAAATTGATAGATTGTGAAGGGGAGACTGAGGCAGCGATAACAACACACGAGTATGACATAATAAGTAATGGATATTATCGACAACGAGATGTGACGTATTATCGTGTTATATCGAATAGGTTTCCGATGAATGGCAACAAGCCATATATCTGACTAAATCCTGAAAAATTACCCATAACTCTGCCGTGGTTAAATGGTCACTTACTTTGGACGTTACTGTATTATGGCCAAGAAAGCAGGAGAACTCAATGTAGCCCGAAGACCACCGAGTGAAGACCACCGAGTGAAGACCACCGAGTGAAGACCACCGAGTGAAGACCACCCAGTGAAGACCACCGAGTGAAGACCGCCGAGTGAAGACCACCGAGTGAAGACCACCGAGTGAAGACCACCAGTGAAGACCACCGAGTGAAGACCACCGAGTGAAGACCACCGAGTGAAGACCACCGAGTGAAGACCACCTAGTGAAGACCACCTAGTGAAGACAACCGAGTGAAGACCACCCAGTGAAGACCACCGAGTGAAGACCACCCAGTGAAGACCACCCAGTGAAGACCACCGAGTGAAGACCACCGAGTGAAGACCACCGAGTGAAGACCACCGAGTGAAGACCACCGAGTGAAGACCACCGAGTGAAGACCACCGAGTGAAGACCACCGAGTGAAGACCACCCAGTGAAGACCACCCAGTGAAGACCACCCAGTGAAGACCACCGAGTGAAGACCACCCAGTGAAGACCACCCAGTGAAGACCACCCAGTGAAGACCACCGAGTGAAGACCACCCAGTGAAGACCACCCAGTGAAGACCACCCAGTGAAGACCAAAACCACTTTTAACATGAAACAGTTCGGGCCTTGTCCCAAATGTAGGGAATGGTTACTATTCTCAGGCTTAAAACAACACTGTAATAAATACATGCCGGAAACTATAGTTTTCCATACAGATCTTTTGATTCAATCCCAAATTATAGGTGGACATTTCAGTATTCAGCCATGTTTTCAGGATGTCAATCATGGCTCTAGGATGTTAATCATGGCTCTAGGATGTTAATCATGTATTGAGGAAGAATTTTGTCTATGTGGAGAAGAGGAGATATTATGCCAGTCAACACATGTACATGCAATTTGCTGCATGACTCCTCATTCAACTTAGATTGGAAAGTGATTCAAGTGATTCAAGCTGAACCTTCTACTGAGGTGAAGAAAAAGATCAAGCTACAGTACTATTCTGATACAAACGAACCTGTGGCATTGTTGTCGCTATACACGCGCCCAGCAACAGAATTGCCAAGCGATTTGCCAGATACATGTATCAACGAATGAAAGCATGACTCCTCTACCGTTTATATAAATTTTACCTATTCCAGGATATAGATTTCTCCATACCCATGTAAATCATTCATTAGCACCAATGACCTCTCATGACGATAACGCCCGAGCGCATCATCCATCTAGAAGGTATATATCCCTGAAAGGGAGGGCACTCGCGCGTATAAGCCATTACGTCACCAGAACGTGCACCGGTAGCAACTGTCAACTGAAACAACAACATCCAAATCAGACGTTCGAATTATAAATCTCCGTGACTGAAAATTTTACCGTTACAATAATATACGGAGCCATTTATTTTTATATATATGGTAAGGCGATCGTCCATGATTTAATATATATACACCGCTGGTTTTATGACCAGTTTTATGTAATAATCCATTTTAACTGCGAATTTGAATCTACCTCTCAGTCTTGCCTGAGAATAGATGCCAAACAAAGTTCACTTGTACAATATTCTCCCCAAAGAAAGATGATAATACGGACGTAAATGAACATATATAGCTGAAACTCCAACATTTTCCATGTCTAATAAACCATCAAATGAATTTACAGCTAACTAACAAATTACCAAACCATATGCCATGGTTGTTGTCGTACCATTGCCTGTAAACTTAAAGGTATAATCACTGCACGTTGACCGAATTATGCAATTTGTCATGACATATGGTGTGATGCACCACAGCCGATATATGTGGCAGAAATTGCAAGGGTACCGTCCATGACTGGATTATCCACGAAACTCCATGGTCCCATGTTTACTCTACTACTTGTACCGGCTTTGTTGTAATTCATTACATTCACCAAATTATAATGTATTATTGTATTGTTATTTAGTGTTGCTATATAAAATATAGATTATATTAATATATCATGTATATGTCACACTTTCTCCAGAATAAAACTTGGCACTGTTCTTCCAATTACCAGCTTCTTCCTCCAATCATACAAGCCTAAGACGGTTCGTGCAAGTAGAATACCCTCCAGTGTCCACTGGCAGCCACCCCACAGCATATAGCACACACCTTTATCTTCATAATCTTCCTGGGTTTGACCCAAAATGGACTAAAGGATAACACAAGTTTCTTTAAAGTTTGTAAACGATTCTCATTTAAATAAAGATATAGCACAATCTCTCTAGAACTGTGATACTAATTTCATTGTAAAACTATATTATCAATATATCCTTATGTTCGTACATGCGTCCATCTAGGTTTGTACTACGATGAACCCCAACAAACCAAACGAACTTAGCAAAATCCATGACTTATATGCCAAATCATCTAAACACACACAATGGGTCAAATATACATCTCATATACATGTAGATGTCTATGTGTTAAAAAAGGGCCAAATTGGGTCGTTTAAAAAACATTGGATTAAAATTTACGTTAATTAGAATATGTAACAGAATTGTATACAGAAACATATAGTTTGGGTATGGGTCGGGACCATTCTACATCCCCTTGAGAGTAATGTTCTGTCGGTACTTCAGGTAGGATCACGGGAATAACCCGGACTCGAGCTGACTTATGTACAATATGTATTGCAGTTAAAGAGTCGAAACATATATGTGACATGCGATTAGCATGGCACAAGTCAGCAAGCTGCAACTGATGATGACCCTACCAAAAACTTTGGCACCTATTTATATAAATCTAAAATTCCAAATTACACCTTTGGCATAAATAAATTAACTTTAGGGGGTACGTTCCAAAACCTTTTCAAAATTACATTAAACCGCTCCAGAATCCTACTCTCCACTGCAAAAGTCAAGAGAACGAGGAACGATTTGTCTGCACAAAATTGGGACACTGACCATAAAACACCAGCCTTTTCTTTAATATGCTCAGCAATATGCCCCGTTCTCTTGCCACATTATTCGGGTTTATAAAATATCTTCCAATGAAGCTAAACCCCTTCCTTATGCTGCATGCTAGAATACTAATGAGTAAGTTATAACATGTTTATGTCTGTCTGTTTGTCTGCTGTATCATCTTTGAATATACATATATAATTTTTGGGGCATCTGTCTGTATATATGTTTGTTTGTTAACAATGTCCGGGATAGCTGATGTACAAGTTCTAAAATTACCTGCGAAGTGTTTATGGACGGGTCATAACGTGACCCCGACCCTACCTTGACCTTCAAAATAGTCATTTCGAGGTCATATCGCGCCTTTCGACAAGTTGCTACAAAACTTGATACCTAGGGGTATTTTTGTTCAGGGAACGTTTTTCGACAAGTCCAATCATGACCTCGACCTTACCTTGACCACACAATGCTCATTTCAAGTCCATATCGCGCCCTTCGACGAAATATCGGCATAAATTGATACCTAGGGGTATTTATGTCCGGGGAATGTTTGGACGGGACAGGTCGTAACCCTACCTTGCTTTGACCTTCAAAATGGTCAATGCGGGGTTAAATCACGCAAAACATAAGGGGAACAGCCCGGAGATGTCGTGTCACCCTGCTAACACCTTATATATCCATACGCATATTTTTCAAACACCCAATCTCATACTGACATGATAAAATAACACAAATGATTTCGCCATCAAGAGTCATTACATTTAATTAATATATAATTATAGCTGTCAATTATATTGTCAATTGTGATTAATATACATTATAAATAACTACTCTGAGCAGGATTCTCAATTTCTTTTTATCGCCCTGCCGGAGTGTTTCACACCACTTTAACTACAAACACGCGTACCTATAATTCGGTATTATTGTATGTGACATTTTATATTGTCCCACGAATCAGTGTCGCAATAACTACGACACCTCCCAAATTCGCACCAACAATATAACCTTTTAGAATAGTGTGTGAATCCTTACATAATAAATCCCCTATTAAAATATCAGAGACACATAAATAAATAATCCTGGCATAATAAATCCCATATTAAAATAAACATAAACGTATAATTTGAAATGTTGCATTCAATCCGCTTGGAATTTGGTATCCAGCAGCTGTTGGCGCCGATATATCATGCAAAATTATGCATATCTTATCTGCGCAATATTAACTTGATTTCGACTTTACCTACGGGACAGCAACAATAAAATTAGGGGGAAATGGATAACATATCTATAAACGCGTATATACCTTTAATTCAGATACGATATATATTAGGTGCTCGGGACCTGATATACCAGATAATATTATGGGGCTTTCTCGCTTACCTTATATCATGCATGTGGATCATACAAAGCCTTAATCAATTGCTATCATGAAACATAAATCATAACACAGAATTTGTATGCGTTCTATCTTTGTGACTGTATATCAGAAACTGCCGTTACAGCAGAGTGCTCTGCCTAATATGATCGCACGTGACATGTAGTGCAGCAACCACACAAATACATCAAACTGTCACAACAATTTCAATCTATACACGTAGTTTCCAACTGTTGCTGTGTCACGGCATGGGATATCAAAATGTTGAATATTTTCACCAAAGTTGGAGGGCCGGATTCCGCGGAACTCTACAGTACAACCACCCTACCACCACAACTCTCGTTAAAGCAACTCATACACCTCCATGCCAAACTAAACCTAGCAATTTCCCATGTTTATCTATGACAAATATAAATGACTACATGAGCGCATTATCCCAAAATATCACTGGGCAAATCTTTCCCACGAACAGTTTCATGGGCTCTTGTCAATAGAAAACATCCCTCGTTTGAATCCAGTCTGTATTTTTTCTAGAAAATGGTCTTTAGAGACGTCTCTTATTGCATTTAAGTGTATACATTGTGGAAGGCAGCTGAATTAGCTCATGCAGGTCAAAAATTCAAACTGATAGTCAAAAGGACATTTGAAAACATGATGAAAAATACAATCTTATATATACACACCAGGTCAAAAGAAGAACAAACAAAAAAGGAACAATGAAAACCAAACAAACAAACAACACGTCTGTAGGGAGGGATCCAGGATCCCATATTTATTGTGTGCATATTGTATATAAAAAGTTGTATATGTGTTATGCGTGTTACTCATTAATTTGTGTCATTGTAATAAAGCTTTGATTTGCGTACTGGTGACTAAAAGACTCATCAAAGTCAAATATACATTATATACGCTGTTTCCCAACTTCTAACAAAAGCGATTATATGCTGATAGAGCCTCTATTTATGTCCCGTGTTAGTACGGTCAATAAAGCGTGTATGTGTATATATAAGGCCGTGGCTTAAGAGCAGTATATCGCTCTTTAGCTATATGGGCCTGACACGCTATACCGTTCTTTAGTACCAAACGCTAAAGAGTGGTATACCAAATGTGTCTGGATTCTGGCCCACAAAGCCAAATGACGTAAATGACGTCATGGACCATGTCATGACGTATTCGCTGGTTTTCGTTTAGCATAGCAACCTGAAAACAATAACGAAAATAAAAGGAGTTGGTCCCATAAATGGCAGGCTTTAGTGTACAGTACCCCTTTAAATATACCAAATTTTTAGCAACACTGGTAACTTGTGATTTGATTTCAACAGAAGACGAGAAAAACTGCAGCGTACGTTACTTCACAAGACGAGGAGACGGTTCCAAAATTAATAGATTGTGAAGGGGAGACTGAGGCAGCGATAACAACACTCGAGTATGACATAATAAGTAATGGATATTATCGACAACGAGATGTGACGTATTATCGTGTTATATCGAATAGGTTTCCGATGAATGGCAACAAGCCATATATCCGACTAAATCCTGAAAAATTACCCATAACTCTGCTGTGGTTAAGTGGTCACTTACTTTGGACGTTACTGTATTATGGCCAAGAAAGCAGGAGAACTCAATGTAGCCTGAAGACCACCCAGTGAAGACCACCCAGTGAAGACCACCGAGTGAAGACCACCGAGTGATGACCACCTAGTGAAGACCACCTAGTGAAGACCACCCAGTGAAGACCACCTAGTGAAGACCACCGAGTGAAGACCACCCAGTGAAGACCGCCGAGTGAAGACCACCCAGTGAAGACCGCCGAGTGAAGACCGCCAAGTGAAGACCACACAGTGAAGACCGCCGAGTGAAGACCACCGAGTGAAGACCACCGAGTGAAGACCACCCAGTGAAGACCACCCAGTGAAGACCACCTAGTGAAGACCACCGAGTAAAACCACTTTTAACATGAAACAGTTCGGGCCTTGTCTCAAATGTAGGGGATGGTTACTATTCTCAGGCTTAAAACAACACTGTAATAAATGCATGCCGGAAACTATAATTTTCCATACAGACCTTTTGATTCAATCCCAAATTATAGGTGGACATTTCAGTATTCAGCCATCATCTCTGATGTGTAGCAAAGTTATGAGAAGTATAAACAAGGATGAGATATCAACAGCAGCCCATAATGACATGTTAATCATGGCTCTAGGATGTTAATCATGGCTCTAGGATGTTAATCATGGCTCTAGGATGTTAATCATGGCTCTAGGATGTTAATCATGGCTCTAGGATGTTAAGCATGGCTCTAGGATGTTAATCATGTATTGAGGAAGAACTTTGTCTATGTGGAGAAGAGGAGATATTATGCCAGTCAACACATGTACATGCAATTTGCTGCATGACTATTCAACTTAGATTGGAAAGTGATTCAAGTGATTCAAGTCATGATTCAAGTGATTCAAGTCAACAATTGTAAGATAGTGATACAAGTCAACAAAGTGTTTGGTTTTTCCTTAAACGAACATGCTTCGAAAAGTAACACCAAATTCACCCTCTGGGAACCTCATTCTGCTGAGGTGTAAGCGGAATGATGTCACCAGAGGGTGAATTTGGTGATGCTAGCCCATTATGTGGGCTAGCATCACTAAATTCACCCTCTGGGGACCTCATTCTGCAAATGACAGACACACTATTTCAAGGCTAGTCTCCAAATGAAAGACAGAGTAACTACTTGACTTCTACTTGACCCACAATCTGATCAATCGATGCAATTTCTACAGGTTCATAAAGTGTCAGCTAGACTACAAACACTGCAACACTTTAATTGCAAATGTGGATCAGTCATATCAAGATACAGGTTGAGTTCGAATTTGCGTTTGATCAGTTGATTTTTCCTAGAGTTATGGACTTTTTTCGACTTAGAAAATTAAATATTTCTTCTTTTTTTCTTTGGTTTCTGGACGATAACTCAAGTTTGGACTGTTCAATTGAAAATTCCGTTTTTTGTGAGTCATTGGTATCAAAATACAGGACAAGTTCGCATTTGAGTTTGATCTGATGATTTTTGTCAGAGTTATGGGCTTTTCGATTGGAAAATCTGTTTTTTTGTGGGTCGTTCATAT
Organism: Siphonodentalium dalli; assembly: GCA_032622095.1. Taxonomy (NCBI): domain Eukaryota; kingdom Metazoa; phylum Mollusca; class Scaphopoda; order Gadilida; family Siphonodentaliidae; genus Siphonodentalium; species Siphonodentalium dalli. Next base: position 18,980,568 of record CP136063.1, on the reverse strand, counting down.
CAAAATACAGGTCTAGTTCGAAATGGTGGAAATTAAACGAACCCAAATTTCCATTGCTTTCGAAATATGCAAAATTGTGCCTTTCCATTCCTGCGACATCCGTCGCCAGCAAGCGAGTCTTTTCTGGATAAATAACCTGATAAAACCAGTTTTCCTAATGATGGCATTTGTGAGAGCCGAAAGAGAGGGTAATTGGTTACTCCACCTGTGGTCTGTGCGTTCTATGCTCCCATACTAGTTTGCTGGTAAGCATTTCAATTATGCCATATATGGACTATATTACCTTTGTTCAATGGAAGCATTGTCACAACCTTTGTTTGATAAATTCTTTATTTGGCAACATGTTACCATCACAACAATGGTCTATTCAATGGAATGTGGAGTGATATGTTCATTCAAACTACATTCATGCGGTATGGCAAGGGGCATGTGCAAGGTAATTTTCATCTGAATGACATGAAATTTCATGTACACGTTTGGCATGATAGTTCAGGCACATTAGGTTTCACTAGTGCAAAAAATCCGGGAAAGCTGAATTTTTTAGGGATTAATAAGAACATGTCTATGAACAACTTGGCAAAAGTCCCCTAGAATCCGAGTTGAGCTTTTTGAGATATCATGATTTTTCGTAATGGTGCAAATTCTGACGAAATTCCATTAGACCATATGCGAATGCAGTCATATGTAGGCTAATTTATGGACTCAATCTTCACACATACCCGTCCACCATGAAGCAGGTGTCGATAGATATGCGTAATTGATGCTAGAGCTTACTAACAGTCGATATTCCATAATTGTGATGACATTTATTGGCGAAGAGAGCATATAAATCGCATGGTGATTCAAACTTTTCCTAACAAAAGAGGGCGAGTAAAGATATTCAGACGACAATGAGCTAAAATGTGAACCATTATACTAGAACAGTGGTTAGTTCAGAACAGGAAAGTGATGAGATATATCGAACCATCACCATCCTTAAGATTTTATAGCCGCAAACATAACCCTACCCCATAAAACGTACGCCATGTCTTTGAGTGTCTGAAAGGCAAAAATACCACATAATAGTCCGGGCATTTGACGTAACAATTGTGCAAATGGTGATAACACTATGAAACTTGGCACATAGGTTCCTTATACACTATTTATCATTTTCAGATGTATAGACGTCGCGGCAGGTCCTTCCTTGGCAATGGTTGCTATGCAACTATCCCACATCGAAGAAATACAAATATGACTGACATTATGGCAGTTTTAACAATCTAACCTACGTCATGCAGCATTTTTATGGTGAAAATAATATTAGTTGTTGTTCGAGTGGATCTGGCTGGAAAATTACCATAGTTCTCACTTACAGGGGTGGTAACAGTTGCTAGGGACATACCCGAAATCGAAAAATGCCGAGCTGACTGATATTATGGTAGTTTTGACAAACTAATATAAATTACGTCATTATAATTTTATGGTGAAACAATTGTAATAGTTATTGTTAGTGTGGGTTCGACTATAAAAATTACTATACATTTCTGGTAACGGTTGCTAGGGACATACCAGACATCGAAAAATGCACACATGGCTGATATTATGGTAGTTTTAACAAACTAAACTACGTCATGTAACATTTGTATATTGAAAACAATTATTATAATTGTTAGTGTGAACATGGCAGTAAAGTTGCCACATTCGTTACCTAACGGGTGTGTAATGGTTGCTATGGACATGCCCACCTTTCAAAGCATACCATATGTATGAGTTTCTGGTAATTTAACTGATATAACGGTTTCATAATATGGTATGAGTTTCGGGAAATTTGCATGATATAATTGTTTCATAATATGCCATATTATGCTTATATTGACAATAATGCATAACTAAAGGTTGTTGTGTTGTGTACTGATGCATTCTCGTGTGATTCTCGTGTGGCAAATTGGTATTGAGGTTTCATTGTTGCTAGGTAACCACCTACCATTGACAAATCTTCTTTAAACTGACAGACTCTTCAGTTAGTTTTATCAGAATCACATACAGGTCTGTGTGGAGTTTATTATTGTTTCTTCCATCAATACATATATCGGCCTTGGTCCATGGCAAACACGTATGGGTATGTGTCCATGGCCAACCTACAGTGCCATATGTGTATGGGCTATTTATAAGGCACCCCCCATCCTTAACTTTCGTATATGTGGCATCGGTCCAATATTTATATATAGGTTGGTCTGTCATAAAACTGTCTCATATGTTCATACCATATATAGGTTCCTGAATCCATGGTGCACTAATGTATTTGCATCGGACTTGGTCTATGGTATCTTAGTACGTGGTCTATCTGTGGGCACTTGGGTATTTGCACCATGTAACAGTGTCATGATCATAGATACCATACATGTATGGTTATATGAAGCGGTCTGGTTAATGGACTATACATATCCTACGTCCATAGTCTATATGTATGGACATGGGTCATGTGACTATATATGTGCCTGGGTTCCTAACCTAACTATTGTAGGCTAGGGCCATGGCTAACATATTGGTGGCTGACCCTAGCTATGTTCTTCATATATAGTAGAGTGAGTCCGTGACTTACATTGTATAACTAGCTGTGTGGGTCTATGGCTTATATAACTATTATGGCCATGCCTCATATTAAATGTAAGCAACAACTTTTCAACTCTCACTTTGAATTCCCGATATCTAAATTGATGGAGCATAACGGATAATTGTACCCGTATTCTGGTTAGGCTCACACTAACAACATTTATAATTGTTTTCACCATAAAAACGTTAATACTACCATAATATCAGTCTTATTATGTGCATTTTTGTATTTCGGGTATGACCCTAGCAACAGTTACCACTCATATAAGTAAGAATTATAAGGTATTTTTTCAGCCAGCTCAACACTAACAACAACTATTCTAATTGTTTTCAACATAAAAGTGCTATTAGGTGTAGTTTAGTTTGTTAAAGCTACCATAATATCAGTCATATGTGCATATTTAGATTGTGTGTGTCCCTAGCAACCGTCACCCCTTGTAAGTAAGAAATATGGTAATTTGTCAGTCAGGTCAAAACTGACAACAAATCTGTTCACCATAAACATGCTACACGACGTAGTTTAGTTTGTTAGAACACATATAATATCAGTCATATGCATTAATCCGATGCCGGGTAGTTGCCTAGCAACCGTTGCTAAGACGAGCCTGTTGCAAATGTCGCCACATGTGAAACTGAGCAGTAGCATATAAGGAACATGTGTGCCAAGTTTCATGCTTTTATCGCCCTTTTCACAGTTTTGTGTTTTCTACAACAAGCACTTGGACTAGCGGAAGAGCAAAATGTGATGAGAGCCAGTTTAGGGGGTAGGGTTATGTTTTTACAAGTATTGACCACTTATCATAGGTATAGTTGCTAATCCCGCATATTATATTGCAGGAGTGACGTATGTGCAGTTTTTAAAACAAATGTCTTGCGCCTACGTAATGAATAGCCCGAGAAATTTGACATCGAATAGGACAGTTTGTCTGAAAAAATCGTCATTTTTTGGGGTCATTATGTTATTTTATATCCATATCTGCGAAATTCATTCAAATCCCCCCGTTGAATTTGTATCTCTGGTTCGAGAATTGTGTACTGAACAATATTGAGTACATTTGGTATATGTTTCGGCTGAAAATTTTTTATATCATCCCATTATTCCTAGGATTGTGAAAAATATAAAAGTTTTTATTTTTGTATGGAAAAAATTGGTTAACTCCGAAAGCTCAACTCCGATTTTAGGGGACTTTTTGTGACGCATCCGCGATGTTATGCCCTATATCATATAAAAAAAATCAGCTTTCCCGGATTTATTTGCTTACTTTTCCCCATTCAGGCCTAATGTGCCCGGACTATGATAGGATATTCACTTTTACAGAAGTTCATTTTTAAATTTTCTATTTTACTCTTTGCATCACTTAAAGACCAGCTGAATAATACAATTAATTTAGCTCCAAACATATCTAAATATGTCTTAACTCATGCTAAATAAGGTTTATAACATGTATCCTTTCCATTTTGTTCACATTTTTACAAAAAAGTACTATTTCCAGACATTTCAATAAAACGGCTTCTTTGTTTACAATAGTCATTTTTGAATCGGGTGTTTCCGTCGCGACTCGGAAATGACGTCACCGAGGGTACACAGACGGGAGAAATTTTATGCGCCGTTTTTAAAATCACGTATTTTGAAATCGTCTTTTTTTTATTTTTTTTTATTTTTTTGAAGAATAAAACGCATTCGTCGCTGCATGGCTGCAAACTGTAGCCATAAATGTTCAAGTGGCACAAGAATTAATGCAGCCATTCAACAACAGTGGACGGCGTTTGTCCACAACATTCAACAAGAGTTTGGAATGGACTGTCACAATACAGCTGCTTGTGTTCCAAGCACTTTGTCTTTGAAGAAGGATCTTTCACAAATATTGTGAAATGCAAGCTGGGACATACAAAGTGTGATTCACATTGTCAAACAAAATGTTATCTACGTGAATACCGGTACCAATAAACACCCATGCACTCACGGTCCTTGTGGTGGGGGGGGGGGGGGGGGGGGGGGGGGGGGGGGGGGGGGGGTATCAGTATAGTCTAGTACTAGTAGACCTACGGCTACGTCGTAGTACATGGATCATAGTTCATACATGAGGATTTACTTTCGGCGATGTGTAAATCGTGACTTGTTCTACTCAAGCGTGAATACATAAATCGGCACCTTGACAATACAAAATGTCAGCTATGCATGACAATATGCAAAATTAAGCATGATTTACAAGGCTACCAATCAACAATCAGTGTAATATTATATAAGTGACTGTTCTACGTTAATTCTAGTCTAACATGACGTAAACATCGATTAGAACCTGAACTTGAAATGTAATGATTCAATGAAAATCATTAGTAAGTCTACTCACCAGATTGAATGTTTCGAATAATTAAAATCCAATACGAATCACCAATGTATTAATCCATTTGTGAAAGCATATAAATGAAATCAGACGAAAAGGTACCGCACTGCATCCACCGTGATTCCACGTGTTACGAGCTGTGTCGATCATGTCAGTTTGTCACGATTTTTCGCCAATATTTCCACCAACAAAACATAAATTCCTTGTATTCCAATCGAATTGTTCAGAGAAATTCTTGACGGTACTTCGAATTATATACATGGCTACGAATTTATATGACTACATCAGTCATTAAGCAGTAACCGAGCATTAACAAACTGGTATTTGAACTATAAACACAAAACAAATATTATGCAGGTGATGTGACCTATACATCTGACCTTACCTCGACGTCATACACGTGCGTGTGCATATCCATACTCGACAATAATAAAATTTTGTCTAAAGTTGACTATGAAACACCTACTATCGTAAAAGATAGATCAATTATGGAATTATGTTACCTTTTAACATGCCTTCAGTCCACTGCATGTATGGGTATTATTTTTAAAATAAGAACAGCAATCGCGAGGGACTCTTTTGTTTTTGCGAACATAGCTTGCGTAAAATATCGTTCGATTTGTGATCAAAGCGCAGTACCGTAGGCCTCGTAAGTACTACGTTCGTCATATGCACAGGAACGCCCACATTTCCACCGAGTGTGGTAGATATATAGGCCCTAGATAGTTGGTCCGTGTGGAGATTGTGCGTTACTGGTCTTGATTCATTTGAAACAATAAATTGAATAAACATAATACATACTGAAAATAATATATATACGTAGGCCTTTTGCGGTTTTTGTTTTGTTGACAGATTGTCAAAAAATGTGTTTTATATGATAATCTAAAGGCCATGCATGATACTGCATTTAGACTTCAGGTCAGTATCGGTACGTAGACAGCAGTTTGGAAATTCTTGATAGTATAACATGTTTGATGTTTCACACTTATACCTATACCATTAGTGACAAGACATTCTCAATGAGAACTTGGGTGTCTATATAAAGCCAGTTGAAAAATTTAAACATAAAGAGCATTTAATTGGAGGATTATAGGGCCTACTAGTAATGGAATATATAGGTCAAGCTTTTGCGGATTTCTGCTCACTATGTTCATGACTGACTAGATGAAATAATTACATACCAACAAATCTAATACCCAGTATCGTGAATATCAAGTTAAAACATAATTGTTTATTTAATCATGGAGCGATCTACTTGTGATATGCAGTTTCTGCATAAATGGTGAAAGGGTGTGCCCCCCCCCCCCCCACCCGCAGTTAACTGCTTGACGTACAGAACATAAGTTGAAAATTATACACCACATACAGCCATGATACAGGCTGAACTGTCTAACTGTTTGAATTTCAATTCAGTTATTGTTGAGGATTGGGAAATGTGTTGACGTTTAGACCAACGTACAGCAGCCTATCTTTCTACTTTTGGTCCGAAAGAGGGGGAACCGGTGCAAATGCATGCGATGATTTATTGTCGGATCGTCGGTCACCGGTCTCTCGCCGATATGTGGAGGATCATTGTCATCAGGCTCGAATGCAGCAAGATCAAAATCATCTTTACAACGTTAATTAGCGCTGACCTGCCATCGCCATTATAGCCGCACGTTGCCAATGACGCAAAGCAGAACTGTGCATTTGTGTTCCCTCCGTGACGTCATGTCACGTGCTCCTCCAGTAGCCATGTGCGCGCAGTGCAAAATGAAAACAAATCTTCGGCGACTGTTTCATTCCCAAGATATAAAAAATAATTGCAGGATATTTTGACGGGATTTTTTGCGGATTTGTGTTAAGGGGACTTAGATACACACGGGATGATATATCAATACTCAAATTAGGTTACAGTTCAGCTGGACTTTAAGTAGCTTGTATGCTCTACCACCTTCATCGAAATTTAACTTGATTGAAAAAGTTTAGCTAAGGCATCATGGAAACTTTCATTTTTGTTTCAGAGAGATGTTCTACTATTCCTGTCTGACAGGACTTGATAAGGGGTTAAAGCGGCCAGTCAAGCTGTTGGAATCTGATAATAGAACTGCCACGGTTCTTTGCTACTGAGATAATGCAGTGCTGCCACGGTTCTTTGCTACTGGGATAACGCAGTGTAAGTATTTATTCCTCTTATTTCATACAAGACCCCAGTACATGTATGTTACTATCGTCATACTAGTACCCAGTGCATGTATGTTACTATCGTCATACTAGTACCCAGTACATGTATGTTACTATCGTCATACTAGTACACAGTACATGTATGTTACTATCTCCATACTAGTCCCCAGTACATGTATGTAACTATCGTCATACTAGTACACATGTGTAATAAAAATTAGAGATGAGCTGATGGGTCTGAGATCGCCAGGTCGTGATTAACATGCAAATTCTAGCACAGTTGATGTTCAAAAGCCGACTCAACCTGGATTCTTCACTGAATCGAATACCCACATTCCACGAGAGCTGAGATAACTTCCAGATCAGGCGGTTGTGGGACCAATGGTAATTCGTTCTTTAGAATAAAAGGTTGTCAAGTAGATCGATGCCTGCGCGAAGTATTCCATCATGAATGTGAAATCGGTAGCAAAAACGCCCGTGAATTTATTGTGACAGAATTAGTTGTTCGTACAAGTCGATCACGAGTGTTTTCAGAACAACATTCTGCCGAGTCCATTGAAGAATCTGATGGTACTGTTGAAAACATGCATGACTCCGATCTTGATCCGGATTGGCGACTAGCGGAAGCGACCAGTTTTCAGGTCAGACGTGTCCGACAGTGAAGTTGAAATTGTTTCTCATGCAAGCAATTCAGCGCCAATCCTGTCAATGAACCGTCAACTAAATCTGCCCACCATAAGAGATCTAAGCCTGAGCAAATGGACTAGATATTTCAACATTTTTCCATAATTTTAGAGAACTGAAATTCTACAACTCACTTCGACCTGGTTCCAAGCTGGGTGTGTTGTTGACATTCATTGCCTTAAATTTCTCCCCGAAGGGAAGATTCAATACAAACTCGACATTTCCGACAATTTTCAGGATGTGCCAAGAAAGACGACGAGGAATTCTTTCAATGTGTTCTTTGTAGGCAATGACTAAAATACTACGTTTGCACGACGCTCGACTTCCGATTAAACAAACTAAATTCAAGGACTTGCAGGACATCAAATACGTTATTCCGAAATAACAATTTACCGCATAGCTGAACACAATCGTGCATGATTTTAATTGAAGTAATGTCTTAGTAATGGCATAATTATTGTAAATAGTTTGTTACATCCCACGAACCTGTGATTGGACTGGGGCGGAAAGCCTGGATGTTCTTCAATAATTTGTGATCACTCATTCTGTGAAGAGTTGAATCTCAGACAAGCGGTTCCATTCCTGCTTTTGTTGCTTTTGGTATTGCTAGTTTGACATATAAAGTTCTGTTCTATACAAGTTAGTCCATATTACTTTAGCTGAAAGGGTGATCTTCGTAGGTTTTTCATGAGTTGTCATTCGTGGCAGGGACCAGCCTAGACCATATTTTCAGGGCAAAATGACTTCGCCCTACTATCAAAATAAGGCGAAGTGCCCGTTCTATAGGGCGAAGTGAGTCTACAAAACTTAAATTGAACAGTACTACGACAGGAGTCGCTATAGAACGAAAATAGGAGAGATGTAATATGTCAATTAAACTTATGAAACAATGGTTGAAATATGGAGTCTTTATGTTCACTTCATGACCCTAATAACTATTAATAATACCCAAACATAATTGTGAGAGGATAGCAGTATTTTATATTGTAATTGTGGGAGAATGACAATATTTTATTTCACATTTTTCGGGTTTTTAAAAATGCCAACAATATTTATCAAACCGAAACGAAACGAAATCATGAACACTTTCACTGCGCTCTATTAGTAATCCCGTTTGAAAATTTAATATGCTTCACAAATGAATTTGTTTTAAAATTTCTTTAACCAAACTCCATAGAGGGAGTGATGAACTGACACATTGTGAGAGCTGTGAGTTGTAATCTTCATTGTAAGGTGTGGTAATCACGGTAATCTAAAAATCACAACAACCAGATTAACACTTGAGGCCCGACGATGTTTTCACAGCTGCCAGTAATCAGACTCCGTTGTCAACATGCTTCCAGATTGGAGCAATACAGGTGTTAATTGTTTTACAACACCCTGATAGTGGAGTATTGTGTGCAATCACTGTTGACAGTTGTAAATTATCATAAATTATTTGGGAAATTTTGCCGATTTTCGTCAGTCAACTTTGAAATTTTCAGGGCGACTTGAACTTCGCCCGACTGCAAAAATAAGGCGAAGCGGACGGCGCTAGGGCGAAGAAGTCGCCCACGTCGCCCTCTCGGCTGGTCCCTGATTCGTGGAGTCCAGATTTCGCGAGATGACCTTCACCGGGGTTTTGCAGGGTTTATGCTTACTATATTGTTTATTTTCATTGCATATGGAAATTATTTAAACGATCTTCAGGTCATTCATTATCAAGCCTTGAAATAGGGTGTCTGTCATTTGCAGAATGAGGTCCCCAGAGGGTGAATTTAGTGATGCTACCCCGCATAGCGGGCTAGCATCACCAAATTCACCCTCTGGGGACCTCATTCTGCTTACACCTCAGCAGAATGAGTTTCCCAGAGGGTGAATTTGGTGATGTTAGCCCGCTATGCGGGGTAGCATCACTAAATTCACCCTCTGGGACCTCATTCTGCAAATGACAGACACCCTATTTCAGGTCATTCATTATAATGATATACATGTACCAGTCCATTTAGTATAACATTGTGTTACAAACGAAACATATGCCTTAATTCATCCTGAAGATAAATTAAATTAACAATGGCCTTAGTGATGCCTGCATGTGATTGACATCCTAGGTATTTGGTGACCATTTAGAGCCAGTTATTCACTGCCAGCTAAGGGCTCAAGAAAGCAAAAATACACAATGATAAAGTGATACGAATGATTAATATTAGCAATACATCATTATTTTTTTATCAGTGGAGAGGGTTAATTGAAATAAAAAATAACTTCACTGAATGTAGAAACCATCGACCGTTAGAAAGCCAGTGTAAAACTTGGACAAAAACACAAATCAGGTCACCCTCATTTGTGTGGATCACGAATAGACAATTCAGTATCGGAGTTCTAATCAGTTTTGCGAAATGTTGCCTGACAGTCACGACAGCATGTGCTTTGCACTTTATTGACTGGATCAATTAGGGCCCTATTAATAAAGTTTTTGAGTTGAAAATGTTTTTGTCAATTTTTTTTTATATTTTTGCAGTTTTAACTCGGCAAGATCATCGAGCAAAATGGTCCAAAGAAGAAACATTGCTTCTGTTATCGTTATACAAAGAGAGAAAAAGCCTAATAGATAAAGGAACAATCACCAAAAAAAGTCTGTGGGACATTATCAAATCTAAAATGGGTGAATATGGATATAGATATACATTGAGGTAAGATGGAAAACAATTATCCGTACATACAAAACAGTGAAGGACAACAATCGCAAATCAGGTGCTGGTGGAAAGCATTCTGAATATGAAAGTCAGTTAGACGACATTTTTCGGACCGATTGTCCAAATATTCATCCATTAGTAGATATGTCAAGCTTGCAACATGCTCAACGAAGAATAAACACCTTTAACCCTTTACCCAACAGAACGGCCCTGTGCCAATGCATTCTCTTATATATGCGAGTCGACCATAGGTCGCCTCGCATATATAAGAGAATGCACTGGCTTAACACATTAAAAATTATAAAATTGTTAAAGAATGTAAGAAAAAATGGTAAAAAGTGTTAAAAAAAGATTTTTTTTAGGCCAATGCATTCTCTTATATATGCGAGGCGACCTATGGTCGACTCGCATATATAAGAGAATGCATTGGCACAGGGCATAACTGTAACTATCACAATGTGGTCAAGGAGCCGGTTCCAATGATATCCATATTTGTATGGTTCTATTGAGACAGACCGAAGATATTTTAGGCTGTTGAAGCTTTATTTGGCCGGTTTTGGCCGGTTTGTTGGGTAAAGGGTTAAATGACCCTTTGTCCTACAAAATAGGACATCGAAAGACCATGCAGAAAAAATGTAATGGAACCGCGAAAGAAAATTGTTGTTTCTCGGAAAAGTGGCAAAACCTCGTAAAAATTAACTGCGAAAAATTATGTACTTCTGTAATGTCGTAAAAGCAAAATTCCTCCATATCTCTTAATTTGATGAATTAAAATCAACATAAGCACATGAGAGCTTTCGGTGACAATATATAACATTTGTATGTCCATTTATCTCGAAGAACAAAATCTACTATGTGTGTTATTCAGTGTTACATCAGGTGGACAGACATTCTACATATATGGTTTATGCATAAATTGTTTCTACATATTATTCGATACACGCTCATCAAAATTAACATTTCAGTGACAAATTTGGACGTAGTGAGTTCCGATTGATTATTCACCAAAATACAACATGTCAGTCTCAAAGAAGGAGAAATATCAATTTAAGCCAGGTCTTCCATGTCCTGTAGTCCTGTGACCCAACGTCGTTTTAGGTCTGTTGTAATCAACAGCAGTAAGGGATTTTGACTGAAGCATCATTTAGTGCCAGAGCATCCTGTTGATGA